>CAWTZC010000093.1:36197500-37397500 GCA_963919715.1 Microtus obscurus
ATGATAAAGTTGTTTTGGGGTAAAGAAGATATTATGTATAGAAAAGAAATCTGATTTTAATTTAAGAACGACGTGGGCTTAAAGTTGTTATAACCTTTAAAATCTATGGAAGTTTAATAATTTTTTTTTCTTTTTGGTTTTTCGAGACAGGGTTTCTCTTTGGTTTTGGAGCCTGTCCTGGAACTAGCTTTTGTAGACCAGGCTGGTCTCGAACTCACATAGATCCCCCTGCCTCTGCCTCCCGAGGGCTGGGATTAAAGGCGTGCGCCACCACCGCCCAGCAAGTTTAATAATTTTTGTGTTTCTTAAATCGCCAGTACTAATGCCAAGCACAGAGTTTTTTGAGGGATTAAAACAAATATGTGAACCAGCTGGTATATTGCATTTCAAGCAGTAGGTACCCAGTTTTGCTGCAATTACCTATTTATGTGCTTGCGAGTCTTGCTTAAAGATGGGCTTGTTTTCCTCAGAAAGATGTTCTTTTCCACTTCCTGTATCTTCAAATACCCAACAAAGGTCCAGCACATATCACAGAGTCAAAAATATTTGTTGGGTATTCATATTTGTCTATTGACACATAGAAAGTTTGATTTCCATTGTAAGAAAGAAATTCACCATAACATATAGTTAGACAGGTCTCATCACCTTGACCTCAAATGGTTGATTTAGTAAAAAAGATGCATCCCTTGTTTCACTAGAGGGCACCAAATCATTGCCCTAAAATAGCAAGAGGGAATGGGGTGGGGTAGGGATAGGGATGGGGGCAAGCCTGGTTGTAATCTCTATCAAATATCTGTTGGTGATCTCAGGGGGTGTGTAAGAGTTTTAGCCACGCTTTATCAGGCAAATTTTCACAAGCATATAATTATATTCTGCATGTCGTGAAATCTGATACGATTTAATTAGGCGCAGGGGACTTTATTCTATTCAGTCTCGCAGAGGAGAAAGTGAAATACTTTGGAAAAGACATCATTGTATTTCAGTCAGGCCACAAGGGTGCATTGCTGTGGAAGCTTTGTCTAGTTTCTACTCTCTGCAAACCTTTAATTCTTCCATAGAAATAAACTGAATATTGCCTTTGTAGTCTGCAAGACTTGTGATTCCCTGGGGGCCTTGTTTACTGTTTGGGAAGGTCCTCAAAGGCACGGAAGCTAGTTTAATTTTCAATCTTCAGATTTATGTGCTGTGCCCTGTGACATTTTACTTAAAACTAACTCCACTGGGGAAGAAAATTGAGAGAAATGCATTCACAATTGTTGAAATTTGATTCTCAGTCCCCTGTTCATTTCTAGCCTCTGCTAATCAGCTGTGTGTTGAGAGGCTTTTGTGAAGACTGAAGATGCTAGTGATGAGCCGTCTTGCTCCTTATACTAGATTGCAATCCTCTCTCTTTGTGTCTCTCTGTGTCTCTTTCTATTTCTCTGTCTGTCTCTCTCTCTCATTCTCTCTCTCTCTCTCTCTCTCTCTCTCTCTCTCTCTGTCTTTCTGAGAGTTATAGCAAGCTGATTTTACATTTTTTCAAATGTTGAACCCATGAAGTGTCCTCCTCTATCCTTTGTACTAATGGTCCTGTTGTTAATTAATTCTGTTTTTCATCCCTCCCAAGAGTTTATGGTCTGACGCTTTGATATTCTGGTTTGGAAGATAATAATGATTATGAAATTAAAAGATTCTCAGAGATGAATTCAACCAACTCATACCAATACCGAGAAATGTAGATACTAAAGTCAAACTTATTTTAATTCAACCCTAACCCAGTTATATTATTTGCTTTCATTCCTGTTTCTCTGTACACACACACACACACACACACACACACACACACACACACACACATACACACATGATATGATATCTATTTGTCTAACTATCATCTAACATCTACACATGTATGCTTCTACCATATATTTATATCTTTTTCCTCTGTCTATCTATCTATCTATCTATCTATCTATTTATCTATCTATCTATCTATCTATCACCTATCTATACATTTATCATCTATCATCTATCTTTCTGCCTTCCATCTACAATTTAGATTGTTTGTTTAAAACTTCTTCTCTGTTCAGTGATGCTAAATTGTTAATTGTTCTAAATAGTGGGAAGAACAAAAATCCCATTACTTCTGAGACAAACCCCATCTGTTTGGACACTGGTCATTATGCTAGTGACTAGGAGACAATGACTCCTGACAACTGGAAAGAGTTCATGAAATAGTAGAACTACAGCCTGCTCTTTATTTTCACAGGTTTTGTATTTTCAAGTTCAATTAACCAGGAATAAAAACATTTGGAAAATAATTTGATCTGTAGTAAACATGTGCACACAAATTTTATTGTCATTTTTACCTAAATCCTATCTACATTGCATTTGGACTGCATTGGGTTTTATAAAGAATAAATGAATTGCATAAAATATACGTGATAGAATTTATAAACTATAGTTAAGTACCATACTGCTTTATAGAAAGGGATTTAACAATTATAAACTTGGTATTTGTGAGGGAGGACTCTGAACCAGTTCCTCACAGCTACTAAGGCACTGCTGTGCTTTTTGTGTTTTATAGATACATCTCAGTTAAGTCAAATATCTTATTAAGTAAGAGAGATAAATACAGATGTTACTGTATGATACTTTTAGTCTATGGACTGTCAGAGTACATGTATCAGAGTAGTTAAATTCAACACATAAATTGTTCTGGGTTTGATTTCCAGGACTGAAAAGTAAATAAATGAACACAAATAAAAGAAAATAAACATTTGTAGCTAACACAGTTGCTTATTTTCAGCAGACTAGTTATCTGAAATCCAGAACCTTGTCATCGCAGAAACTTAAACAACAGTTCTTAGCCATGCTTAAATGACTACGGGACACTAGATTCTGTAACACTGGCCTGACCCCCTATAACTAGGTCCTTCACTATGAATTCCTTCAATTTTAGGACAAAGTCTTTAAGGAAACTGAAGCTCATGACTTGAGCAATTGAACAAACTCTACTCACTTAGCTTTTTCATGCAGTCACGTAGCCTGGTCTCCAAACTGAGGACCCGTTGGTGGAGTTCTTCATAGTCATAGGCACCGATTTCCTCCTGAATCCCGGTGAGGACTGAGGACAGATTCCGAATTTCCTCCTTAAACTGTGTGATGAGCTTTGCGTCTGTTTTGTACTGCTCCAACACAGGGATCAGAGGCAGTAGCTCATCCATTTTCTCTTTCAGTTCCTGTGGAAAGCAGCAGAATGTTTTCAAGAGTCATTTATGAAAGAAAAAACATCTGTGTTTGTTGCATATGACATGTAATTGAAAGACCTTCAGAGTTCTTCATTGATTATTTTTTTGGTTGACGTCAGGTAGGTATTGATAATGCAAGTGGCCATGTGAAATAAATTGATTCTTATCATAGTTAGAAAAAACTTCTTATCATAGCAATCGTGGTCTTGGTATTGTCTTACTTTCTGTTAGTTTTTATAAAGTAAACAATATATCATCTAGTTAGGAAACAGAGACATGATCCTTCTCCAATGATGTATCGAATGGTGGTAATGGAAAGAGGGCAAATATCCTATGAGAAGATAGTGAAAAGGAATTATCCAACTACTGACTATCCATACCATAGAACTACATAAAGGAAAAATTTACATTCTAGATCAGCTTTCTCCTTGAACTTACGACAGTTTCTGGCCACAGCCTTTGTCTTTTATTTGTGCTCAGATATTCTGTATCCTTTGAAATATCTATCTTAAGACAACTTTATTAGACAGTAAGCTCAACCACATGATAAATCATATAAAACTTCAGAACGATTGAGGAGATACATGCTGCTGTTTCCATTTTGAATTATTAGCCACACTCTGTCTCTATTTGTCTTATAGCATAGTTAATTTAGGTGACATTACAGAAGGCAGAATTGCTTACCCACCCATGTAGTGAATTAACTCCTTAAGGGAACAAGGTGCATTTCTTGGAGCAGCTACCCAGAACTGTTCAATATTTATACACTGATTTTTGTCAAGCAAACAAGCAGTATATGTTATCAGTCAATGTCCTCCATTGCTTGTCGTCACGGGACTGGACCACAACTGCAGCATCACCGGCAACTTCTGCCCTTGTCACCCATACTTCTGTCCCTTTACTTGGGAGTTGTGGACAAAAAAAGTATTGCAGGAGTTTGATTCAACTGTGAATTTACTGCAGATGATATAATCTACTGAAGGAGCTCCAAATTTAGGACCATTTGAGAATAACCCATAGGTGCTGTCAGAAGCCATACTTTGTAATTATTTAAGGAGCTAAGAATCACATTTTAAAATTACATTTAGAAAATGTTATTACTATAAATACATTCGAGTAGCAGAAACTCCTGTTGTTGCCCTAATTAATGGGTTAGTGTTTCTTGTAGAGGGATTTTTATATTCTCTATAAATCTGGAAATCTTTGACTCTGTCTACATGTACACATTGAATGGGAAGATAAAGAATCTTAGTAATGAGAAAGATTCATAACTATTGCAGTCAAAAGGCAGAACTGCAGATTGTTGCTCATTTCAGGGCTCATCTTGAAAGAAGTCTATTAGTTTAAGCATCTTTCAGTATCCCTAAAGGGAGACACAATTGTTTCATTAGAATTTTAATGATAACCGTTTTGCTCATACCATTTGCTGCAAATTATAATAACAGCCACAATGAAAGGTTTTCATTCTACCAGTGGGTGTATTCAGAGGAACAATCTGATGTCAAAGTTTTGAATGTTTCTTCTCTTTGATGAAGTACAAAGTTTTTTTTAACCTTTTCAAAATTACTAGACTTTTTACAATCAATTTTGAAACTTTGGACTTTTATTAGAGGGCCCTGATAAATATATAAAAATATACCAATCATCACATTCTAGTTTACTTTTTAGTATGTAGATCTGGTAAGAACCAGAATATCTTGCCAAAAGAAATTCACCTCACTATGATGGTTAGTATTGCTTTCCTCCTGAAAGACCATATAAGGAAAAGTTGACAGTGTTTATCATCAGATGAAAAATTTGCAGCAGAAGAGTTTTTTTATAGAGTAATTTTCAACTTAAACTTGGTTTTAGAATGTTTTACTTCTAGTCTATATTTTCTCGGTACCTAGAGGGAAATGTGATGTATGATGTCACTCCATGAAGAAATGACTTCCACAAGCATGTGCTGAAACTCTTAGTTATTACTCTGATTTGTGTGCAGGAAGGGTGAGCTCATGAGGTTGGGGCTGTGGGTATGTGTATTAGTGTGCATATTGGCATATTGTATGTTTCTATGTGTATGTGTATGTAAGTATGTGGACATGTGTGGGTGTGCATGTTTGTGACTCTGTGTGTGTGTGTGTGTATACACATCTTTGTGAGGGCCAGACATTGACGTCAAACGTCTTCTCAATCATCCTATGCTTATGTTTTTATTTCCTAAAATAGGATCTCTCTATGGATCCGGGAGCTCACCTACTATATTAAACCAGCAAACATGCTTCAAGATATTTCTGCTGTTGCTTCCCAATGCTGGGGATACAGATGTGTATCCCCCAAAACTTTTCATGTATGCCGGGGATCTGATATCAAGTCCTTATTCTCATACTGTAAGTAATTAACTAACTACTCCAACTCTGTAGTCCCTTTACTCTAATTTTAATTTGGAGAATTAGATCATCAGTTCAAGAAACTAAAGTTTATTGATCTAAAGCTTCAATGAGATGCTAGAAAATCTGCTCATAGTTTGTGTATCAATTCATTTGCTAGGGATTAAAAACATCAAAACAATGCTTGTCTCACAGGATCGGTGTGATGATTGAATCAATAAATATATTAAAGTGCTCCAAACTTTGCTGTGAATATGTATGTTCAGAAAAAATGATTATTGTTATGATTACTGGTATTTAGATTTTGGCATTTCCAACATATTCTTTGATTACGTGAACTGTAAATTATGGATTTTGTTAAGCAAAAAAAAAAATCTATACACTAGGACATTTTTTTAGGAGGGGTTCGGGGGTTGTTCTCTTAAATTTATTTCTTTGTTTTCTGCATCTTCCTCCCTAGTTCTGCTAACCAAGGAAAGTTTGTATGGTTCCTTGGTTCACCATGTCTTCAGTTCTTTGTGTCCTGACATGCAGCAGTCCTCTTGTTGCTATCCTTTCTGGAATGATTTCTCTCTTCCACTTAGTATTTACAGCCTTGTTCTTTGATAACAACACAACTTGAGGTTCACATTGTTGCTCAACCTTCTACCCTCCAATCCTGAGCATTGAAAGTGGACACTGGAACTCTGTGAATTTCTAGATCCTCTCTGCAATTTAATATCTCAGAGAGGAAGTCATAGCAGCATGTTTTCTTAAACACTGTAGTGGCATTTCATTTGTATTTTAATAAACAAAGCTTGCCTGAGGATCAGAAAAGTAATAGAGCCAGTCACTGGCTCTTACCTCTATCTCTGTCTGAAATGACGATCCTGCCTCTAGGAATCTCAGAATGAGACTGAGAGCTGTCTCCTCCTGTTTTATAATGCTCTTTTATAGTTTTTATAGTTCAGGGATTAAGGGCATGCACCACTACTGCCTGGTTTCTATGGCAAACTACTTTGGCTAGTGGAAGTAAAGGTGTCTGTCATTGTGTCTACAAGGATTAAAGGTGTTTGTCATTGCTACTTGGTCTGTAAGGCTAGCCAGTGTGGCTGTTTTACTTTTCTGATCCTGAGGCAAGCTTTATTTGTTAAAATACAAATGAAGTACCGCTATAGAACACTGTTAAGTTTCCTAATTCTTCAGCAGATCTTTGTGGACAAATGAATAGCTCTTCTCTTTGTACTCTTAAATGGTGCTGATGCCTTGTTTGAGTACAGTCTGTTTCTTCTTACTTTTTTTTTTTTTTTTGCATGGGAACAATTGGAGTTTCATTCCTCTAAGAAGGGCCTGGCCCTGCCTCACAGAGTAGTATATGTGCTCAATGAATTCTGGTTGACATGGATTCCTTATCTCAATCCTTTTCTTTCTGTTTATCATTTACCCATAGTTTTCTGTTCATCCAACTCATAGTTTTATTTCCTATAATATTCAATTGCATTGTGTCTCCAAGGACTTGCTCCAACTTGTTTCTCCTACTTCCGGCTTTAAGTCTCTCTTCAGTTCAAATTCCATAAATCAATTACGTTCACTTTTGCTCTCGTAAATTTTGTCAACTTTTGTATCCTCATTTTCTTCTTCTGAAACTGATTATGTATTGTTGTCTGTCATCTGTTCCTCTGTTCTTAATTTCCAGAGGCTACAGAGAAAGTTCCAAAGTGCAATGATTTCTTTCACATTAAAATGTACCTGATAAGGATGTTGTTTGTCTCTGACTAATTCTCTGTGTCTCCAAAATGCTCAAAACCCTTGATCGCAAGCTTAAATTCGAGTCGTTCCTTTTATACTAGGATTGAACTTTACTGTCTAATTGACAGTAAAAAAATGCTACATATGAAGAACCTTAATGGTTTTTTAAGACAGAAAAATTATTTTAATAGCGGCTCAAGTGTCATTATCAGACCAAGAAACTTTTGAAATAAGTGACTTTGTAGTGTATCTTTAACAAAGACTTCACAGCATGCTCAGCACATTTTTCCATTTCTAGTTTCTAGGCAATTGGCATTAAACCACTTGCAATCTCGAAAAAGGAACTTGTTTGTATAAACTTTAAACTATTCTTTTAAAAATCCCTTTATCGGGGGCTCAAGAGATGGCTCAGAGATTAAGTACGCTAGCTGCTCTTCTGGAGGTCCTGAGTTCAATTTCCAGCAACCACATGATGGCTCACACCATCTGTAATGAGATCTGGTGTCCTCTTCTACCTAGGTGCAGGCAAAACACTGTATACATAATAAATTAAATAAATAAATAAATAAATAAATCCTTTTTTAAAAAAATTCTTTTATTGGGCTGGAGAGACACCTCAGAGGTTAAAAGCACTGGCTGCTCTTCCAGAGGTCCTGAGTTCAATTTCTAGCAACCACACGGTGGCTCACAACCATGTATAATGAGGTCTGGTGCCCTCTTTTGGTGTGCAGCAAGAATACTTTATACATAACAAATAAATGTTTCTTAAAAAGATCCTTTTATTATTGCTTCCTTTAATAATTTACACCCTTCACAGTTTTCATTTCAGCAGAGCATAGACTCATTTGAAAGAGTTTTGGTGATTTAATTATTGATTTTCCTGGAGATATCCCTTTGTCCTAGATTGTAAAGCACATGCAAATACACCCGGAAATTCCACATACCTCAGAGTGGGGGCACCTTTCTTTTTTTTTAAAAAAAAATATCAGTTTTCTATGTGTTTCTGGCTGCTAAGGGCTACTTTTTACTGATAAGACAGTTCACTCCCCAGTAAGCCCTTAACTTTGTACACATGGGCCAAGGCATAGTTATTTTCAGCTGAGTGGCATGCTAGCTGCCTCGTGCACTGAATTGACAAGATTTCAGGACTCACACCTACCTGAAAATGCTTGGTCATTAGTGTCTTGCGATCATCTTCGATTTGCCGAAACTTGGCCTTCAGCCCCTTCATTTGGGTTTCCATTTTTAAGACATACTGAAAATCTCTCTGAGTTCTCAAATTTAAGACTTCTATAGACTGGGACATATTCTGCACCTGTCAAGCAAAGTCATTGGTTGTATATTAGTCTCTATCTATGGATACATGAAATCTCTACTAACATATCAAAAATGGTATTAGCATGAAGAACAGATGTGCCAAATCTATAAATGCATGTCTGCCTGTCACATTTTCAAGATTACTTACATTCAAATTATTCAGCCAAAGAAAATTACTTATACATTTTATTAAAAATGGACATGTATCATCAGAAATGACCAATAAAGCAAGAAGATAGTAGATTTAGAAAAAAATTAAAATTGGTTTTATTCCAAGGCTTCAGAAGGTTATAATACCCCAAGGTGATGCATGTTAAGATAAAATGTGTCTGAAAATGCTGCTTCTTACCTCTGAAGTGTCAGGAATAATTAGCAACAGTGTATGGTAGTGACGGGTTCAACAGAGTTAGAGTTCAATCATTGTTAGGCAAAAGAACAAGGTAGAGAGTGAAAAGGAGACTTCATAAAAACAAACAAACAAACAAACAAACAAAGTTTATAGAAGAAACCACTTGGCAGAAAGAAAGACTGGGTGTGCTCATTCTCCACCACTGAATTCCACCATCCCAGCAGGTGCAGAAAGTCCTCAAACTGTCTAAAGCAGGTCAATTTTTTTGAATAATACTAGCACACATCCCAGGATGGAGCTTTAAAATGCTAAGGACACACACACAATGCATGAACTATTTTGCAAAGCTAAGCATCACAGAATATGTGTAAGAAATCCTATACAGGTGCAAATGAGCCCAAAATGCAAATGCCTCCAAAAAGCCCAGGATGTGTAGCATAAAAGCTTGTATCCTTTGCTTGGTGAGACACATAGCTACTGAATTCCCACTCTTCACGCTAACCCAACTCACTTCCTTTCTTGAAAACATTTCTCTTCCTAACAAACTATCTCGGTGTCTCTTCTCAGTTCTTTATTCCAAAAACACGGGAGTCTGGATTCCCTCCAGAAGAGCTCATTGAGCCTGATATCAGCTCATGCTGATTGCACTGCAAGTAACATTGTGATGATTGTTTTAAAGTACTCTGAGTTGACCAGGACAAGTGCTGGCGGTGTTGGAACACCTTCTAAGTTGCATAGCTTATGTTTGAGGGACTTGGGAAATGGCAACAGCACAAAGTGCCTTACAGATAGGCAGAAACACATGTTAAGCTGGTGGCACTGGCCCAGGTTCATTGAGCTTCAGGCAGTTTAGAAGTAGAAAAAAGGTGACCTAGAAAGAGTGCAGAAATGAAAGAATAACTGCTTTAGTTTTTGTCTTAACAAAAACCTGAAAACTAAGGGAAGCGTCTAAGAGAGGGAAGCATTTGAATGAAGAATAGTCTAACTTATTCTAAAGATTAAGATGGATCTCTGTCCGTCTGGTACTTCAGAACTGTCTTCAGAGCACAGCTTTGTCTTCACGCAGGAGCTTGTCAGAAATGAGTACTCCAGATCTACCCGAAATTAATTAGTATGAGTATTTATCAAGATTCCCAAGTGATTTCTACAGCTGACTTTAAATCGTGAGCATGCACTGGTCATCGAAGGTTTTCTTAAGAGATAAATGCAATATGGGTACAGAATTCAATCTTTATCATAAATCAAATACAGTCACACATGCAAAAGATAATAAAATATATTAAGAAAAAAATCACAAAGAAATGTAATGGAAAAATTAGGTGTTCACATTAAATTTCTGAAAGAGGAAAAACATTTGGGTGAACATGAATGTATATGGTATATCAATAAATCTATTTTGATTAAATGGTATTTTTGTTTTCATAAGTCATTGCACCGAAGAATAAGCACAAAAAAGGTGATAGAGTTGCAATTATTACTTTGTTTTAACATGTGAATGTCTTTTCCTTTATTTTTAAGTAAATTTATATCAGTTGAAAATTAGCAAAAAGCTAGTTTCATTTAAAAAATAGTGAACTACAATGGATGATTGTTCAGGGGTAGATTTTTTCATCAGGTAAAGTTACAAAGCCTATTGCACACACCAGTAAGCTGAAAAGAGACCCTAACTGATGCATGCCTCACAACTGTCATCCTAAAAATGCCAGTGGACTCTGCTGCCCTGACTTGCCTCAGGTCTTACCTCTTGTCAGACAAGTCAATTTTCTTTCCTCCTTCTCCTCTTTTGTCTTGATCCTTAGTTCTTCCCTATGTCCATCCTGTCTGTTTTAGGCATGTCATAGTCTGGCTTACATTAAAAATCATTTTGCAATGTGTGCTTGGACAATGTCAGCAAAGGGCCCTTGGCCTGCCATCCTCATCAGAGGCTGTCTTACATCTTTTACTTTCAAGATGTTACACAGAACCAGACACAGAAGAAGTACCCAATAAACATTTCCTGAATAAAATCATCTTGGGTTTCTAATAGTATAATGGTAATTAGGATCTTACTATTTCAGGGAGAGTCTTTCTCTCCCTATAACTGCCAGACACAGCAGTAAATGGCTACAGATATTTCTTAATTTCAAATTATTATTATATTCAGAAAGCTTCATTTAAAATTTTTTAGTGCAGTACAAAATTAGAGATGACACTGAACTCATGGAAACTTCATCATGGATAAAAGCATTGCTTTCAAAGTAATTTTCTAACCTCATTTAGAGTTCAACATGAATAAAGAAAAGCATTTGCATTAAAGAAGCTGGATACCTATTTAAATATGTAACAGTCTGTAAAGGTACCCATCATTAGCATGGCTTATATTCTCCTATGGGTTTGCTACACCTGACCATATTCCACACGGTTAGAAGATTATGTGCAAGGGGAAATATTCTGAATTGAATTAGAATAATGCCCCTTATTTTACATTTTACTCAAACTTCACATTTAAATTTTCAACCTAATTTGTGTTATGGGAAAATGAAATGAGAAAATTTCTGTTGAAACTTGGTTAGGATCATCTATATTGTACAACCTTGAACAATTGCAGGACTATATCTGGTGTATGGTGTCGCATTACAGGTGTCTAAATGGACAGGATTTGATTCTGTGTTGCCTTTAGCATTTCCTAGGAAGAACTTCCTCCTATTGATGGAGTGTCATTTCAGCAAGCCTCCTGATGAAACAGACATGGACTCTCCATTGAGTGACTCAGGAAGTAGACCTGTCAACTGTACATCTTTTTATACTCTGCTTCTCTAAGAAGCCATTTTGCAGTTCAACATTTTATATTTGCTTGGAATTCAGTTATGTTTTGAACACCAGATGGCACCCACAGGGTTTGGTTTTTAGATGACAGCATTATTTTGATATAGTCTGGAAATGTAAGAGATAAGGCCTAGCTGGAGGAAGTTAAGTTTCTATATGTATATCATCAAGAGCTGTATCATGTCTACATTGTTTCAATGTCCCCTCTCCCTGCTTTTTATCTGTTAATTCACTCCACTGCATTGTTCTGTTCAGGACGTTTTGCCTTATAATAGCCAGGGAACAAGAGACCTAAGTATCAGTGAAACAAACCCTCTAAAACCATGAGTCAAAATAAATTCTTCCTCTTATAAGTTGTTTTTTTTTCTAGATATTTGCAACAACTATGAATTTCTACCTAACAGATTTTTATAGTTTTCGGCAAAGTCATTCTCTCCCATCTCTGATAATCCTTTTTAAAACTATTTGTACCGATTGTTTTTGTGAATAAAATGTATGAGATCGTTATGAATGAACATAACTAAATGAATTTTACTCCCAGTAACTCAGATGGCTTTGTAAGCAAACAAACAAATCCGCATGACTCAATATGCTTGTCTAGCTTTGGTTTAATGAAAAGAACAGGAGTTTCTTCGCTGTGGGACTTTACAGGAAGTATGGTGTTACACTGCTTATGTAATCTTCAAGGTGAAGTACTATGTATAGTGTCCTTGAATTGATTTAATTGGTGAAAATGTTGTCCACATCCCAGTATGAAACCATATACTAGAAGATACTGACCTAGAAATGTAGAACACCTGTAGTAATACCTCCAAGCTATGTAGCTAACAGTAAGATTTTAGGCCAATAAATTTGATTCTGGTATATTCAGACCCAGGCTATTAAATTTGCTGTATTTTTCAAATATTCAGTAACAATTATTTGTTTGTGTATCAGACAGTGATAGCATCTCTTAATAAGTGTTGAGACCACTAGTTATTTGCTGGATGACATAAAAACCATGTGGAAGCAACCTGATACAACTCTACAGGTTATTGGCTAAGGCACATTGAAAGACCCAGAGAGGAAAAGATTATTTTTATATTAGTTTAGAAAATGAACCATGTCTTGTGTAAGAATTGAGTGGATATAAAGAACTAAAAAAACTATACATCTAAACAAAAACCCAAAAAACCCAAATAATCGAATTTAAAATGGGATAAATATTTGAACAGAGAATTCTAAACAGAAGAATACCAAATGACCAAGATACACTTAAAGAAATTCAACTTCCTAAGCCATCAGGGAACTGCAAGTCAAAACAACTCTGAGATTCCATCTTACACCTGTCAGAATAGCTAAGATCAAAAACACAAATGATAACTTATGCTATAAAGACCGTGGAGTAAAAGGAGCACTCCCTTACTGCTAGGGGGAGTGAAGCCTGTATAGCCACTCTGAAAATCAATCTGGTTGTTTCACAGAAAATTGGGAATTGATCTACCTCAAGACCCATCTATACCACAGTTGAGCACGTACCCAAATGATGCTCAATCATTTCACAAGGACACTTGCTCAACTATGATCAAGGAAGCATTATTCGCAATAGCCAGAACCTGGAAACAACCTAGATGCCTCTCAACTGAAGAATGGATAAAGAAAATGTGGTACATTTGCACAATAGATTATTATTCAGCTGTTAAAAATGACATCATGACATTTGCAGGTAGATGGATAAAACTAGAAAAAAAAATGATCCCGATTGAGATAACACAGACCCTGAAAGAGAAGCATGGTATTTACTCATATATATAAGTGGATATTAGCTGTTAAGTAAGGGATTACCATGCTATAATTCTCAGACCCAGAGATGCTAAGTAACAAGGAAGGCACAAAGTGGGTCTCTTGGAGATAGAGAAATAATAGAGATTTCATGAGGTGGAAATGAAAACTTGTGGGGTTGGGTTGGGGGTGGATGATGGAGGACCTACTGAAAGAGATGACTGGAAAGGGGGGTCATTTGGGATTCGGGTAAAAATGTGGTGCAAAGGTGCTGCAGGAAGTCCTCCAGCCAGTAGTTACCAACCCACTGGGGCGTGGCCTCTTATGCTATTTATGCCGATGTAGAGCATGCACGGGCTCTCTTTTCCTGCTGCAGGATTCGGTTTCTGATCTTCATTCCAGCAGAGGATTCTGATTTGTGAGGCTACCCCTAAATAAATAACCACCTATTTCTCAATTCTGAGCTAGTGTGGGATTTCTTTTAAACATCCTTTTTCACAAAGGAAACTCCCAGAAGCTACAAGAATCACCACAGCTAAGACCTCTAACAACGGTGGATGCTTATTCTGAAATGGCCGTCTCCTCTGACCTGCACGGACTTTCGGTAGAGGAACTGGGAGGCTGAACCAGCCACACAACCTTTGACCTTCAGTCTGTCCCGCCTGTGGGTGTACCAGAGGGTAAGGTTGGCATGGAGATTGTGGGAGTGGTCAAAGACTAGTCCAGCCTCAGACCCATACCATCTCAGATAAGCCCACTCTGGACACTGCTTGGAGGGCTAGGACCCAGAGGCTGGGTGTCCCAGGGACTTAGGATAGAGCCAAATGCTATTGGAGAAAAAATGTCAACATGTTGATGCCTAATGATATTCCGCTATACTCACAGAATGTTCAAAAACCTAATTGTCATGAGAGACCTTCTGATGGAAACGGATGCAGAGATCCACAGCTAAGCATTGGTTTAGCTTGGGTAATATTGCTGAAGGGAGGGAGGAAGGATTGGACAACGCTGTGGGTCAAGGACATTACAAGGGAACACACAGTAACAACCAATAGGAGCTTAGAGAGATTGAATTCACAGCCAGGGAACCTGAGTGGGAATGACTTAGCCCCCCTACATATGTGTGACAATTGTGTAGACTGGTTTACTTGTGGGACTCCCAGTAGTGGGAGTTGGAGGCTATCCCCAATGCTTTGGCTGGCTTTTGGGACCCTTTTCCTCATACTGGGTTGCCTTTTCCTGCCTTAATAAAAGGGGAGGAGCTTATTCCTTAGGCAACTTGATTTGGAATGCTTTGTTGACACCAATGGGAGGCCTGCCCCTTTCTGAACACAAACAGAGGAGGAGTGGGTGGGGGATAGGTTAGGCAAGGGAATGGAGGTGGAGGAGAGAGGGGAAACTCCTGTTGGAATGTAAAATAAATGGGTACATTAATTAATAAAAATAATCCTAAAGCAAAAACAGTAAAAATGGAAACAATAATTTCATTCTATCTCTTACAGGCACTTGTGTTCCAACATATAGAATGATCTACTTCCCAGCAGTCACATTTTATTGAATTTTTAAGTGGCTCTTGAAGCAATAATGTGTGTGGTTTTGTTTATGTAATGCTGTACTGATTGATACTAACACAATATGAAGTTATACTATCTAACGCAATCTTGTGCATTTTTTGTAGAAGTAAAATGGATGGGCAGAATGTCAGTAATCTGAGTAGAAATACAATTTTATAGAAGAGAAAAAAAATGTATTTAAAAGGTTAAACCATCTTCTACCAAAATTAATTTCCCTGGTAACTAAGCAGTATATTTGAATTCTTAAAAAAAGATAATCAAGACTGGAAATCAATACCACTAAAGTAATCATAATATGCTTATAATAATTTCTAACAGTCAGAGATTTTAATGAAAATGGCACCTACTCTTGCTGGGGGCAGGGAGAATGGAATCTCACCATAAAAGGAGGCTTGACCAAAGAGACATGATAATGATAGCTCCAAGGAGAGGGAAAAGAGAAACAGACTAAGTTTACATAAAAGCAGGAAAGCCAGCTTTTAAAAACCTTGTTTATCAAGGAATTTCTAAATGATGCTCGCAGAAGAAACTTTATGACATATAGAAGAAAGTTGGGGTCGCTTGGCTTGAGAGCGTGAATGTTTGTTTATATTATCAAGCTAAGTGCTTACATTTCCCAGCTATTTCAATCTCCTGTGAAAACTTCCAATTTAGTGTCTGGGGTGTGTGTGTAATCATGAAAATGATACAACACCGAGTGAAGTGGAGAACAAGGTGTCCTCTATAACACACACTTTTTAATTCATCTCTTTCTTTCCGTGATACTTAACATTCAAACATGTTGTCATCCTTGCCTCGCTCTGACCACCCCAGCTGTCCTCCTGTATTCAAGAACCCTGCACCGCGCAAGTCTGAATGGGGATGGTTGAAAGAACCATTCATTGGCTTTCCCCCTCCTACGTACACATAAACAACCTTTCATGAGCTGACTCTCATCTGTAAAAGGGAACAAATCAAGGGCATTCTGCATTTGATTGTTATGGATCCAGTTTAAGTAAATTATGGAGAGAATGCCATTGAATGGAACTGAAGAGCTTAATGTTCAAAGGAATGGTTTAGAAAATGAAGATAAACACTTGGAATTATTCATTATCTGTCCAGATAGCTTGCATTTTTCATGCCATTATTTTAACTTCCTAGCAAGATGGTTAATAACAGTCTAATGTATGAGCTCAAAGAGATTTGTGTGAGTCTTAGAGCCGAGGCTGAATTGTGAGCGTCGGAAGAACACTCCCTGCTTCCTGAACCCTGGAAGAGAGAAACTGACTGGATATTAAGATGTCTTGTAGAGAGAGAAAAAAAAAAACAATTATGAAAGTTAAGGAAACCACAGATATGGGATGATTCAGCCAGAAACTTGAGACTCCCCTTTGAAAGAGTCTCGTGTTAAAAGAGAGCTAAAACCAGTACAACTGCAGAGTTGCTGCCTAAGAAAGAAAGATTTTAATGAAAATATACACAGGGACACAAGTCACGTACCTTCTCCAGCAGCTGGCGGAGCTGCCTGCTTTTGGCATCTCGGGAACAGAGATTTTGTTCTGGAGCCACCACTGTGCAAATGCATCGCCCGTCAGGGTCCTGCGCTGAGCTGTACACTTGCCACCCTTCTTTGGGGCTAATCTGAGTCTAGGGAAGACCAATAGCAAACACAAAACAGACTTTCACTATAGGTAAAGAGAAGACAGATTTGAAGTATCATAAGGAAAACTTTTATTATTATTTTTAAAAGAGCTTTTCTATCTTTCTGGTTCAATTTTGTTGTTGTTGCTGCTGCTGTTTTGTGAGTGTGTGTGTATGTGTGTATGTAGTACTAACAGCCTCTGGCATCCTCAGGATCTCTACACCTTGTGTTTGAGACAGGTTCTCTCACTGGTCTGGAATGCCTCAAAGCTGGCTGGCCAGCTCACCTCAGTGATCTGTTAATCTCAGCTTCTCTGGTAGTTGTTTTCTATGTTAGTGCTGAAGATCAAATTCAGGTCATCATGACTGTATAGCAATCGGTGTACCTGCTCAGGTACTTCCCTAGCCTTTGTTTCTTTGAAGTTGGAAGAGAAAAGAAGATAAGCGATTTGTATTGGTAGCAACTTCATTCTGTTTCACCTTCTTACAGGCGTCACTAACGAGTTTTGTGGTCTCGGATTCTCCACTATTTACTGTCTGTACATCTCACGTCACTTTTCATGCCTTGTGCAGTTTGTGATTTGAACTCCCCTGTTTAGGCACTGCTACCTTCCACTTCCTCACACCTGACTGGGCTTTCTACATTAGACATGCTCCTTTTTCTTCACAGGAGGAATATAATTGACAGTAATACTTTTCTGATCATTATGCAGGTCTGATATTCTGAAAGAAAGCCCCCGATTGTCTTCTGAAAAACCTACATCTTACACTCTTAATCCCTGGACTCCTAGCTTAAAAAGTAACAACCCAGTTCTATTACAATGTGCTTCCTGATTACACTGGCAGTTTTACCTCTTGGACTCTCCAAACTATAGCAAAATTGGTATCTGTGTGCCTGATATATTCATCTATTCATCAGACATTGAACGGCTCATATAGTGCTGCCATTCATACTACAATTGGCTTATTCTGTATAAAAATGTGAAATTTTCCTATCTTTCATACACACACACACACACACACACACACACACACACACACATATATATATATATATATATATATATATAATCAAGGACAAAGATTGTCTTCCTTAGATTTTCCTCACTATTGTCTTCTTTTTCAAGACAAATCTCTGTTGATTTTCAAATAATATACACAGAAGACACATTTCTCCATTCTATGCTAGTGGAAGACTCTTTTGATGACTAGACTTGAAGCTGCATAACCTGGAGATGTTTCTGTTAACAATATTGGTTGTTTCAATATTCTACCGTAATCTCATTCTATTGTAGAAGAGAAGTTTTGACAATGGCTCGGTGCACTTTCCAGGCATTCATTGTCCTGTTGCTCAGAGCATTTAGGTTTCTTCTCTCATTCAGCTTTTCTTTGAGTATTTCCTTATCTGAAGAACGATGATGCCTTCGTGGATTCCAGCAGTTCGCCTCCACTGACTTAATGACACAACCATTAAACGAATCAACAAAGGAGCAGGAAGTGCTACCACTGTTATTGTTTTTCACAGAATGGGGTGTAGATTCCAAGTCTAAAGTCCTAACCATTCCTGCCATAGACCATGTCATCTCATACAAAAAGCCAATACACAGGGTGCCTTGTTAACCTATATTTGGAGAAGCATAAACTATAAACTCAGAAAGCCCATAAAGATATCATAAGCCTTGTCTTCACTTTTTAATGAAAAGAATATGCCAACAGACCTGTCTTTTAGTCTCTTCATAGTTAACTGATTTTTTAAAGATAATTTCTACACTATTTTTTATTCCTGAGTAGACTGACTTCTTAATACAACCTCTCTTTTTATATATTACTGATCTTTTCTAGCTTTTGTTCCTGAAATCCAGTTAAAGAAAAAAAGATGCTCTTAGAAAAATATATTTCTAAAATTAAGTAATATATTAACGAGAAGTAGGTTATCGGTTTTAGTTATAAAAGAAACATTCAAAGATTTTCCATAGGATGAAAATAGAAATGACTTAGTGAAGTAGTTTTATCATTTAATTGAAGGCTTAAGCTGAGCAATGGCTTGGGGTTAATTTCTCTGGACAAAGGCCCTTTGGGCTTCTTGTAACATTGATCACAAATCTGAAATATGCCAGAAAATTAAAGCATGGCTCTAGAATAAACTCAGCTTTTGGACAAAGGAGCAGGGCCATCCAATTATCATATTAAAATACTTTAACAGCAGTGCAAACAGTGATTATTAAGGTTGTCAACATTTATATCGATGTCATTGGCTGTGTCTTTGTCTACAGTGCAGCTTGTCACACAAGGTCATGTGGTGGTCATTTTCTGTTGTTGACATAAATGGGAAGGGTGAGCAGAGTTTGGTTTTTATTTAGTGTTTCTTGGAACCTCCTGCTTAACAGCAGTAAAGACACAGTCATATTAATACTTTCAATTGTCTTCTTAATAGCCGTGCCCTTCTGGACTGCAGTACTTTGAATGATCTGAAGTATAAAAATTTCACCTTTGTGTTAAGAAAACCAAAGTGCCTAGGACTTCTATAGACTTTGATGCAAACCACTGTATTTGGGACAGTGACAAATAGAGACACTTTGTAAGTATTTCTAGCCCTCTCTTTTAGGGTTCCCAACAAGCATTGAATAGACAACCAAAATAAAACCAACTGTGATCTCAGGGGGAAGGACATATTTAGATATTTTTGGATACCCAGGACAAAAGGCCTGCTCCAATTCTGACTTACAATAACAATTATTCAAATGTCAGTAAAACTCGTGTACCAGGAAGATTAAGCATTTGTGGATCTCTAGCTGCTCTGGGGAGAATTGTGTAACTTATTGTCCCTTAATATCTTGATATTTTTGAGGTCTCGCTGATACCATTCTGAGCAACCTCAGAACAAATAGGAGTTTTCCCATAGACACACCGGGAATAATCAATAAAATTAGGGCATGAGCATGCACAGTCTGATCACAGAACATGAAGCTTAAGCATCGTATTGAACTCTCAATTATTTCAGTTTCCCTTAATACAAGATGCTGCTACCCCAAGGCAGCATCTATTTGTACTATGGTGGAGCACACTGGTTGGACCTGAAAGTGAATACAGTTGATCATGAATGGCCCACAGCACCCACACAGAGCAACCTTTACTGATGCAGCTTTCTTTGAACTCCTTGTGTTAATTAGAAGAACTAAATGAACTATTTAGCAGTTTTTAATATTACAACACTCATGAATATTTAAGGATGCACTAAATAAGAGAATTAAAATAATCATTTAACAGTTGGATGTGGTCTGAGTTCTTTGATTGTAGTTTAATTGCAGATCTATGCTTTAGAAACATAAAGTTACCACCTGAGAATTCTCCTGAACCACGGAGATTTGTGTCAGGAAAGATGTATCCTGAGAAGCAGGAAAAGAAGATCAAAATACATTGCATTTCAGTAGGGTTTCCTTATAGAATCCCTTCTCTTGTAATTGCATTCATTTCTTTGAAACCAATTGCCCATAGAAACAGTGTTTTAGTTTACAAGGAAGCCACAAAGTAAAGCATTTCTTTTCCAAGTCACCATTTAGTATGAAAGTGTACGTTTTCGGCAACTTCCAACCCAGAGTTCTCTACGTTCATCCTCTACAAAGAGACCATCTATTTTCCTGTACTGACAGTCCAATGCAGGACTGTAGAGGAAACATATCCCCCAGCAGCTGATTCTCTTTTGTGGAAATGTGACCACTGTGACTCCAGAGAAGCAGCAAAATAAGGGCAAATACACTACTCCAACAAAAGGGACTGCAGTCATTCCCAGGGCCCAGGCAACATAGAAGACCAAGAAAAGAATCCTACACCTTTGAATAAAAGTAAGTTGGCTGGTTAAATACTGATAGATTTTGCTTCTCATGTTCAGTTTGTAGGTATTTCACACAAAAAAAGACCAAAGAAAAAAAAATGAGGGGTCAAAATACAAAAAGTGGGGTCTGACATGGGAGATGTGTGGGAGCCCACGTGTGACTCAGTTTCCATCTGGAGTAATTTTTGATTTAAAGAAGTCATTTGAGTTCAATCATGCCTGCTCTGCTTTTTCCTATAATCTTGAGGGTTATGAGAGACTTCTGATTTAGCCGGCGAGAAAAGAACACTGTATATAGCAGACAGTATACTGCTGACGACAAAGCTTATGAACATCAGGGCAGAAAGCAAGGCTGTTTCTGGGCAGCAAGTACTTGTTGGAGAGGAGGCTGCTCAGTCAAGGACAGGAATGGTCTTATGCTAGATACTGACTGATCGACTGTACTGTGCTTTATTTATTTTTTTTTTTTGTATATAAGCAAACTCTAAAAAACTTGGAGCTGTTTGGCTGCTTCAGCGTGACCACACATAACTACTGATTCTATTCTGTCTTCTGTTTCTTCTGACTTTTCTTTGACCTCGAGGATCCCCTATCCAGGAACCCTAGCTGACCTAGTAGGAGACAGCTCTTAAAGAGATGTAAAGTAGGAAAACATCCCTCCATCAAAACCTAGATTTCAAAATGATGCTATCTGAATGATGAAAACTCCCACAAAAGTCCTATCTAAGGATGTGTCTGGTTCCAGACAGTAAAATGAGGAGGAGCATATTAATCGTTTTCGTTGAAAAGAAAGGGAAATTGTGAGGCAAGATTAAAAAGAGGTTGAGAGATCACGCTGGAAGCTATGCTGTGGAGAATGTGTTAATAAAGATGTCACTCAGTGGCAGATTTCTTGCTATTATAAGAATCTTTGGGACTGAAATAAGTAAGTATTCTTCATTCAAGGAAACCTCCAGGCTTTAAGGTGGGAAACAAAACCTTTATCCATGAAAATAAAACCAACAATAGAAACAGCAAAAACATCAGTTTTAGGGTGGTCGACTCTGTCTATGTTGCTTGTAAATCCCGATGAGTTGAGAGTTGGGAAGGTCCGTAGAAGTTTTATTTCATTACTTCCTTTCTATCCAGTGAAATTTCATACAGATGTTTTTGTGCTTCTGTTTGTCCTCTGCATGATAAGAACTCAAGTGTTTGAAGTGCAGCCCTCCCACTGTGGGGAACTGGAGCTTAGGACTTGAAATTTTCTCTCTCTGGAAATGTTCCCATTTGTCTCTACTTGCTTCAGACAGTCAAATAAGAATAACTCTACTCCCATTCTTTGGATGATGCTTCTGCTGAACACTCTCTGCTTTTTTAATTGCTCTTTTCCAGGTTATTCTTGATAAAGTTTCCACAAGGAGAGGAATTCTTTTTTCAGAAGCTCAGCATCCAGGGGAAGTTACTTTTCATCAGAGAGACCTGCCAGAGGGGGCCTGAGCCTTCAGAGACCTGAAGCAGACTCGCCCAGTTTCTCCAAAGGCCATGGATCCACTCCAGTGTGAAGAAAAAAATCTCAAGCAAGAAAATTAAGAGTGGTATCACCATTTAAAGAAAAACAAGAGAGACTTCATGACTTAAAGAGCTGTATTTAATTGGTTATATTTAATTAGTTCCTGGTAGGCAAAATCCTCTGAACTGGAAACCTCCCTGAACTCTTGAAACAATCACACACTTCCTACTCTGTAGGCACCTGCTCAAGCCCATTTAATTGTCTCCTAACATTTCAAACTCATACTTTCTTGCTTCATTTTCAGGTCATTTGAAACCATTGTCTTTTTTTTTTTTAAAGAAACTGTGATAATATTTACAAAGCTCTGCATTTTGTTTTGTTTCTCCTGTTACAATGACGTGCAATCATGAAACACAGTTGAGACTTATGTATGTGTGGGTGTGTGCAGGTGTATATGTGTGATTTCTACAAAGTTGCAGGTTAATCTCATTCACATTGATTAACATAGAGGTAGAACACAGAAGGGTAAGATTGATAAGACAGTTGACCCACAACATTTAGCTGTGTGTACTGTACCGAAGAAGTGTATCTCCTTCATCTAATGAATCATTGTGAGAGGAAGCTATGTGAAAACAGAAGTAGTTATCTCTTATGGAATTACTTGAAAGTGATGGCGGGGGGGACCTCTTGGTCAGAAAATCCCTTTACCTCTTCCTTGATGTCTATAATGCCGTTTAGGAGTTTCTTTTCTTCTTTATTGTAATAACTTTAAGAATGGTAGATATAAAATTGTTTTACTTAGTTTTTTTTCTTACTCTGTGAGGTCAAGAAGATGAGTAAACATATTTTAAATTGTGAGGATGTAGGTGTGCAGGAAGGAGATAAATAGAGAAAAGTCCAGGAATATGAGAAACAGTTTGAGCAAGGCAGTGTGAACTCTATAGATACTTGAAGCCATAAAGGCTAAGGACTAGCAGGTGAGATCCCGGAGACACATTACACTGGGCAGAAGTGTGGTCTTATGGTTTGGTTCTATATGGTTACTACAGAAATCCCATTGGGTTTGTGCATACTTTGAGTCAGCTGTCCCATTGTAGAGTGTGGATGGTTGATTATCTCATTCAGAACTCAGATTAAACCCCAGAGCTCTAGGTTTCTGTGCAGTGTCTTCACTGGGGCAAGGGTTTGATTGTGTGGGAAGCAAGCAGATGGTAGAAGCCCAAAAGTGTTTCCTCCTGCCAGAGATTTGAACTATAACCTCTTTCACACATTGCATTTCCTTTCCAGTTTTAATTGAAAAAAAATATTCTGCACATATTGTCTAAGAATTGATTTGCAGTGTAAAGAAGTGAGTGAATATATAAATAAACGATATTGTGAACACAGCCAGGCCAGGCGGTTGCAAAGGTATGATATAACCTCCCCGCATCAACGTTTTTTATTTCTCTAAAGATGTACTGATTCCCTCAGTCTCTACCATGTGCTAAGGTACGAACAATCAGCTTGAAAAATTAAGTAATAGACACTAGCTCTCACTAAAGAATCAAATAAGATGAAATAGGTTTAAAATCTAATATTTCTTCATTTCAGAAAATACTAGAATTCCATTTACTGATGTGTGAAGATGAGCCATATGCTTTTATGTTTGTTTTTGTTTGCTATGGAGGAACAGCCAAAGAACTGATATATTGGGATGTATCCATATTTACAACAATAATTCATATTTGATTAACAAATTCTCAACCAGTCATCATTCACTTTAAACTTAAGAGCACATTTAAAATTCTTAAAGAGAAAAGTGCGACTCTTGGAAATTTGGTTCTCTTCATTTAATAACAGTAGAAAACATATAAGTTGGTGCCTATATATACAAAAGAGTCTGTACCCCATAGTTAATATGTCAAATTTGATATATAACTCACTATTTGTTAACAATAATCTTTCTAAGAGTGCTAATTAGACAACTGTGTTTTTTAAAATAGAAAACCTTGAACTTTGGAAACAGTTGGCTCAGTAATTATTAAATAACTGAAAAATTTTTTTGTATAAATGTGCATTAATTACATATTCTGTCTGTATGGCTGTAAATCTTGACAACTCTGCTGCTAGACCCTGCTAGGCAGGTTATGGAAAGACTCCATCCAAAAGGAGCTAAAGCGCCACGAAGGACTCTCAGGAAGTAAGATGGGGGAGGTAGGTCATATCTGAATCCCATGGACTTTACTGGTGTTTGCCATACTGAGAGAAACTGGCAAATTATGTAATTCAGTCAGAGTATACGGTTAATTGTTCATTGATTGATAAGTTATTATTAGAAGCTACAAACAATACTTATAATGGAGGGCTTCTCTCTTTGGCATGTTCCACTACAATGATGTACAAGATAGAAACTTCAAATATTACATTTATTGAATACTTTATTTGATAGCAGGACAATTTTTAGAATGTGTCTTTTATTTGAAAATTTACATTTTCATCTGTAAAACTACTAATTTATATTTTTCTTAAAATATTTAAGACTATGGTTAAACACACCTAATTTCAAAATACTAGAGAAAACTTTACTAAAATATGTTAAGGATTAAGTCTTATTAATTTTATATAGATGAAGACTATATAAGATGGATTTATGCCAGGAAATTTCTGTATGGAATACTAAATAATACAGAAAGAAGAAGTTTTTATTGGGTTTGTTTTCTGTGGTTCACAGTCTTTAGTTGTTTAAAATATCTTTTTGGCCAGCGTTAATTTGCTGTGGTCGTTTTATAATTCATTTATGCTTAAAAGGTGTTGACTTCTCTGCCTGAATTAATTAGAAATTGTCATAGGCATTGCATTCCAAAAGAAGAGCCTGTTGTGGTAAAAACAGATTAAGAGGAATATTCTCTATAGTTTATTCTGTAGGAAAAATTACAAAGGTTTCAGACAGCACACGAAATAAAATAGTGAGAACCAAAGCATAGTAAGAAATCCTTCCAGATCTCGTTAATTTGGTTAAAACATAAAATTCTTAAGAATTTAATAAGACCAGCCATATATATATATAGCTAAATCCCTAGCAATCCCCTCTCCCTCGTTTCTTGGTGTAACTTTAAAGTCTTCATAAATATCCATAGAGTAGAGTTATCACACAGATATTCTACCTTTGTAGTCCACCAATGAAGAGAGCAGCAGACTCCCAGTCTTTGAAATTCACAACTCCCACTATTTTAATACACCCCACGTCCCAAGCCGGCCAAACCCAAGAGAGTGACTTACTAAGGTATCTGGAGCCGACAGCCTCGTGGTGTTCAGTCCTACCAGGGATGGGAGAGTTTGGGACATCCAGTTTGAGATCATTGCCATAGTGCTGAGCACAGCGCCAAGCTTCAGCAGTGGAGCACTCATTGCTGTGGAGCTAATGAGTTTTCATAGTGACTGATTAGGAGCCCGGAGCCCGGCTGGCAGCGGGAGGCGTGACTGCAGCCAGCCACATCTACAGCTTGAAAGGAGATCAACAGCCCAGCTCTAATCACCAGGCAGATCTAGAAACCGCCTTCCCCCACCCTCATGGCAAGTGCCTTGCCTTCCTTTTCCACCCTTCTAGGACACTTTGCAAGACAAACAAAATATTCTTGCTAGGGTTTGGTTCCTCCTAATGCTCAGAGCAGAAAGAGGTTGGAGGACAGGAGAAGGCGAGCTTTTCCAGCCCCACTGCACTGATTCTGTGAACAGAGTCGTCTCCTCTGGGTTTTGTGTATAATCAGTTTTTCTTTATCATTCATAGCAAAGTTGAAAGCCTCTAAATGGGGTTCTGCCAAAGTGCACATTTCAAACGCCAAACTTAATTTATACAGATTTCTCTGGGCAAGACCAGAGTGCCTTCAGAGGGGCATGAAAACAGTCTGAGTAATTTCCAAGATGATCATGCAGAGCGAACAGGAGATCACTTGTTCAAACAGCAGCCCAAAATGAATGTCCTCACTTTAAAACCACAGGCAAAGGTTAGCAGCTACTGTGGGTGTGAATGTCGCCCCTAGGCACCTTACACCCTCACACCCCAACAGACAGAAGAGCCAGCCTTCAAGGGAAACTTGTGTTGCTGGCATTCTTTATTTCTAGTTTTCCACTCTCCTTTGGAGCTTCTCAGTCCTACTTCAGACCTCATTAGCTTTATTTTCACTTTGTGAAGTCGCACAGAACAGTACTGAAAACCGTGACCCGCAAGAATGTGTGATCTATTAAAAATGGGTGCAGGAATTGTGAGGATCTGCTTGTTGTTCCCCTACTTGTCAGCAGCGAGTCAGACCGGTGACATAAACTTCTTTAGTTTTAGTGTTTCCTATAAAATGCGTCCTTTCAGGCTGAGGCCCTCTCCAGCTCTGAAATTCAAATATTATGTGGAATTTTGTGATATTCTTTCTGTAGATATGATAAACAGGTTACATCTCAATCTCAGGTTCTGGGTGGGACAAATTAGAGACCACTACATTCTTTTGATCCGTTTATGCATTTTAAAATAAAAATGAAAAAGTACATTAGAGAAAATAGGGAGGAATTAAGATAAAATGGAAAGAATTGAGTCAGAGAAAAGAAAAAGATCATTGTTATTCCTTAGGCTAATTCTCTTTGTTGCATGTAATATTTTTAGCTAAATATGTGTGTGTGTGTGTGTGTGTGTGTGTGTACGTATTTCAACAGTATTATCAGGACAAACACAATGTTTAATAAAGTTGAAATAGATATTTCAAATTTAAAATTTAAAGCGTGTGTCTGCTTTACCCTCAAGAAACTTTAAGGTGGGGTAGATGCTAAGAGTCTTGAAATGTTCCTTGAATCTATTAGCTTGGAGTCTAGTTAATATTCCTTTCTCTTTAAAATATAGCCAAATGATTTCCTTTTGTCTTTATGTTTTAAAAATCACACCCAGAAAACCAAGCACTATTTCTTTTTGTCCTTCAAAAACCGTGCCATCTGAGTGATCAATAAGGATTAAGCACATCGGTCTATGTACAAAGTAGCAAGAAATAGCAGTCAAGGGAAGCAGTGTGACATTTTACATTAGTACTACTGTCTTACAAAGTAAGACTACAAAGTAGCTCTAGAAATCTAAATGTTTTGAAAATACACCTGGAACTCAACCAGCTTTAATAAAGGAGAGGGTACTTTTTAGCAAAGCTTAATATCCACAATTGAAAATTAATACACATGCAATTATGGGATAATTTAAGAAGCAATGTGGCAGACGGTAATTGTACTCATTAATGAACTATCAGTCAACAAAATAATAACATCTTTAGAAGAATATAGGATTGAATATCACAGAAGAATGGGCTCTTATTTGCACATTACAAAGAAAGGGGAAAATAACAAAAGGAACACAAATGGAATGCTCCTTTCAATTTCCCAGAGATGCAAATAAGTGAACCTGCACACTGAGAAACAACAATAGTCCAAGTGTATGATCCAGTCATGTTTATGAACAGCATAAAAGCTGAAATATGTTGTTATTACAAGAGGTTTAATTGCCCACAGTGAAGTAGAAAAACTCAAATTATAATGATTATTAATTGTAAGAAATTAAAATAACTCAATTTACAAAGACCTAAATAGTTTGCAGTACTCTCATTACCTATTAAAGTTATTTCCATTTAATAAGTTAGTTCTAGTTTTTAAATGGAGGCTAGTTTTTTTTGAGTGTGTGTGTAGAAGTTAGCAACTTGTGTTTAAGAGAAGAAACCCCCAGGTTTTAGTATTTCCACAGCACAGTGTGAGTGATAATGAATAAATAGGCAGAACTGCATCAAGAAACAGGAGCTGTAGTCAGATCTAAGACTTCAGGACCACCCAAATATATTTAAATTTTATCTTGTATGCAATGCTATGGTTTAAAGCAAAGCCGTGATGCCATTACTTTCATGTGGTGAAATACAACTTGCACGTTTAGGATTCAGGGTAGATATGCAGAAGCTGCACAGAGAACAATCAGAATGGGAGACAAGGAAAAGTCACTTAGAGTGATAGTTCCATTGCTTAGGAGAGAGATGGTAAGATACCAGAAGAAGAAACTCTCAGTGGCATTGATAAGAATTTTACTGGATTTGTGACAGCCCTTAGTTGATGCAACAGATGAGAGATGTGAAGGAAAATTGTCCACCAGCAATCCTAGGTAAAAGGGAAGATGGGCATGATTCATCAGGATGAGAAATAGAGACAGGATCAAGGCTTTTGGAACAAGATTGAATTTCTTGTCCCACACCCAATGTGAGTCACCTGTGTTACAGAGAATTACAGGACGGCGATGAGTCCACATCTGAATTTCAGGAAAGAGTTAATTATTAAGGTCGTACAACCTGTATATTGTGTGAAGATTGCAGACTTAAAAAAATGTAATAGTTAGTGAATCACAGTCTTAAAAGTACTTGGGGTTTTATTTTGACTTTAATTAAAGATAACCATTAAATTTATTACTTATTCACGTCATTAAAAGTTAACAAACACAATGTTCTCTAGTTCATATAAATAGGAAGTATAATTTCCAGCGCAACCATCTCACAGAAAATACAACCTAACTACAGATTTATTTTCTTTTTATCATCTCTTAGCAAATCAATAACTATAAAATCTAGAACCAAAAGTTATGGTGCATGGAATGCTGAAATCTATTGACTAATATGTTTATTCATTCGTTTTTCAAATGGTAGCCTGTCTTATTATTTCAGAGAGTGTTTAATGAAAGAAATATATAATAAATAATTAATAAGTAAATCTATTTTAAGGGAAAGACTTATAGCCAATATCGTATAACACTGGCATGCTTTATTACTGGAAGTTTTTCCTTTGATTTGTAGTGTAAACATTTAGTGTTGCTTTAATTCTCAAAATATGTTCCCTAATTTGGGGACCACTGGGTGCTATTGTGTGTGTGTAAGCACGTGCATGTGTGCATACATGCTTGCATGAGTCTATGTGTGTGTTCCTGGGAACTATAGCCTAAGCAGATACTAAAAGTACATGTTGATTGGCTAGAAAATAAGAACGAAACTAGAATGGACTTGATAAATGACAAGGGATAAGCAAATTAAATTGGAATATGAAAAGCATCAAATAGAAGACTTAAGATGCAAAGGGCTATGGCATCAGGCCTAGAAGCAGCCCTTTCTTTACTGCAGTACTAAAAGGCACTTTCAGTGCTAGTGAGATGACATTAATCCTCTGAATCTACATATTCTACTCTGTAAAATGGAGAAGGGCTGTGTGGAATGGGAATTCAAAGGACTGGAATAAAGAAGACATTTGCCAGTGTTTGTAACATGTCACGCATTCAATACATATGCCTGTGGTTTGTATGGAATGATAACATTGGGACTGGCTGAAAAGAGCAGTTGAATGGACAATGCTGTTTAAAGAATCAAGGTAATATAACTTCACAGACTGAGTTGAGCTTTTCAGACACACAGTCATATATTTCAGTCACCGTTGTTGAAGAAAACAATACAACTTTCCTGAGCGCCATCAAGTTCCTAATATCTGAGCACCATGTAGAAGCGAAGGACTGAATGTGATTCTTCAAATGCTGAAAATCTGTACCAGTTACAAAATAATTCTGTAGAGTTGCATGAGCATCTCCTGTGTCAAAGATACATTCCTGTGCTCCTACATTAAACTGACCTTCCCAATTTCATGAAGTCATTCAATACCTTTCAGTTTACGGTCATAATCTCTCAGCCACTTGCTAAGGTCCAGATTCCTAGGTACCAACAGCAGGTTCTGACTTAGCTGTAGCAAGAGCAAAATAATTTTTATTTCTCACAAGTTCCTGGACAGTGTTGATAGTCCAGTCTTGGACCAGTGTTTGGACCAAGATCTTAAAGGAAACTATTTTAATTCCTCTTTTTCCAAAATCAGTATTTTTTTTTTGTTCTTAATGGCTCATTCCTAGATACAAACAAGAATTATTTTGCATCTCTTAATTTATATATGAACTTCTTCAGTGAAGGGTAAGCAAACCGACAGCCTATTCAAACTAGACAAGTGCTCTATCACTGAGCTACTTCATGAACATTTAAAAAAAAAAATCTAGAGCCTAGTTTTTCTCCAGTAATTTCTTTCTCTCTTATCTTTACTTCTGAAGATAACTAATTCCATTCATCATCTTCAATTTCTGTCTTCCTAATCAGATATATTGTTAACATTTTTCTCTTGTTGCACCAACACAATATAGCATGAATTCTACCCATTTCAAGGCTCTGATCCCACATTGCTAATTCTAGCCGTCAATTTTCAGACTTCAACTTCCTTGACTTTCATCAATGTTACTTTTCTCTCCTTGAAATGATTTCTTCACTTGACTTACAGAATACAGCTCACCTAGTTTTCCTCCAACTTCCTGACCTCTCTTTTTATTGCCTTTGTTGATTCTTCCTCATCTATATGCTAATGACTCCCAAATTCATTTCTTCCTCAAAGACCTCTCCTATCAATTCAGACTTGCATTTTCAATTATCTACTTGACATCTCCACTTTCAGTGTTTAATAGGCATCTTTAATTGAGCATGTTATAAACAAGCTCTTCATATGGCTCCCCAAACCTGAGCAAACAAATCTAAAGGAACAACAATAACAACAAAAAACACTTTCCCAAATAAACAACAATGCTATGCTTATGCATCCATTTCTGTAACTTATACCATTTTAGTTAGCTGGCATGTCTGTGAACTCATCGTCCACAGTTGTGTAACCAGTGATGAACTACTCATCTTTCAATAGAGAGTTCCCCACTCTCGCTCCTGCGCACAGCCCTGGTAAAACCCAATGAGTCTCAAAGCAACGTGAACAGGAAAATGAGGACATGATGGGGGAGGAAAGGTGGTTGGTGAATGTGGAATGATGAAAATAGAGGAGGAGGAAAGGAGAATGACCAGAACATGTTAGAAATATGCATGAGATTGCAGAAGACATCAGTTAATTTTTCCATTTTCAACTGTAACTATTTCTCCATATATTTCTTGACAGTTTTACTGACAACCTAGTTTCTGCCTTCCAAACAGACCTAGAACTGGACCTTTTACACAGCTACCATTCTCCTTAAAATCACATGGTCTCTCATTGGGGTTATTACAAGATCAACTTTGATCTAAAGCCACTCCATTCACTTATTATAATTTATTAATCAAAATAATCCTGTTAAGTTATAATTTGGATGGTATTATTCTACTAAAACCCAATTAGATTTCTGTTGGAGTTACAGCAAATAGTTTGAACTGGAAAGTTTTATATAAAATATTCTGTTACATCTATTAACTGACATTTTGTTTCTTGCAAGGTCATCTTCTATCTCGTGGTCTTTTCCTTTCATTTTCTCTGCTGAGATGCATTCTTCCTATTACTGCCTCATCTGCTTTTTGTTTTCTGTACAAAAATTAGCTCTTTATGGCCATACTATCCTCCTGATTGCTTTCTTCACTCTCTTCCTGTTTTCTCTCTCTCTGTAGACGCTAGTTAAGTACTATGTATTTCTTCTGATTAATTATTTTCTGTTTTCTCCTCTATAAACCACTCTCCTTGAGGGCAGAGATACCACCACATTTCTCACATTTTTGGGGAATTCCCAGTGTACAGGAAAGTGTCAGGCATATAGTTCATTCTGAATAAAATATTACTAAATGTAAAAATAGGTTAGTACCTTAGCATTTTGTTTTAAAATGATATCATTTTAGAATTAATTGACAGTAAAGTCTACTATTACAAAACCAAACCAATATAAAATATTTAAGTATTGTACTTTGCATGTGTTTTGTAATGATGAATAATGTGCGTTTTGTGTGTTTATGATGGTTAAAGAATCAAACATTAGTTGCAAGTGCTATTTTTTTCTTCTTCCAGTTTACAGATTAAGAAAGCAAGCAATTTTGTTTCAATTCAAAAAGTACTAGTCCCAACTCTTGTTCTATTTTCTGCTGATAAGCCTCAAGTTTTTCAAATTTTGGAGGCACACAGGTGTGAGTCTTTTCCACCTTGACTAAAGGTCAGAGAGTTTGAACTTATTTTCAGTCTTTCAAAGTTGTTGACAATAGTTGAGGCTACAAACAAGATATCTTGACTTAAGACCATAGAGGTGGTTCCACTCCAACCTGACCAAAGGTCAAAACATTCAAGCCTATTCCTGCTCCTTTATTTTAAAATAGGAGGTTTGACATAGGAAGTGGCTGCTTCCAGGATACTCGGGGTATATTTGCTGCATATCCTGACCAAAATATCAAAACACTTTACTCAGGAAATAATGGCTTGATGTCTCTAGTACTGAAGTAAGTAACTGTTCTGGTTGTTCTTTGTGTCATGTTAAAGCAGTTTTTTTTTCTTGCCTTCTTCCACCCCTTTTATATTGGCATATAAAAGTGTATGAAAAATAAACGTGGGTAGATTCAATATTCAGTTTTCACTGAGTTTCTTTCTGTACTAACCTATGTTTCTTTATTTCTTTTGTAACTCTATGTATTCTGTTGAACATTTCTCCCATCCAAGTACTAACCAGGCCTGACCCTGCTTTGCTTCCGAGATCAGACAAGATGGGGTGCGTTCAGGGTGGTATGGCGGTAGACTGTTGAACATTTCAAATCCTCATGTCCCTACCCTAGAACTTATGAACTTGTCGAGGCTGGACTCTGAAACCAAAGCCATAACTAGGTGTAAGGACAATCTACTCTAAGGCCTTTGACCTTTCAAGTTTCCTCTACCATAGTGAAAATGGAAAAAAACTGTGGGTTATTGAAATGGTCAATTATTTAAAAACAAGCAAGCAAGCAAATAAAAGAAATGTATCATCTATATATCTTCCACAATATCATGTATATCTTTTTTTTTTTTTTTTTTTTTTTTTTTTTTTTGGTTTTTCGAGACAGGGTTTCTCTGTGGCTTTGGAGCCTGTCCTGGAACTAGCTCTGTAGACCAGGCTGGTCTCGAACTCACAGAGATCCGCCTGCCTCTGCCTCCCGAGTGCTGGGATTAAAGGCGTGTGCCACCACCGCCCGGCTCATGTATATCTTAAATATGCAAGCTATAATAGTGAAGAGAAATAGAAAAATGAATTGGAAATAGAACTGTGTTTAATTATCTCCGTCTAATTCATATTTGCCATTGAAAATCAGAGGCCACACTTTGTTACTAAAAGCCATCCTTAACAACCAACCAGAGGCCACGCTTTGCTCCCAGAAAGCCATACCCTGATACCAGTCAAAGGAAATATTTTGCACCTAGAAAGTCACCCATTGCTCTTCCTGCCTTGAAATTTCAGTATTGTTTCAAAACCACTTTGTAAGGAAAGAATGAATTTAGATGGAAAACATTACTGTGGATCTTTAGGGAAGGGAATTTCTGTCTTTGCCTCTTTGCCTTCATCTGTGGAACTGACTGCCGCTCTATAAGCCCAGGGGATCCTCCTCTGGCAACTGCTGTTGCTACTTCAAAGAAGAACATGGGTGTGTGAGGGAGAAACATATTCTGGTGCTTAAAAATATTATTATGACTTTGTATACAAAATTGAAAAGTGAGGAAAATATAAATCCAAATTAAGGTAGAAGGAAATGGAAGGCAGAATGATGTAACAGAGAGACCCTTGGTTGCCACTTTCTTGCTCTGGGTCTTAGGTTCTTCATTTTGGGAGATGAGGACATTTATGTGAATGAAGTCCCTTCCCTAACAGAGCTCAAAACTATTTCCAATCTGTGTTCCTATTGTTAAACCTCTCCAGGCACGGTTTCCTCATGTGTAGCTTGAGCTATCAGGGAGCCTCCAACCCTTTGGAATTTGTGAGAGTAAACTATTCTGTTGAATTAACACACTTACCACAGGATGATAAGCTATAAATCAAATTTTTTTCATAGGCATGCCAAGGAAAACTTTAAGCTGTTTCTTTAGTACAACTTGGAGAAAGAAAGGACATAGGTATCTTTTTTATTTTATTTTTTTATATTGAGATAAAGTATCAAGGGCCATAACATTTATAGAAAATTGTCTATATAAAGATTTATCTTCTAGGTAGGCAGTGCTGGCACATGTCTTTGATCCCAGCACTTGGTAGAAAAAGGCAGGCAGATCTCTGTGGATTGGAGCCCAGCATGGTCTACAAGAGTTAGTTCCAGGACAGGCTCCAAAGCTAAAGAGTACCCCTGTCTCGAAGAAACAAACAAACAAACAAACAAACAAACAAAAAACAAACAGAACCAAAAAAAAAAAAGCCCAACCAAACAAAAAGATTTATCTTCTTAAAGTGTTTGAAATTTTAACTTTGGACATGCATGCAAAATATTCATCTTTTTAGGATGCTCTGTATCTAAGGATATTATTCCAGAAACTACAGGGAACAAACTCATTGCAAAAGCTTTCCCTTAAAGTCTTCCAATTTAATCCTGCTGGGCATTGTTCTATGTAATCTGCACATGAAACCCCTATGGAATGTGACTACTAATGTAACTAAATTATCAATAAGAAACAAAGCACCAAGGGACAATCAGGCACCTTAAGTAAGTTCACAAAGCAAAGAAATGAAAAGCCAGAATTAGAATGTGTAGTTGCATTCTAAGTAGTAGTGTAATTCTAAGTAGAGAATATGTTCAAAGAAATGTATCTTCTTGACACGACCAAAGTTTAAATAACAATATTATAACTCATGCTAGATTTAAAATTTTTTGTTTTGAAAATAATTAAAATTATTTGGGAAAAGCACTGTGGTTCAGCTCTCACCATTCTCTCAGGTGAGCACAGAAGAAATTAAAAGCAGCAACTCTTCTCTTTGTGGATTTATCTTGGAATAACAGGACAGAGCAAAGCTCTCACCAGGGAGACACTGGCTCTCAGGTAAGGATTTAATCTCTGCCTCATTTTTGTTGGATTCTAATTTCAAATTTTTCTAATTCACCTAACTCACCAGGGCAGAATCCAGTGTTAAACTATTGCCAAAAGCATATCTGAAAAAAAAAATTTGCTTGGGAAGAGAAATCTCAAAGAGCGTGAGAAATTGCCTGGTGATCAGAAAGGGGACTGTTTCAGGGCAAGCGTGAAAGAACAAAATTGGATCTTCGAGTGTGCAATTTTCTGAAAAGTTGTTACAAGTTGTTCCATAAAGCTTATCTCCCTCATGGAGATTTGAAATGTGTGTTTAGTAGGAACCAAATGTGGACGGCCATAAACAACCCCAAACATCAAAATGAAAAAGGGAATTACATTTGTAACTGCATTTATCAAATTCGCATAAATAGCAGGAGCTCTGCTGAGCTGGTTTTGTGTATTGGCTCCAGTTATAGTGCCTGTCGTTATTGGCCCTTCATCAATATGTGTAGTCAAGGTGGCTTTGTGATTTGAAAGCTCTGGGTAGGTAAACACAGTTAAATAAGAATTTCTACAAATCTGAACTTGGAGTGAGTCAGACATGTCGTCTTTGGAAGTATAATGAGACTTGTATAGTTTTGCAAAAGTTCATCAAACTTGTTAAGACCAGGCAGCTACCACAATGCCATACAGATGCAACTGGGTGAGCTTACGCTGGAGTTTCTCTTTGGATTTCAAAGTAACCTGACTCAAAAACAAGTCCCTTTTGTGAATACTCATCTCACAGCCTGATGGTGACATAGAGAAGTCAATTGACCAATAACTAATAAGGGGTAACCTTTTTGACAATGGTTGCCTATCTTTATAAAAGTTGTATTAATTTTTTAATGTCTTATTCTTACTACTTTTTAATCTTCAAGTTTTACAGCTTAACTGTGTGCATTGCTTCCTATTGCCAGAAAACCATTTGTAGAACTATGTTTCAGTTTCTGTTAAGGGCACCAATGAATTAAACATGTTCAGCCTTATTTTGGGTCGTCAACTTACTATGATGAAAATTATAATATTAACAATATTTATTTTTGGTTTGTCTTTGTGTGCATGTGTGAGCATATGTGAAGGCATGTACTAAAGCACTAGTGAATGGATCAGAAAACAAGTTCAGTTATTTATCTTCCCTTGACACCTTGTTGAGACAATGCATCTTGTTTGTCAACACCTACAACTGGAGTTAGTTAGCTTATGATCTTCCAGGATTCTCCTTTTCTTTTTTTGTTACTGCAGCAATGCTGCACTTGCTGAGATACACTGTTACCTCTGCCACCCTTTATATAGATTCTGGTAATGCAAACTCTATAGGTTTGCATCCTGGAAAAGGACCCTGTGAGGACCTGGTCCATCCTGTCTCTTTAATGCTTCCTCAATCATCATGAGAAAGAATCTGTTCCATCAAGACCTTCCTGCCATTGTTGTCTTGCACCATTACTAGAGATCCAAGGCTGTGCATACATTGTCCTTGGGCTGGATTCTCTGGAACTATGAACTGTAATTGCCTTGTATATATCACTACAACACAAAACCAACTAATTCAAGGAATGATACCTGATAGATTTGCTAGACAAAGATCACTTAGAAGCAACAAAGTAAATATAGATGGATAATCAAAGTGGAAGAATGACAGTCAAGAGAACAGTTGGGTAGCTGTGTTAGTACTTGGGTAGGAATTAAGAGAAAAACAGATGAGGTGTAAGACATGATCTAAGTGGAGTGTTATGAACTTCTTACATCAGACAATACAGCACTGCACAGGTACCAGAAAGTCTGCTCCCACACTAAAGAAGAAACAAAGCTGAAAACATGGCTGTGGGGAAGATGTGTCTCAACAGTGGTTAAAACAGACTCTTGATAGTGCTCAAAATGAGCAATGCATTTAACGTCAGGTCTGAGTTGCAAAGTGGACGCTGGTTTCTGTTTCCTTGGCAACTACAAAGTTAAGATAAATGTTGAATACTGTGTCTGAAAAACCCTTATCTGAAGCTTTGCACCTGGGTTGAAAATTGAGGCTGCTTCTTGGTGTCAAAGTGACTCAAATCCTCCAGGCAAAAGTGGGCTATTCCATTTTTACTGATCCGGTTTCAAAAGGCAAAGTTTCTAATAGTCTGTGATTTTAGAGAACAAAGTACCTTGGTTCTCCATCCTGTGATAAAGTGACAAAAGCAGTTATGTAGAGGTAAACCTAATAGGCTGCTTGTACAAACGAGGTGGGGTGAGGCATACGATGTGCTGGGCTCTATACCCATCTCACTGGCAAGCATTGTTATTGTTCTTATTATCTAGCTGTCCTTTCACTTAAATAAAAGCCCACGAGAAAATTGTTTTATAAGGGGGCACTGCTCAGTCATTGCATAGTTCAAAGCACAATTTCTAATACCTAACCAGTTAGTAAAGGGTTGGACCTTAGGAACCCCATGCTTTGCATGGTGATTTAGCTAAAGCTCAACCACTTTTGCCTTTACTAATAAAGATTCCCTGACCACATTACACCAGGAATGTTATCTAGTTAGTAGGCTTGGAGTGCTACCTATAATTGTGCCTTTTATGAACTCCTGGTTTGCACCTGCAACTGAATTTAAGGACACTCCCATACCCAAAGGGGTATGGAGAAACATTATAGGACCCAGCTGCTGTTCCCAAAAGATGAGGAGAAATTTCAATCAGATTGTGGCTTAAAGACTGGCTGTCCAGTAAAGATTTCATGTTATACTGAATGCTCTTTGTGACATCTCTGATACTTTAATTTTCAACTTGGATACTTTTCATGTTAACAAAGCTCAATACTATGCAATTTAATGCTTGGCTATTGGACATTTCCACTCATAAGCATGCCCTTAGTGCATTCATCTGCCACTCTTTGCCCCAACCATTCTTTCTGGTGGACCACCCAGGAGTTACATTTCTCTCTCCCCTATAATCACCATTTAAGTGTCAAGATATTTAAACGTATCTGTTTCTGTGAAGGAATTCATGATTTTGACTATTTTTCTGATGAGATACTTTAAAGTTTTACACATCCTGGTTATTCTCATCATACCCATTACCATTAGACATGATTGCAATGCTCAGAACACACACCTGAGATTCATCTGACCAATCTGATTCAGGTAAGGATTCAAGTTTATTAACATGGCGATGCGCATTCACTTCTGTAGGGTTAATAGCAATCACTACGATTCCAACACACAACTCTCACCCTAGGTAATTACAGTTCTAATTGACACTGAGGAAACATGCCTCTTCTTTCGGGACAAAGGCTGTCTGTGAATAAAAAGTCCAGCCACTTTCCGTTATGATAACATATATTTCATGCTTTAGTTGATTAAAATAGTCTTGTCGCCATGCACAATGACTGAAGATTCTTGATAGTTTTACATCTCATTAAATATTCACTCCACCAGGATTCCCGAAGCAGCTGTTGATGCTTGCAAAGGTCAATGTCTCAGAGAACGGATGTCTGAGCAACTGTTTAGAAGTGACTGAGACTCTGAAAAGCAGTTAAGAGATCACCAGCATTGTGTGTATTATGCTCTCTGGCTGTGGACTCAGTTTCAGATTCAGCACTCTCTTTCTTTTGCCTGCTCTGCTGACAGTGTCAAGTATGCTCAGCCGGTTCATACACAATTGACTGACTGGAAAGTGATGCTTGCGTACATAAATTTATGTTGTTCAATGCATAGTTTCCAAATCATTAAAATGTTACACCTATGTAAACATAAGCAGAGTGTACTATGAGAGCTTATTGTAGCCAGACTAGTTCTTGCACAGGGTTAATGCATCTGACCTTATTTTGGGCTCAATGTACTCATGCTCATGGCTGGTTTGTTTATGTAACAAAGTCCCCTCGCTTCCTCCACTCTTGTTTCTAAAGTCCAACTATCCCCATATGAGATTCTACCTAGCAAGCCTCAACCTTTCTTCATATTTAGAATTATATACTAAAATTCTTTACTTGTGATCTGTGAGTGATTTAATTGTAGCATCACATTGTATTGAGTAGATTATATCCTTGAGTGGATATAATTATTATAATTAGATTATATCCACACCTCATATTCCTATGGCTTTTTTTGACTTTGATGCCTGGTTTAGGAAAGCACAAGGTTCTCTTATGCATATGCATTTGCTATAGTAGAGGGAGTTTAGTGAAGATGAGGTCCTCTGAACCTGCTAACTTTACTTCAAGATTTGCGGCCATCTTTGTTAGGGATGTCAATATTCCTGATTAAAGATGACAATTTAGTGACTGACAAGATAGCATCCTTGTCTCACATTCCTAGATCCTTAAGGCCCACAAACTTCAGAAGGTGAATAATAAAAATAATTCCCCCTATGCCCTTCATTTCTGTTCCCAGATATCTGAGCTCTAACACATCCCATTTGGTATTATCCCATGAGTTTGCTCTATCTGAACTGTAGGTTTCTGACTTTTTGTCTGTGAATGGGCTAGTCCAAGGGATAGTGAGCAGGAATGATGCAACCTGAGATTAGATACTATTTATCTGTACTTGATTTAATTTAAATGGAAAAGAAAGAGATTTTCATCAATACATTTAAGACGAATGTAAGACTTCTATTTGATCAAATGATTACTTTCTCAAAGAACTTAGTCTAATAGATTTGGCAAGATAGCCAATGCAATAAAGCTGCTTGCCTTCCAAAACACAGGGAAGTGAAAAACTTATGTTTCATTGATGGAGAGATTTTGTCAGCATCCACAGTTCTAAGGACCATTCATTTTGTATATTAAAATACAGATGAAATTAAATGTCTTTGATATCTAGAAAGTTGTTTCTTCAAGTAAAAGTATTTGTGAAAACATGATTTTTGGTTAATATAAGTGAATACATTGTACCTATTTATATCTCCAAAATGTTATAGATCTCCTGTAATTAAATCATTAAATTTGAAAAAAAAATCTGTTTTGTATTTTTGACTCCATATACCTATATATGCCATGTGCTTGTCTTGTGCCTATGGAGAAAACGGGAGGGCACTGACATTGGGTCCCCTGGAACTGGAATTATGAACAGTCATGAGCTTTCATAAGGTTACTGGAAACCAAACCCAGGTCTTCTTCCAAAGCATCAAGTGCTCTTAGCTGCTATGCCAACTCTTCAGCACCAAGATCATGAATCCATCTCAGCCAATAGAATCATTTTAGAATAAATACAACTTTATGATGTTTTGGAATTGAATGAAATTTCTTTAAATGTATTCATTCTGTATTTCAACAAAATAAGTTATTCCCAATACTATTGTTTAAATACTATAATTATGTTGAATAAATAGGTACTAAAAAGTGTAAAAGACATTATGCACATAGTTTATAGTTACTAATATCTTAATTTAAAACTTTCTTTCATAAAATGATAAGTAGTTTGTTAATTTGTAGAGTATATTGAGAATGTAATTTGCAATGTTTGCAATGTAAGAGCTGACTAGTGCTAATTAAAAGTAGTTATAAATGAAGATGGGAAATTAAAGGATATTTAATAGTACTTAATAAATTTATCTAATTATGCAAATAAACATACATATTTTCATATTGTTTTAATTCAAGCATTTGGGATAATTTCTGGAAGATATATGATAATTGGAATGCAACGTGTAATGATCACTCATTTATCCATATAAATAAAATTATTTTTTCCTTTATTATTGCCAAGACTTGCTAAAGAAATTTGGCTTAATTAACTTCAAGATTTTTGCATGTGCTTGAAAATATATGTATTTGAGTTTTTATTAAACTCAAATTTTATTGTGCCAGCAGAAAATCAAGGCAAAATAATATACATAATATATTAAGTTTATTTAATATAATTTTCTATAAAATACAAATAATAGATAAATAATAAAACGAATGGTGATATGAATTTTTAGCTCATTGCAGACATAGACAATGCTGAACTGCTAGTCTGTACTACTATCATCAGGCAGAGACAGCATTAAGATGGAACACTTAGACAAAATTTCATTTCATATGCTCTTATGAGTTTTGCATTGCAGTACAACAAATAGACTTTTATGATCAATTCATATCATGAAACATATCTTAATGATGAATAACTAGCACTGATTAAATTTAAGAAAATGTGGACCACAGTCATACAAAATATAAAAATGTTGACTCTCTGATTTATGTAATAGAGAGGTTTTTTTTCTACCTAATCATATTAAATTAGAACTGAAGGCTTTACAATATTAAAATCTTATGACTAATCTAAATTCAAAAGCTATTTGAACATTCCAAGGGTGCCATTCTCTTACTGCCACAGTTATTCTCCTAGGGAGAACTTTCCTGAAGGATTGTTACCTTCCTTAAGAGACACTACATGTCACTAGAGTAAATCCACACTAGAACATGATTCCTAACTGTGATGCTTTCATGCTCTGTTGACAGAAACACATGAGTGCCATGGTAATGGATTCCTAAATGACACTGTGATTCATGGCTGAAGAGTTTGCAAATATCTCAACTACTTTATGTTTCCTGGAGGAATGAAGAACATGCCTCATAGTTACTCTGTGAGTTACTAAGGGGTAACCGGCCAGATGAAATAAATGTTTAGTGCAATGTCTGAAATAGATTAACATTTAAAACCACGACCTGATATTTATTTTAACATTCCCATCTCATTTGGGGAGTAAATATTCTGAATAAGGAGAGTGTAGTTCAATAATGATTATGAAAATATTTTTTGTTAATTATAAAACAATTGCCTCACCATGTAGATATTATTTCATTGCACCTGGAAATTTGCAAAGCCTTGGAGACACTAGTAGCCCCAAGAATGTTGTTTATTACCTGTACAATGTTCTATATTTCATCAACATCATAGTCATGCTTGTCTCTTATGATTATCCCCAAGCAAGTTTGCAGTTAGAGTGCTAGGCAGTGATTGCTGGTGTCATGTTCCCCTGTTGGCATCATCGAGAGTGTATGTGGAAAATTACCCAGTTTCAGATTAGCTACCCAAAACATATTTGTCTCAGGATGAGAACTTTCCGGTAATTCTCTGAACATTTGTACTCTTTGCCTGGCGCTCAGCTTCTTATTCATTTCTTTCTATCTCAAATGAACTCAAACCCGGATCATATATATCTGATGTCTCTATGCCCTTAAAAATTACTTGTTTCTCACAAATACTAGTAGACTGCTCCCGCAAGAAAATTCAGCTTCGTATTTCTACAACTTTTAGCCTTCTTCCTAATAAGGGAAGAATAAGAGAGTTTTTTCTTTCTTTCGTTTGAGTTCATTTGGAAATTTAAGTAAAAATGATCATATTCATTGAAAGTAGTTTGAGCCACATGTGCTGAGTCAAAATATATACAATACAAAAATTTGCCATTTTACTTTAATGACACACCCAGTATTTCTTTTTTTATGATCCTATAAAGAAATACTGATCTTGATCTTGTATTTCTTATATCTACTTGGTAATGTAAGTCACATTACTTTGTAATTATTTTTGTGTTTGTCAACTGCTATATATCCTTTTAATTTGTGTCCTTTTAATTAAAATAAAATTACAGAACCAAACATCTGATGGAAATCAGTGTTTTTATATGGATTCACAAATGAATGAATATGCTTTATGAATGAATGAATCATGTTCCTTAATTTATTGCAACTTATCTATAAATCTCAGATAGAAAAATAAAATGCATGCATTATTTTGCCATTGTTGTTCAGTCAGAAGAAACAACCATAAAAAATAAAATTCAAATATTTCGCTTCATAACAAAGCACCTGATTATCCATCACTTTCACTGCGTATGGAAATATATACAAAATAAAAGATAATAAGGTTGTTTTTCTTGTGTTCTCACAGTAACATGAGTTTAAAATGTGCAGGTTTGGTTGACATCTTCTGAAGAAGGATTTACCATCATCCTAAGAGTTGACAGCTGATCAGTTGACAAAAACACTAAAATAGACACAGATCCTAAAATAGTTAAACATCCCCATAGATATGTCACTCAAGAACAACAGAGCAAAGCAAAACACATAAAACCTTTATCATACTAAGGAAATTGCATCTAAATGGTTACTTATTTTTAAAGATCACTGGCTTAAGCTTGGCATGTAGCTGACACCTCTAGTTCCCACACTCAGGATTTAAAGACATGAAGTTTACAGTGAACTTTGAGCATTTTCAGCTACGTAGCAAATTTTTGGCCATGTTGACGTGCAGAATCTGACTTTCCCTCAAAAAATCCTCAAAAAGAAGCAGGAAGATGGCTTTGGAGAAAAAGGAGTTTGTTGCCAACAGGAAAAGAGTACAAATCTCCAGAAGCTGTGTGGTAGAAGGAAAGAATAGACTCCTTCAAGTTGTCTTGCTATATCCATAACTGCAACATGGCATAAGTATCCCACCAAAGCCTAGAGAAACATTGAAGACAATGCATAAAAAGCATAGGTGCACATGCATTGCTAAATATTAAGCATATGTAAAAACATAATCTACATTACAATCATTTTATAGCTGTAGTTATAGTTCAGTAGAGCATGCTGTGATTCTTAGCAGCAATGAAAAAGAAAAAGGAAAAGAAAAAGAAAAACCAGAATATTTTTGCCTGTTTTGAGAAGAGCTTGAGCAGCACACTGAACACTGGAATTCTTCATGGACAAAATAGTAAGGAAAGTTTTATGCTTAGAAGAAGAAATTCTTCTTCAGGATTCTCAAAAGGAAGAACTAGCTTTATGCAGAGTAGTTATAAAATGTATAAGAGAAATGAAATTTCACCTCTCATTTCTGATGTCTAAAAATAATGGGATGGTTCTAGAGATGGAAACATCAGCTTTGAGGGCACAGAGACAGAAAGTGAAAAACTCAATGTTCTCATAGTGTTCGTAAATGAGATTTTCAGATTCATTGGAAGGAAGGTAGATATTTGAAATGATATGTAAAGAATCTTGAGTATATGTGAATTGAAGTGACTGATATTAAGTGTGCCTCAAAGATTTTTATGATTGTGGCATAATCCTCTTCATTCCTTTGTTTATTTTAGTCAAGAATTCAGTAGTTGAGTTGAGAGTGGATTTGTAATCAGTAATATGTACATGACAATAAGTGAGCAGAAGTATTTTCAAAAGCTATAAAATTATTGTAAAGGATGTGAAGAAATCAATAGCCCAAGTGTAACTGTTTCCTCTGAGAAATGTGGGCTAGAGACTTGAAAGGGTGGTGGAGTGGTAGGTGGAGATTTAAACACTATCACTCATGAGAATGTGCACACACACCTAAGAACTAAAGAAGGAAAACGGGGGTTGTCACAGATAGAACTTGAGAGATGGTGTGAATTTGAGATCTTCGAAGCAAAAGCACACACAGGTACAGATAGAGGAGGCTAGAAGAGGATCCCTAGTTGTAGGGATTTAGTAGCTCATGGATGCTTTATCATCCTACGGTGATGGCGTTGTTAAATCCCATTTCTGCAAGACACCGTGGTCAAATTCATATGACTTCAACTATATGTGAGACAGGCTTTTGTCAGTTTTGTCAGTCTTTGGGTTATTTTCGCTGTTAGAGGTTTTTCAACAAATTTCACTATTTTGCTGATGTATGTTAGCTTAAGTAAGTATGTCTGCCAGAAGTTAGGTGTTAAGCACTTTTTTTTTATAAAAGGAAATTTGTTGGTAATAACAGTTTACTTTTCACTTTTTAAAAATACTGTCTGTAGCACGTACTTGTTTATCTCTCCTCAAGATCTCAACTGTTCTCATTTCTTGGGAGGTGAGATTTTCCCAAGCTAAATGATGAATAATTACTTTGTTAAGAAATTTTAACTTGGTATCAACAATCCCGAGAAAATAAGATGAGTATGATTTTTTTATCATATTACTGTACCTTAATGCTTAAAATGAACATTATGATATTTATACAAATTCCAAATCCTTGCCCTATCATTTTCACTATAGTAGCCACTCTATTATTTTTCAATAGGATAATAAATGTGATGCAAAACAAGTCCTAGGAAAACATGAAAGAAAAAAGTATTGATTTTCATAATCTTTAAAAAAGGAAACTTTATTTACCACAAGGTGATGGGTGCTTTTGGGAGACATGTTGCTTAAACACTTTGAGATTAAGAGATGCATTGCCATAAGGTACAACCACTTTAGAATAAATAAATGGCATTTAGAACTGCGCTGCATTCATTTCTACTAAAGTGGTTGTACTTTATGGCAATACATTGAACAGACCTAATACAATTTTAGCAGTTCTGTTTGTGTTGTGAAAATCTTATTTGTATCATCTAAATTCTGTAAACACTCAATGGTGCTCATCTCTATATATTCTGTGTTTAAACCACACTCTCATCATTTGCTTAGGTATTAATATGTTTTTTTTCTGTTTTCTACAATACAGAAAGAAGAAAATAATGGTATTTAGAAAACTACTGTGTAGGCTCCATGATGCAATTTGCTCAACATTTGAAAGTTTCAAAATCAATTAAATATTTATAAATATTAACAGCTATGATCATAAAGAATTTGCATGCAATTTATTCAATGTCATTGTGTTCAACTCTCTTTCAGAAAGGTCAATCAGAAAATGCATTAACTGTCAAATGCAGCAGCTTGGCTATTTTTTCATTTCTTCATAATTATGACATGCAGGTTCCTCTGTGTACAGGCATGGTTAAGATCAAAACCACCAATGATTGCTTATGCTTGAGAAGTTGTGGAGTAAGGGGAATACTCCTCCATTGCTGATGAGAATACAAACTTGTACAATCACTTTGAAAATCAGTATGACAGTTTCTCAGAAAGTTGGGAATCAACCTACTCACAACCTAGCAATATCACTCTTAGGCATATACCCAAAGGATGCTCAGTAATACTACAAGGACATTTGTTCACCTATGCTCATAGCAGAATTATCTGTTATCTCCTGAACATGGAAACAACCTAGATGCTCCTCAATTGAAGAATAAACAGAGAAAATGTGGTACATTTACACAATTGAGTACTACTCAGCATTAAAACAAAAAAAGACCTCTTGTAATTTGCATGCAAATGGATAGAACTTGAAAAACAATCCTAAGTGAGCTAACCCAGACCCAGAAAGATGCATATAGTATGTACTCACTCATAAGTGGATATTAGCTGTAAAGCAAAGGATAATGAGCCTGTAGTCCATGATCCAAGTAACATGGTCCTAAGTAATAAGGTGAACCCTAAGAAAAACCTATATAGATCCACCTGGAATGGTGAAATAGAAAAGATCACCTGACAAGATTGGGAGCATGGGGATGGAGGGGAAAGGGAGGGGAAAAGGGGAAGGGGGAAGAGAACTTGAGGGAACAGGATAGGTGAGATGGAAAAAAAAAAACAGAATTGAGAGCAAGAAAAGAGATATTTTGATTGAGGGAGCCATTATGGGGCTAGAAGAGACTCAGTACTACTAGAGAAATTCCCAGGAATCCACAAAGATGACCCTAGCACCCTAAGCAATAGAGGAGAGGATAACTGAACTGGCCTTGCCATGTAATTGGATTGATGAATATCTTAATTGTCACCATAGAACCTCATCCAGCAACTGATGGAAACAGAGACAGAGACCTGCAATAGAGCACTGGGCTAAGCTCCCAAAGCCAAATAAGAGAAGTAATGTTGATGATTTTGAGATATGCTAAAAAAATAATTTGACCATTGTAGAATTTAAGTGAGATAAATAATTCTTTAATATGTTCAAATGAGAAGTTCAGTCACATGAACCACCTCATCCAGGAGACCACAGTATGCGCTATAAATACAAGTATTCTTCCATGTTTTGACAGCATGTGAGGTATTGAATGGAAAGGGGAACAGTCTAACTTCAATAAATAGGAATGCAGATTTTATGTTTCCTTCCTATGTAGCTACCAATTGATGTGGGATTCACCTCTGTATTCTGTGAATACAATTGGTGAATAAAGAAACCACCTTGGCCTGTTAATAAGGCAGAACTTAGGTAGGTAAGGAAAACTAAACGGCATGATGGGAGAAAGGAGGCAGAGTCAGGGAGAAGCCTCGAGAGTCAGACACCAGAGGCAACATTACCCAGTAAGCCACAGTCATGTGGAGATACACAGATTAATAGAAATGAATTAAATTAAGATATAAAGGTTAGCTAATAAGAAGCTAGAGATAATTATTTAAATAATATAGTTTCTGTGTGATTATTTTGGGAGTCTGGACAGCCAGGAAATGAATAAGCAGCCTCCTTACTACAGTCAATTGTCCTGTTTAAAACTTTCCATAGTGACTTTAATAAAGATAAACATTATACTCACAGTCATTGTAGAACTGTCAATTCCAGTTCCTCTTGTTTACAAAATAGACCCTCTGAGTTAGAATGACTAGGGATACCTTCATGGCTAACAGTTTCATTTAGCTCAATTATTTCTGACCCTGTAGTTCTGAGTAAAATCCATTTAAAGAAATTAGTTTATGAAATTCATTAAATTCACAGTGAATGAAGAAAAATGGGATGCCTCTGTGTACAGCACAATTTTTAAGCAATCTCTCCTAGCCTAGCAGGCAGGGGACTTAGATGATTATAAATTATCTGAAAAAGCAATTAAATGCATCTCTATTAAGGCTCTCAAACTATTCTCTATGATGCTGTAATGGTGTTTATACACATATTTTATTCAGATTGGATGGAATACACCACACTGATAGTGAACTACATTGTCAACTGTAGGTTTTAGTTAATGCTACATCAGTATTTTTTCATTAATTGAAAAAGTGTACCGCATCAATATACAATTTCATCAAGAACAGTAGGACAAATACATGTAACCAGAAGGAATAAATGAGAACAGTCACATTTCAGAGTGCTGAATGCTACTCTTACCATGATTTTTTTTAATTAAGAAAACATATTTAAGACATACAATGGGTTAAATGAATGGATATAAAATGTATGCAAGAGGTAACACTCCATATTGTTAACAAATTATTTTAAATAGTTTTGGTTTGTCACCAGAGTACTCTCCCCATGTTAAAGCCAGAGAAAAAGCCCCGTAAATATATGAAAACAAACAAAACTGAAAATGTCATAGTTTTTCATGCTTATGTCTCAGGCATCTAGTTAGAATGGCTGTGGGAAATATGAAACGATTTCCAGGAAAGATTTCAATACCTTCATGAAAATCAGTAACCACAAACTAGGTTTCAGTTAAATAATAACACAATTTAGCTTTGTTAGAAGGAGATATGGTAAAAGGTGGGCGAGCTGCTTTCATAGCTGACTGGTTTGTTCCGCTAAGAGAGAACTGATTAGAATTCTTTGGCAGATTCAGGTTTGCTCTCTTAATTTATTTACCTTACTTCAGATGAAAAGGATTTGAAAAGTAACACAGCACAATAGTAAATAGTTAAGAGATGATGCCTCAGATCAGTAATTTCTAAGGTTCGCTCTTTCAAGTTTAATTTCCTCTTATACTTAAAATGAAGGTTGGGACCATTCATAAATATTTATTTCATGAATTTTTTTTGCAACTGTCTCCTTACGTTGGAAACCACATGCTCGGGGCCACTTTGGGCGCCTAGGGAAGTGGAGGGAGTTGGCAAATGGTAGAAGACAGTGATGCCAAGTGATAGTTGCCTTTTCAAGTTCCCTCTTCCATAATGTAAATTTCAAAGCATCAGGCAAGGAGTGCTCTCTTGGAAATGATGACTTCTGGCCACTCCACAGCCCTCACCCTCCCAAATACTTTGAAAGTTGTCATTATCTCTAAGTCTGAAGAAAGACTCATGTCATAATTGTTATACACAGACGTTTTCTGTGTCTGTTAAACAGGTTTCGCTCTGTTCTCAACCCTGTACATCTTTGTTTTTAGACAGAAGTGAGTTTACACTTGACTAAAGTTAGAAGTAATTTTTGCAATTGAACTTTAAGTTAGATTATCATTCACTTAACATGTTGTACTTTTTCATATTTCCTGTGCTCAGATTATCTTGTCACCTTACTTGAAATTTGTAGGGCTAAAATTGTAGAGAACCATGGTGTAGAAGGTTCTTTTGTTTATGTGTTGCTTTCATTGGTTAATGAATAAAGAAACTGCCTTGGCCTTTTGACAGGGCAGGACTTGGGTAGTCGGAAAGACAGAACTGAATGCTGGGAGGAAGAAAGGCAGAGTAGGAGAGACACCATGGATCCTCTGCCTTAGACAAATGATGGTTAGAATTTTTCCCGGTAAGCCACTGCATGTGGCGATATACAGATTAATAGTAATGGGTTGAATCAAGATGTGAGAGTTAGCCAATAAGAGCCTAGAGTAAAAGGGCCAAGCAGTGATTTAATTAATACAATTTCGGTGTGATTATTTCAGGTGTAAGCTAGTGTGGGTGGCCAGGAACAAACAAGCAGCCGCTTACAACAAAACCATTCATCCTGGATTTTAGTTTCAGCTGTAAGTATACTGAATCATGTGCCTGCCTTCGTATTGTATTGTAGTGGTGTTGGTTTTTTGTGAGATGAATGCCAGATGTATAATTTTCTAGATTCTTATAGAAGTCCACCCATTTCTTAGATGTGTTAACTTGTGTAAAATTTTAAGATTATCAATTATAAAAAGAGAACACAACCTTTTTATGCAATATTTGTAATGTACTTGTTGGTGAGTGACTCCTTCATAGAATTAATTTGAGTGAAAAGAAAGTTTACATAACGAAATTTTGTGAAGAAAGCGGTAACATACATAAAATTAATTATTCCATGTTTAGGTGGTTACAAAATTGAAAGTAATATTACAACACCTTGATATTTTGTATTTGTTGATGATCTGAAACCTACTGGAGATGGGCCAAAACATTATAGTCTCTAGCTTGTCATTAATTTTAAGTAGTGTCCAATACTATCACCATCAGTTTTTTGTGCTGTGTAGAAAACCAGATGTCTCTCCATCTACTTTTTCCCACTCCCAAAGATCACCTGAATCTGGTTAGAGTTCATTCATCTTTTGTGGTTGCTATCTTTATTGAGACAGGGTTTCTCTGTGTAGCTTTGTCTGTCCTGGAACTAGCTCTGAAGCCCATGCTAGCCTCAAACTCATAGAAATCTACCTGCCTCTGCCTCCTGAGTGTTGAATTTAAAGGTGTGTGCCATCTTGGCCAAGTTTAACCCATTCAACTTTAATTTCCAAGTCTGAGACCAAAAGATGAAAGTACAGAAGATACATTTTGTTCTGATCAAATATTATCTGGTTTTATTTGAATTATGTATCAAAAAATAATTTTTCAAGGAATTGTATATCAAAACATTATATAGGACACAGTAACAGCATAATGATGACCTTTGTATATTTTAATGAGTGTGAGAAAATGATTTATAAACATTTTTAATATTCAGAATGAATAGTTCAAATCTGTTTTATTCAAAATATAGTATTTTTATTAAGTGATAATGATAAATTTTATATATACAGACTTACTAGCATGCCATTTTGTTTAGCATTTGAATGTAAATTAGTTGATTACATGACATTTAGCACTGACCTTTAGTGAAATATTTTTTAGATTTTATTTATACATTTTTCATTAAGCTGAGTTGATGTTTAATATCATTGCAATAAAAATTTTGTATTGTTTTCAGAATCCCTCAGAGTGTCCTGGATAAGGATTTGCAATTTGATAATGGTGGCATAAAATATTTATAGAAGGTAGTCTTGATTTTGATATAGTGTTACCCAAATAGAGCACAGAGGACTTCATGGGCATAGTGGGATTGAATTAAGTGCCCTACCTCGTACAAGCCTTAGATTAACTCAAGTGGGACACCATAGTTTTCATTCTAGTGCAGTTTACAGAAGATAGGGAGAAATGTAGGAGTCTTTGGGAAGACTCAAACTTAGATTTTATGCCTTAGAAGAGGCACCATGAGAGAAATCTTGGTAATGTTTCTGAAAAAAAAAAGAAAAAGGTGTCGTAGAGGATTTCATATACCACGTTATATTAATAGGCATGGTCTACATTTTGCAGAATTAGGTGTTACACATTGATGCTATGGTTGGTACACTTGTATTACCTTTAGCAGGGTATTGTCTGTGGAGTTTCTTCAATGCCATAGGAGGACAATGCTAATTTTTCATTCTGGGCACAAAAGTACATGGATATTTATGTATGTTCAGTCAAAATACTAAACCACCTCATCACTGTGAAACTGTATCCCAATAGCTCCTAAACTTGTATCCTACATTTACTTCAACGATGAGCAATAGTGTCACTTGAGATGCTTCTTCCAGATCAGTGACTTTTGGCATTATGAGGGTTGATATAAGGAAGGCTAGAATTCACCTGTACAGGTGCTGGTTGCCATTGTTTGTAAGCTTGCTTTAGAGCAGGAATGCATCCTCTGGGTCAATGTTTTGGTAAAAATGTCGCAATGTACCTTTAGAACACAAAACAATCACTGTCCTGAAAAGGCAATGCAGAATTTGCTTAAGTATAAATCCGTATGCTTTAGGATGATCAGCTGTAGTTCAATTAACATACCTCAGTTATAGAAATCATTTTTGGGTATGTCTTCTCACAACTTTAATCATTAACTATTGCCTCTCAAAGGAGCCAAATAAAATGAAAAATATGTGTCTGAAATATCTGGGTTGAAATATTGATCATCAATGGTTGTTAGTGTAATGAAGAATCTACCAATAAGATCAAACTGGATATGGCGTAGCATTGTATAAAATATATATATTTAGCATTGAGATTCTAATGAAGTCACAGAGAACTGTGACATTTCTCCAGAGAGTAGCATCAAATCCCACTGGATTCTTTTGTCAAAGACTAATGAGAAACTTGTTTTGTGTAAAAGCCAGAAAAAAATGTGACTTGGCGCTTATGAATTAATCACGTTAGCTTCCTGTCAGCAGCAGTTTTGCGGTGTATACTGGGCATGCTCCTGACTCACAGCATAGTTTGATTGATGGATTTCCTATTTAATCCACAGTTCTTCCTGTCTTTGATCACATCTGCCCTTCACACAAATGGGGACCTATTCTTTAAAAGCACAATATTTCAGTTCCAATTTTAGCTGCTTTGATGTATGCTAAATTATACGATGTTATGCTCTTACTATTTTATCTTTTCTTCTGAAATGCTATGACTTTTGATATGAAGCTATTTTATAAGTCCAACTTGTATTTAATGAGCTTTTTGCCTTTTGATATAGTATATTGAGTCTTGGTTCCATATCTTTTTCATTTATCTTTTATCATGGCTGCAGCATTGCTAACTTACACAACAAAAGTGTATTTGTATACAAATCTGGATTTAACTATGGGCTGATAGAAATTTCTTTCAATAGAAAGCCTTCTGAATAGCCATTTTTTTAGAGTGTATTTGGGAAACTTTTCAGAAAGCTGAGAAAAGATTACTTGGTAAATGTATTTGATAAGTTTCCTAAATATTTCCAGACTAAGAAGGCACTTCATTCATCTGTAACGAGCCTTTAAAAACCCTAAAACCAAAGTTTCCACTAAATTGTTTTTTTTATCTAAAAGAAATATATGTTATTGTAGCTTTTTTTTAAAAAAATCTGACAAAATTCTTTCTGCCATCTCCTAAAATATGGCACTTTACAAAGAGCAGCTGATACAATAAGCCCTCAGACCTTCCACTGTCAAAAATCTCCTCTGTGTTTATGAATTTCATCTAAAGGTTATATTCACATTCTTTTGCTTATGTGAAAAACCTACTAAATGGGTTCTCACTGATTGCAAGTTTCCTTAAATATCAGGAAAATTCATACCAGACAAAGCAATTTCATTAATTTCATATGCTAAGCATGAAAGATAGTTAAGTGATATATGACATATGAATATACATATTATGTGAATCATATATGTATATATATATATGAGAACATTAACTATTTATGCACATGTATACAGAAATGTTAGTAGAAAATGCAATATTAAGATAAATGCTTTTAGGGAGGCCACTGTAATATATATATTACACATATATATTTGTTGTTAATCTAATTTTCAGAAATATCGTATCTAAATGATGCTTGTTAGTATCAGCAAAATAGCATTATATTGTTTTAAACCTTATTGTTGTTACAATACACATATATGTTGTTACATATGAATATATATGTATACATATATATGTATATATTATAGTTATAAATACTTTGTTTACACATATATACAATTATAAAATGTATTTTATACTGAAATGACTGAAGATGCCACGAAAAAAGTTGTATGTCTGTGCAAATGCAATCAGTACAGTGGCCTGATCCTGGAGCTGTGTCTGTCTAAGGGATAGCATTGCTTGCCTCTGTGAGACCCCATGAAAACTATAAGGCTACCCTATCTGCATTGTCACCTGTTGCATACAGCTGGCAGGGCTTGTAGAAACACAGTGAGAGGGCTGGCTATGTGTTTGACATGTACTTCATTTTTTTAGCAGAAGATAGCATCCAAACCCCTAGACAGGGCTGGATGACACTGACCACAGTTGCCAGGAGACAGCACTATTAATGGCTGACAAGGGCAGCAAAGCAGGGATCTCTGCCAGGGATGGTGCAGCTGTGAAGTGCCTCTGATGATTCAATGCTTCTAAGAAACTAGAGTGAGCAACAGCTCTTCACAAACAAAACTGAAACCCATATATCTTTCTGTTAATGTTTTAACAGCGCTCACATCTGTCCTGGACCTTTAAGAAATAAGAAACATAATGTAAAGGGGGGAAATGGGCACTGGTTTTAGACTAACACAACAGTCTTCATAAAATATTAATTATCTGGAGCATTTTTCTATAGAAACTATCACAGGGCCAAAATTACCTGCTAATCATTTATAAGTTGTGGAGGAACTTAAAATTCACCTAATAGATGGTTCCTTTGTTGTAGTTGTTTTTTGTTTTCTTTATCTAAGATAACAAGATACAGTACAAAAACATAGACAGTAGTTACTCAGGACAAAGTAGAAAGGTGAAGGAACGCACCATCACTGACAGTATTTTCCTGACACTAACCTGCGCCTTGCACTTTATGTGACACACTAACCATCACTGATGGTTCAGAATCTCAAATTGTGTTTGCAGACAGGAAAATGAAGCTTCTGTTGTCAAGTTTCTCCATTTTGATATTATGTTTTTAATGTCGATCTCTTCCAAAGAAAATGTCTAGAACTTTCTGGATAGGCTTCTTGTGTCTGGAATTTAGTAATTGTTTCTTTATCTGGGGTCTTGAAGAAAGTTACCAAAGACAAAGCCTGTGGTTGTTTGCTGTTGCTTGCTCTACTCCACAGTGAGCCTTGGAGGCTGTTATCATTGTACTAGGACAGAGAATGCATGGAATCTTTTGCAATTGAAAAATAAAGCTGTGGTTATTGTTTGTGCCTTGATTACAGAGAACCTATCTGGAATGAACACTGAATGTTGAAACATTTACTAGCTTTATTTATTGCAAAGGTAAAAGTAGATATTTTTGTTTTGACTTTTAACAAAAACTACAATAATGTAGTTACAAAAATAAATCGAGGCATTTCAGCACTGTGCTATGAGCTACCTGACTTCTATGTGGTCCGAAGAGTATACTCTATCATGTATTCAGAAACCCATCTTCTTTAACATGTGTCAGATAAATGCTTCTAATAATCTTAACAATGCTCAGTTACAAATTTTGGGCTGTTGACTTACAAACACATTCATATTTCCATCTGTGTTAAGTGAAACTTTGTTTTAACTTTCTGTTATCACTTTATATTGGTTAGAGCAGCAAATTATTAAGAGGAGAGATGTAATTATGTAATTACGTTTTTGCACCTCAAGTATCTATATTTTTAGAGTTAGTTACAGGTTGCATGCAGAAAGAGCAAAAATATCCATACATTTATTACATTAAGTATATATATTTTATTTATCTATATGTCATAAATATTTTTCTCATATATATGTAGACAGAAGTTTCTGTTTTGTCCAGTCCCATAGCAGTTTAGTCCCCCCAAAAATACATAGTCTTATATTAATTATAAACGGTTTGGCCTACTGTTCAGGCTTATTACTAACTACCTCTTAAACTTAAATTAATCCATAATTCTTATCTATGAATAGCCACGTGGCTTGGTACCTTTTGCTCAGTAGGGCATTCTCATCTTTCTTCCTCTGTGTATGGCTGTTGAGGGACTCTGTCTTTCCTCTTTCCATAATTCTCTTAGTAAATTTTCCCCGCATATACTTCCTGCCTCACTACTGGCCAATGAAAATTTTAATAAACTATATGAGTGGCAAATCTTTGCAGTGTACAAAAGCATTATTCCACAGCATATGTATATGGCAAGGGACTAGGAAAAAGGGAAAAGACATTTAACCTTCCAAAGGGCGGTAAAAATGCCTACTACTTTTCTTCTTTTCTCTTCATTGTACTGTTTCTTTCAATTGTTGGGATATCTAATTATCACCAGAATTATTATAAGCAAGTAGGTAGCCCACATACAGCATCAATGATTGTCTAGAAGACTATTTTTCTTGACTTCTTAGATATCTTTCCTATGTCTATCCACATTTTTTCTGGAGCCTAAAATTCTCCATGTTTTAATTTCTTGCCTTGTTCCTTTCACAATTTCCTTTTTTATGTTCAGAGTTTCCATGTTTCACTACCCGTACCTTAATAACATAGCTTCTGCCTTTTGGTTCTTGGGTAATTAGAATGATCACAGCATTTCCCCTCGATTTATATACAGATACCAAAGACAAAAGGAAAAGCTGTTTAAAAACTAGATTCTTGCAAAAAGTAATAATCAAAGCACTTCAGTTGATAACATTTAAGCTGAAGCTAAACTTGAGAAATGAGCAAGTGAATCCTCAAATGTACTAAGTGCGACATGTTAGTTTTCCTTCCCAAGTGTATTCAAAATAAGAAGAATTCTTTCTGGGCTGATGTTTGGAACTGAACTTAAAGAGAGGTGATGGAGAGGAAAGACAAAAAGCCCGTGACAGAAATATGAAAGTGAAGCAGAAAAACTTAAGGACTTGAGTTTTCAGTCTTAAGTTGCTTGTTCTATACGACCAAAGCACTTTTAGCTTAAATATGTGATCATCCATAGAAGTCTTGGAAAGATAGGAAGCTGGCATGAAGGTGGATAGTGAAGATGGCCCATATATCAAATAAAGACTTGGCATTTCACACCTGGTTAAATCTCAGAACTAGAAATAAATTCAACTAGATTGGAAACAGAAGTGAGCACAAGAACACAGACGTTTGGCTTGGGGAAACCAGTTGCTGAGGCTTGCAAGTACTCCAGCTAGGAGTCAGATGCTTAAGGAAGTCATATAGGTTGATCCCAGGCTCCCTCTGAGTGTACCTAATTAAAGTTTGTGCATATACCTTCACATGAAGCCCGATAGGACTTAGACCTATGAGATAAAATAAATTAATTTATGAAAGCCCAAAATTTAGGTGTGGTTTGTTTGTTATAATGCAATAAAAACGACTCAGGGCCAATTTCTTTACCAGTTAATAAAGAGACTGCATTTTTTAATCAGTTTCAATTGATTCAACAAAATTGTATTAAATGTCACAGCAGCCTCCAAGTATCATAAAATAAATATCATGTGTATATTTTTCTCTTTGGTAGATCTCTTGATTGTAGAATTTTACTCTCAATTGAAAAATTTCTTGCAGATGAGTATGAAATAAATATTTTAGGATTTATTCTTAGCAAAGTTAATGTAGTGCAATAGATTAATTTACATCTATTGTAAACTGCCTGCAGAAAATCTTGAGTTATATAAAATAAATTATAATGCATTATATTGAATATTTTTATGACCTACTAGTTGATGTAATAAGATAAAAAAACATGGAGTGAAAAAGTAGTGATTTAAGTCCCATTAAAACTTTACTATGACAACAAAATGCAATCAATAGAGGAAATTTAAAAACAATACATTGAGGAAAAAATTGTGCCCATTTATGACAAAGAAAAATATTTTAAGTTCTTTATATTTAAAAATTTTAGATTTTTATATTAATATCTTGAAGAACCTAATGGAATAATAAGTAAGAAATATGGATATTTAATGTCTATACCCACTAGTGTAAACCCTCTCAATGAATGTAAATTTGAAACACTTTCATATTTTTATCTTGAGAGTCACAGGTTAGACAAAAGAAAATGGTTTTGTCTATCTGTATCTAGTATTTAAATAACTAGATTTGTAATATCAAATAGCTTATTTTTTTACATGATTTGAAGGTTTAACTCCATGATTCAGAAATCATATTATGATAGTTTGGAAAGCTGACATGTAGAGTAAACATGAAAAACCATGACACACCACAACTAAATCAGACATATAAATATTAAAGAAATTTTTTCCAGGCAAGTGACTATTGTAGTCTTAAAGATTATATATGTGGATACTAAAAAAATTAATGAAAAGAAGTAGTGAGGTAATTAAGTAAGGCAAGATTAGTCACTGCTTCCAATAAGGCTTAAGGCTCAGTCAGCTTCCAATAAGGCTTAAGGCTCAGTCAGCCATGTAGAGCTAAGCTCTTACACACATTCTCACACTCGTACATACACGGAAGGAAGCATTTTGCAGGAAGTATCAAAATCAAATTTTGCTAGTGTTGAGTTTTTTAATAAACTTTTCTATAGCTTCCACCTTCTTAAATATTAATATTCATTTGATTTATGTATCTTCTAAAGAATATATGAAAATCCAAAGAAAATACCTTAATGAATGGAGAAGTATGTGCATTGTTTAGATGTTGACTTTTAATTCAGGAAAAATGCAGTATTTTGGGCTCATTCTTTAGGACTCTTACCTATTTCACACATTTATCCTATGAGCCTATTTAATTGAATTTAAACAACTTAATATTCCACCAGTCTTGTTTTGTTTGTGACAAAGTACAGAAATTCTTGGATTATGGAAAATAAAAACCTCTTTGATTCACTCTGTAAGTCACTGTAAAAACACAATACAAAAAGTTGGAGATCGTGATTTTCTTTACTCAAGAAAATAAAGGCTGATTAAACAAACAAGATAACACTACAGATCAACACAGGTAGAATCAATTAATCTTAAAAACAAAAATTTCCACTTTCTACTTGGTAGCTTTAATCTTTCCATCTTTATATAAAGTGAAGTAATTTTAGGCTTACTAAATATTTGGATAATCTGTGAATCAGATTTAATAAGAATGACCTTTGTTCAAATAAACTGTTCCTTACATATTATTTTCAGAGTAATTTAACTAATTTATCCTCATAATTCCTCTGGCTGAGCTAATGTCAGCACCCTGCACAGTTCTCAGTATGAAAGAGCATTTTTTTTCAGGTCTCCTTCAGGGGTTAGGGGGATTTCTCTAGAGACTTTAAATGTGTATTAGTTAATCCACTTCATGAATAATTAATTTAGCATGCAAAATTTACAGTGTCTACTTGGTTGTGTTAAAAAAAGCAATATAAATCCTTTGCAGCGATTCAAAGGGGAATTTTCAAGTGGTCAATAATTTTATAAGAAATAATAATATACTTTACCAATTGTTCCTGCAAACAGAAAAAGATAATATATAAATAACATAATAGTTATTTCTTGATGAATAGTAAGTTAAAAATAAAAGAACACAAATATTCATGAACTACTAACTATTGTTTCTTATAACAAGTGTATATTTTAAATACATATTTATAGTAAATATATATTTTAGGTAAATTTGCATTTTCTCCACCTAGATTCACAAATCCACTCCACGATTTTATGATGTGATAAATCATAGAAACCAATATTTATATACATCAGATAATCTATATTAGTGTCAGGTTTTTTTTTAACAGAACAAGGATGATGTTTATTTGTGTGGGTGTATATGTTCTTATATGTTTATATGTGTGATACACATACATGTGACTGTATGATAATATTTATACATATGCCTTTAAAGGGCAGAAATTAACTTTGGGCACTACCACTTAGGTCTATACATTTTGGTTTTGCAATGGAGTCCCTCTCTGAGTTGGAGATCAACAAGTAGACATGGTTGGTTCCTGTTCAACAAATTCTAGAGATGTTCTAGTCTCCAGCTTCACAGTACCAACTTTACTAGAGCAGACCATCATATCCACCTTTATGCATGGATTCTGCACCTTGAACTTAGGTCCTCACAGGTGTACAACAAGCTCGTCACTTATTTTTGACTATAACCCAGCCAAAAATAATTCTTTTCTACAAATGGTGGTGAATGACTCTGAAGAGGATATGCAGAACTACCTAATTTAATATTCCTTACCAGTATTTAAAATTTCATATGTATTAGGAAAATTAATTCCTTAAAAGTTATAACATGCAGTTTTATTTTACTGTGTTCAGACTAAATAAAATTATCTACATTTAAAGATATAAATGCTGAATATGACCAAATTGGTATGAATACATATTTCTCCCTGAATCTCAAATTTGCCTTTATTTTTACTATGGAGTGTAAAATTAAGCATGGATTTTTAAATTTGAAATAATGATTTAATAAATACAATAAAGCATTTTAATATTATTTAGATTTTCAATTTCACAAACATTCATGTTTCATATTTTCTATGACTCTGCTGAGGAAGAATGGGACCTTCTCTACAATGAGTCTCTGCTATTCTGTTGCTACTGTTTGTATAAGCATGTGTGAGTTACCCCACACGGAGACCATGTGGGAGACAGCTTTGAGTTGTGTGTGAGCATGGGTTCCCAAGTGTGGGTGCTGGAAATTGAACTCAGGTCTTTCGCGAGAGCAGTGAGAACTTAAAATTTATTAGCAAAAAAAAAAAAAAAAAAAAAAAAAAAAAAAAGGATATGACATTTGAATGACATGTGTTTGAGGGGTCATGGGGGAGGGTTAGAGGGTGGGTGGCGTGGATATATGAAGGCATACTATAGCAACACAGTTAGTCAAAGAAATGGTCTATTTTTTGAAAATCTAAAAGACTTGATATAAAATTGTTGCTTTGATTGATTATTACATTTGTATAGAAATAAACCTGTGCTAGTATTGGCAATACAATATTATAGTTTAGCAACAAGTTCTGTGAAGTACGAAATACTAAAATTGTGCCAATGATTCCTTTTACAATGATAGTACACACTTCCAAACTCAAACATTATGTATCTACCTGACTATAATTTGATCACTTTATATATTAATTAAAATTTCATACTAATACCAATACTAATAATATGGGGCATAGCCAACATATCTATATGTGTCCTTAACATACTTGAAAAAGTTTGCCTTAAATGCAGATGAAAAATTACATATAATGTACAAACACCCAAAACAGGCCTTCGGTTCAAAAATGAGGATGTAGAAAGCAAAACTACACTCAACTGTTCCTCTTCCAAAAAGAGAACAGCCAAGCATGGAAGTGATTGGAGAGTGAAGAGTTCTTTCTTTTTTTTTTTGGGGGGGAGGGATGAATACTGAAGATCAGAGAAACAGAACAGTGAGCCACTGGAGAAACCTTTTACCTCTACCAATGGTCATACCGAAGGAGTGATCCTTAGCCTGCCTTGTATCTCTATCAAACCTCAGACTTGACACTCTCCAGTGAGTTTCTGTCTCTTCCCTTTTCTATTCATCTCTCTGTCCAGCAGTAATTGCTTCTATATCCACCTCCCTAGTGCTGGGATTAAAGGTGTGCCTCAGCTCAGCTTGAGCAAAGTGATTAAAGGAGACAAATGTACTTGTATTCATTTGGGTCCTTTTCTGAGAATTATCATATGCCTGTACGAGTTATATAGCGTTATTTATATCCTCAATTAATGGAGTTATTACTTGTTCCATTTTATTCCTGTACTTAAATAAATTTTTCTATCTGAGTTAGGAATCTATTGTCTTGTTCCTTCTGAATTCTACTAGAAACCTGAACTTCCATTTTAGTTGCTGAGACATTTTGCATAGCAACCCACTCTGATGAAATTTCTATTTAAATTATGTATGTATTTTTTTTACCATAAGCTAATGTATTATTCCATGTTGACTTCAATTAAAATAAGCTTTTCATTCACATTTTAAAGAATTATATATAAATCTAATACATTAACAATAGCTTTAAAATGATTTTATATTTTATTGTAAACCATCTCCATCAGAACTGAGTAGATTTTTGATTATTGTCAAGACACTTCCCAGGGTAGTCCCAGAGCTGTGCTTTACAAATTCTGTCAGTTCACGACTTTGAGGTTATTAAATGAATTTATTAGGCTGTGAGAAGCTGCAGGTACTGCAGTGGAATAGAATACAAAATAATATATAAGATAATAAATATATGCATATATGCACACATATACATGTATATCATACATGTATATGCAAGTATATACATGTACACACACACACACACACACACATATATATATATATATGTAAATTCACCGCTAACATTTGTCTATAAGTAATAATGTCCTTAGATTAAAAAGACTAGGGATGTTAGCCAGGATATGGTGGCTCACACCTTAATCTCAGCACTCGGGAGGCAGACACAGGGGGATCTCTGAGAGTTCGAGGCCAGGCTGGTCTACGGAGCTAGTTCCAGGACAGACTCCAAAGCTACAGAGACACTGTCTCAAAAAAAAACATGGATTAGAGATGGAGATGTTAGCTCATACTTTCAGTTTTAGATGTTTTTTTCTTAAACAGCAAATATAGGAAACAAGCATTATATATAACATAGAATTCAATGTGTTGTCTCACTTCCTTCGCCAGAAGGAGCCCTAAAGTTGAGAAACATTGCACTAGTTTCTTGGTGTGATTCTACTTGGAGAACGGTATCCTCACACATTGGACGTTCCACCTTCTGTTTATAGTTTATAAAGAAAGGACCTCATACAAAGAGAAAAGGCAGAAACAGATGGAGGATAATAAAAAAAAAGTTGCTTGAAGTTTTCCCAATATAATACAAGTTTTAAATGATCATTTCAGGAAAATAGCGGATTAGGTAATTTAAATCTAAAAAAATTAGTAACAATTTTATATGCATTGGATTTGCTGTATTCTAGAGAAAACCTTGTGAGTTTTTCCTACAACTCGACAAACCTCTAATGAGTAAACAAAACCTTAAAAAATGAATCTTTTCAAATGTTCTGTGACAATTCTAAACTTTATATTTCTTCCTGACTTATAAAGGTCAGGGTCCAATATAATTGTATTAAGGAAGTGGCTGTGACCTATGTCAGCTAGCGAGCAGAGCACAGGCAAAGTGGAACATTGTGTCTGATCTTCAAGGTTTATGAATAAGAACCTTCTTTTTCAGAATGTCTTTCAGGAGCCTTAATCAAGACAGCTGCCTTTTGCTAACTATTGGTAGAACATTTTGCCAGTTGCTTTGAAATATTAATGCACTTAATCTTTAAAAAGCCTCTTGAGGTGAATAATATAAATTCATTCCAGTTGATTAGGAAACCGAGATTTATAAGGTTAAGAACTCACCCAAGGTCATATTCTACTACCTGGCAGATGCAGGATTTGATTTTGGGCTGATTCATAATACACACAGCAAATAGCAGTTTTATTTGTGAAATCATTCAAAATTTTTTCTGGTTACTGTGAGGGACTATGATTCTAAATGGCAGACTGACTTCATTTTTCCCCATTTAGATGAATATTCTCAGTAATTTGACAAATTATTTTAGAACTAGCTCTTGTAGACTGTGCTGGACTTGAACTCACAGAGATCTGCCTGCCTCTGCCTCCCAAGAGCTGGGATTAAAGGCATGTGCCACCACTGCCCAGCTAATTTAAGGAAGTTTTTTATCACTCAGTATTTGCTTCTCAGAAAGGACGAAGTTAGATGGCAACAAATATTTACACAGGTTACTTAAAATATTAGAAGAGAAAAAGGATTGCTAGTGACACAGACCTAACTTGGAGCTACTATGATCTCCATTTGATGTGGGAGTGTCATATATCAATCTGTTGATTTCATTGGTTCAATAAAGAAACTGCCTGGGCCCTGATAGGACAGAAAATTAGGTAGGCGGAGTAGACAGAAGAGGATGCTGGGAAAGAGAAGCTGAGTCAAGGAGTCACCATGATGTTCCCACTGCAGAGAGACGCAGGCTAGAATCTCCCCTGTAAGCACACCATGGGGTGCTACACAGATTATCAGAAATGGGCTAGTCCAGGTGCAAGAGCTAGCCAATAAGAGGCTGGAACTGATGGGCCGGGCAGTGTTTAGATGAATACGGTTTGTGTGTTGTTATTTCGGGGCTTAAGCTGAGCCATGGGGGCAGCCTAGTGCCGGAACGTAGCCCGGCCGCACAGCCCCGGCACTCCTTATTACTACATCCATTTCTGACCACAGCAAACAAAGAGACTATTGCAATAAAGGAAGTCTCCTGACATTTTTCATTTCACCATATTCATTAAATGGTTTCCAATTCACTGTAGTGTATTAAGTATGGTATTACATTTTGCACTGAAGCCTATCATATAGTTCAATATGATGTGGGAGTGTCATATATCAATCTGTTGATTTCATTGGTTAAAATAAAGAAACTGCTTGGCTGGTCCTATAGGTTAGAACATAGGTGGGTGGAGTAAACAGAACTAGGCGGAAGAGGAAGTGAGGTCAGAACGCACGCAGCTCCACTCAGAGAAGCCAGCATCCTCTCTCGCGGGCCGGAGGGGATCGATCGGCTCTCTGAGGCATGCTCGCGATGAAGCTCCGACCGACCCAAGATGGACGTAGGCTAGAATCTCCCCGGTAAGCGCACCTTGGGGTGCTAACACAGAATATTAGAAATGGGTTAGACCAGGTGCGAGAGTTAGCCCGTAAGAGGCTAGAGCTAGTGGGCCAAGCAGTGTTTAAATGAATACAGTTTGTGTGTTGTTATTTCGGGCATAAGCTAACCAGGCGATTGGGGTGTTGGGGACGCAAACCTCACCACCTCAATTTCAACAGATGGCTGCCCAACGTGTGGACAACTGAATCCACAGAAAGTCTGAGAAAGCTTGGGAAAGAGTAAAGCATGTTTTCTTGGTAGCAGCACTTTCTCGGGTATACTCTGTTTGCTAGAGGCAAGCATGCGCTCTCATCTAAGAGAGGCTTTCCTGACTCAGCTTTAGCTGCAAAACCCTGCAGCTCCTTAAGAGGTCCTGCCACGAAACACTTAAACGGTGTTGACGAAAAGCTGATCACATGCTTTTCCGTTTTCAGCCGGAGCAGGAAAAAAGCTGCGCCGTTTAAAAATGCCAGCTTTCTGGGCCATCCTGCCAGGGCAACTCTGACTGTTTGAGGCAGGAGGGCCGGCTACAGAGAGAGGACTTGAGTGTTGTCTGTTGTAGCTAGATGGCTGGCAGGGACCTTGAAACACTGTAGACTTGTGGCACTGAACGCGGCTCTGGCAGGTACCTCAGTCACAAGGTTGGAATGGCAGAAAGTTAAGGAATGAGCTACAACTAGCCGGCAAAGCCACGCCTTTAGTCCTACTGAGATTGCTTGGTAAATTAAAGACTTATGTGGTCAGAAAAAAAGAGAGATATACAGTAAAGAGAGATTCAAAGATAAAGAAAATTTTTAAATGGTTTACAGTGTGTTAAAAATATATGCAAGCTAAAGGTAAGTTTTTAAGAGTAAAAAAAAAAATGAAAGAAAAAGAGAAGTTGGTTGTGATAGTACACACCTTTAATCCCAACACTTGGGATGCAGAGGGAGATTGACCTCTATGACTTCAAAGTGTGGTAGCACACGCCTTTAATCCCAGTGCCTAGAAGGCAGAGACAAACAGATCTCTGTGAGTTCAAGGTGTAGTAGCATACGCCTTTAATCCCAGTGCCTGGGAGGCAGAGACAGGCGGATCTCTGAGAGTTCAAGAAGAGCCTGGTCTACAGTGTCCAGGTCAAAGATATACACTTAAAAAGCAAAAAGTTAAAAGTAAAAATAAATGAAATAGAGGTTAAAATAAAGTGCACAAAGATGGAAAATACACAGAGAATCTTGATACTGTATGCTATTATGCTCACTTTGAATTGTTTGAATGCTGAGGAAGGAGCAAGAGCTGCTAAAAGATATTTGTTTATAAATGCTGCTCAACTAACCCAACATAGATATTGTGAAAATGCCTTGACTTTGAAATTTGGATCTAAGGACATAATACTTTGGAAAGGAGTTTCTTTTTTTGTTTTCACAGAGGACAAGACCCTGTTCATTTCTTCTATTCCGATATGGTATGATGGACCACGCCCTCCTGAAGGGTTGCTGTGAACGCCTTCAGAAAATTGCTTCGCTCAACTGGCAACTGAGATGAAACTAGCACACAGGTTATACCATGAAAGACCTAATTAACAACGCCCCCATTCAGCAGGAAGCAGTTTGGAGAAAAAACTGCGCCCATGTTCCCAAATATGGTTTATAAGTGTTCTTTTACATTTAAAGGGGGATATGATATAGGTATGAATAATTTACATTGATATGGATTTTGCTTTAGTGATTTAAATTTAAGGTCAATTTTGTTATATGTATATGTATTTCTGCTCTTGATTAGGTGTAGTGATTGTGTAGTTCACTTAAAAATGTAAGGTATATAGGTTGTTAATGGATAATCATCGATAATGGTCAAGCTTGTAGTTATGTTAGTTAGATTTTCTAGATATATAGAGATATATTTTAGTTAGATAGGCATTCTTCATATCTTTTAAAGACTACAAAATAGGACATTTAATGTTTTAATAACTTAGGGTTTTTCATGACAATGAGACATGTCTGCTCCTGGCAGCAACAATCTACTTCAAGAAGAAGATGGGCATCGAAGAGGATCCTTATGGAGTTTGATAGCCATTTGGGCAAGAAACTGCTCTTGCCTGGACTATTGCATGAACTGGACACAGAACCCGCAGAGAGAGGACTACTGAACTTGCCTAAAGGTGAGATGATCTTTCTGGGTTCCTGATTTATGAAAGAGTCTGCAAGACATTCTTCAGGACAAGCAGATAGTGACTGCCTTTTGAAATTTCCTGCTTTGTGGAATGTCTGCTGAAAACTATGGGCCTGTAGGCCGAAGACGGATGTCCCAATGGTACAGAGGAACTTTGGGTGACTGTACAGGCAGTGAGATGTCTCTGTCATTTCTAGAGTTTGAACGTTGCTTTTTTCTTGTTTGCTTAGGTTATATTGTATCTTTCTGTAGTCTTTGATGGAGTTAAGAATAGTTAGTTATAGTTATACTTTTCTTTAGTTATGATAAAGATTATTGTAATTTTTACTTGATAACTGTTTTATGTAATTTTGCTATGTTAAAGTTAAAGCCTTTCCTTTATGTTTAAACAGAAAAAGGGGAAGTGATGTGGGAGTGTCATATATCAATCTGTTGATTTCATTGGTTAAAATAAAGAAACTGCTTGGCTGGTCCTATAGGTTAGAACATAGGTGGGTGGAGTAAACAGAACTGGGCAGAAGAGGAAGTGAGGTCAGAACGCATGCAGCTCCACTCAGAGAAGCCAGCCTCCTCTCTCGCGGGCCGGAGGGGATCGATCGGCTCTCTGAGGCATGCTCGCGATGAAGCTCCGACCGACCCAAGATGGACGTAGGCTAGAATCACCCGGTAAGCGCACCTTGGGGTGCTAACACAGAATATTAGAAATGGGTTAGAGTTAGCCCATAAGAGGCTAGAGCTAGTGGGCCAAGCAGTGTTTAAATGAATACAGTTTGTGTGTTGTTATTTCAGGCATAAGCTAGCCAGGCGATTGGGGTGTTGGGGATGCAAACCTCGCCGCCTCAATTTCAACATCACTAAAAATATTCTATTGCTAAAGCTACTAATGATCAATGAGTCTTCAGTGAGCTGCGATCTCTTTGCTGTGAGAGGATCTTGCCTTGGTCCTAGAATCTGCTGAACTGATTAGGGTGGTAGTTACAGAAAAATGAAAGTGTCTATGGGATTTCATAAAATAACAAAACAAAACCAACAATATTTAAATCATTGACAGCTTCTTTATAGAAAAGACATCTCTGTAACATATATTTCCATGTGATTGAGTTTTACACAGTATAAAATGTCTTTTCTAAGCTAGAGTCTGGTCTCCCAGACTATTTTGAAGCTTCAACAACTTACTTTACCTAAGGATTCTGAATCCTGTTTTCTTATTTCAATGTTGTGCAGAGAACTTTCCATAGGAATAGACTCTATCTCAAGGAACTATTTGTTCATTTATTTATTTACATCCACAAGATATAACTCCTTGTGTTCAATTTTATTATCACTCTGACAAAAATCATTGACAAAAGAAAAACCAGAAAGAAGGAAGGTAATTTCAGCTCACAATTTTGTGGCTCCAGTTCATCACATCAGAGAGAGCATGGTGTCAGGGCCATGAAGGAGTAGGATGCATTGTGCTCACAGAGGATACTGTGCTTGCCACCTTTTCTCCTTTTGATTTGTTCCCATACGCAGACCTATGGAGAAGTGCTGCCCACATAGGAAGCGTTTTATAACCTCAACCAATCTAATCAAAAAACTCTCCTACAAATATGCTTAAATGGTTGTTTCTATAATGAGTGTCGATGCCAACAAGTTGACAGTCAAAATTATTTTTCATTCCATAAAATTATATCATGACATTGAATTAAGTTTATCCCATATTTAGGCTACATGTTTAATTCTAGTTCTCTCTCTGCCACATTTGCAGGCAGTGCTTTTCCTGAATTCTAAATGTCTCAAAGTCACATGTAAGAGGGAGAATGGGTTTCTTTCGTTCCTATTAGTGATGATATTCTGACTCCCTCTATTAAATCATGCATATTCTTAGCATTTAGGCCAGTGAATTCTCTCCAGACATTTTTGTTAACTTAAGACACTGATACCCTTATGAATATGTTTTTTACATAGTAAGATCTGAAGGTCTAAATTACATTAGGATTCCTGTCCTGAACATGGGTGTTGTTTTAATAAGCATAAAAAATACTATTAACATCTGTGATGGCTGATCTCTCAGGCAGACTGAACACTTAACTTTTAGCTGAAGTACACAATTCTCTGCTTCTGTTGGATAATTTGTCACGGTAACAGAAAAATAACTAACACAATTGTATCATCTACCTTCATCAGGTATGCTGATAACTACTTGCATTGTCAATAAGTAACATTATTTTGAAAGATATGTTTGGCTTTATTAAATAGTTCTGATTTTTAATTCTCAAAGCAGGCTTAAAATGTTCAGCAAACCACATTTTATATTCTCATATAAGATTTGGCATTTGTTTATTGTAACTTAAGAGATTTGTTATAATTCTGAAGGATCCCCTGATTCCTAGACAGGGACTGTCACTCCAACCTAAAATTAGCAACTGCACTCAACTGCCACAGTGTCCTTTGTCTGTCCTTTGAAGCTTAAAATCAGTCACTGTATCCTTCTAGACATGACAGTCTTACATGGAATCTTACATGAAAATCTGCTCTTTTGTGTAGCCATTTACCTCAATCACACTTACTGGGTATTCTGGATAACTCTTTGTAGCTTTGAAATCAACACTTGTTACCTCACTCTAGATTTTTTACATTTTAAAGACAATTTTCCCTACTGTACGTGTCGGAAGTCAACCTCCGTTAGCCTCAAACACTCTGCCTGAAGCTTTCCACCTGTTCCAATCTTCACAGAATTGAAAAGACTTTTTTTTTTCTTTCTGGATTTCGCTGTGGCTTAAGGGAATGGTTCTCTTGATTTTATTTCCAGACCACTAAAACTTTCTTCAAAGCATTTTGCTCTGTGCCTTCCTTCCATCTTCTCTCCATCTCTCCCTCCCTCTCTTTATTTCTTCCTTTATTTCTTTCTTAATCACTCATGCATTGACTGAAGTCAAAGATTTAATTTCCTTCAAGAGCTTTTCATTTGCATGCCGATTAAATGCTAGCAAGAATTCAGATCTTGACTGTTTGCTATAAAAGGCCTTTGGTTTGCAGATTGGTTTGTCTTTATTTTTCACCCGTCTCATTTTTTTTTTTTTGCATTTAAACAAAAGGGGAGCTATAAGACAATTCCTTTCACTTGTATACTTAGAGAGCACTGAGAGGTGACCATCCCAGTTTCAACACTGATTTGCTTGGGAATAGGAAAGTTGAAGGCAAAGGAACGAAAAAGTGAGCAGATAGTCAGTGAGCAGATACTCTAGGCAAGACAGTCTCACCTGCCATCTTCAACCAGTCAGAACATAGCCGACATTTATTATGGTTTCTGTCTACACAGCCACGGTTCATGAAACTGCCTCCCCCAATTATAAAACATCAAATTATCACTGATCATTATTGTAATAGTTATGATAATTATAAGTTGTAATATGTTGAGATTTTTCAATGTAAGTCAGAGAGAGAACACATACTAATTGGAAATGGACACCTATGAACTGTCTCTATCATAATTGCCACAAAACTTCAGTTTGTAAGAGAACAATGTCTTCAGTGTTCAAAATGTAGGGAATCATGCCTGTATCAAAAACATTTTGGTTTCAAAAGCAAATCTTTCTTGTATCAGTTTCTGCATCAAAGAATTTGGGCTCAGTTCAGGTGAGTGCCTCTGTCTCAATGTCTCTAAAATTCTATGCTCAGGAATGGGGTTTTGATCACATAATGCACACCTGAGGAAAGACCTTCTTTGGCAGTGTCCAGAGCCTCTGCGGTTGTTAGACTGAAGGTGCTGTTTCTCAGCTAATAATTGGACAAAGGAAGCTTAGTCCTTGACTGGTAGATGTTTCCTAGCACAACCTACACCATGCTAGGTACAATCACCCCTCAAATTAGAAGGGTAGTAAGAGTAAGGGAAGGAAGAGAAAAAAGACTGTATTCAGTCTTTAATTATGTCACTTTCAAATATCCTGGTTAATAAGATGATAAAGGTAGCATTGGCCATCAGTATTAGAGGCAAAAATTTTTTGGAGATGAAAGTTGAAATAAATCTATTTGAAAGTCATTCTAGAATGTGAACTAAATAGAGTTAGTAAATGTTAGAAGTTTGCTACATAAGCTAATGCCTAAGTTTAAACAATTTGTTAATCATATTTTAAAAATGACTTGAAATGCAAAGGTTGGTTATGACACTTATTGGTGTTTCTAAGACCTTAGTTCTATTTAAATTTGATTGCATTATTATGTGTAAGTTCATTTCCACAGCTCAATTTGTTGTTTTTAGTAAATAGTAGTATAAAAAAATACAAAGAAAAACAAGATAAAATATCTTCACTTCATACAAGTGTTTAGATGAATATTGGGCAAGACAAGTATTGCCATTAGAGGCTTGCATTGTCTAGAACATGCTAATTAAATAGTTGTTATAGCAACTGTAAAAACTTGGAGAACTCTTTGGAAATTTATATTTGAGTGGGCTCTTGAACAATGCACAAAGTTTTATTGTAAAACAAATTAGTAAATATAACAGGAAAACAAAAAAAAAACATCAACAAAAAGCTTGTAGAAAATGTGGCAAACATTTGGCAAAGAAAGAGCAGTCTGAATGGAGCTGGGGAAGCTGATATAAAATATGTGCTGATACTCCCAAAAGAAGACGTAAGAATGAGTGTACAGGAATAAAGATGTGGAGGTAGTGAGCCTACTGACATCTTAGAGACAGCCGACTATATGATCAGCAACATCGAAGGTCAACAACTGAGCAGATTTAGAAGAAAGAAACTGAATTAAGAGGCTATTGTAACATTTCCATTCTGAGTTATAATAACGCAAGTGTGGGTGACAGGATTTGGATGTGTAAAGAACGCTATGATTAGAAGCCATGATGTGCATGCAGTTGTGGGGCACATGGACAGAGAGATGTTAAAGCCGAGTTGCACATCTCAAATGTGAGGAGAGTGACACCTAACAAATATGGAAAGTCATTTGGAAAAGTACTATGCATGTTAAATTTTCTGGTTTCTTAGTCATTTGAAAGTATTAAAGATAAAAAAACGAAGGTGCCATACCTTAACTGATTTTAAACTTAGATGTTCTAGAGTGAGATATTAATTATTGCTTGAGATTCATGAAAGAAGAATCAAAATCTTCAGAATGAATAAAATAATCAGCTACTAGAGGGGAGATAAAGTAAAACTAGAAGCCATTTTGACAAGAAACATTTCTATTGAAAGACTGACAGAGAAAAAGAATCCAATACCGTAAATGGTCAAAACATGTTTATAAAGAAGAGTGGTCAATGAATTGGGTCCTATGGAAGGAAGGGGAGAGACTGTGCGGAGGGTGTTGCCTATTAATTAGGATGTCAGCAGCAGGTTTGAGAGAAAAGTTTCAAGGTTATATTGGAGACTGTTTTCAATACAATAACTAACACACTCATTTTATATAATAAGCCCAGACTGAGCTTTGACAGTAGGCTTAAATTTGAGAAGTAAGAAATTCTGAGAAAGTGGAGGCATCATAAGATGATCTATTTCTATAACTTTGGCAGCAAAGTAGGGGACAGATGGTGTGGAAGCTTGAAATAGTAGATGCAAAGAGAGGAAATGAATAAATTGGGAATTTTTCACCCCAAAGTAAAGGGACTATGAGAGAGAGGGGTGTTGGTGCTGAATATAAATGAAACTAAGAAGAATATGAAAATTTAGGATAGGCAAGGCCAAAACCACTATTAAAAGAGAAATGTTTGCAAGAAATCATCCATCATCATATATACAACAAGAGAAAGGGAAGTTCCAGGAATAAGCAGTGTGTTAAAGAAACACCAGCTGGTTGGTTTTAATTGTAGTAATCAATGAAAAAAAAAAAAGACTAGTGTTTGTTTAAGGGCTATTACTTGCCAGGACCCGGCTTAGCGATTTACATGTATGAACTCATTAAAACTTTTAAAGAGCTCTATGGAGTGAGCATAGTAAAAGATCCTAATTTAAAAATTCAATGTAAGAAATTGAATTTTTAAGGAATGGAACTGTTCAAGTTTCCAGTGAGAGACAGTTTTCAGAATGCAACCTATTTCTGCCTCCATGGCTCATGCTGTAGGTTACCATGGTCACTGTATGAGATCACGTTGTGACCATGTTGGGACCAAGGACTTATCACAGTCTAGGAGGTAAAACGAGTCTCCTAGAAGCAGTAATGATTTGCTTGAAATTTTACTTGGGAAGGCATCACATCTGGTAAGGTCTTGTAACTTCCAGCAGAATCCAATCAAGAAGCTCCTAGAGAAATCTAGAAGTTATAAGGCCAATATTTTTGAAGCACAAAGTGGAGAAAAATCTAATGTGAACGTAGATATCAATTTGAAATGACTGGCAATAGAGTTCAATCTAGAGAGGAAAAGAAGAGATACTTGTGGGGAATGGCTAACTGGCTGTATAGGGGACAAGTACATTCACAGCCTCACTAGCACAAAGAAAGTTATTATGTATGGGAATATAGGGAAATACACCGTGAGGTTTTCATGGCTTCAAAAGCAGGTGTCACTGTAGTAATCATAGCACATTCAAAGGTTAATTAATCCTGGTACAGCCTGACATAAAAGGTTGAATGTGACGAAGATATAATTGAGGTGGGGTCACTGCCATCAGGAAACTAAGGAACATGAGGCCAAAGACACAAAGGTGTCAGCCAGTGTAGCATGTTAACTTCTGAGTTGATAAGCAGATGATGTTGACTTCAGATTTTATGCAATGAAGTTTGCTCTTACTACTTCATAATTGTTATTCCTGAGGCCTAATCACTTAATTTTTTCAACTTCTATTTTAGAATCTCTGACTTTTGGCATGCTTAAGGAAGAACACATTTTAAAACCACTCTGTGAACATGTATATATAAGTGTGTGTGTGTGTGTGTGTGTGTGTTTCTGAAGGAAATTCGATTCCCAAAGAGCCTCAAACAAAATATATTTTAAGCATACTATTTCATAATATTAATACTTATGCTTGTATAAATTGTTTTCTTTAGTAATGAAATGCAATAGCAACATAGTTACCATCTAGAAATAAAGGTCTAATTACAATTAAGAATAGTGTTTCATATGCTAGTATGATGATAGACACTACTTCACTCCCTTTCTAAATTAGGATTGCATTGGTTTTGAGAACAATGTGAACGCAGGAACAGGCTATGTCTTAATTTCAACAAAGCTTAATTTTTTTCTAAATATTTAAAATATGATTATGTATATAAAGACTATTGTGGATGCAGGTGCACAATTGTGGAAGCCAGAGGCCAGTGCATGGTAGCCAGCTATCATCAACACATAATGTGGCCTTGGTGATCAAACTCAGGTTATAGGTCTTGTTAGCAAATGCTTTTACCTCCTGGACTATTCTACCAGTCCCCAAACCTTAACTTTTCCAAACTATTCTTTACTTCAATTGTTTCCAGATTGCAGTGGTCATTATCCATCCTCAAGTGACAAACTATTACTATTTACTAGAAAATGTGGGCAGTTGTATTTTTTTACTTGTCATAGTTCTTTGTATAATAAATAAATCTACCCTCACACACTAACTTAAAGAAACTTTTTAAGATGATCAAAATAAAGTGAAAGAAGCTAGAAGGAAATTTTCTTGAGTGGTTGAAGATGAGAGAAGTTATGATTAGAGCAGATTGGAACAGAACTTCAAAACTAATCATGTCAGACAGGAAGGAAACAAAAATCTTGACTTTATTTTAAGAACTAGCAAGAAGTAATGTGTAACGTTTATCTGTGTGTAAGAACAGAGGGAAACGGATTTGTTATTTCTGAAGATACAGCTGCTGTCTACCCTGGGTTGGAGATGGTCTACAATGTTTTGGGAAAAATGGATGAAAATGAGTTTGCTAATCTTTAAGTAATTCAGAATATAGTGAATTTTTATGGGAGGGGGGAAAGTTAAAATATTTTGACATTTGGATTAATAGTAGATAATTACATAAAATCTGCAGCATACCAAAATGTGGCCAGAAATGCAAAACCTAGTGGCCAGCAACATAATTCAGTGATTGCAACACATCTCATTTTCTTATAGGAATTACTTCTTAGAAAGTGAAAATTAATGAAAATAAAAGCAAGGCAGGCCACTTATCTACTTTCCATTAAAAACGATCATCACATTTTTGGAAATCAGTGACCTGGAAACCGTGAAGTTGCTATAACAACTTCTCTTGCTCCTTGTTTGTTTATCCAGGGCCAGCACCAATTCTTAGGTAATGTCTCAAATAGGTTCTTTTCAGTACATAGTAGGGCACAAATGAAACTCAGAGTCTGAACAGAAGAGAAGATAGAATATAGGAAAGCCTAAGGAAGTGCTTGTCAATTTATCTTTTTCTTGGGTAAGATGAAAGCTATCTAGAATTTGTGACAACGAGAAATTTGATTGTCATGCACTCATCAGTACCATCTTGTTTGCCACAAGTAAGTGCCCAATCCTTGCCTCATTCTTTAACTTTACATTTCCATGTATCCTTCCGTACTGCACAATGAACGCAACAGTGGAAGTGAACACCTCCCATCTGTTGGAGCAGTGAGTGATCTGTAGCCAACGAAGCTTTCATTGGATTGCAATCGACTCAACTAAATTTCCCGGAATATCAAAATCTCATTAAAAGCTGCCACTGAGTAAGAATGTAACTTAAGATTCTCTCCGTTATGGAAGTGGGCCAACTGTGATTTAATACTCTGCATCTAGACTGGGTGAGGGAAACTGTTAACTCACACATGCCTATGCTATATTGCTCAAAGAGTTTGTTTTTCTTCTATTTACTATATGAAAGGACCCTGCTGTTTGCTCTGTAAGGGTTCCCCCTGTCGATTTAAGAACAATTATAAGTGAATTTCTCAGTGTGGCACTATCGTCAAGCTGCCAGCTGGTTTTCAGGATGTAAACAGAATCTAAACCGGACATTTCTACATTCCAAATGAGAGAGGGCTTTTAAAACTATGACCACGGTGGCTTTCAGAATGGTGATTGTCAATTGACGCTAGAATAGTGCAGTAGAGACTTTCAAGGCACTTAACGTCCATAGAGAGGATCTATGCAAAACTTAACAGTTGGTCCAAAGTTATGTTTAAGTTTGATGAGTAATTCATATCTCAAAATAATTTGCACCTGATTTGAATCAGTGGCTTCAGGTGTGGCGAGGTTTCTTCTATTCTCCTAAAGTTAATTCTTTGTGAGCTTCATTTTCTTTCACGACCTGGTTCAATGACTAACAGCCAGTGAAGGACAGTAGAAACTCACCCAATTGTGTCTCCTCACCCAATTTAGTGAGGAGATCAGAAAACATACTGTATGCAATATTTCCTTGCATGAGGAGCCAGGTAAGAAAAAGCTACCCTTTGGCCTGTGTGTTTGGAGGTAAACACACAGATCATGTTATAAGCCAGCCTCAGACTCTTATAGAAATAATATTAGCGCCCTGCTTCTTCATTTTAATTCTCCGTTGTTATGACACATGTGACTTCTATATATTTTCTGAACTCCTAAGCTGCAATACTCACGTATTTACAAATAATAGGAACCTTTGTTTAATCCAAGGATTAGAAATAGTGAAACATTTCAAATATTTGAATACAAGTGACATGTCATAGTATTTCCAACTGTACCTGCATAGGGAGCTTTAAGTTAAAATGGAGATCCTAGAGGCAATTTATCTTTACTGCTTTTTGTAGATGTGTAAGAAACCCAAGGTACATGTGATTACTCACATATCCAGGAAAGATAAGAAACCAAAAGCTGGGTCTAGAACTAGCATCCTTTAATTCTAGCATAATAATGTTTTCTCCTTTAAAGGTAGCCCTGCAATGTTTTAAAACCAAACAGGGAAACTGTAGAAGAATGTCAGGCCTCTGAGTGCCAAGGATGCTGTAGTAAAATGAGCCTCCTGAAGCAAGAAATAATGGATCGCAGACGGATATGGCACAGCCCTCTTGATAAAAGCTAAGATTTTGGCAGATGAAGTGGACAATTGCCATAATCATTGGCATATGTGACTGATAGATACAGCCACTGGCTTTTAAATGTCTTCATTCTTCCTGTTGACCAGCTTTAAATATGACATATTTTTATAATATTTTGTCAACAATTAGCCACATATGTAATAATAGCCTCCTAATTTTAGAGTACAATTGGAAATTCCCTTGGCCTAATGATAGCTCAGCTGCCATCAGATCAGAGTGAAAAGCCTTGCCTGCCTGTGGCAGTGTTGGAGTAAAAAGCTTACTGCTTTCCCAGTCATATGAAAATACAGCATGTACAGTTATATATGGTACATAATACCTGATTATTATGTGAGTGACAATTTCTTTTTGCTTTATGGAAGTATTACTACAGCTTCCTAAACTTTGGCCTGTGACCCTATGTGGGGCTGCAGAACTAAATGAGGGGACTGGTCACACTGTGGCAACAGTAAATTGTGTATAAACAGACAATGACCAGAAAGTAACTCAAAAACTCCGCTTTAAAAATTAATGCATAATGAACCTGAACTGTTTCAGGATGTGCTCAATCTGTTTTTGTGGCTGGACTGCAGCCTTGGTTCTGGGCACATGGTATGCACACTTTGCACTGGGCATGCTCTTATGCCTTACACAGCTGCCGGATGCTGCAGGAAGCATCCTGACTTATTAGAGATTACTATGTGTCAGGAATTGCAGTCGTTTGCTGGACATCCAAAGCTTTTTGTTTTTATAGGAATATAATGGCTTATTCATGAAATATAGCCTTTAATATTTTCCCACTTAACATACAGGAAATGAACATATCTGTATTGTCTTGCAATGTTTGTTCACCAGAAACTGCTCTTTAAGTTTCAGACTGGAGAGTTTCATTGAAACAGTCTTAAATAAATTTTGGCTTGGAATTAGGAAAGGATTTCCAACCATTTCTGAAATAGCTTCAAACGCACTTCTGCTATTCTGTGCTATTTATGTGAGGCAGCATTTCAGCATCAAAAATTACAAAACCAAAATATCAATCAACTCTGAAAATGGCGTTACATCCCACAATACCAAATATTGAACCAAAATTTAATTCTTTACATGAAAATAAGCAAACACGAACCTCTCATGACTATGCAAACTTGCCTTTGCCTTTAATAAATGGCAAACTTATATGTAGAGTGAATATTTAAAAATTTTCATTATATACACACACACACACATATACATGTGTATGGCTACACAAGTACTAATGGTATGTGTGAACATCAAAGGCAATTTGAAGAAGTTGGTTTACTAGTTTTTCCAGGTGACTGTCAAACCTGGAGATCAAGTTCAGTCTGCCAGACTTTGGAGTAAGTACCTTTACCTGATTAGCCAACCCAAATAACTGCTTTAAAATATTTTTTCTTTTGGTATATGGGTTAACTATTGGAAGAAGTTTAACAAGGCCTGTCATATAATATACTTTTTATTATTTTAAAATGTACATCTTAATTTTAAAAAAATTCAGAGTTTGTCGAGAAAAAATAGGCTCATCTTTCATTTATTTATTTGTGCATATTTCATATCTTTCACACCAAAAATTAAAAAAAAGTAGGCTATGAATTTAAAAGTAGAAAGGAAACATATGAGGGATTACAGGGAAGGTACCTGAAATAGGTAGATGAAGGAAAGGGAGGTAGTGTAGGAGTTTCTTCTGTTTGTGTGTTGCTGTCATTGGTTAATGAACAAAGAAACTGTCATGGCCTAGTTGATAGGGTGGAACTTGGGTAGGTGGAGAAAACAGAACTGAACTGAATGCTGGGAGGAAGAAAGGCAGAGACAGAGAAGCCATGGATACTCTGCCTGAGATGGACATCAGTTAGAATCTCCAGTAAGCCACTGCCATGTGGTGATACACGGATTAATGGTGATGGGTTAAACTAATATGTAAGAGTTAGCCATAATAAAAATAATAAGTTAGAGCAAATGTCCAAGCAGTGTTTTAATTAATACAGTTTTTGTGTACGGTGTAAGTTATCTGGGTGGCCGGGACAAACAAGGGACCATCTCCTTGCAACAAGGGGGAAAAGGGAAAGCAATCCTATTTCAATTAAAATATATATTTTTATCTATCATCTATCTATCTATCTATCTATCTATCTATCTATCTATCTATCTATCTATCTATCATCTATTTATTAGTTTTTCGAGACAGGGTTTCTCTGTGGTTTTGGAGCCTGTCCTGGAACTAGCTCTTGTAGACCAGGCTGGTCTCGAACTCACAGAGATCCTCCTGCCTCTGCCGCCACCACTGCCGGGCTAAAATATATTTTTAAAAAGATTTTAAAAGGAGGCATTAGAATTGGGGACATGGCTAATTTGACTACGAGCTTGCTTGCAAGCTTGGGGATTTTAGTTTGGTCTCCAGCATTCATTGAAATTGCTACCTATGGAGACATACCTTTGTAATTCTAGAACTGGAGAAGTTGAGACAAGACCCCTGAGGCATTTTATGTAGCCAATCTGAATGAACTGACAAGTTTAGGCTCAATGAGAGAACTTGTCTTAAAAATAAGTTGGGAACTGGGCAGTGGTGACACATGCCTTTAATCCCAACCTTCAGGAGGCAGCGGCAAGAGAATCTCTTTGAGTTCTAGGCCAGCCTGGGCGAAAAGAGCTAGTTCCAGGACAGGCTCCAAAGCTACAGAGAAACCCTGTCTCGAAAAAAAAAAAAAAAAAAAACAAATAAATAAATAAATAAATATGTTGGAGTTAGGTTCCGCAGAGTTGACCTCAGGCCTCCACGCATAACCACATACACATATACTCATATTCACATGAATATATAAATATACATATTTAAACATATCTTTATTCTATAACAATACATTGTATCATGTTGGCAGCATCCTCATAAATTTATGCTTCTGTATCTTTGGTGGTATTCTTTTTACCTCTGCTTGATTTAATCTCATATGATTTTGTTGACCTTGGCCTTAAAATCAATGGGTCAGGTATAAATATAGATAGACAGCTAAATCTCACATAATTTAGATTTATAGTAGGCTCTTAACTGTGTTTGTTTGATGTTGTCACAGTAAGACATTAACCCAGCAATGTCCTACCTAGATCATTTTTCTATCCTTATTCAACATATGACCATATGCAGTCATTTATATCTGATAATTACAATCCATATAAGTGCACATACATAAACACAGATGCTTATACATATGTTGTTTGCAATTAAAGTAAGGTTGTAATTATTTTCATATTCACATTTCCTACTTTTTATATTTTAAACTCAAAATTTTGAAGGAAAAGTCTCTCAATTTTCTTTAACAAAGTACATTGTAGAAATTGAGCTAAAAGGCAGTTTTAGCTATTTGACACAAGATCTTACTGTAGCAACTAAAAATTTGAGAACCTCTTTTGGTTTTAATTTTACATTGAGTTTCAATCAAAAGCTGAGGCTTGTAAGATTGTTCAGTGATAAGTGTGTTTCCTACCAAGTGTTGTGACCTGAGTTAAAACCTAGTTCCTACATGGTGGAGGGAGAAAGCCCACACTTACAAGTTTTTCTGTGATCTCCACATTTGCTCCCACACCCATACATACACAGAATAAATAGATAATAGATAGATCGATAAATGAAATATAGTCATTTTAAAAATAATGAGCTGATTGAGATAATTACATAGTCGCTTAATGTGAGGAAGGAAGGAAATACAAAGGGATTTTCAGTTTTTTACCTCTAAACTGAATATATTTAACACACACACACACACACACACACACGCAGACACTCCCATCAACACTCATTGTTAGGATTCTTTATACATGCCAAAGTGAGAAATAATCTCAATAGCAATGATGTATTTAAAGATATTAAATTGCATTAGATCATATTAAAGAATGACTCTGGGACACTGGGTTTCAAACTACACATCCTTCTGTTAACTGCTTGACCTTACTTGATGCTGCCTGCACAGACTACAGGGAAAAGTAATTCATGTCATTTTGGTCTTCATATCTATTGCTATGGATTAACAAGCAGAACTGTAGAAGCAACCTATGCTACCAGGTGAGCACACGTGTGTGTTAGGCTGGGAGCCTAAGCCCCAGTCCCTGCCATCTATCTCAGCCACCTGGTCTGGACTTCAAATCCCAGCAGGCTAGTCCTGACCCCTCCCTGGGGGTGGGGTCAGGACTACTCCTCTGGGTACTTAAATGATCCCCATGAGTTGCATTCCTGCAGCTTCCCTGTTTCCGCCTCGGGGGCCACCCGAGAGCGCAGATCTATCATTAAACCTGGATATTTTTTAATTCGGTTTGTTTTGATTCGGCTTGATTGGGAATTTTTGCGTCGTCAGAGAGCTCCCTTAGGAAATATTCCTAACAGTGTGTATCAGAGACAAACCGCATCTTTCTAATCATTGCTTTTAAGGTTTCTCTTTCCCTTCCTTCCCTGCCTCCCCTCTCTTACTTTTTGTTTCCATCCCTTCCCTTCTCTGAATTCCTTTACACTTTCTACATCTTCTGTTCTCTTCCTTGCTTCATATCTCCCTTTCTTCCTCCTTCCTTCTCCTGGTATGTGCTTTCCTCCTCCTCCTCTGTCTTTCTATTTGTGTCTGTCTGTCTCTGTGTCTGTGTCTTTCTCTGTGTGTCCCTATTTATGTCTCTTCCTCTGTTTCTGTCTTTCTCTTTAATCCTCAGGCAGGGTCTTGTTCTCTAGAAAAGCTGATCTAAAATTCTAGAACTCACTATGTAGCTCAGGTCAGCCTCAAAGTAACAGCAAATTTCCTGCTTCAAACTCGTAAACACTACATTGGATGTTTCTATTCTAGTTCACATATCATTGGCATTAGTACAGGATGGAAGCTGCTTTAGGTACTGTTTGTTATAACACTAACTTCTATGGACAAGAGGAAAAGTGTCTGGTCATCCTGGAGAGTCTTCTGGTTAAGTGTTATGAGTTCAAATGATATGATACTGGAAGCAGGAAGAGTTAAGAATGAGACATGTCCCTTCTGAGACACAGCAGATACCTAGATTGCTAACACTAAATCTTCTGAACTGTCAGAGGATAAATAGTACGACTTTTAAGGACTAAGTTTGTGGCAATCTGTTATAACAACCACAGGAAGCTTGTCTAGGTCCACTAGATATTCTTGTGTCTTCTTTTTCCTTTTTCTGTGTCTTGAGACCTTGCTGTGGATCCACTGCTACCATCAGCACTATAATCCATCTCGTGCCTTCTCATTCTTCCTGGGGTTTCCCTGCTGTAGCTCTGAATGGCTAACCAGCAGAGAGGCCACAAGTAGGTCAAATCTAAAGAAAATCCCAGACATTAACAATTTTAAATATCTCCTGGGCTGTGCAATGAATCCCAATGCATCATAGGCAGCCAAGTAGGACAAAACGTGGTCAGTACAATGTATTATATATAACAATTTTTGTATAAATTAAGCATTTGTCATTTTTTAAATATACACTCAATTTTACAGAAAAACAATCAACAGATACATTGTATTTTGTCTGATTCTACACTTTATAAAGACTAGTTAATGATTTTTTTGAAATTAGTTGCTGACTAACAGATTTTGACTTGCTGTCAACAATGGGAGTAGGATAATCCCCAAACACATATTACTTATATGTACAACCATTCTTATCTAAGTACAATATCCTGAATACTTAATTATATCTTTCTAGTTTTGAAACATATTCCTGTTTCACATATGTGCAATATAGATTTCAATTACTTTACTGCTAGCTTGAGTTATGTTGAGTTTTAAAGTTCTGATGTTAATTGGTTATGTTGTGTGCAAAATGGTGAGTGAGTTTGTTCAAAGCATTAGGGTGTAGTAGGGGTCATTGTAATGTAACCATGGCTACTGACTGGTATTGAAATCTGTCTTTAGTTACAGACTTGATAATCCAGATGATCTGTAGGGACAGCAAATAGTGTTTACCATATCCTATAACCACTGACAAACTACATCTGATACTGATGTGTAAGTGAAGCTCTCTAACTGCCCTTCTTCACTGTGCTTTTAAACTCCCCTCCCTCCTTATGTCAAAAGAGAACCAATTCAAAATGAAAATGATCCACTTTATTTTCACTGAAAGTTTCTGGAATATATAGTAGGTAAAATGAGTCGTCTGTAGAGCAAGATAATTCTTAGCTATGGAGAAAGTTAGGAAGTTCTGGGCAGCCCAAGATGATCACAGTGGGAAAAAAAATAAATAAAGAAGAAAGAAAGAAAGAAAGAAAGAAAGAAAGAAAGAAAGAAAGAAAGAAAGAAAGGAGGAAGGAAGGAAGGAAAGAAAGAAAGAAAGAAAGAAAGAAAGAAAGAAAGAAAGAAAGAAAGAGAGAGGGGGCAATAAGGAAGGAAGAAGGAAAAGAGAGGAAAAAAGCCAATATAAATAAAAATAAAAATAACATTCTGAAGGGATATTGTAAATGGGATAAGCGCAACTTTATGTCCTCAAATGACATAAACAACAAAATATAAAAACTAAACTTAAAACCATGCTTTGCTGTGTCATTTTCCCTGCCTTTTGCTCCAGTTAGTATTTTAAAAGTCTTTTTATGCAATTTTGCTTGCTAGTGTTTTCTTTGATGGTGAAGTCCTTGGGGATTAGGTTCATGTTTAAATAATTCTCTTTGTACAGACCTTAATATAGCACAATTTCAGAATTAGTGCTTTAAAATTCTTTTTGAAGAGTGAATGTAGTTATGCCCAAATCCCTGATAAAAATCACCACATTTCTAAACTACATAAAGGCTATGTTTAAACATTCCAAAATGGGACAATTAGTAAAAACTAAGATTCAGAAAGGCCTTTGGGGAGTTTACAACTCTAGGGAGTATTTTCCACCATCAAAAATGCATGTTGATTTTGCAGAGCTATTGGCATTATAGTGTTAAGGTGTTTGAAAGGGAAACAGAACAATGGGACAGCCATTTGCAATGGTAATATTTTATGAACCTCATTATTTTTTCATGCAGAGCTTCCTTGTGAATAGAGATAATATAAAACATGCCAGTGATTTACTGGGGGACATGGTGGGTATCCTTTGAATAAAACTGAAGCAAATATCTCAACAGTAAAGTCATGATCTCCAGCAACTTAGAAGAGATATATTTGGAGAGATCACAATAAAAGACAGGAGGTATAAGTGGTAGAAAGTTAGAATGAAATATTTATTCAGACAAAGAATGATAATAGTATTTTTAAAAGAAAATACATCCAGCAAAACAGCATTCAAGTCTAGACAGAGTTGAGGGTGAAAATCTTGGCTGGTGGTAAAAGAATTGAGTGGAACATTAGGGTTTTAGACCTGTTGTTGGTCATGGAAAAGGGTTTTACTTTAGGGATGCTGATGGTGTGTGCCCCTCTGTAACATTAACACCTGGAAGAAGAGAAGTAAAGTTAGAAAGCTCTGTGTTTATACTTTCAAGAGGTATCCTGTTTTAACCAGATTTGTGGTTTTTAGGACAACAACTGCTATTTGAACTTAAGAAGTTGGCACAAGAAAACATCATTTTGTCTTGAAGAAGAGATATATTTATGTGAGTCAGGGCACTTCTTTGGAGTAGCCACATGCATACTATGACACTTAAATTACTCCTTTGAGCTGCTTTATAACTTCAATCTCTGATATCACTTCACTGGATAATAAGAAAATGCTGTGCCAGACTTAATGTCCAAATTGTATTTTTCACATTAAGTATGTAAGTTGCTAATCTTAAAGGTGCCACAGGTACTGAGGTCTATGCAATAAGGCATGGTAGATACTCAGCCAGGGAACCTTTTTTTCTGAACATTCTTGGCTATGGCTAACAGTCTTTGTACATCACATTTATTCTAGTTACTGCTTTGGAATTGATCTATATGGTTATGCATGTATATTATTTTCTTGGCTGTACCACCTGACCTTTAAGAGTTATCTTTTGGCTATGGGAATCTGCAAGGCTATTTGGCCTAATACATGTCCACCTGGAAGGAGTTTACAAATATTAATCAATGGGAAACATGAGTCAAAACATGACTTGTCAGAAGATTGATGGAATATGAATTCCCTGTGCTACTCACTGAATCTTTACAACAGTCTCGTGTGATGAATTGAATGTATTTCTACTTAAGACGTTATGAGACCAATATTTAATGATGGAAAACAAGATGCTGAACACCTCTTAATCAGAAATTTAGAGTATACATTTCACTCACAGCAGAAGTAGCAGAGCTTCATGTGTTGGCTGGAGGGAGATAAGCAGAGGTTGAGGAGACATATACAAGTGTATACAAGGGACCACACTACACACATAAAATATGTAGCATGTGGTATCTTTTAACTTGGTGTGATTTGAAGAACATCTAGGTGGTACCTTCTACCCACAGACTTTCTGACAGTCTACAATAGCTCTTTGTTTACAATTAGGTATTTTTATGAGACCTTCATGATCTTTCCAATATAAATTTGGAAATTATTATGTTAATCTATTAAAAAGTGTGCAAGTTGTCCACCACGTGGGAGAAATAGTTTTAAAATAACAAAACTAGGTATATAAATACACACACACCACACACACAAATAAATAAATAAAAACACACACAGAAAGGAAACTCAACCAAAAGAGATAAATGAGCTACAATGTTAAATTTCACTTTCAACTATTTTCTTTAAAGTTGTCCCTACTGGTAACTATAAATGGTGTGAAATTTCAAGGAAATAACTTTAATTAGCAGGAAAGCCTTCTCATGTGAATAGTCTTGAGAGTATTTAAGAAGCAAACAACTTCTATAGCAGCACTCTAAGTTTAGCTTTCTAACTTTAGCCAGGATATAAAGAAATAATTACATATCTGGCTTAGTCATAATTGCACCATCTTCTCTTTTATGAAAGGCTACAGATTGCATAACTACAGTTATTGATTTTCTGCATCAGACATTTTAATTGAAAGGTTAAGATATACTACATCAGCATAGTTTGAGGTTACTAATTCTATATTAAATAATTTGAGCCATAAAGTATCACAGTAGACCAAAGGCTAAGAATTTTTTTTAAGAAAGATTTCACTTCTTGGAAATGGAACGTAGCTTCCATGAATCAAGGATATAAAATTTAAAACATGTACAAAAATAAATGATCTGAACTCCTCAAATTCTCAGCTTATAAATAAGACTATTTCCAGGTCCTGGCTAGGATGTGGGAGTCCCCTCTGTGAGCTGTGATTACCATTAATAAATAAAGAAACTGCCTTGGCCTGTTAATAGGGCAGAAATTAGGAAGGTGGAAAGGACTGGATGGAATGCTGGGAGGAAGAAGGCAGAGTCAGAGAGACACTATGGAGCTGCCAGAGTCAGACATGCTGAATCTTTAATGGTAAGACACTGCCACATGGTGATAAACAGATGAATAGAAATAGGTTATATTGATGTAAGAGTTAGCCAATAAGAAGCTAGAGCTAACGGGCCAAGCAATGTTTTAATTAATATAGTTTCTGTGTGATTATTTCAGGGCTAAGCTAGCCAGGCAGCTGGGAACTGAGCAGCAGGAACCAACAAGCAGCTCTCTCCTCCAACACTGGGGAACCAAACAAGCAGACCTCCATGCAACATGGCTATGAAAAACAATGCTGCTATGAACATAGCTGAGCAAAAGTTTTTGTGGTACCACTGAGCATCCTTGAGGTATTGCTGGGTCTTGAGGAACATTGTTTCCTAATTTTCTGAGAAATTGCCATACTGATATTCACAGAAGTTGTACCAGCGTGCACTCCAACCAGCAATGCAGGATTGTTTCCTTTATTCCACAACTGCTCCAGCATAAGACGTTATCAGTGTTTTTGATCTTGGCCATTCTTACAGGTATAAGATATAATCTCAGAGTTGTTTTGATTTGCATTTCTCTGCTAGCTAAGAATGTTGAGCATTTCCTTAAGTGTCTTTCAGCCATTATAGATTCTTCTTTTGAAAGTTTTCTGTTTAGGTCTGTAATCCATCTTTTTTTTTTTTTTTTTTGGTTTTTCGAGACAGGGTTTCTCTGTGGTTTTGGAGCATGTCCTGGAACTAGCTCTGTAGACCAGGCTGGTCTCGAACTCACAGAGATCCGCCTGCCTCTGCCTCCCGAGTGCTGGGATTAAAGGCGTGCGCCACCACCGCCCGGCAGTAATCCATATTGGATTATTTGTTCTTTTGATAGCCAATTTCTTGACCTCTTTGTATATTTTGGAGATCAGACCTCTGTCTGATGTGGGGTTAGTGAAGATCTTTTCCCATTCTGTATGCTGTTGTTTTGTCTTGTTGACCATGTCCTTTGATTTACAAAAGCTTTTCAGTTTTAGGAGGTCCCATTTATTAACTGTTTTTCTCAGTGTTTGTGTTGTTGGGGTTATATTTAGGAAGTGGTCTCCCGTGCCAATGCATTCAAGTGTACTTTCCATTTTTTCTTCTATTAGGTTCAGTGTGGATGGCTTTATGTTGAGGCCTTTGATCCTATTGGACTTCAGTTTTGTGCATGGTGATAGATACGGGTCTATTTTCATTCTTCTATATGTTGATATCCAGTACTACATTATTTTCTATGTTTGAAAAATAAAAAGTGAAATAAAATAAACACTAGTCTTTTAAAATAGAACCAGAATATAACTGACCTTATTATATACAGCTTGGTAGCACACTTATGTCACAAGTTGCACACTGACGTCACAGATGGCAATGACTGTCATCTAACATGGTTAAGCTCTGTGGTGTGATTCAGCCACAAATTTGAATTTAGTGGGACTTATTCTCTGCCTTTGATTAGTCAGCTGTTGTTTAATAAGATTTTATCCCCCATTCTCTCTGTCTTATTCTGTCTATCTCTCTCTGTCTCTCTCTGTGTGTTTGTGTTTGTGTCTGTGTGTGTATCAGTAAAGTTACCTACAGAGGCCACAAGAAAGGATCAGAACCCTGAAGCTTGAGTTAGAGGCAGCTGTAACTGTCTGACATAGGTGCTGAGAACCCTGCTCTGGTCCTCTAAGTCAGCCTTTTAACTACTGAGCCATCTCTGGCCCCAATTATTCAGTTTTAATAGCTTATGTACAGAATTACGTTATTTCATTGCTGAGCAATGTTAGTTGATTATATCAGTGATTTATGCACGTATGGCTCTCCCTTCTCCTAACACTTTGATGTCAGAAATTGTTCAGAGGGAAAATAAGAACTATGGATCACTTGGAAGCCCTTACTGTTGTAGATTTTATAAGTAAAAGGTGAAAAGCCTGCTTGAGACTCCTTCAGACCTTTAATCAGTTTTAATATTAAAAATAATAATTTCTTTTATTTAATGCATGTACACAGGGTATCTTGGTCCTCTCCATTTCTCATTGGCTACCCCACCCTCTACTAACATATCTACTAACATATCTCACCTTTCCCTCACTACTTCATGTTTTTATTTTCTATTAAGTCCAATAAATGCTTTCCCTACAGATACTCATATGGAATCATCTATCATGGTATGAGCACCTACAGTTTCTGAGTCTTAAGAAAAGCAGAAAAGCGACTTGCCCTGTCTCGGTAGACACAAATTTTCCCAGCTCTTAAGCTAGTGGTTAAACATCCAAAACCTTTTTCTTCTTCCATGCTGGAATTTTATATTCTTGACGCCGTGGAAGTTTTGTGCTGATGACATTAGCTGCCAATAGCTCCTGTGTGTAATCGCCACGTCTAATCCCAAGTCTTTGTTTTCAAAGCATCCCTCCCCATCCTCCAGCTCTCATATTCTTTCCAGGTTTTCTTCGGTGTTGTTTTCTGAGCTTTACGGCTGGGGAGGTGCTTTGTCTACAGCACCTGGGCACACACAGCCACTTATTCTCAGCCTTGTGAACAGGAACAAGTCTCTGTAGAAACCACTACACTGCAATAAGGAGTTTTCCTGACTAAGACTGAGAGGAGCTCCTCCATGGATATGAACACAAATACACAGAAAGCTCTCTGACAACATGACCGAAGCAAAGCGATAGACATAGGTTCCCCCCTAGGGTCAATCACTTCCCCAACTGTAGGCCCTAACAATGTTTATAGTTTTAAAATATGGATTCTTTCCTGCGAAGCAGGTCTCAAGGCCAAGTAGAAGAGTTGTTGGTTACTCCCACAGTGTTTTCACAATCGTACCTGCAGGCACTTTTGCCTGGTAGCTTATTATCATACTATGCAGGATTCACCACTGGATGTAAGGTTATTAATGGCATTTCCCTCCAGCAATCTGCATATTACTTTCTGGACAATATGATAACTAGCCAATACAGAGAATTTATTGGTCAATCTCAGGCTGATTTTTCTAGGTGCTGTGGGCTAAAGTATTTGATGTCTTCAGCATTAGCGTCCTACCATCTGCGGTCCAAGGAGAACAACAACAGCAACATGTTTTAGGCTCATCTGGGGCCTCCTTAAGCAACAACTTGTACTTGTGTCTCACTATAAGATTTTTCATTTCATAACACATGCTTCCTGGGAGCAGTATAGCTCTCTCATAAGAGATTCCTCTATTTAAACTGCTTTTTAAAATGTTCTTTAATTAGATTATGAAATAGAGAGTTTTGTAAAATTTCTTCATACGCCCTTAATTTGGGTTAACTCAACCTGGTCTTTATTCTAGTTACGTACACACTTCTATGTACATTCCTGCTATAAAACATATGCAACAAAACAAGAGAAGAGATCTTTTAATTATTTTTCTTTATTTTTGAGACTATAATACAATTACATTATTTATGCTTCCATTTTTTTCCTCCAAATTTTTCCAGATGCTCCTCCTTGATATGGATAAAAGTCATCGACTATTTTAATCAATTACGGTGATGTTAATATATGTGTATGCATATACATATTCATTTCTAACTATAATTTACTCACTCTGCATAATGTTACTTGTAGGTATGTTTCCAAAGCAGACCATTTGGTATTTAATAGACAATTGGTGTGTTCTTCCCAGGAGAACACTATTTTTTGCATTCTCAGAATGTCTTATACCCTGTTGTTCTTGTGTAGCTCTGGTCTAGGTAGTCGTGTGGGTGAGACTTTATGGGTCTCACCCATAGCTTTTAATATTAGTAGGAAATGTAAACTAATGTAAAACTTCCTAATCCTCTGGCTCTTAAAATCTTATGTGACCTTTTTCTGCAGTGTTCTTTGAGTGTGTAAGAGTTTCTTTTTATAATAGCAGCAAATTTGTGACAGCTTAGCTGATGCTTGCATTATTAATCACTTGGTATTTTGAGTGTATTTCTATTTCATCTCGATTTCACACCATACTCAGGTTACTATATTTCAAGTAAAGTTATATAATTAACAATTCAAAGATCTACAATAAGATATGCAAAAAAGAACCGTGTGTGATATACACCCCCTTGTCTATTAATTGTTCCTCATACTTATTGGTAATGATATCATAGCATCTGTTAGAAGGCAATGTTGCATACAAAAAGGTCAATTTGATGTGTCAATGTATCTAAGAAAATATCAGTATTTTATGTACATTAGCAGCATTATGCCTTCAAGATAAAAATCATTTGATTTTTTTGTGTGTTCTTTATTTAAGTTTGTGTTATTACATACAAAATAGTATGAAAAGCTTAGTTTTTAAAATTATTGTAGGTAATTTCTACTTTGCAAGGTCCATAGCATTTGATCTGTAGTTAAAAAAAAAAACTATAGAAACCACATGACAGTTCTGTTATTTCATAGTAAAGAGGAGTAAATGAAATAATGAAGAACATTATCCTAAAATTCATAATTATTTTAAAAACTGGTACTTGCCACCTTAAAGGCAATGTTAATTATTTAATGGAGCTAGAGCACAATAAATAATCCCTCTGTTGGAGCTGAGGGAGTTAAAATCACCTCCAAGAAATAAGCTGGCAAATGTTCAAAACATGGAGAAATAGATGAATGTTAAAATAAAGAAATGGTTCTTCTCACAAGGTAGAACAGAGCTGGAAACCACACCGTGCTGAGGACATTCCAGTCTTGGCATCCTTTCAGAAGTTTGTATCGAGATACTTGCCAAATCATTGGGAACTTTCTATCCCCCAAAATAGATCATTGTAATGTCCTCAGTAGGAATAGTCACTATTGAATTAATGCCAGATTTATCTTTAGTTTTAAAAATTATTATGAGTGTTAGCACAGCTATTAATAACCCACTTTGTAGATTTCAAAGAGCTTGCATTTGTATTGTCTCATTTAATTCTTTCAACAACTCAGAGACAGCCTTGCACTATGGTCTTTATGTCCGCGGAGAAACTGACTCATATAGACAGAAGTGACTGAGTCGGTAAAACAGCTGAGGACTGGAGTTTTCACAGCAGGAACTTTTCCAAGTAAAAAGGTACTAAAGCACATACAAAACATTGCTTTAAGATTTCTGACATTGGTAATTCTCATTCCTAATACATTTCTGTGCTCTCTGCATGTACATTGTGTTATTTAATTTGTCTAGCTTACCTTTAAGGAGTCCAAAATTTGGGAGTGGGTGATAGGGTGGTTTGTACAGAAGATAAGAGAAAGAGTGCATGATGAATGTGGTCAAAAACGAAGCCTTCGGGAGGCACTCGGGAGGCAGAGGCAGGCGGATCTCTGGGACTTAGAGGCCAGCCTGGTCTACAAGAGCTAGTTCTGGGACAGGCTCCAAAGCTACAGAGAAACCCTGTCTCAAAAAAATAAATAAATAAAAACAAACAAACAAAACAACCGAATCCTTAAAGACTTCTTTTTGTCCTCTACATTTTCCAGGTGAAGACACAAATATCCGCAACAGTGAAGAAATTCACTTTTTACCTTAGATACGTTTTGTTCCCAAGTCCAAACTCTTTCCTTTAAATACCACTTCATTTAATCTTCATACCTTTTCCACAAAGTAAGTACAATTCTACTCATTTTTATAGCTTTGAATATGACCTCAGAAAACTAATATTGCCAGGAAAGATGGGTTGCATGCTTAGCATTCTGGTTGGATGAACATTTAATTTTGTTGCCATTAACAGTACTTTTCAAAAATACAAGTAAACTTCCTGTCTTAGAAGAATGAGTGGATGAAATAAAATTGAAGGCTTGACTGAAAGTTCTTTCGGTTTCAAAGTACCATTATTCTGTTTTTATTTTGTGGGATTTTGTGTGTGTGGGGTTATATGGAAAAGAAAAAAAGGCTGGTTTTTGTATTAATTGACTGTCATAACTAAACACATACCTTTTTATAACCAAACACTTAACATTGAATAATTTCTATACTTATTTGAGATTCTGAGTAATTGGCTTATTATTATGTTCTTATTATAATCCAGTTACTAAGCAACATATTGAGCTTATTTACGTAAAAAAGAAAAAGGCTTAAGGTAAAACAGTTCATAAATTATATTGCTATAATCATGGATCCATTAAGCTATTCTGTAAATCATCGAGGTAGGCCTTTCATTCTTAATATTGCTATGACACAAATCCCCACTGAACTAAAAACAAATTTATATTGAAGTTTAGGGCTGCAGAAACCACAAACCAGAACATATTTAAAAAATGCACATTGAAGCTTAGAAAATAAACAACTCAAGGCTTCAAGAAGTCCCTGAAATTGATAAGATTCACTAGACATTTCCTCCTAAAGCATATGTGAGGAGTAAGAACTGCTGAAAGACACTCACAGACAAACAGGGATACCTAGAACACTCTGCAATCAGCTGCACTACCAAAAAGAGGTATACCACCCAAGCTGCCTGCAAGAATCAGAGAAGTCAAACTACCCTTAAGAATCTTAACAACTGAGCTACCTGGTATGGATACTCTCCAACCTGTTTACCTGCCTGCGGGGTGTGCAGTGCACCCTAGGTTTTCAGCTTTCGTGGGTATTTTATGATAAAGTTGATGTTGAGTCATTTCTGCTCCCGTAAGTAGCTCCTTCCCATTCTCCTATAATTAAACCCAATAACTCACTGACTTGCTAAGCTCAAAAAAAAAGATTAATATTCCTTGTGAAATAAATAATGGAGTCAGGTGTAGCGATGCACATATTTAATCCCAGTACTCTGGAGGCAGAGGCGGGTGGATTTCTGGAAGGTTGAGACAAGTCCAGTCTACAGAGTGAGTTCCAAAACAACCAGAGCTACCTATCTCAAAAACAAAACAAAACAAAAGTTGGATATGTTCCTTTTAAGCTATTTTTGACAATTATGATTTCAATTATAGGTTATAATTTCCTGTTATATGCCAGGAGTGTGTTTAATGAGAATATCAGAGTTCAAATGATAAGAACTCAATGATTTTTAAAAATGAACCCCTAATTTCAAGTTTATCTACTGTAGCACCCATATTGCACTAAAGAGCTGGAATAACAGCATGGTTCAAAAATATAGTCACAAATGTGATTTATGATAACAGAAGCTATTTTAGCATATAAATGTATTTTAATAGATAAACGATCATTTCCCTCTTTTCTTTGATACTTCATCAAAAAATAAAATAGTAAGCAATACCATAGTTTACAAATAGTAGTCACCATTTATGAAATTTTAAAGAAACAATAAATTACTGAATTACTGCTCTCATTACTGAAAGCATACAATTTTATAGCTCATGTGTAAAACTTGCAGAAATCAAATAATAACAGTATAAGGAACATTGTTTTGAGTAAGAATGATGGCATAATTTATAATTACCCACAATAATTTTGTTTGTGTTCATTTATTCTGGGAAGAATGCTGATGGCAAATATCACATTTCACTATTCTTCCCTTTAAAGATTCCTTCTGCACAGACTTTTCAAATAATTAGTATTCTGATTTTGCTACCCTGTTTAAATATTAATTATTTTTCTAAAGAAATTCAACAATTGTTCATTGAGCAGCTACCACCGATATGGTTACTCTGGGGTTCTGCAAGAAATAGAGAGACAAGGCTGAAAAGAACTGTAGCTTCAATAACCAAGCCCACCTTTTTTTCTTTTTATTGAAGGCTCACTCCATGATGTGGAACCCATACATGACAGTGATAAATTGGCTAAGAACCTGAGGTTCTAGGTCACAGGCACAGAGGAAAGTCTGTTACTATTCTGTTGAATGAACAAAGCAATAAAATTCTACTTCACTGTGAATAATATCGAGATAAAATTCACATTGGCCAGATATTTCTACAGACCAGATTCATAGTCACCATCTAATTTACTACTAATTTCTATTTGTTTGTTTGGTTTGGTTTTACATACAGGGCTTCTCTGTGTAGCCCTGGCTGTCTTGGAACTCACTCTGTAGACCAGCCTGGACTTAAACTAACAGAGATACACCTGCCCCTGTCTCTGAGAGCTGGAATTAAATGTGTGTGGGACTGCCTCCTGGCTTTATTTATTATTATTTTAAAAGATATTTGTATCCTAATTTCTATTCTCTATATTAATTTTTATTTTATATGCATGAGTGTTTGCCTGCATGTATTTATGTGCACTGCATGTGTGTCTAATAATAAAACGTGGCATCTTTGAAGGAAACTTACTCTAGCCTGTATTGACTAGGACAGTTGTAGAGGTCTCAGAGATGCTTGGAGGACAGGCAAAACTAATATGCATTTCCATTTGAGATCAGTAATACAACAAACACTCTTTAAAAATCTATCAGCCACAGTTAAATGAATTCTTGATGGAGAAGCATTTCAGATAGTACTTGTTGACCATCGTAAATACATAAAAGAAGTTATTGGGTTTCATCTCTACAAAACTCTATGAGAATTGGCAATCAAATGAAAATTCTGAGTTATGGAGAATCCACTAAATTTCTAATACTAGGGAAGGACATGGCCTCTAAAGTAAGATTTCCTAGAGGGGAACACAGAATCCATTTACTGTCATTTGTCCTCCTTAGAAAAGATGCAATGATGCTTTGCCTTATTCCTTCATCCCTAAATCACTTGGTCCATGGAACTGGTCTTTGCTGTACTTAATAAGTAAAACATAAGGGTTTTTTCAATATATATATATATGCTCATCAAAAGCCAGTCTTTCAGAGCATGTATTCAGTCATCAACTGATTTCACTGTCAGTATAAAACAACTGTGTCATAAGACTGACAATCAGGAACATCGTCTCATGGCTCTGCCTATCAAAGCTGGCTGAGATTGAAGCAGGTGGTCATGTTTGTCCCCCATTATAATTTTCCTCCATTGTCCTGACAAATGCATTTATTTGTTCTTTCTTTGTATGAATCTGCTTATAACCAACTATTCTTATGAATTCCATTCAGGGTTTTCTTATTTTAAAAAAGAACCTTCCATGGAGGAAGGGTTATTAAAATGCCTGTAGTACCACATCATCCCCTGACAATGTATTATTTGCTAGAATATTCTTTACAGTGCTATATCACACATAATCATGGATCTAATACTAGTGCTCTTAATCAATGCTGTAAAATTAAATGAGAACTATAGTTATTATATTTAGAGAGTAATATAAGAGAACCTGCCTTAAGCAGATGTCACAGATGGAAAGTAGCTAAATTAGTAAAGTTCATGGAGCCCAAATTTAGTTAATATCTATGTCATCTGACTAGATGCTTTGTGGCTTAGGCAGTAAGCCTAGTGGATTCTGTATAAGCATATTCTGGATAAGAGGAAGTAGCAGGTAATGCTTTTTTTCCGTAGGCATGTTTCTTTAAGATGACTGACTTGAACCTGATTTCCCCACCCCCCAAAGAATGGTAATATTAAAATTTACAGAAGAATCTACTTCCAGTGAGAGTACTCTTCTGCTTTGGAATATTTGCGCCTGAATATCGTATGTGGAGATCTGGTACAATACATAAATATTTTAAGATTCTCCAGTGTTAAACTCAGGAACATGACAAGGCTGTCCACTCTCGCCATACCTCTTCAATATAGGGCTTGAAGTTCTAGCAATAGCAATAAGACAACATAAGGGGATCAAGGGGATTCATATTGGAAAGGAAGAAGTTAAACTTTCGTTATTTGCAGATGATATGATAGTGTACATAAGTGACCCCCAAAACTCCACCAAAGAACTTTTACAGCTGATAAACACCTTCAGTAATGTGGCAGGATACAAGATCAACTCCAAAAAATCAGTCGCCCTCTTATACACAAAGGACATGGAAGCAGAGAGGGTAATCAGAGAAGCATCACCTTTCACGATAGCCACAAACAGCATAAAATATCTTGGGGTAACTCTAACCAAGGAAGTGAAAGATCTATTTGACAAGAACTTTAAGGCATTGAAGAAAGAAATTGAAGAGGATACCAGAAAATGGAAGGATCTCCCTTGCTCTTGGATTGGGAGGATCAACATAGTAAAAATGGCAATTCTACCAAAGGCAATTTATAGATTCAATGCAATTCCCATCAAGGTCCCATCAAAATTCTTCATAGATCTTGAAAGGACAATAATCAATTTTATACAGAAAAACAAAAAACCCAGGATAGCCAAAACAATCCTATACAATAAAGGATCTTCTGGAGGCATTACCATCCCTGACTTCAAACTCTATTACAGAGCTACAGTAATGAAAACAGTGTGGTACTGGCATAAAAACAGAGAAGTCGACCAATGGAATCGCATAGAAGACCCGAATTTTAACCCACAAACATATGATCACCTCATTTTCGATAAAGGAGTTAAAAGTATACAATGGAAGAAAGAAAGCCTCTTCAACAAATGGTGCTGGCACAACTGGATGTCAACCTGTAGAAGAATGAAAATAGACCCATATCTATCACCTTGCACAAAACTCAATTCAAAATGGATCAAAGACCTCAATATCAGTCCGAACACACTGAACCTGATAGAAGAGAAAGTGGGAAGTACCCTACAACAGATGTGCACAGGAGATCGCTTCCTATGTATAACCGCAGCAGCACAGACATTAAGGGCAACATTGATTAAATGGGACCTACTAAAAATGAGTAGCTTCTGTAAAGCAAAGGCCACTGTCACTAAGACAAAAAGGCAACCTACTGACTGGGAGAAGATCTTCACCAACCCCGCAACAGACAAAGGTCTGATCTCCAAAATATATAAAGAACTCAAGAAACTAGACTTTAAAATGCTAATTAACCCAATTAAAAAATGGGGCACTGAACTGAACAGAGAATTCTCAACAGAAGAAGTTAAAATGGCCAAAAGACACTTAAGGTCATGCTCAACCTCCTTAGTGATCAGGGAAATGCAAATCAAAACAACTTTGAGATATCATCTTACACCTGTCAGAATGGCTAAAATCAATAACACCAATGATAGCCTTTGCTGGAGAGGCTGTGGAGAAAGGGGTACCCTCATCCATTGCTGGTGGGAGTGCAGACTTGTGCAGCCACTTTGGAGAGCAGTGTGGCGGTTTCTCAGGAAAATTGGGATCAACATACCCATGGACCCAGCAATGCCACTCTTGGGAATATACCCAAGAGATGCCCTATCATATGACAAAAGCATTTGTTCAACTATGTTCATAGCAGTATTATTTGTAATAGCCAGAAACTGGAAACAACCTAGATGCCCTTCAATGGAAGAATGGATGAAGAAAGTGTGGAATATATACACATTAGAGTACTACGCTGCGGTAAAAAACAATGACTTCTCGAATTTTGCATGCAAATGGATGGAAATAGAAAACACTATCCTGAGTGAGGTAACCCAGACCCAGAAAGATGAACATGGGATGTACTCACTCATAATTGGTTTCTAGCCATAAATAATGGTCACAGAGTCTAAAACTGGTGAACCCAAAGAAGCTAAATAAGGTGAACCCAAGGAAAAACAGATTATTATCCTCTTGGCTATGGGAAGTAGATAAAATTGCTGGGGAGAAAATTGGGATCTTGTGGATGGGGTGGGATGGGGATAAGGGGGGATGGGGAGAGAAAAATGAGAAGGGGAGTACTGGGGGATCCTGGGGAAATAGGATGACTGGGGTGAAGGAAGGTTGGATAGGGGAGCATGGAAGCACAATTCTTAGTTAAGGGAGGCACCTAAGGGTTGGCAAGAGACTTGAACCTAGAGTGGCCCCAGGAGCCCAAGGCGATGTCCCCAGATAGTTCCTTGGGCAGCTGAGGATAGGGAACCTGAAATGACCCTATCCTATACCAATACTGACGATTATCTTGCATATCACCATTGATCCTTCATATGGTGATGGAAGGAGATAGAGACAGAGACCCACACTGGAGCACCAGACTGAGCTCCCAAGGTTCCAATGAGGACCGGAAGGAGGGAGAACATGAGCAAAGAAGTCGGGACCGTGAGGGGTGCACCCACCCACAGAGACAGTGGGGCTGATTTATTTGGAGCTCACCAAGGCCAGAAGGACTATGACTGAAAAAGCATGGGATAAAACCGGACTCTCTGATCATGGCGAACAATGAGGGCTGATGAGAAGCCAAGGACAATGGCACGGGGTTTTGATCCTACTTCATGTTCTGGCTTTGTGGGAGCCTAGCCAGTTTGGATGTTCACCTTCCTAGACATGGACGGAGCGGGGAGGACCTTGGACTTTCCATAGGGCAGGGAACCCTGATTGCTCTTTGGACTGGATAGTGAAGGGGAGAGGAGTGGGGGGGGAGGGGGAGAAAGGTGAGAGGAGGGGGAGGGAAATGGGAGGCTGGGAGGAGGCGGGAATTTTTTCCCCCCTTTCTCAATAAAAAAAAAAAAAGAAATTACTTCAAAATAAAAAAAAAAAGATTCTCCAGTGTCACATCTTTTTAAACCTGTATATTTATAATCTCAATCCGGTTACTTACTTTTACCTTTCATTTTTGTACAGTGGGGATTTGAAAACACTTTTGCTTTGTTAAAATCTGTGCATGCTGGAAACACTGATGTCGCAAGTGTATTCTTAGCCTTACTTTACTAGTGGGGCTAAGAATAATGAAAGTGAATAAAATCTGTTTAAAGGTTCATGTAATTAGTAAGCCAAGGAAAATGGTCTATTTAAATCTCAAAAATAAGATATATTTCTCACATATGCACAAAAATAAAGAGAAAAAATGAGTCAATTGTCCAAAAGATCAAAGTCTCTGAAACATTTTACTGATCTAGATAACATCAGCTTGAGCACATTTAGTTCCTGTGATTTCCTAATGAAATTTAGAGATACCATATTTAAGCAGATACAATTACAGGTTTATTTTATTATTACTTTTATCTTTTGAGATATAATTGCATTTCTCCTGCCCTTTTCTTCATTCTAAGCCCTCAATACCACTCATTGCTCTCTTTCAAGTATATGCCCTGTTTTTAAATTAATTATTTTTACAGGAATATATGTGTATACACACATACAACACACACACACACACACACACACACACACACACACACGAATGCATTCCTAACTATAACCAGGTCTGGTCATTTGTTAGTGACATATCTCTGGGAAAGGTTATCTCTCCCACCCTCAGAATTTTTTAGTTGCCTGTGGTTCTTTGTATAATATTGTGGCTTCATGGTCTTTGCCAAGCCTATTTATCATTTCTATTGTTGTCTTTGTTCAGCTCATAGTTAGGTAGACATGTTGGGGAGATTTAATAATAGCTGCTGACATTACTAGGATAGACAGTCTCACAGTGAACTCCATCAAAATTCTGAGTTGTAGAGCCCAGTCCCAACAAATGCATCCTCAAAGCAGCTCTTGCACCTAAAGCTCAGAGAACAAGCAGGGGGAGATAGCAGAGAGAGTGTAAAAGCAGATATTCAATGAGTTTGCTTTGAGATTGTGTCTCCTCCATGATTTCAATATTACTTAGTTTATTTTGGGGATGGTGTTTTGATAGTAACATTTTGCCCTTCGCTATCCTTTGTCCAAATCCTATCACATACCTGTCCCCGCTCTCTTTCACATGTAGCCTGCAGTTGTGTTACCCTGGTGGCTTTATTCTGAAATATTTTAGCTCAACGTTTTTATGCATATTTTAAAATTATCCTTTCCTTTGATTCACTCAAAAATACAAATGTAATAATACAAACATTGAAAAGATAATGACTGAAAAGTCAATGACTACTGAGTATAATTGCTGAGGATCACAGCTTTCCACATGGTTTTTGTAATGTTCACACTACCTTTAAGGCCTACACAGAACCAAAGTATAGTAAACAGTTGTGTAGAAGCAAAAACTCTTTCTATTACCTACAAAAAAGAAATCATATACCTCCTATCAAGAATATTTGATGCATCATTATTAATTATCTTGAGCTTAGAAAGCTAATAATCCTTGCTCTACTTAAACTGAAAAGTACTTGATTTTTATTAATTTTGAAGCAATTACTAAAATGGTTTTTTGCAGCCTTTGCATAATACCATATGCAACCTATAGAAGAATCAGTGATTCCTAAAGCTTTTATTTTTCTAGTTTTTTGTCATTCGAGAACAAGCAGATCACTTGTTTTCATTATTAAAATAATAGTAGCAAAGAAATATCAAGACAAGAGTGTCATAGCCGTTAATATGTAGCTGCATTGTGTTACAATACTCAAAATACCATTACTGAAGTTTTCATTTAGGATAATAAACTGTATTTTATCAGATCTCCATTTGTGTGATAACTTTACATATCTTTGTGGGATAGAGTTGGTTTTATTAACAGTTTTTATTTGCTTTTTTTTTAAGTTCAGGTAATCTGCCTTTCAAAGTAAATTCAGAGATGTAATTATACTTTTACATCCACATTCAAAAGTTTACTTCTTAGGCCTGTAAAACAAATTTACATGGTGGGTAATTTTTAAATTCCTGTCTGTTTTATCCAACACTGTATTTCTAAAAATGTAGCATTTCCAGTCACATCAAAGTTCAAAACAAATACGACTTCCTCCAAATTCAGGAGGTATTTTTCTATTCCGATGTGAATCAAATAATGTGATAAGGGAATATAAGATACCCAGGAACTCAAAAGTCAATTTATATATGACAATAAAAGGAAAAGCATGATATAGATATGTGTGGAATGGTGTAGACCATAGGAAAATGGATATAATATCTTACGCTGTGAAAGTTTGAGGGGCACAAAGTAGGACATGATGCAGTCTGTGCTGAGTACTTGTTTTGGATGAAGAACAGAGACACAGGGAATCAGGCTGCATTACAGGATATTATAAAGAATGAACTGCTTGGGAAAAGGACAGAATAGTCCTGTGGTTGTGTGTCATAGGGTTTAAGTGGCAGTAGATAAACGTAGATCAATATTGGATAACCGAATTAGCAAGCTCTTCCCTGGGGAAGACTATTTCTCTCACTCTTTCATGTTGGATTCTCCTCTGTATGCTGTGAATATGTTTGATTACCATTGGTTAATAAAGAAGCTGACCTATGGCAGGTCAGAATATAGGGAAATAAATTCCTACCTGTGACCTACACTATGGAAGATCCTTGGGAAACAATTCATGATTATGCTAATTACGTCTCAGTATTGCAGAGGTGTGAGTCAGAGACTAGTCACAGAAAATAGCAGGGAATGGAGTGGAATCTAGGGGATGCTTCGAAGAATTTCATGAATATATTGTAGTGTGCTATTAAGGAGTAGCTTATTGATGAAAGCCTCATGATACTTTAATGTCTCTGAGCTACTTGCCCATTTATTCTCTTTCTGTAGCAATAGAGATGGGACTGATTCAGTGATCATCTGTATCTAGTTTCTAATGTGTATCTGATAGGGTAGTCTATCTCAATGACGTTACCATGCTGATTATATCTTAAAGTTCTTAGCTTTTACAATATAGTTCACTAACCTAAGCCATTTCTATTTATTTAAGTCATCGCTGTATCTATTGAAGTTCTTGACAGATTCACACCCTCAGGTGTGATTGGTGTAGTAAGAAGATCCCAGCAGTAACATAAAAGTCTTCTGCAGATGTAAAATTAATCTGCCTTGTGAGTTTGGAAAAAATTATTGTAGCTCAGAATTAATGCTAAAGATTTGAGTTTGGTCAGTGGATCTGAATGAAGTATACTAAACATCTACTCAGGTAACTGGCTTGTTTAAGTCTTGAGTTTCTTTCTAATCAGTTTTTTGAGTTTCATTACTTTTTAAGGCAGAAGTCTGAGTTGTGATGACATTTTACCAAAGTATTCATGAGTACACAATGTTAAAATGGTGGATTATAAACATAGTTGTTTGCTTCATGTATGGGAGACAATTATAACTCAAATAATATAGAACATTAAAAAACAAGAATGCAATGAATCTTTCTAAGATTTCAGAATGCATTTGGTATTCCCAATTTATTTCTGGAAGGAAGTTCTTTGATAATAGTATCAAATTGCTAAAACTTGTACCAGTAATAAAGGAACTGAGGAGAAAGTCCAACCACTTTTGCCTGCCGAAAGGAAAGACTCAGTCTTGCCTAGGCTCAAAGAGCAGCACAGAGAAATGTAGATTGAGATTCTTTTTTTAAAAAAATTATTTTTATTTCTAAGAAAGAGTGGAAATTATTTTTTCCAGATAGCCACTTTTCCATCCTATGAAAGTAGAAGGGATTGTGAATGGCAATGTTCTATACCCAATGCTGTTAGACCTAGAAAGGGATTGCGAGACAAGAAGTAAAGGCTGCCTGAAATGGATTGCTATAAAGCGGCATTTTCCCCCTGAAATGATTTTCACTTGTCTTTCATATTTTTGAATGAGATAAAAAAGAAGCACCTTCCTATTAATCTATAACATTTCTTGATCCTTCTTTCAAAAATAATCCAGCCAAAGCCATCTTCCAGCATGGAGGAAGACTTTTCATGCCACTCAAAAGTTTCCCTGTGAAGCCACGACTGATGAAGTCAGCCCACCTTTTAAGATGTGAAGAATAGCGGGTATGGTGAGAGGATAATCAGGTTAAAGCTGGCAGTTCTGTGGAAATTTCTCTTTTATGAGTCTCTGAGGGCTGGCTACTTGGCTTTTCTAAAGCCTTAAGTTTGCACTTTATCCCCTTCATTTTATTTTTAATTTCTTCTTTTCAACTGACCCATAAAACTTACATGTAGTTATAGGATGCAATGTGCAATTTTGTAGATGTATACATTGCATAATACTAAAATTAAGATAAGCATATATATTCTTAAATATTTTTATTCTTTTTGAGAAAATAAATGACTGAGAGCATTCTTTTAGCACATATGAAGTATGCAGTGCGTTATTGTTCAGTATTGTCACTCTACCAAGCAGAATTTGCTTTTCTTTCCTGACTATAACTTGGTACATTATGAGTAACCTTCATTTTAAATTCTACTTAATTCAGGACCTATATTATTATTAATCATTATGCTAAACACTAGAATATTTGCCATCACATTTTTCGAAAGAACACGCACATATATTTTTTTATAGATGCATAGTGAAAAATTATTGATATATATTGTAAAAATGGCTAATATATGGTGGTAAATTGCAGAAAATATCATAAGAGATTATTTTCTTTCTATTTTATATTTTTGCATTTTGTATAAAACTGTAAACATCTTTAGAGAAGCCATTTAAAATTAGGTGTAATAATGAGTGAGATAGCTTGACGCCAAGTTTGAAGACCTGAGTTGAACCTTGAGACACACATAGTAGAAGGAGAGAGAGAGACAGGTTCTGCAAAATGTCCTGTTTTCTATGTATGCTTCATGATCTACACACAATAAAAAATGCAAAAATTAAACTAAATATTAGTAGTATGTCAACATAGACTAGGCTAATGAAGTAGAAACTCCACTAACACAGGCTCTGTTTCTACATTGTTTGCAGTCATGTCTCTCAAAGCTTCCATCAGAGAAAATATTTGATAATTTTTATGAATAAATAAAAGTAGTAAGGAATCGCTGACAACTAATTTAAATACTATTTTTAGAGGGTATGTAAGGTCTTCACTCAGTGTGGGAATATCTGCATTGCTAACCTCTTTGGCCATTGTCACAGAAAAAAAGGCATGTTTGCTACCACCACCAAGTGCCTTCCTTTGGAAATGTAGTGACTTGTTAGGGGATGTCATGAAAAGAAGCATGTTCATTGAGTTTACTAGCCTAGTTCTTTTTACAGGATTCTAGGCATTTGTTCAGGAGAACATATTTTATCTGCATCTTCAGAGTAAAAGCAAAAGAGCCTCACTCATCTGAGCACTTACCTTCCATTGGAAAAACGTTTTACTGGAAAATCTGTTCAGGAATGCTTCATAGGATATGCTTTCTTTTGCTTAAATTCATAATCACTTTTCCCTCCATAGCACAGATGATCTAGTTAAAGTCACTGAGACCGAAAATTTTAGGGTATCATTTATTTTGGTGTCTATAGGCAGAAGAATTCTAAAAGTATGATGTGTTTTAAAGTCAGTAACAACTAATACATTATGGAAACCAATTATGTGGCTGGCAGTTATATATAATTTAAAATTTATTTATGTGGTTTTCTCTGCATGTGTGAATATACATGTGTGAGGACTCATTGCTCTGTTCATGTACAGCAAGGGAAAAAGAGGGTATTGGATGTCATTCTTTATCACACTCCATATACCCCTCTGAGGCAGGATCTCTCCCTGAACGTGGTGCTCATATTTTCTCTAGAAGGCTGGAAAACTGCATGTTCCAGCAACCTTCATTTGCATGCTACACCTGGAAGTTAGGATTACAGTGCTGCATGAGGTGCTTGGTTTGTTAAATGGCTGCTGAGACCCTAACTCTAGTCTTCATGATCTCATTTTCCAGCCCATATGTACAGTTTTTGAAATAATAGTTTCTATTTTATTGAGATTATAATAAAATGGCTTCACTCCTCCCCTTCCCTTTTGTCCCTCGAATCCCTCTCATGTACCCCCTTGCTCTTGATGAAATTTGCAGCCTCTTTTAATGATCTCCAATGTCCATACATGGGTATGTGTTCATAAAGATAAATACAACATGCTTGTTCTTTAGGTTAATTGTAAATAAAGGTTATCAAGGAGAATGTGAGAAATAATCTCCGCAGGGAGGAGCACAGTTGGTTATCTAATACCAAATGATTAGCTCTACCATATACATTTAAAATTTTAATTCATCTAAAAGAAAACTACACAGGGCAACTTCTTTTTTTATTGAGATCTAGAGATTTTATATTGTCTGTTACAAGGTTACGATGGATGACTGGCCTGAGACTCAGATTCTGGTTGGTTCAGATCTAAGCATATTGTCTATTGGGGATGTTTTATTTTATAAATCTTTACACACTACCAATTGTTTCTGTGGCTTCACTTGCTGGTATTTCCTTCTATACAAGGAGGCTTCACACCCTGGGAAATTCTCTGGAAATTAAAATAAAATACTGAAATGCTGGGCCTCAGGTTGTACTCAAACTGTCGCATGCTCTCTTGCTATGATATATGGGCCTGAACTCATTAGTGATGGATTCCTAGTAGTAGCGACCGAACAGGCAAAACTTCTTAACTAAGCAGGTATTCAATCATTGTGGCACTGTAAAATGTCATGAGCACTCCCAGCGTAACTATCTTTTCATTACTTTGCTAGATTTGGACAGGTGAAATCAGGAAGCATTAGAGCAATGGCAAACCCCACCAAACTACGCACTCTAGACAGAGACATTTTGAAAAACAAACAAACATATGAACAAACAAAAAACTCCTTTTGCGTTACTTGTTTTTCTTAATTCTGATTCTCTAGTGTTAGAGGATGAGGGACCCGCGGCTGGGTTCATCTGAATGCAGAGAGAGCGGTGGAGGAATGCTTTTCTCTTTTCTCTCCAGTCACTGACAGTCCCTCATCTGTCTGAACCCCTCAGGCTTTAGGAATTTGGAAACCTGCCACCTAGCAGGCTCTCTAGACAGTGTAATGAAAGTTAATGGACCTCCTATCCAGGTAATTCACATGAATTAAAAATAACTTAGGAAACCATTTAGGGCTCTATAAAATCAAATTGGAAACACTATGTGTGGAGGTCAGAATGGTTCATTTCAAACATTCTGTCAAATGAAGTAAATGAAATTTGTTTGAAACATCCCAAATTATCAGAAAGTAAGAGGAAGAAGAATTCTCCACATTATTTTTTACATAATTGTCTTTATAATATTTCCTTGCTTAGTTTATTCTAAAGATTTTAAGATATTATATTAAATGTATTTGTAAACCATAAAGAATATGTAAAGAATATCTTTTTGTATGATAAATTTATTGAAGCTGCTTTGTAATTTATAATAATTTTGTGGAAACCTGTATACAAGAAAGAAAAGTGACATTTGTACAGAAGCTGTTTAAAAATAAGGGAATGAAGTCACATTGAATTTTCTATAGAAGGGACATAGTCTTCATGCTTGGACCATTTAATTTTGTTCTTTGTCAGAAATGGAGCCACACTTAAAATAACTTCAGGACGATTGCCACATCCTTAGAAAGATACAATTCTCACTTCTACATTTGTTTATTCAACTAGAGAGTATGCATTCACACACAAAGGTCAGTATTGTGTGAATCTGTCTCCAGTGAATCTTCATCAGAGTCCACGGATAAGGCAATTACTGACATCTCACACTAAAGGGATGAATTACAGTCCTGGCCACAGGCAATGAATGAAATGTTCCAAGAGTTTTCTAATGGGAACTGACATCAAGAGGAAGTCTGCATGTCCAAGTGAAAAAAAAAAAACATATACAGCTGAGATTTTTTAATCCTGGCCTGCCACTTTCTAGTATTTGACCTTTCGGTGTTTAAGCCTTCACATCTACAGAGCAATAGTAAGAGAATCTGCTGCTGTGTTGTTTTGTGCATGAGCTCTTCACAGAGAAGTTCACCAATTCTGATCTGATAGTTATTTACTATCTGATGTTTACCCATCTGTCCATGTATACAGCATGAGGAGTAGGGAGTGGGCAAGAAGCTTAGCATGTATAAAGATCGAAAGACCTTGCAGGTTAGACCTGAGCCTTAAAGAGGAATCGATAATGGGGCTCCAGATGATTCTCTTGGAGAAGATTGTCATTGCATGTCTTACTTTACAGTTGAGAAAATGAAAAAACTTAGTAACATTTGAATAATTGTCTCAGTGGTGTAAGTGGCTGAGCCCGGTTCCAGCATTTTTATATGAGGCTATCAATTCTGTGTTAGCTTTGAAAGGGATTATCAAAATAATAGGACCTAAAGGAATCATTTACACCAGTGGGAAGATGCATATTGTAGCATCTCAGGGGTTTGCATACACAGTGGTGTTTGCTTTGTAATTACGTTTTGTAATTAATTGTGAAATATACAAATGCAAAAAGCTGCATGCAAAGCGTATTTTAGTTGCATTAAGAAGTATTTTGATTCCAGACCACTTTCACGAATTTCTTTCATCAAATTGCCTCAACAAAAATAAAATATGCTATTTCTATTTCATTTTTAGAATGCTCAGGTTGAAAAATTGGCTTTGTGAGGGTAATAGCATGTACAACTCTTGCATGGGACTTCCATTCAGTACATGGCTGTATATTTGATAGCTCATAACCACCTATAGGTCCAACTCATAGGAATCTGGCACTTTCTCCTAGACTATGGCAGAGCTACTGGGGAAGGTTTGTCTTCATTAAGTATGACCTAGCGCATCTCTCCCTTTCCTTTTGTCTCCATCACAAATGTAATAACAGTTCATGCATTTCTTCATTATTACCCAGAGACAGAATACACACGATAGCCACAGTGAGACTTCACAGAGAAAATGAAATAAAGGCACTGATAGCCACATTGAACACAGTTTAGGGAAAAATGGGGAAAAATGGGAGATTGTGCCTGTTCTTCAAAATCCACCCAGTTTTTGATTTGTGCCCCAGTAGACCTTGTAGAAAAGGCTCTGCAAGACCTTCTAATAAAAATTTCCAATCTGCTTGAAGTGTCTAGGAAACAGGCTCAAGAATCCTTTAGAAGCTTAATGGAGAGTAAAAAAAATAGAACCAAAATACAGAAATTTCTCCTTCTCAAAAGTGTAAGTTATCAACTGGAGATAAGTTTATTTTTTTTTTCTCACATGGCCCAATAAGATGACCCTCTACTCTGGAGAACAGAAAATAGACATGGCTCAAATTATTTTGCATGTAATATATGTGAAAGAAAAAAGAATGTTTTGTTGTTTGTTTGTTTGTTTTGATTGACTTCAAAGCTTCTATAATCAAAAACTGATGCTAAATTTTTCCTTTGTGTACATCCTATATTTTTTTTCTACTGTTCAGTTCTTGTGATTCCTCCTGGAATCTTCCCTATTTGGACATCAGGGGAGCTGCCCTCACTGCCCTCAGGTAGTTTTCCCTTAGTCATCAAACTCAAAAGTATCAGATGTTTTCCTTTCATAAACTTTTGTTTTGCTCTTCTAAACAGCTTCCTACTATAAAGCTGGGAGTGCAACCCCAGCCCTTCCAGAAGTATACATTTTAAGCACAATCTTGAGACAAAAAATTTAAGTTTGACTCTCAAGTTGCGAACCATTTCAGAGAACATACAGTGAGATAGTAAGCATTTGCTGGGCATTCTGTGAGCTTAAGAGCTGTGCATAAATATCCTTTATCTTTGTCATAACTACTCTCTGATTTTTGTGTATATTCCATTATACAGCTGAGGGAACAACCATATTAGGTTGTTATTCTTTGAAAATCTTATACTTAGTAAATTGTGACCAGTCAATCAGTCTCTAAGCCTGGAACTTTTATTTTGCATCTGATAAATCTTTTTAAACATTTATTATCATTTGTTTGGCTAGTTACCCTCAGATAGGTTGTATTATTTGTAACTATTTCCAAGAGCGTTGTTTCCCTAATTCCTTTCTCAGCCCATTTAACATTTGTATGTAGGAGGGCTACTGATTTTTTTAAGTTAATCTTTCATCCATCAATTTCACTGAAAGTATTTATTAGCTGTAGGAGTTCCATGGTAGACTTTTTAGGATTGTGTATTGTATCATAAGCAATATGATACCATATACCAATACCATATCTTTTGTGAATAGTGATACTTTGATTTCTTCCTTTTCAATTTGTATCCCCTTGATCTCCTTATTACTCTAGCTAGAACTTCAAGAACTATTCATATTGAATAGATATGGAGAGAGTGCACAGTCTTGTCTTTTTCCTGATTTTAGTGGAATTTCTTTTAAGTTTCTCTCCATTTAATTTAATATTGACTATAGGCTTTCTGTAAATTGCCTTTATTATATTTAAGTATGTTCTTTGTATCCCTGATATCTACAAGACTTTTATCATGAAGGGGTGTTGGATTTTGACAGAAACTTTTTCAGTATCTAATGAGATGATCAAGTGGGGATTTTCTTTTAATTTGTTATATGGCGAATTACATTAAAATTTTTTATATGTTGAACTATCTGTGCATTTCTAGAATGAAGCCTACTTGACCATGGTAGATGGTCTTTTTGATGTGTTCTTTTATTTGGTTAGAAAGTATTTTATTGAGTATTTTTGCATCAATTTTTATGAAGGAAATTGGTCTATAATTCTCTTTCTTTGTTGGATCTTTGTGTCAGTTGTACAACAGGGTGAATATGGCCTCATGAAATGAATTTGGCAATGTTCCTTTTGTTTCTATCTTGTAGAATAATTTGAAGAGTAATATATTAGCTCTTCTTTGCAAGTCTAGTAGAACTCTGCATTTAAACCATCTGGCCCTGGGCTTATTTTGGTTGGGAGGCTTCTGGTAGAACTGGAACATAAATCCAGCCAGAAAACCTTCAGCCTACAATTTGTCCTCCCTGAAAGATGAGCTGGTATAACGGTGGCATAGAACTTTTGGGAGAGACCAATCAATGATTGATCCAACTTGAGACCCGTGCCTCATGAAATAGTTCATGACTGACACTGCCTGGATGTCCAAAAACCAGGGGCTGGATAACCCAGAGATTCAGGATAGAACCAAACATAATTGTCCCAAAACAAAACAAAAGTCAATGAAATGATTTCTATTGATATTCTGCTATACTCATAGACTGGAGCTTATCCCAATAGTCATTAGAGAAACATCATCCAGAAACTATTGGGAGCAGATCAGATGCAGAGATCCACAGTCAACCATTAGCTTTGAGAATCCTGCCAAAGAGAGGGAGAAAGGATAGTAAAAGCAAGATTGGTAGAGCACACCTGAAGAACACAGCTTACAAAATCAACTAAGCAGTGCTTGTAGGGGCTCACAGAGACTGACACGACAATCACAGAGCCTGTGTGAATCAGAGCAAAGTTCTCTGCATACACCTTATGGTTGTGCAGGTTGGTGGTCTTGTGCTAACCGTAACAGTGGGAGTAGGAGAATCTCTGACTCTTTGTCTGCTCTTCAGACCCTTTTCCTTCCACTGGGTTGCCTCTTCCAGCCTTAATATAAGGGGAGGAGTCTAGTCTTATTATAATTTGTTGTTCTGGGTTAGATTGATTGTAATGGTCTGTCCTGTCCTATTAAGATACAAGCCCCATCCAAACCCTCCCCCATCAGGTGTCACAACATGGATGCTGTCACAATCAACCACTCTGAATTTACATATCACAAACAAAAACAGAAAGAAACAACTGTTGTTCCTCATGAAATCCCACTTAAGCTTGACTCACTGTATTACCCATGCCTCTACAGCACAGGATTTACCCTGACTTTTAGCTGAAGATTAACTTTATTAGCTTTTGACATTACAATGGAGTCAAACCATGGGCACCTTATCAGGTAGCCTTTGCATCAGGGAGCTTCAACAGTAAACCTGAAGAAGTTTGCTAAGTCTGATATCGCTATTGCTTTGCACTGTGCATGAGGACAAAAAGCAATACTTAATAAATATTTGCTGAGCAAATTAAACAATTATCAAGCAAAAGATTAGTGCTCTGAACTGAGAGTTGTTTCCATAAGCAAAATTAAAATAAAAGTCCTCAGTGATCAGCAGTCAGTGAGCGGAGGTATTTAGAGTGATGAAGGTGACTAGCTGAGTAGCAATTACTCTTTGCCCTTTACTTTGTCTTTTTGTTCAATTTTGTTTTTGCCTTCCTTCCTTCCTTCCTTCCTTCCTTCCTTCCTTCCTTCCTTCCTTCCTTCCTTCCTTCCTTCCTTCTTTCTTTTCCCCTGAGACAGGGTTTCACTGTGTAACTTTGGAGCCTATCCTGGCCCTCGCTCTGTATACCAGGCTGACCTTGAAATCAGAGATCTACTTGCACCTGCCTCCCAAGTACTGAAATTAAAGGCATGCACCACCACCACCTGGAATTTACTTTGCTATTAACTGAAGGTTTTCTGTTGCTTTTTTATTTCATGATGAAGAATCAGAAATTACCTGAAAATTTTTCCTTATGAAATCTATATTTTTATATTACTCAGATATAAATGAGCTGCTTTATAATTGCTTTACACTCAAATCTAAGAAAATGTGATTATTAGTTAAGTGCAGGATCAGGGATTTCATATTTTAAATCTATTTCTTAATGGAAGCCACTGAGTATAGTAAAGGAGAAACTATGTAAAGTGTTTCAATTTACCAAGAATATAATATAGGAGTTATATTGTGTGTGTATGTGTCTGTATATATACATATATATATATACAATTGTATATATACTATATAGTATATATATGATCCTATATTTAATTTTATAACAAAACCTTATATCTCCAGAAAATGTGAGGCTTTATATTTTTTTAAAAAATTCAATTTTAAACTTGTACTATAATTTTCAAAGAAGTATGATTTGTACAATTACAATGAACTGCTTATATAAAATCTTTTATACTGTTAACAAATTTCTGAGTCTTTGTTCACTTTACTCCTAGGCCGTAAGTTTATCACCTTTTCTTGTTTTGTTTTGTTTTTATTTCTATTTATATTATAAAAGTATTTCATATGTCATCAATTATTTGAGCACATTTTCTAGAATTTTTTTCCTTCATAGTTAAGCACATTGGAGCTAAGATTCTATTATTATTTTATTATTATTATTGACTTCCTCTAAATCATATTGGGAAATCAGAGTTGATTTAAGTGAGGGAATGTTATGGAACATGTTTGTGTATAGCATAATATAAGAAATGAAACAATATTGTGTAATCAGTTTTATCATCCAAAATTTAATTTCTTCCCTATTTTCTTCCTTTGGAGGATTTGTTGTTTTTCTTGTTATTTTTGTTTCATTTTGAGGTCACCTTTTAAGAGCCTTTTTCCTGCTCATCCTCACTGTAATTTCTCAAACTCTTCTTTCTTCTGACGCCAGGAGTCAGGATACAATATACAATTTTCCATCATCTTTTATGCTAAGTATTCTGTATTTACTTTAACCTTTAATTATATGTAAAATCATGTGCTGTTCTAGAAGAATGAGAGGGTTTAAGAGAAAATCTTATTTGTTAAATCTGAAGGAAACAGGATATTTTCACAGTAATGGGATTACAATAACTATTCAAATATAAAACTGAATGAGTAGATGAAAAAATGGATAAGAGGACACTTTACGTTGCATATAATATTAGTAAATTGCTTTAGAATTTTTATTCAGCTTATTGGTCATGAAAAGATTTGGGTGATTTAAAATTTGTATTATGATAATGACATTGATATTGAGTAGTGTTTGTGAAATATCCACTCAATACAAATTCTTTATTTGGAATTACATATCACTGTTAGTAAAATACTAGATTCTATTATTATTCTGCATTAATCATAGGAACATGGAGCATATAAAGCACACAGAGGCAACTTTTATTCAGCATTAGCTAGTAAGTAGCATAAGATATTAAATGAGCATTCCTGACAATGGAATATTTATAATTTTATAACCTTTATTCACAAATACGTCCCATGTTTTTTCAGTATAAAAGTCGGTATAACTATTTGTTAAATGTTAAACTGTTGTGTGATAAAGGACATTTGAAAAGCTTAATTCCGTAAACAAAAAATATATCACTGACAATTAGTAGCTTGCACATGGCTTCCCTTTTTCACATAGATGTGCCCTTATCATCTAATATAATGCATGGTATATAGGCGATATAATGAAAACATCTTCTGAACTGAAATATCAAGGTCATGAAGCAGTGACCTTTTCAGAACAAGATCTTTCTTTGTCCTTTTATTTATAATCCCTGGAAGACATGAGAAGATTCCTAATGTGTTTTTAACTCAATTCATATTATTAATTCATGTTAGCTTATGTTACTCCTTTCTGCTGGGACTCTGTATATTTTCTTTTATTCTTAACTAATATAATCATAATATTTGAAAATTCATTAACAAAATTTTTTTTATTCTTGTTGAACTAAACATAACCGTTTTCTTGTATTTTATTTCAAGGCAGAGCAATAATATCAAATGCATGTTGAATTTGGAGAGATGGCCCAGTGGTCAAGAGCACCTGCTGCTCTTGCAGAAAACTTGGTTCAGTTCCCAGCATCCACATATCATGCCACAATTATCTGGAACTCAAATTTTCTTCAGTTTGAAATAGTCTAGCCTCTGTAAGCACCAAGTATTTTATATATATATATAAGTAATAAGATATTTCTGGCAAAATCTATATCTAAATATAGCCAAAAAGGCAAAAGAACTCTTTAAATTTCTTTACATTTATATGTACTCATTGTATGTATTTGTATATGTGTGCATACACAGTGCATACATAAAGTTTGGAGGTCAACTTGCAGGCATCAATCTCTCCATCTCCCACGTAGATTCCAGGGATTGAATCCTGATGGTCAGACTTGGCTGCAAGTGCCTTTAACTATCAAGTCACCTCACAGCTTCTTAACCTTTCTTCACGTCTCTATTTCTAAGCAAGTTATAACTGGGAACCTATTAGCCTTCTTATTTCCCTGAAGCAAGTGAATCCTTGAATGACCACTGACATTCCTTGCCTTGAGCTGCTTTTGCTTGTCTTCAATATGTTTTCTGATGGCCTTGCTTGTTACTCAGACTTTTTGTGGACACTAGATGATGACTTGCCTGTTCTTGTTTCCATAATTATCCTCAACACAAGTGTTCTTTATGTTGTGCAACCAGGCTTTGTTGTTTGTGTTAAAGAATGGAACTCTGGCCCTCTAAGGCTAAAGATTACTGGGGTTCTTGTTGCCCCTCCTCTCTGCTTTGGAAGTTGCTCCCCAGTGCGTAATTGCTAGTCCCTCTTGCTAGTCCCACCCTGTCAGATTATGATGTTGCCTCTGCTGAGGCACTGGTAACAAGTTCCCCTGAGACTCAAAGGAATTGGAGTGTCTCTATCAAGTATTTACCCAAAGCATGCTCCCATGCTGAGAATCCACACATGGACCAGGAAACACCCCAGATGGCTCATTTCTCTATCTGGGATGAATTTCCTGCCCACCTGGAGTCTTTGTGGAGAGATTGGTGGAGCGGGTGGTTCTGTTTTGTTCCACAGTCCTAATTTCACCGCCTCTTATAATGCCAAAGTTGGCCTCATTTTGTAAAATCCTAGCAATGCTTAAAATATTCTTTAGAAAACAAGGTATTTCAAATAGCATTTATAACTCTATCCTGGTAAAGAGAACTTCTTCAATTCAGATATTAAATCTTTAGTCACTTTTGTGACAAGTTAATTTCATGTCGCTTATTCTGTTTATTTTTTTTCTCATTCACTACAAATGAAAACTGCATGAAGAAATGATTTCATACAGGGAAGCAAATAACAGGCGCAGTTTTTTTCAGAGGTTGAAAATGCTTATTCATTCAAGTGTTCATCCAAAAAAAAATGTGTGCATTGCTCATTAGTGATTAAGCATACTGCACTTTTTAAATCCAAATTACATATTTTGGAAGACTTCTTAACATACTTGAATGTTTTTTTTATGAGCAGGATGACATTGCTGCAATTATCTGGGACAGTTGAGAGAGATGGAAAATTCAGTAGTAACAGAATATCTGTTGTCATGGTGAAAGGCTGCCACATAACAGGACAGGAGGCTCAGTACCAGTTATTTCAGAAGGAAAACTCAGAGAGAAGCAACCCTGAGACCATCAGATAGAAGAAGCATCAAATAGACTGTAGTTGGATTTTTCTTTGGGCTGACAGCTCACAAAAAACAACAAAGAGACTTATTAATTAGGAAAGCCTGGCCTATAGCTTAGGCTTGTCCCTTTAGCTCTATTAATTTGTTAATCCATTTCTATTCATCTACGTGTTGCCATGCGGCTCATGGATTTTACTTCTCCACCTGAATGTCTTTCTCCCTCTTTGTTCATCTGGAGACTCCACTTTACTTCTTCTTGGAGTTCTCTCTGTTCAGAAGTCCTGTTTATACCTCCTGCCTAGCTATTGGCCGGTTAGTTTTTTGCTGAACCAATCACAGTGACCCATCTTCACACAGTGTAAACGAATATTCCACAACAGTAGACTGATAAAAAATGAGTTTCCTTAAGCAGTAGAGAGCTTCCAGAGGTAGGTCTTCAGGTGAATTGAAATATAAATCTTGAAGTTACTGTTCTGTTCTGTATTGGTACTAAGTTGTTTTATGTATTTGGATGGTCAAACTTCATGTTGACATAGTATGCCATTTCTTCTTTTTATACATCCTGCATTATATCCAAAATATAATTTTATTTAGCATATTAACAGTCACAAAAATAAATTCCTAACACACTATGAAGTAAATAATGGACTAAGTAAAAATTTGATTAACTCTCAATGCTTCTATTCACAATTCAGGATCTTAACTCGTCCAAAGGAAAAGAGTCAGAAAAAGTGAATGTATGTATATGAATGCTACTCTCCGAAGTTTTGAAACAACTTGTACAAAGTCGTTTCTATCTAGACAGATATCACGAGACTTGGCAATAAATGAGTTCATGACATATAATAAACAGAACTTTCATTTCTAGTGTGTTACTTATTTTTAAGAACGTTATAGAGCCATACCATTCTTGGGTTAGTGGTGTATGAATTAGTTTTATAGTAGAAATCTCTCCTCTCCTCTCCTCTCCTCTCCTCTCCTCTCCTCTCCTCTCCTCTCCTCTCCTCTCCTCTCCTTTCTATACCTCTCTTCTCTATACCTCTCCTCTCTATACCTCTCTTCTCTATACCTCTCCTCTCTATACCTCTCCTCTCTATACCTCTCCTCTCCTCTCCATACCTCTCCTCTCTATACCTCTCCTCTCTATACCTCTCCTCTCCTCTCCCCTGTGATTTGCTGCTCCACAAAAGTAGACAGGTAATGGACAGGTAGTTAGATGGATGAACAGGAAGATACATAAAAGGAAATAAAAAGAATGAAATGGGTTGATATTTGGATACAGTTACATCTTTTTAAAAAACAAGTGATGACTCAGAAAGGTTTTCATACCACTAAATAAATGTGAGAAGGAACTGACTATGAAGCAGAGAGAGTGTAAAAAGGGAAAGTGATAGAGACAGAGAGGCAGAGAAAGGAACAGACAGACAGAAAGAAGCAGAGAGAGAGAGAGAGACAAAGAAAAAGACATAGAAAAAGAGAGGAAGAGGAGAAGGAGGAAAGCAAAGGAGAGAGAAGGGGAGAAAAGAGGAGGAGAGTGGAAGAGGGGAAATAGGGGGGAGAGTGGAGGAGGGAAGAGAGGTGCAAAGTAGTCTCTGGATGGGGTTCATAGTAGGCATAGTAAAGATGTTATTTTTCCAGATGAAATTAGTAAGTGTTAGCTTCTCACTGGGGTCTCCTGGTGATGTGCTACCACGAAAAGATTGTAAGAGTTAGAACTGGGAGACAATTGTCTTATTTGAAGTTAGCAACTTCATAAAGTCCTCATTGATGTTTATGAAAGAGATATAGATGATCAATTCTAGGCAATTTGTTATTAGACTGACTTATACAAGAAACTAGTGATGAAGTATTAAAAGAATGAAAGTTCAGAAATGGTGAAAAAACAAAAATGTGGTAAAATTTCTCCTCTTATCAGAACATGTAACATGAGGTTAAGGGTTTTCTACACTGGAATATTATGTAACAGATGCTAAGAAGTCCTAAGCCTCTGACATCAGCTACCCCAGATTTCCGGACTCCTGGAGACATTTCTCAGAGGACAGACCAATGATATTCTACTTCACTGTAAAGAATGTGGAGATAAAATTAACGTTGGTCAGATATTTCTAATCTACAGATCAGATTCATAGTCATCATCTAATTTACTACTAATTTCTATTTGATTGTTCATTTTTGGTTTTACATACAGGGCTTCTTTGTGTTGTCCTGGCTGTCCTTGAACTCACTCTTTAGACCAGCCTGGACCTTAAACTCACAGAGATCCACTTGCAACTGCCTCCTGAGAGCTGGAATTAAAGGTGTGTGAGACAATCACCTGGCTTTATTTATTACTATTTTAAAAGATATCTGTATCCTAATTTGGTTGAGAAGGACAGAGGGTTGAAAGAAATAAGAGCACAAGGACTATTAGTCAAATAGTTGAGCTCTGCTTTGCTACGACTGCATAATTTTATTTTATGTTAATAATGTTAGAGTGGTGCATATTCGAGAATCTAAAGCAAGTGGTAATCCTTCTTTATATAAATATGCACAAATATACAATTGCAGAATTCATTTGAAACACACTTAGAATATTCAGGTATATTCTGCATGTCTCAAGTGTCACAGTTGGTAAGTAGTATACTGAGGTAATACAACAATTATGTACAGTTAGTACATTCATATTCAAATGAAACATCTTAAGGTTTTTAATTGTTTGATTATGCTATTACATCTAGAGTTCTTTGCTGTTATTAATAATTTCCTTTTACTGTAGAGCAATGTTTTCTATACAATTACTTTTTTGTATTTGTATTTTTTTGCTTTTTGTATTTTGTATTTGCCACTAAAATACATTTCCTGTTTTTCTATTCATACTGATGTATCTATCTTGCTGCTATTTGAAACAGTGCTTTACAGTTCTATTATTTTATGAACCTTTTAGGATATTTTCAATTATGACTAGACAATTGGCTGTCGTGATTGGTAGTTCTAGCCTGAACTGTTCTTTGATGCATGCTATACAGTATGAGGACTTTCAAATTATTTTTCGCCCAGAGTTAATGAATAAATTACTGAAGAGTGATCTTTGAATAACAGAATTGCAATAGGAGAAGCTATACTGCTATCCTTGCTTTGTTCTTGTAAGAACAAAGAGAAAATGAAGAATGACCTTTCGGCCTTTCAGAAATTAGATTACAGCCTCCTCTTTGGTTAAAAAGAGTAACTACTGCGGACAATTATTTGCCACTCTCACTGTTTATATAGGACTTTTGAGTGAAATGATCTGTAAATGCCAGAGCTTAATAACATACGAAAGTGTTAAGTCCCTTCTGTGTCCTATTGTCATACACCTTAACTGTACAACGTGGCACTGACATGCCCTACCGGTCAACCAAACGTGGTTGCTGTTTCGAAGGATTCACTTAATTGTAGATCTGGTGCTGGGATGATGGCCTGAAGATTTAATAAAACTTCATAATCATTTGGTTTAAGTAAGACAAATTTTTCAGTAGTTTGGATGAGTTCATATCAATTGGTTGAGACGCTCCTGCGTCTAACATCTTCCTCCCTCCCTGGGTTTCAGTCTCTTCCCCTCCTGATTGTTTGCTTCAAAACAATTCTTTTAGAGAAGTCTATGATAGGCTTCTTGCTGTCTCTAATTAACACTTCCTGACGCAAGAACATAAGTAAATATCAGTTGAGCAGAGAAATAAGTTCTTGTGTAACATCTTATTCCTCAGAGACCATTACATCATAGGGACTGTGCCTGAGTAAGAGAGTAGTGTGACGATTCTAAAATATTAAACTGTTCTGAGCTAAGAAAGATGTTATTCTAGATGTATTGTTGTCTACTATTGTAACATGCAAATGTGACATTTATAAATTGTACCTGTAATAGTTTATTAACTGAAACAAGAATGTATGTATGTAGATATCTATGTATGCATCCCTACGAACATCACTTAATTTAAATCTATATCTTCATCTAAGAACTTCCAAAATATATTTGTACTGGGGTGTTAAAAAGAGAATTATTATTATTATTATTAGTAGTAGTAGTAGTAATAGTATATTTAATAATATCATATCTGGTTATATTTACTAAAACTTCACGAATATAACATATTTGTCTCAAATACTATTAGTTTCAGACTGAGATAAAAATCATTGTTTCTTTCATCATCTCTTAATAATGCATGGTAAAGTAATTTCAAAACAACATTATTTAAAAGATATTCATATTAATAAGAAACAACTATATTTATCATATATAATATGAAATAAATTTAGGCATAACTTGTAATTTTTGTGAGCTTGTTGCTGCTGCCTATTGTGTGGTCCCCATTTCCCATGGGGCAAGGAATGAAAAGACACAGAGACAATGGCATAGACTCAGGGAGTTTCTGATACAGAAGTTCTTTATTGTAAACAGGTTGGGTGTTTTTATGGGGTTATGTCCTGCCTCAATAATGAAAATTAAAAATGTAAGTGTATAATAACTTTAAAAAGTCATATATAATAATTTTAAATTATCCACAACTATTACCATCATAGATCTTATCACTGCATGAAAATTACATTCATTCCATAGATGATACTTAGCAAACTTTAAAATGTGAAGGTCAACTGTTGTCCTTGTTCTTTTGAAAACTCCAGTAACAAAAGAATATAGTCTTATAAAACAATTTGGAACATTGCTAAGAAAACTGATAATAAAAGTTTATTGGTTTTTATATCTTTAAGTAAACCAAATTACAAGTTATCTAAAGCCCTTTTTTAAAGAGAGAAAATAATTTGACAATGTTATTCAACTTGTGTTTTCAAGCGTTGACAAAATTTGAGTGGAAAAGTTACAAAGTTTAAAAAGTGGTGCTCCTTCAATTGGCTGTACATTCCTGGTTATTCAGTCATTTGAATATTTATTTATTATTGTATTTAATATTTAATAATGCACAGTTTCTGTATTGTTATAAAAACCTCAGATTGCAGAGATGAAGGACACATCCCTATATGTCATAAAGTGTTCCAAACACATTCATGTGCTGAATTATGGTACAGCAAGATAGAATTTAAATATAAGAGTGATATTGCGTGAAAGTAGAAATAGGCTAACTAACAGTGACAGAGGGTGCAGGATTTGATATTAAATGATTGAAGATGATCAGTGTATACTATATACATGTCTGAAATGTCATGATGAAATCTATTGTTTTGTACAACTAAAAAATAATGATAAGGCAGACAGGATATTTATGATTATTATATAAAAACAGGTGTATTGGCTGTAGTTATATGTAAAATCTAGCTGTTCTGATATATTAGTTAAAGTGTACTTGTTTTATATTAATTATACAAGAGAACTTAACTTTTACATGCAGAAGTCACAGCTTAGTATCTATCTCAGAACCACACATTCCCAAGGCCTCATTTGTCCTCAACATACTAATATTTTGGTAGACTTTCTTAAAATATTAAAGTCTTATTTTTAAGTATATTCTCTAAGGTGGAGACTTTTAGTTCTTATGAATTACCTTAAGAATGTCTATCATCCATATTAATGACTAGAAAGCTCTATCTGATTAAAATATTTCTTTTATTATCTGATATGAAAGTCATCAGGAGAAATTAAACTTGATGATTTAAATAATTCCATTGTTTTCAGTAGGTATTGTACTGGTGTATCTGGTTCCTTGTGGAATTTTTGCAACAGGTCTGGAGAGCCATATGGAAACCAAATGAAAACTGATGTTTAAAAGTGACAAACAAGAGTACTAAAATATGGAGCATCCAAAATTTTAAAGTATTAAAACATTCAAAGGAAACACAAAAATTGCAACAAAGACTAAGAACATATAATCCAACATAGATAGACTTTATCATTTCTGTTTTTCATTGTCATGTAACTGAAGATACTGAGTTTTAAATTCTTTTAGAATCAATTCATTTACCTTCAATAATATATGGTGTTGGTTAAATGGACTTGCTGGATGATTTTTTAATAAATTTATTTCTGTTATCTATTTATCATTTAAAGAAATTAAAGACTAGCTAATACAATAGGTCTCTCTTCTTTTATTCTCCTTTATACTTGAGTTAGGGTACTGGAGAGATGGCTCAAAGGTTAAGAGTACTTGATAGGACCAACATTGGATTCCCAGCACCCACATGATGGCTCAATCCTATCTGAAGCCCTCTTCTGAAGTTTATTGGCACCAGGCATTCACATGGAACACATACATGCAGGCATACATGTAAAATAAATATTTTTCAAATATTTCAAGAAATATTAGGGGCATTTGTGAAGGTTTGTTCTTTTAATTTTCATCCCCATCATTAGGACTTGAGTTATATAAGATTTAGAGATTTTTGCCTTACGGAATCTTAGTTAGTGTTAAATAAATGTTTTTGCAAATAATTCATGACTTTTCTTAACTTTCAATGCTCACATTTCACTTAAGAGTTGTCTTTGTTTTCCTTAATTACACTGGTATGTGTCTGTGTGCATGTCTTCAGTCTGTTCATCATGGTGAGGTCTAAATAACTCGGTGCCAAAATACCTAATTTTTCTTCATTTGAATACACATTTCAAGTCCTTGGTTAGCATCAGTGTAAAGAAAATATGACTTTTATCTCAGTAGTTATGTGACTATATGTGTATGTATTTCAACAATAGTGGAACAAATAAAAATACTGCCATTATAATATTGCATATGTAAGAAGTGAATGTAGAAAGGCATATAATCTAATTCTACTTCCTAATGTAATATGTTTATAAAACTTTTTGTAATTTACTCCCTTATTTTTATTTTATTTTCATAACCTTTAACAACACTACTATTATAACATTATCTAAATCGTGGGTTCATTCTAAACACTCAGAATTTCGTCATTTTAATTTTTGCAATTCCATTGTGCTTTCTAGGACATCATTCATTTTGCTCCTTCGAATCAACTACGCATCCTTTCTCAACCTTCTTTTCCAGTTTTTCTCATCTTCTTGCCATCTGAATGTTGCACTACTCAATCCTGAGGCTGTGAAAACATATTGTGAATTCTTACTCAGTGTTTCTAAGTAGAAACATGACTTTATTCAATCATATAATTCTAAACATATCATACACATGTTGAGGTTTCCACAAATCATCTCATTTCCATGAAGTCTATTTATACTCCTTGCAAATTACAAACTCTTACACACAGTGACTTATGCTGATCCAGAAGTTCCTGCATTAACATATATCTTTGCTTTTAAAAATATTTATTTATCAACATATGTATAAGTGTTTGCCTGCATATATATCTGTACTCTATATATTTACCTGGTACCTTATAAAAGACAAAAGTTGGTGTCTAATTTCTTGTAACTAGAATTACAGTTGGTTCTTAGCTACCACGTAGATTCTGGGAATGGAGCTCAGTTCCTCTGCAAAAATAGCAAACGTTGAGTCATTTCTTCAGCCCTTGCTTCTGATTGTTTGGTACCCACCCATGTTTTATGTACTTTTTATGGCTTACAAAGAAATGAGGGTATTGTTTGTATAACTGAAATTTGGATTAAGAAAATGACTTCTCTGTCGCAAACAACTGGATGCTTGTGATTTATACTGATTTAATCTCACGTCTTACTGTCTTCAAGGTCATCTGGAGTTCTGTACTAAAGAACCTCCTAGCCCAGAACATCCTCACAGCTTCTCCAAGCTGGCTACCTTTTCTTGTTTGGATCATAGGCAGTTTGGATGTTCACCTTACTAGACCTGGATGGAGGTGGGTGGTCCTTGGACTTCCCACAGGGCAGGGAACCCTGATGGCTCTTTGGGCTGAAGAGGGAGGGGGACTTGATTGCTTGATTGGGGGAGGGGGAGGGAAATATGAGGTGGCAGTGGGGAAGAGACAGAAATCTTTAATAAATAAATAAGTAAATAAATAAAGCCAAAAAAGCCAAAAAAATGAAAAAAAAGTTAATTTTAAATAATTTTGGATAAAGGTAAAAATGAATAAAATAATAGTCACATCTAAAAAAAACCATGAAAACAAATTCATCCCAAAGTTTTTGCCTTCTTCCCCTTAGAACACTCGTCTTGATTCCTTCATATTTCCACTCAAATGCCATTTTCACAGAAACCACTCACAACTTTAGAGGATAAAATCACACACCAACTACAGTTTTTCACCTTTAAAGATGACTTGTCCGCCCTATCTCCATTTTGCTAGGAATATATATATATATATATATATATATATATATATATATATTAAGCCGCCTACTTGAATCTCCCAGAGGAGCAAGAACATTGCTCATTTTGTTGACTGCTTAGAAAAGTGGAACGGTCAGGAAATGTATTGATTGGAGAAAGAAAGGAATTCTAGGTCCTCAACTTAGTGCACCCTTGAACAAGTTATTTAAGTCTCTGTATTCAAATTACAAAAGGAAATCTAACTTGCAGCCTCTACTTCAAATGAGACAGTGGAACATACTCCACGGATAACTGTCACTACATTGCATCAGTTGAGAAAAAGAATACATTCTGAAATAGTAAGTTTGGATGCTGTGTATTTATGGCTTTTTATAAGCTCTTTTTTAAATTTATTTATTTATTTATTAAAGATTTCTGTCTCTTCCCCGCCACCGCCTCCCATTTCTCTCCCCCTCCCCCAATCAAGTCTCCCAGTGAAATACTATTCTATAAGGGAAAGAGAGGCTTTAACCTACACTTCAGCAAATATACATAAAGAAATACAGTGTATGTTTCTTATTTTGATCCTCTGGCTGTATGCCATTTAGATCTCATAGGATACTACACTGACTTATTGAATCATTCATGATTAGTTTAAAGTAATCATCATATTGATCTGACATTGCCAAGGGTTCCAAAAGTAAAAGAGGATGATCTACTGTCTGTAAGTGCTTCAGAATTCTAACGACTTCTATTCCTTTTTTTCCCCCCTCTTCAACACTTAGTCACTCTGTAGCCATTTATCTTGAGGAAGTAAAAAAAACCTGAAAGGTCAGCCATATTCAAGATTTCAAAGGTGTCATTTTCTCTGCAAACACACTCTATTCTTGATAAATCTTGAAATATTCTGCATCAATAAAAAGGCTTCTTTCCAAATCATAAATTACATCATCTTTTAGTTTTAAAATAAGGACACAGTCAGGGACTGAGTCAGCAAAATTATCAAAATTCAGCTTTAGTTTCTCCATACAGTCAAGAACTGCTTTAGTGACAGTATACCTAAGTTTGGTTGAGACGACAGTTTCTTATTCTGTCCTTAAGGAAGAGGCAGTTTGTAAACTGAAAAAAAAAAAAAAAAGGATAGTAGATTGGGGTAACAATTTTTTAAGTAAAACTAAAATGTGCAAATATTTAAAGTTTTCCAAAGAATCTGAAAAATAAAAAAAAACTTAAATAAAATTCTCATTCCTAGAAGTGTTTTTCCCTTCTCTTTGTGTTTTCCCTTTTTTACTTGATCTTTTTAATTTTCTACTAACACTTTTGATTAGTAGTTCCTATCCAAACAGTTCCCTTAATTTTCACAGCAACAGCAGCTTTGGGGACCGCTTCTCTAAAGACAGCAAGAGGAGTGGCTTCCTCTTCTTTTCCATGACCAACTTATTTGTGTGCCATTTTTTTCTTGACTAATTTCCACGATCATTTCAAGTTTTAAATTTCCTGATATTTGAAAGTTCTGTGTTAGAGTTAATGACTTATATTAGAGCCACCCGAGACATTTTGTGAATAGATGATACATATACTGACTATCACATTTTGAAGATTTATTTAAAAGTAACTCAAACATTTTCATAAATAGATGGTAAACATAATGACTATATATACATTGAGGGCTGATCAATAATATTTTTTTAGTATCTCTGTGGGAAGAATAAGAAAAGGTATGCAGGAAAACTGCAAAATAAACATACACAACCAATCAATTTTTCTTTCAAATCTTTATAGAAAATAATAAAAATATGAAGCTGAATAAAACAGACAGTGAGGGATGATCTATGCAATTACCAGTTAGCATTCATCTCTAGCCACACATTGATTTATTACCTCACAGATTAGGTTAAAGCTTTTTGTGAGAAGGGGTTTCCAGCAATATATTTGAGGATGTCTTTTGGAAGATTATGGAACTGAAAAAACTCTAGGCCCTAGGAACATAGGAAATTGGCTACTTTCATAATCTATTTCATAATCTAGCTTCAGAATTCAATGTGAAAGTCTCTAGTCAATAGTGGATGTTAGTTCCTGGCTAGTGTATATTCAAAACTGAAGGGTACTATAAATGTTAAATATGAACAATTCCTTAAGACAGTTATTTGTTTGTTTATTTAGTGTGCATAAGTGTTTTGTCTGCATGTATGTCTGTATACCATGTGCATGCCTGGTGCCCTCAGAGGTAAGAGAGTGTTCAGATTCCCTAGAACTGGAACTACGGAAGGTTATGGGCTGCGCTGTAGATACTGGATATCATACCTGTGCCCGCTGGAAGAGCAGTAAGGGTTTTTAACCACTGAGTCACCTCTTTAGCCTTCTGTTTTTTCTTTTTATTACATAACGCTTTATTGATTATTTGATAATTTCATATTATAAACCACAATCCCATTCACTTCCCAGTACTCCCATGTCTGCCCCTACTCTAATGACACCCCCCTAAAAGATAAACAGAGAGAGAGAGAAAGAGAAGTTCAATTTGTGTTGCCCTTATACTCACTTATACTCACTGGAGTGTGGCCAAAGTCCCAGTGGACCTCAGCATGGTCTCCCTAGCAGTACAAACCACGGACAATAATGGAACCCACTGTTGCAGTAAGTGCCTCAGACACCATCATAATCATCAGTGGCAACATAGGCCAAGTACACCAATATGGTCTCCTGCATAGCCCAACCTATGGCTTTATACAGCAGCAAAGGTCAATAACATTCATGTCAACTTTCAGTTTTTAAAACAAGTGGTATGCATTCTAATAATGTTTTCATAAATAGCACACCAAGATGATGGCCTGTGGGGCATAGTGAGATTACTGTTGACAGATTTTTGTCCCGCCCAGTCCTGCAGCTGTTCAGTCCCCAAGCAAATATACAGAGGTCTATATTAATTATAAACTGATTGGCCTATTGACTTCTTATTGACTAATTCTTAAGTCTTACTCTTATGCATTATTCTTGTCTGTTTAGCCACGTGGCTTGGTACCTTTTCAGGTGAGGCAGTCATACCTTGCTTCCTCTGTGTCTGGATGATGACTACAGACTGCCTCTTTCCTCTCCCAGAATTCTCCTCTTCTCATTGCCCCGCTTTTACTTCCTGCCTGGTCATCCCACCTATACTTCCTCCCTGGCTACTGACCAAACAGCATTTTGTTAAACAAGTATAAGAAGCAAATCTTTACAGGGTAAAACCATTGTCCCGCAGCATAACACAACACGGTGCTAAAAATATTTATTTGAAGTTTTTCATGTGCTATTAGAAAATGGTATATCACATCTGATTCTTTTGTTATATAAATATTGGACATTAATTTTCTGGGACAAAAATTGACCAACTGTGGTTTGTGGCTCAGACTCAGCCATCTTCCAGGTTTTGAAATGAAATATGTTAGAACAAAATTGTGCTTAGCTGTTACTTGTGTATTTGTTCTGCTCTTCTACTCCAGCAGTGGAAATCAAGAATAGTGAGAGATGTTCTATAGCTACAAATCCTATGGCCTTCAGTATCGGGTCCTTAATGGAAAGTCTGCAGTCTGTGGCTCTAGACTTCTATAATATTTTAGCTTTCTTTGGACATCTGCACTACTAATTTACAATGAATTAGTTAAAGTTTAGAAGAAAACAGATTTTTGCGTTTCTCCAACCAACATGATTCATTATATTTTCAGAACTTTTAGGAGGGCCAGGCCATTTGATCTGGTTTATAGAGCAGGTACTCAATTAAGCCCAGCTGATACTCCTTGGCAGCAGATACTGACCTAGGATTTTATTCCTCTCCAATTTGTGAGCCACCAGAGTGGGTTACATCAGGACCAGAATGTTCTAGGAACCGCACATGTAGCCCCATTTCAGTTCCATAGAACCAAACATAAGTCAGAGAGTTTTGGAGACGAAAGACTATTCAATGGATAATAAGCTACAGTCGTATGAGGGTTGTAAATGCTGATGTATCATATTTCACCAGAGAGTGACCGAAGATTATAGTAATGTTCTTTGTGTTTTAAAAATGGAAGCAAGGGTGTAATTATTTTCACCATAAATACTTGATAATCATTGAAGACATAGATATGTTTAACTTGATTTGAAAGTTATATGATGACCATAGTCCATTGTGCATGATATTTTGTCAGTATGTATAATGTTTACAGTTTAGTATCGCATAAAAAAGATTTAACTTAAATATAAAAAAATAAATAAAAGTGTCACAAATATGGTACATGTGACAAAACAACCTGCTCAGATGCTGAGCTACAGAAAGAAGCTTTAGAGAAAACCTTGAGGGAGAAGAAGGAAAGTTTCTTAAACAAGAAATAAATGCAATGGTTCAGTTATTTGGATTTTTCGGGTTTTATCTGCATCAATTACAGTATTAATATTTTACATCCAATTGAGAGTTTATTCCTAGGATACCTGTTCATATTTGATTGCAAGTATTAAAACATATATTTCAATATAAATTTTAAATGACCTTTAGGTTATTCAATTAAAATTTGTTTTGAACACATTGCTATTTCTTTTATAATTAAGAACTGACCAAATTGTTCACTCATTTAAGTAAAATTATTTCCAAAAGAAGGCTCCTTTACTAATATGTGGTATGGAGTTAAATGTATTATGCTGTCAACTTTTATTGTAAGATTTACATCAAATTTAGTATAGCAAGGTATAATTTCTCCTATAAGAAATGTTTATTTTAGGAAAAAATAGAAATAAAAAGTGTAAAATTTCATAGTACAGAAGATAAATGTATATATAAATAATTTCAAAATAATAAGTATTTTGTTGAATCAGCTAATTTTGTTTTATTTCTGGTTATAGGGTACATTGTCTCTTATTTGCAATGAACATGTACCATAATTCTTTAATTCAAACTTATAGTATTTCTTGACAATTTTATAGATTTCCTTAAAAGATCTCACCCTCACTATCGATAATAGCGCTGAATAAAAACAACTGTACTTTAAACTTCATGTATGCAACATATGTGAGGATTGCCTAAAAGAAAAGAGAAACAGGAATGTCTCTAAAGACTGATTCTGTGTCGTTTTCTCAATGAGCACACTTATCTGCCCGTTTTGTTCTAAGCAAGAGGAATGGTGGTGGAGGTCATTAAAAACTGAAAGCGTTTTATCGGCTGTGAGTTAATGGGTAGCGCTTGGAGCACTTTCAGGAAGCTGTGTATGTCTATTATGAAAACTGACCCCTTATGGGGTCAGAATACTGTGATCTGGGTAATATGATGTTCTTTTAAAAAATATAAACCTATATTTTAATGCTGGAGATGACTGAGATCGAACCAGTTCTATGATTTTAGAGACCATTTCGAAAGATTAGGACTTTATAAAATCTCTATCCGATTAATTTTGACCTGCAAACATTTATGTTTAAACCTCAGATTACAAAATAAAAATATCAGATTGTTTTTCTGTGGTGACACCTAATTTCTACTGAGTTCACAAAAGAGAAAAATAATGGTTAAATTGTGATAGGAGTCAGAGATCTCTTGTTGCTCAACAATAAAGGACAAGATTAACCTATTCAGAACATATTGTCTCTTAAAGAAAGTACTATTTATCTGGTCATTTGTAACTCAAATAATAATAATATATTTATAGTTCTTTGTACAAGCAAGATTTTGCCAGGTGTTGGTGGCCAACGCCTTTAATCTTAGAATTCAAGAGACAGAGGCAGGCAGATCTCTATGAGTTTGAGGCCAGCCTGGTCTACAAGAGCTAAATTCCAGGACAGTTTCCAAAGTTACAGAGAAACCATGTCTAGAAAAAACAAGAAAACAAAAAACAACAATAACAACCCCCCCCAAAGGAACAAGAAAGATTACAATGTTCTAGAAGACACTTATGCTTTTTTTAACTTGTCATTGCTGTACAATAGGAACACTAAAGTCTCCAATAACTGTGATCACAGTGTTTGATAGCTGGTTTTGCTTGTCAAACATTACCTGACTGTTACACATACTTCATGAGACCATTGTTAAGGCTCTGAATCTTTTTGTTATTTTTCTTTACTATTACTTTTAAGAATGTATTCTGACTGGCTTTTGTTTTTGTGATCCCTGGTGCTCAGTCATGTTTGCTGAAATTTTCTACTCATTTGTCCATCAGTAGTAACAAGTTTGGGTTTTATTTTCATTTCTACATGTATGCATGTACATTTCCTCATTTATTAAACATTTTCAATCACCTTCAATATGTTGATATCTGTCAGGTCAACATTTTAAGTTTCAAACTCAATATAATACATTTAATTGCTTCTCGAACATGCTCCAGGTTCTTAAAACACTTAGGTGGCTCAACAGTTGAAATCACGTACTAAAGAGTCTTGGAGTACAGTTCACAGCACATATATCAGGTGGCTCACATAAATGTAGGTACCAAATTAAACCTTACGATATCTCTTTACCAGCACACTTCTAATCTATTCTTTTTCTTCTATTCTTCATTTCAAAGATACTTGTCTTATGTTTTCAGTTCCCACATTACTAGTCACCAAACTGGTAATTTTGCTTTTTGATTCTTTTTACTTTCTGCCATCTCTCCTTTCAACATAATTCCACTTGTTAAAAAGTACCATTTTTATAATTTTTTTTCTTTTCTGTTACTAGTCTTATACTTCATGGTGTTGCCATAGTGATCTTACTTAAAATGAAATGTATTTAAACTTTCCATTAGCTCATAAAATGGAATTTAAATTCTAATGTACTATATCCAGCCTTTTTGCATTTGCATCTGCATTCTATGCTGGTCAGTTTCCTAACTCACCTTCATTCTAATGCTTGGAGGCATCAGATTTTGGTGTCAACTATATTACTTTTTTCTCTTGACCTTCTAAACATTAGCTGTTTTACATTATATTTTAGGGCTTGAAAAACTAATCTCAAATTTTCTTCTTATGGAACGTATATTTTCTCTTTACTATGTAATCATTGTGGTTTTCCTTTCCTCAGTACTATTTCCAGGACAGTACATTCCCCGTGTTAATATATATATGACACACACACACACACACACACACACACACACACACACACAAAACTGCCTTTGAAATATTGGAGTCTTTAGGCACACAGGTTAACTAATATCAATATGGACACTAGGGTGCTTCACGTGGACCTTCATGGTTCGTCAAAATGTCTATTTTGGTCATTTAGCAAAGCTAATAATGCAATTGCTCTTGAAAATACTTCCCCAAACACAACCTACAGGAACTAATACCAGGAGGAGAGAGAACATTTATTTTCCTCATCTCTTTGGTTAGCACAATGCTGGGCTCGTATATCTGATCTTTACAAACAGTACAGCATTTCATGCTTTATCTCTCTCTTCCCCATTGGAGAAGATGATCCTCATCGGAGATTATACATGTTTAGACTGCTGATGGGCAAAGAGAAATCTTCATTTCACATTGCTGATGAGAGGGTTTGTCAATATTGAAGACAAGTCCTTATAAGAAACCTCAATTGAGAAAGTACCCAACAGTATTTTTTTTTGTTGTTGTTCTAACAACACACAAGAGTCTCTTTCTGTCTCTCAACAGCAGTTTGTCTCACAATGGTGCTCAGAGTTCACAGACAGACTAAACAAGGAAAAGCAGATCCAGTTTTCAATTGAATGGTATATTTGGGATGTCTATGATGGATGTAATTTTAGATTCCAAGTTTATCTCTCATTCTATCTCCTCCTCTTTCATCCATGTATGAGGAATTGAGCCTAGAGCCGCAAATATTTTATGCAAGCATATAGTCATTGAGGGTATCCAAACCTTTTACTTTATTTATTGTCTTGACATTGGATCTTACTAGATTTCCTAGGCTGGCCTGGATACTTCCTTCTTGACTGGACTCTTGAATACATGCAAGTCTAGGCATGGACCACAATGTCCAATCCACTCTCAAAATTTCATATCTTGTCCTAATTGAATGGAAATCCTGTGACTGTTTAACTGCTTGCCCTATTTTATTATACCTTATTAATTAAAACCTTATAATGCCACTCATTTTTCCCTTGCTTTCTACTTTTCTTCTTTAACTTGTATCTGTAAGCTCACCAATAGGTCTGGTATTTTATACTAAGATGGTGAGGCAAAGGGACAGGGAATGAAAAGATTAAGAATATTCAGGAAGTAAAATAAAATACTTAAATAAAATTTTATGGGAGACAGTAAATGACCTGAAATCAGCTGATTTTAATGTTTCTGTCTTGAACAAATGAAAGAATGCAAATATTCACTAGAACATAAAATATCAAAAAAGTTTATGTTAATGCTACAAACTAGATATCCATGAATTTTTATTTGAGCATATTAAATTTAAGTTATTCAGGGGAGATGCAAAGTAATTTTTATGAATGTTGGCTTATAGCTCAAATTACAACCAATAAACACAGCTAATTAATTAATCAGCTAGTTAGCTACTTAAAAAGAATATTACTATATTTGAATTAAGTATTTTTTAAAGATTACTGTTATCAACTGATAATACTGGCTTAGAGCTAACAACAAAGATGGTTAAAACGAGGCCACCTTTCCAATCATTGTTCAGACAGACAGACAGACTAGAAGTAGGAATAAATGCCATGAGACTATGTGGAAGAAAGCAGTTCACTGAATGGGTGATTCTAAAGTTCCTGAAGAGAAAACTGTAACAGATATCATAAAGCTCCTTCTTTCAAGTATATCGAGCAATATTGTTCCTAATTGAACAGCATGTGTAAATAATCAGAGGTATTAAACTTCACAGAGCACTGAAGGTTAGCTAATGGTCCCTTATGAGAGGAATAAAGCCAAGAGAGTAAAGTTTTCCTGTGTTTCACAGATCTGAAAAGAAAATTCTACCCCTTCCTTCAGTTTCTGATAATCCTACAGGTCATAATTTGACCTACTCTCTCATGATAACAAAATTATGTTGACAAACAGCTAGATTCAATTATGTGATCTATTGTTGACGCAGTCTGTGAAAATGTCCTGTGGCTTTGGATGCCCAAATGTATCTTATAAACAATCTAGCATTTTGGGGATGTTCTTAGAATGGTTCATTATTCTCAGTAGGCAATCTCTGAATTACTGATGATATATTTATGCACGCAGGCATTTAAAGGATGGCCCTGGTACTAATTGTTGTCTGATGTGAACAATCAGCTATGTCATCTGATAATAATAGTTACCTAGTTCCATACTTGGGGATTATCTCTGATTTAGTGAAGAGTCTTTTATTGACAGGTTTGCCTGTTGAAAAAGAGAAGACATTTAAAGAACACATAGCATGAATGTTCATTTAATGTACTTTACCAGAGTATCAAAGGAGGCAAAAAGTCAAAGGTGGGTGGGTGGGTGGGGAAAAGTAAATTAAGAAAAAACAAGGGGCCTGGTGGTGATGGCAAGCACCTTTAATCTCAGCACTTGGGAAGCAGAGGGGAGTAGATCTCTGTGAGTTCAAAGCCAGCCTGGTCTACAGAGAGAGTTTCAGGACAGGTTCCATGCTACACAGCAAAATGTTGTCTTCAAAAATCTAAAAGGAAAACACAGCTAAGCTACATAAAACAAAGGGACAGTACACAGGCTGCCCGGCTCATTAAATACACAATGACAAGTGCCTTTACCTTCAAAGTAAATGGAAAATCAGATTAAATTAAAACTGGAGGAAGTGGTTTAAAAACAAAATAATGGTAGCATGATCTGATAAAAATATATTTGAGAAATTTTTAAGTTGTGTAGATTTTGGGTCTGGTCTGGATAGTTTTGGGTATGTAATGTTTTGATTTATTTGGAAGTTTTTAGGAATTTTATAAAATTTTGTAAATCTAGCTTTTAATAATTGTATTGTTATTATGCTTAAAATCATAATACATGCAATTAGTTAAGGTACCAAGCAACGGCCACTGAAATAAAGATAAGCTAATGAGTCACACGTACGCTCCCTTTCTTCCTTGAGAGTTAAGAGAATTAAAAAGATGAAATGTTACATGAATTGGTCTCCGTGGGATGAAACTGAATAATTAGCGAGTGATGGGATTGCACTGTGGCTCTTAAAAGGTTAGAGACTATTAAAATTGACAAATCACCAGCTCTGAGTATCATATATCAGGGAGTGTTAAGGAAGCAAGAATGGGAATTAGAGAAACCATAGACATTCCTTTTTCCCTCAGTGTATTTAATTCAGGAAATACCCCCAGGAGCAAGAGTAGGTGGCAGCATAATGCATGCATTTAAATGACAACCAGAGGAAAATGCCAGCCCACAGCAGGAAGGGAAGCAGTGACTATGGAATGATTTATGTGTCTAAATGAATGAACTATTGGAGTAACATTCAGAGAAAGGCACTGGTGAGAACTTTAGAAGTTGATTTCTTCCTCAGATTTTCAGATGGTAGTATATTACCCTATTTTCAGGAACTCTTCTAAAAGTTTGCTGGAATATTAGAAACAAAACAAAACCGATTCACTTTACTTTGTAAAGATAGATCTCACTACATGTTGATTATGTATGCTATGTTTTTAGCATGGGAATTTTAATTTGATTTAGATAATAATTGACACTTTACAGTGATGTGGGATTTCCCTCTGTATGCTGTGTTTACCATGAATCAATAAAGAAACTGCTTTGGACCTGTAGCAGGGCAGAACTTAGGTAGGTGGGGAAAATGAAACTGAATGCTGGGAGAAAGGAGGCAGACACAGAGAGAAGCCACGGAGCCCATGTTGGAGACAGACGTAGTAAATCTTTGCAGATAGGCCACAACCTCATGGTGATCATAGTTTATTGGAGATGGGTTAAATTAAGATATAAGGGTTAGCAAATAAGAAGCTAGAGCTAATGGGCCAAGCAGTGATTTAATTAATACAGTTTCTGTGTGATTATTTCGGGCCTTACATGACCGTGATATGGAGAATTTTGGGAGTATAATATACTTGTTTTTTTCAACTATGTTTGTGGAGAGAAAGCTGATGTCATTAGTCTTGTTTCACTTGAGAAACAAGTTAACAATGTCTGATGCTTTGCCCTATTCAAAGAGTTATTATAAAGTCTGTGCTGTTTCATGCCTTCTATAACACCACACTGTATAGTTGAGGCTAAGCAGAGCACAAGATTGGCTTTCTTGTAAATTTTCTTCATAATATAGTAGCTTTATACCATCATATTTTAGATAACTGTGTGCAGTCGTGCTAGTGATGAAGAGCACACCTGTAGAAGACATGGGAACAAATTGCTAGCTGTAATATATTTTGTATTAAAGTGTACTGTTGAGGGAAAGTAATTTGTTTCTCTCTCTAATAGTATAATGCTTAAATAAATAGTATAATGCTTAAATGCTCTTATTTTAAAATTATTTTTATTTAATTGTTTATTTAATCAATTATAATTAATTATCCTTGAAACCAGAGATGTAACATTAACAAAGACAGTCTCAGCAGGTTGTATATATGTGTGTATGTGCACGCATATACAAACACACACATACACATGTATGTTTTTTTTAAATAATAATCAAAGATAAGAAGTTGTCAGCTTGAGAAGGGTTGTGGGAGGATTTGGAGGGAGGGTAGTTAAGAGTGGTTGTATGGGAAAAAGTAAGAAAGTGAGTGAGAGGAAGTAATGTAATTCTATTTCAATTGAAAAATATTTAAAAACAATACACTTCAGAAATGCTAAGACTCTATATTTCAAATATAGCCACGAGGGAGCAAATGTGAATACAGGATGATGGGTATGTCAACTACATTGGTCATAAGACTCACACTATATATTCAAGAAAATATATATTGTACACCGAGCTGCTCAGTAAATCTTGTATTTGGAGCCATGGCTCTCCATTTCTCTACTTCCTTGGTCTTAGATTTGCTATTGGAATGCAATTTCCAGAGGTGCTCTGAATTCTTTAATGATAACATCGAAGGCTACAGTACATAGAATTTCACAGCTGATGTTCATTTTCTGATTTCCTCTTCAACAATACCATAGAACGAGTTTTTAAATTTTTTTACTAATCTTACTTTCCAACCACAGTTCCTCCTCCTCTCTCTACCTCCTAAGTATACTATAACTTTGAGATTTAAATCTAAATTAGATAAACTAGATTCCCTGAAAGCAAAACTTCCTAAAAATTCAAATCCCCCTTTCATTCTCTCCCATCATGCTTTATAAAGCCATCAAAAAATAAAAATAAAAAGCATACTTTCTTGATAGGTTGCAAAATAACCAAGTTATTTTTTTTATTTTATTTATTTTTTTTTTGTGACTGAAATCTATAACTTAGGAAATGATCCAAGATACTGGGCATGAAGTTCACCAGAAAGTCAATAGTAAGAGATAATATATTTTTAAAAAGAAATATAATATATACCTAACCAAAAAAAAAACCCAAAAAACAAAAAAGCTAGAGTATACAATTCCAGAGGTATTATATTTGAAATGCTGAGGTTGGTTTCTTGTCTGCATAGCCTTATTTCATTTTTTTCTTTTTTAACGATATTTAAATTTGGCATTTACATATGTGCATGTGTATTTATCTATGTGTGGGTATGCCATAAGACTTGGTTACCTGGGGAAGTCAGATAAGGCGTATGGGCATCCCCTAGAATTACAAGTTGCTGTGAACTACCTGACAGGGGTGATTTACAATAGCAGGAAACACGTCTAACCATTGGGCAATTTCTCTAACCTTCACAGTTTTTTTTTTTTTGTTAACAAAAACCTAGAATGGCTACAATTTTTCCCATTGACTTTCCTGTTCATTTTTAGAAATAATATTTCCTAAATATTATTAACACCCAAATAACTAACAATGTACAGCTACGAAACTCATTGTAAATTGATGTGGAAATGTGTCCATTCCACCCAGGATGCTGTGTTCTAGAAAACACAGAGTTGTCTTGCTTCTCTTACCTTGCCAATTAGTAGGGCAGTGGCTAGACCATGAGAATGCAATAATAACTGACTGTTTAATAATAGTCAAGGCAGAAAAACAAATTGTGTCCATAGTAGAGTTTTAACTTTCACAACCTAAAGTTCGGCCTTTGATTCATTTTTATTTTCCATTCAGCTGGCAGTTGCCAAGTATTTAGGAAAGAGCCTACCTGATTCTTGAATCAGATCAAAGATGTTCATGGTGGTTGTAAATGTGCATGAGAAAATTTTGTGGCAAGAATTTCCAAGGGATAAGCTAGTACCAAAACATGAAGATGTTAAAAAATGGGATGTTAAAAAACCTTGAGAGCTTCGGTGCCTTATGGGGGATGGGAAAGGCAAGAATCAAAATATTTTCATAAGATGTTTGTATGCCGTGTTGAGAATCTGTAATTGATGGTTAGCATAATACTTGTTTGATGACTTCTAAGGAGAAAAACAGGTTGAAAATAGGGTACATTTTCATGAATTTATAAGTGAAAATAAAAGAGAAAATTCATTCATTATAAGTGCAATATATTTTAAATATTAATCAAGAAATTCTCACACTTCATTGGTAAGATATATCAACTACTGAATGTACATATACCAATATTGCAACCTTCCTTTTTTCATTTTTACATGAAAAGATTGAAATGGTTGCTTAAGCTTGCTTCTAACTAAGATGCTGCCCCTATGTCTGAGGAAGGGAAGAACCCTGGAAACGTTGCTTATTGTGTGATAGTCCTGCTCTTCCCTGTGAATCCATCCGTGTTTCTCTTTGGTTGATAACAAAGCTCTTTTGGCCTATGACAAGGCAGGATACTATTAGGAGGAACAATCAAACTGAGGACTCAGAGGAAGAAGAGTGGATACAAGGAGATGTCCAGTACCTGCCAGGCAGCAAGATGTACTAGACCACAGGTAAATCCATAAATCATGTGGCAACTCATAGATTAACAGAAATGGGTTAATTTAAAAGAAGGAGCTAGTTAGCAATAAGTTTGATCAATAGGTCAAACAATTTGTAATTAATATTAAGATTCTGTATGATTATTTGGGATCACGTGATCTGTACACAAAGCTCCACCTCCATTTACATTTGTCCTCCACTGGAGGTGAATCTCTTTTCTCTAGGTACTGGTTTAACTCTGAATGAAATCAAGTAAAAGCCAGTACAGAAGCATTAGTGTGCCAGCATACTGCGATAAAATGCGTCTGTTTTACAGAAGTCAGTAGCAACCAAGGGCAAAAAGTAGAAACTGAATCAGATGAAAGGCAAATCCGACAAGAAGTAGAATTTCAGAAACCATTTTCGTTTGCATGAGGGTGTGGCTAACATGTGGGTAAAGTACAAATAAAGGTTTCAGTGACAACAAATTAGTAAAAGAAACTCAAATCTGTGTCTGGATAAAAGGGGGGAAATACTGAAATACCTCTACAAATCATGATGAAGTTTAAAAGCAGAGAAAACTGACTGGGGAGGCAAGCTTTCAGGAGACTGAGGCATGGTCTCAGGGCTAGAACAGCAATGAGAATTTCCTTGAGATTTGACAAAGAGTGTTTTTGTGGAAAAAAAATCTTCAGATTTTTTGGATGAACACTATGATATTTAAATACCTAGGTTAATCAGAATTACTTCTAGGGGAGAGCTGTGTTTCAAAAGAGTGAAGGCTGTACAATTAAGAGCTGCAGAATAAAGCAAGTATTTTGAAGGAAGATATTCAAAACATAAATTTCTGGAGAATTAGCTATTAAGTCATGCATTTATTATAAGCAGAATTACCAATACAACTGCTTTGCAAAGGATGTCAGAGGTTTCAATATAAAAATCCTATTAGATGTAGTTACTCTATAAAATTAGCTATCCAGATCTTTGAGCATCCCACACCATCTGGTACACACGTGGAAGCCCAGATGTCCTGAGTCTTTATGTGGAGTTTAGAGTCATTGGGTATCAAACCGAGCACCACAGACATCTAATTCTGGAGAGAAGTTACACCATTGTCCATTGGATCAATTTAATTTATATTATCATTAGTTCAAATGACATATTTTTATTGATAACATTCACTCCGCTATAATTAAGCCCTCATTCCAGGCAATGTGATTGAGAGGAAGGAGAATGGGCATCAACTTTGCATTCGATTTGCCCACTGGGAGGTAGTGGTAGGACAGCAATGACTAAAGAACAGTAAAGTATGTATATTACATATTTCACTTTTGGTCTTTACGAAAATTCTCAATGATGAGCCTATCTCAGTAAGTCTGATTACCTTCCCCTCAAAGAATATGGGAGGATAGTATATGGGTCATTCTTTGGAGCAGCATTCTTTTTTTTTTTTTGTATTTTAAATATTTTATGTATTTGCCCCCCTTTTTATTACTTAAAAAATTACCAATTCAAATTCTCACTCCTTTCTTTCCTCCCAATTCCCTCCCTCTCTCTCAGCAGACCCTCCTTCCACCCCTCCAACCCTAAGGGAGTGCCATGCACCATGCCCTGTGATAAGTCCCGGGACCTCCCTACTATGTCTAAGTTGAGCAAGGTTTACATTCAAAGAGAATAGGATCCGATGAAGCCGGTATATGCAGTAGAGACAAATCCCAGTGTCACTATCACTGTCCCAGCTGCCAGCCCCCTTCAGAGGGGCTTGGTTGGAGCAACATTCTTTAGCTTTGTGCAGCTGCTCTCATTCTTTCCTTTTGAAAATATATCCTCTCATATCACACATACCAACCACAGTTGGCCCCATCCACTCCTCCCAGCTCATACCCCACATCTCCTCTCCCCCAGATCCTCTTCAGCTCCATATTCTCTTCAGAAAACAACAGACCTCCAAGAAATGAGAGCCAGACAGGACAGAACAAGATACAATAAGACAAAACGAAATTGTTGCTAGATAAGGCAACCCAATGAGAGAAAAAGTCTCAAGAGCATTGTTCTTCCCCACTTCAAACAAGAAATTCTTTACTTTAAAGATTGGCTGCTGCTGATTTGGATGGAGCATATTATCCATCTTTTTTTTCATGTTCCTCAGGTATGAGGAAACCAAAAAAAAAACCACCTCGTTATTTTTGTGTGTGTGTGTGTGTATGGTTGTTGGTGATGGGTGAATGAATTAAAAAATGAATTCATTACTTCCCTCCTGATAAGAATCTGTTCTACTATTGAGCTAAATTCTGATCCTCAATTTGTTCATTTAGCAGTTGTTCTGTGATATCTTGGTTTCAGTAAGGCAAAGAAAAAAAAAAACCAACATGGTATCTGTTTTAGTTATCAGGAGCCCTGGTATTGGAAGTAACAGAATATAACAATTTCAAGCAATTTTGAAGCCTCTATTACTATGAGCTCATAGTTCCACTATACATTTGGCAAAGAAAGGATCTTTTATCCTTTCTTTCAATTACTCTAATCATACTAGGAAAAACTTCATATCATAAGAATTATGTTAGGACATTTCCCCAACAGTTGCTTGGAACTCAAAGAACGTAATTTCATAGAAATAATGTAATTAATCCAGAGAATTATAGTCAATCAATAGCAGGTCCAATATGTAGGTAATTTTAACTGTGGATCTCAGAAATAGGATGTCACTGAGTAAAGCAACTTTTACTAGAGAAAAGGGGATTTCCTTTCTTTTTATCGAAGAAAACAAACAAAAAAGAAATTGTTTTAGAACTTGGTATTACTTCACTTCTTTATTGATGTGGTAAACCAGTAACAACTTGGGGAAGAAAGGATTTTTTTGTTTTATCTTGCACTTCTAGGTGACAATCCATCACTGAAAAAAGTCAAGGTAGGAGCCTGGAGGCAGAAATTAAAGCAAACCCCTGCTTTCAGTATTGCTTTTCATGCCTTGCTCAGCTTGCTTTCTTGCAAGCCAGAACCACCTCCCCAGGAATGGCACCGTTCAAGGTGAATTGGGCCCTTCCTGATGAATCCATCAAGAAAATGCTACACCGACTTGCCTATAGTCCAATCTGGTAGAGGCATTCTTTTTTTAATAGAGGTTCCCTCTCTTCAGATGACTCTGGCTGATGCCAACTTGACAGAAAGCTAGCAGACAGAAACTCCCATATCATCCTCTAAAACACTTCCAACTCCTCCTAGTTTAAGACTGCTGAAAGGAAAAGCCAAAAATAAAAGTAAAGTAAAAGTCATGCCTGCCCACATATTACACTCTTACATTCCCTTGTGATATCCTTTCTTTCAAAACCAAATTCAACTGTGAATCCTAGAAATTATTTCAGACTAAGTGATTTCACTTAGAAGTGATTTAAGTTTCCCAGTGATTATATACTAGTAAGAAAGATGTCACATGATTGAATAATCTCCACCTTTGTGTGAACCAAAAAAAAAAAAAAGGAACAAAACAAAACAATAGTTTCTTGATACTGTCAAAGACTAACTTAGATTTTTTTTTAAGGATAACAATTTTCTCACTGCTTTATTTTTCTTTTTTCTTTTTTTTAATATTTATTTATGATGTATACAATATTCTGTCTGCAGGCCAGAAGAGGGCGCCAGACATCATTACAGATGGTTGTGAGCCACCATGTGGTTGCTGGGAATTAAACTCAGGACCTTTGGAAGAGCAGGCAATGCTCTTAACCACTGAGCCATCTCTCCAGCCCCGCACTGCTTTATTTTTCATTTAAGTCACCCATCTCTTTCCTTTCTTGTTCAGACTCAAATAATAGGCATCTAGCTCTAACACGATAGATTGCCTTTCCTACTTCTTTATACATATGTATATCAATCTGTGAGATGTTTTTACGACTGATCTTTTCTGCATATGCCTTTGTGTTTTGGTTGGTTGGTTTTTCTCTTTCCCCTTGGTACCATGTCTAAGAAATGTCTGTGTGTTCATTGGGAAAAGGGACCCTAAAGGGAGTATGACAGTCAGAATGAAAAACAGTTTCAGGGCAGAAGGTTCAGAAAAAGAAATTCCTCATCATAGCAGGTATTTAAATGTGAACAAGGACTCATTACTCCTCCCAGGAAGTCGCTTCCCTCTCTATCTTCTCTTACACTCTAAATCAATACATTGTCATCTTGTGGGGAGATTCCTTTTCTTATCAATTTCAAGACTGTACTTGGTGTTTTGAAGATAGTTATGAGAAATATTAGGGTTAGGTTAGAGAAGAGGAGGTAGAAAATGAAGACAAATGGCTTACATAACACTACTCTGATAGAATCACTTCTCTTACTATTCCCTCTCTTCTATTTCTTCTTTGTCTGTGTTCCTTCTATTTTCTCTCCTTTTCTAACACAGAGTGAATCTTTACTAAGTGCATGCTTCCTTTTGGGATTTCTGCCAGATTCTGGAGAGCTAAGTAATGAAGTCAGAGGTCTGTTTCATATCTTAAAGATAGACACATTCTAATTGGAAAAGAATTGTAAGCATAAGTAAGAAAATAATTTAAAAAATAACATGACAGTGATTTCCTCCCCCAAAGAAAGAGATCCCCCTTGCTCCACTTACTACTGGAATAAATTTCATGCAAAGCAAACAGGTAGAGCTGAAACAGTGAGAGTTTTCAGCGAAGAAAATTAGAGCAGAGCTGTAGTCCCATTATCAAGAAGAGCAATGCAAGTAATATAAAGTGCCAGGATGGTAGCATCACATTTTGAATTTTAAGTCACTGCGCTGCTGGGTTTAAGGCATGAGGCAGCAGAGTGATGCATAGTGAGCAAAGAACAAACAGTTTATAAAAGGCTTTTTACACTCTATGTAGGAGTTTCCATCTTGTGAGGCAGAGAATTATTCTGGAGCCTTTGATTGTGAGATAATTGCGTTTTCAGTAATGGTTAGGAGGATTATGCCCACAGCGGTGGTGACAATGTAGAGGATGCTTGACTTAGTAATGGATGTTACTCACATTGTGTCAACCAATTCTAGCTTGTAAATATCATAAACAGTACGTTTAGGACACCTAACCTGCCCCACACCAGTGCTTAGTCAAAGTGTCTACTGCACAAGTTGGATGAACTGTGGTCACATAGCTAACCGAGAACTATTGCTTCACAGCCTGTCTTTGTCAGAAAGAATCCATTTTGTTACTTCTGGGATAAGACTAAATTCTAATTCCCAGCAGGGTTTTCACAGAGTGCATAATGCTTTCACACCATCATAAAGTCTAAGGATTTTGAGGTGAACTACTGTAAATCAGAAACTGATGGTGCTCTGAAAATGTACCAGAGGAGACAGGAGGCATCAATTGTTCTGGACTGTGCATATGAAGTTCTGAGCCAAAGCAGTAAAACAAGATTTCAGGGGAGAGACAGTATTATATCATATTAACAGTGCAAATGGGTAGACTAATGATTACTTGGATGTGGTTTTTAAGATAAGAGAGGAATTTAAGATAACTTTGCATGAAGATTTAAGATGGCCATAAGGGTTTCACTGTATTGATTTCTCATTTGTATTTTAATAAATAAAGCTTGCTTGAAGATCAGAGAGTAAAACAGTCACATTGGTGGCACACACCTTTAATCCTAGTAGTCACAGTAGTTAGCCACAGAGGCAGGGAGGTGGTGGTGCACACTTTTAATCCCAGCACTAGAGAGGAATATAGGACAGGAGGAAAATGAGGCTCAGAGCCCATGCTGCAGTTGCCCAGCTTTGGCAGGGATAAGACTCTTCTAGTAGCTTGGCTGTTTTACCCTCTGATCTTCATGCAAGTTTTATTTATTAAAATACAAACAAAATATCACTACATTTCATTTTGACTGTTTTTTTTTATTTTACCTAATGTGAAAATGAATATTTGTGAAGATTTTAGAATGTTAGATCTTAATGTACAAATGCCTGGCCAAAAAAAAAAAAAAGAATCTTATCTTCAAAAGAGAGAGAAGCATTATTATTCACATATACTTTATAACTAGACTACATTTTTAATAACCAGGTGATGTTCAGAAAACCTAAACTGAAATGATAAATGATTCAACTGGAATGCATATGGTTTTGTCAGTACTAAAGCTCTTTGGAAATCTGATCAGATAAAAATTTAGCAAGACATGAAAGTGTTTAAGGAACTACAGCAGACAGAAAAATCTATTTGCTTGTATTACATTTAACTATTTTAATATTTATTGTAACTATCAGGCAAGCTGTTGTGCATGAGTGGAGGATTCCAAATATAAATTCATAGATATCTTAAATACTTGATTTGCCAAAAGGGTCATAATTTAGTATACTTCTGCTTTAAGCAATTTAAAACTTATACATTTGGTTTACACACAAACACACTTTGCTTAATTAATATATTCATGCAAAAATATAAAGATAAATTAACTATGAAGAAATCTTTTAAACATTAGCATTGGAGTCTATAATGATAAGTTTATACTTGCAGTTATGTGCATCTATGTGAGTCTGTGTGTGGGCTGGCACGTGTGAGTGCAGTGTCTGACTTAGACACTGCTAGACTTAGAGGTGACTGTTAGCTGCCTATCTTCTTCCTGGAGCTGGGACCTAAATCAGATAATCTACAACTAACAATATTAGTTCATAACTACTCAGCTCTCTCATCAGTCCCTAGTATTTGTGAGTACTTATTTAAGTTTATTCTTATCTTTTCAAATATACACCTTCATCATAATACTTTCAACAAATATTTTATTTTTATTTTTTACTTTGTGTGTGTGTGTGTGCATGCATGTGCCATTGTATGCTTCTGCACATCACAGGGCAAACTGAGGGTTCTTTCCTTCTCCCATGGGGTTGCAGGGATTAAACTCACATTGTAAAACCTAACAACAGCATTTCACTTTTCTCCCACAGGCCCATAACGAACACTTTTTTAAAATTCAATGTGAACTTTGTTTCAAATCACTAACATTTCATTTTACAATTTTCTTATTCTGTTGAGAACATAATGACAACGTGGTACCTGCTGTTTCTTTGGCAGTTGTTTCCTTACAATGGAAAACTGCCTTTTGTTATTTCTAAGGGTGACCTCATGTTGAATCCTATGCCTTTTGAAGACAAAATGTCCTGATGATAATGCTGCTAGCTTCATAGATTTCAGAGGCAAAATCTTAAATGCATTGATTACTCGGTCAAAGAGGCTCCTCTCCTGCTGTGTGATCAATAGCATTCTCTAGCGGATTAATTTTGTCTGGGTGAAATGCCTGCCATCTCCCTCTGGTAATTCTTCAGATTAGACATTAGGGCACTACTGTGTAAATGTTTTCAGAAGGGTGAGTCCAGCTCCTTAATTTTCAGATGAAATCCACATAGTGAAGGAAGGATTACTGTGTTAAGCAATGTGATGGATCATGGCTAGAATCCCAGTGTTCTGAAGCCCTCTCTGGTATATTCCCAAGCTTGGATCTTAACAGTGAAAATGTATAATTATAAAACTAATGTTTAAAAGCTTATACCTTTTCATTTGTGTAGGAAGTTACATGCTGTATTGCCTTTAGACATGTTTGCTCTAAACTGAGTTTCCAAATCTATATATCTTAAATCATTCAACAACCACCTCAGAAATACCAAATGCTTCTTGTCAGGAAGTTGAGAACAAGCAAACAAGATACAATTTCTGGTTTTGAGAGTCTTGCAAGTGAATCACATACATGTAGATATAGCTGATAATAATGCTGTTTAAATACTTTAGCAAAAATAAAACTGAACTCGTAAATATCACACAACTAGATTAAGGCAAGTATTCAGACACTTGCTTAGTCCCAAACCTTCTATATTCCTATGAATGTCTATGAAGATAAAGGCCATTCTGTAGCCAGGAAGTTCACTAAGGGTTTTATATTGCAACTGTCTTATTACTCTTTTATTATATTAAGTTATAATTACATTATTTCCCTCTTTCTCTTTCCACCTCTCATGTAATCCTTTTCTCTCTCTGCCTCTCTAATCCATAACCACTTTTCCTTTCAACATTTTTTTTTGGTATGTGTGTGTGTGTGTGTGTATGTAATCTGAGTTGGAGAGAGAACATGCATGGTATTTCTTTCTTTTCTTATATGTGTTTGGGTGGCGTTGCTTAGTATTATACATTCTTAATCTATGCATTTTCTTTAAAAATTGTGATTTCATTTTTAGAGCTGAATAATATTCCATTTAATAAATGTGCCATATTTATTATTACCTACTCTTATGTTGTTTCCACTTTCTTGCTATATGATATAGAGAAACAACAAACATAGACACACGAATACCTCTATGGTAGGCTATGTAGTTCCTCTGGGTGTATACCCAGGAGTGGAATAGAAGGGTTTTCCTTTTAAAAATTAAAAAAAAAATTGTGTGGGTCTGTATTAGTCATGATTCTCCAGAGAAATAAGAATACAGAATCAATAGATTACATGTGTGTGTGTTTGTGTAAGAGAGAGAGAGAGAGACAGAGAGAGAGACAGAGACAGTGAGAGACAGAGAGAGACAGAGACACACACACAGAGGAAGAGACACACACAGAAACAGAGAGAGAGAGACACACACACAGAATTTATCATGCATTGGCTCATACAATTATAGAGGTCCAGATGATATTCATTGTGCCATCTTAAAAATAGAACCCTATGGAAGCTAGTGGCTTAATTTACTCTGATGTTGAAGGTTTAAAACTAAGTGGTTGATTTCTAGTAGATTTTTGTATCTGACTCTTGAGGACTGAGAAGATGGAGCAGCAACTCAGAGATTACTGGGGGCAATTGAGAGGGAGAGAGAAGATATATTTTCTTCATTGTTTCCATCTACTCATGCTGAATGAGTTTGAAGTCAACATACACTTGTAAGACTAGATCTTCTTGCCTCAGTCTACAACACCCTCACAGACAGACCCAAAAATGCTTCACCAGCAATTTGAGCATCCCTTTAGCTCAGTAAGATTGACATGGGAAGCGAGTCATCACAGGACCCTCAGAAGTTTAAAAGGTATTGCTCAAAAAGTAACAGAATGTTTTGCACTAGCATATCTTTTGATATCACTACAAGAACCATAAAGCAATTCTATGAAGAGAGAATTGTATTGTAAAGGATCTCATATGAATTTCTGGACACAGTCTGAAGAAATTTTATTACTCAAGGTATAAATCATGAGCAGATGGGAAACAGTCTTCATTTACCTTTTACATTTTCTGAGGGATTTTGAAATCAGTCTCTATCCAACTTTACAAGATCACAGGTTTTCTTCGATTATTTGCTTAATTCTGTTCCAATCAGTTTCAAGTAATATATTTTCTATTTTTGACTCTTTAATAGTTGGCTTTTCTCATTGCTCATCTCAAAGATATCTTATGAATTTAGTGACTAACACAGGATAGAAACACAGAACTATTTGTCAAAATAATCCATTATTGTTAAACATTTTAACCCACTGCTAAGATTCTATTTCATGTTTATTTGCCGACAATTAGCATTTCCACATGTGTAGGTAGCTCCCAAGTGCACAGATTAATAAGTGGGTGGAAAGATTTGCTACAGTTTTGATTGTTTTGTACACAGCATATTGTCTAAAGTCAACCGGCTAAATAGCTAATTATTTGCAAAAGTGATAACTAGACTGTAAATATTTTGGCATCATCCCCCAGCTTGATAGAGCTTTGGTTACTAACACAATCACACCATTGTACTTTCACTTCTTATGTTGGAATATTGTTTTGCTTTAATAATTACATACCACTGTGAGCTGTTACCAAAGCTTTTTCAGTATAAAAGACACTAATTATGTCCTATTAATATATTCTGCTTTTATTAGGTTTCTTGATGGAAGGCATTACTTCAAACCAGTGGTTCTCAAACTTCCTAATGCTGTGACCATTTAATACAGTTACTCAAGTTGTGCTGACCCCAACCCTAAAACGATTTTTGTTGTTTCTTCATAACTGTAATTTTGCTGTTGTTAGGGATCATAATGTAAACATCTGTGTTTGTCAGTGGCTTTAGGCAACCCCTGTGAAAGGGGATCATGACCCATAGGTTGAGAACCTCTGCTTTAACCCAATTCTTACGGTTCACTGTATATAATGCTGCACAATTGAATTCATCATATGCTCTGAAGTCTATTGGTAATTTTCAAATGCTATGCTGTTTTGCTATCTATCCATGTCTATCATATTAATAGATTTCATCTATCTATTATCTATCTATCTATCTTTAATTTGTTCTGATGTCAGAAGTATATTTGAATTCTCTTGAGACAGATCTGCTCATCATGTAATTTTGGACCAAATTCTCTACAAGAAGAGAAAATTAAATTTTAAAAAATGAGCATGAAAACACCTTCTGCTTTCCAGGTGTATCTTTTGTTACCATTTATGGTACTGATTTCCCTGTGGACAACGTCAGGAAGGTGATTTCTCAATGGCAACATCAGGGCCCTTGTTTTCTTGTTGATTATGACTTTGACTCATCCAACAGGAAGCCAATATGGGGCCATCAACACCTACTCTGTGAAGAGACTTGCATTACAGATGGAAACAAGTCAAGTAATTCCCCCTGCTCAATGGGAAACAAAGCATTTCATTAACTGAAATTAACTCCCTATCCAGGTTTCTCCTGTGCAGGCAGTTGCTGTTTGGACACTGTGATGCGGAGATTGTCAGATAATATTTAGGTTAACATTGGAAGTGACAGAGTGCTACTCCTACATAGTCATGTGAATGGTACATAATTATCGAGATGACAACAAACATAATTTTGGGTTTCAAAAATACAGTTGGATGTAACTGTTCAACATTATAGAAATATAACATCCAGACATGAAAAATTACACACAAACGTTAAAAAACAAAATAAAGAGTTCAAGAATATAAAATATATATGCTTTTCCCCCCCTCACTGTTGTTGTTGGTAAAGGAGGTTTCAGGATGTAGGAAATGATTTGCTTTGTGGTTAGTGAGCAGGTTTTTCGGTGACTTTCTGACTCATAGGCAGCCTTTTGTTCTACTCAAAGTATCAATAGTTTGCTAAGGATAAAATTAGTCTAATTTTAGCAAAGAAAATGCCACTTAGAAATACAAGTGACCACTGCCATTAGAAGATGTGAATATTTCATGGGTGTTGCCTGCAACACAGTAAGATGCTTGGAGATTTCCAAAGGAATTGGGATTGCCGTACAGATCTTAGCTTCCCAAAGGAGATGGCAGAGCTCGGTGCAGCAGCTCAGCTCTGTGAACGAGGATGATATATCTGGAAGAGTACATGAGAGAGGCAAGGAAAAGACACCTGCAGTACACAGGCACAGGGAGATTTTTTTTTTTTTAAAAAAAAAGCAGAATGTGAGAGAAAGCATAAAAGCAAAGAAGCAAAGGGAAGGGATGGATAGGAAAGATTTAAAAAGTCTGTTGTAAGTCAACCAAAGCACAGCTGCTGTTAAGTCGTCATTATTAAACCCCAATGTAAACGTTCAAGTGCTTTGAAAATGATTAAAAGGAGTGGGGAAACAAACTTAAGATACAAAAACCTAAACAAAACTAAACCAAACCAAACAAACAAATGAACGAAAAAAGCTCCCAGTGTTAAAATACAGTATTCAATTAGTATTAATAAATAAGAGTTATTTGTGTTTGGTTACAGTTTCATTGATATTTTAAGATAAATTTACCTAAGCCATAATTAGATAATTATAAATGGTCCTCTTTTGTGTTTAAAGTCCACTTAAGGAGCCCTGATCTGGTTGTGTCTGCCAAAGCACCCCATGTAAGCAGGTGGACTGCAGTGACCATCTGGCCACTGGATAGAAGCCCAGGACAAGACAGACGTTACTGATATTTAGTTGCACCCACGCTCTACTACCCAGTGGAGAGGACTTATGGAAATGCCAACCTAGGATTGAATGGATATACTCAGGTACAAACCCTAATGATAATGGTAGAACTGCCATACCGGCTAACATTGCTATTAGTTCTTTTTGGTTATATTTGTCATGCAGTGTTCCAGCAACTGCCAGGAAATTCTATGCCATATACCTTCCACAGATTTCCTACTTTCGTGCTTTGTATATAACTATCAAAGTATCAAAGGGTTAGTAATTTCTGAAGATTCTAAAGCTAACTAAAAATAATTAAAGCTTCATATGATAGATTTTTAAGTGTGCACTATATTTTACATATTCTATAGACTCTAAATTTGAAAACTGTGACCTTCACCATGTGTCTTATTCCATAAAAGCTTTTTTACTTTTAATTTCTTCCTGAGACACTTAAATTTCACTGATAGTCTTACTTGTTATGAGACTAATAAATAAAGAAAGAGTACTAAAAAAAGCCACAAGTTGTGTCTACATATTTATTTTTATATGCATATATATACATATGTATATATGTACATATGTACATATGTATATATGTATATATATAATCACAACACTGTATCTTTAATAGAAAAATAAGGCCATGAATTTGAAAGGAAGCAAAGAGGGTGACAAGATTTGGGGAGACATAATTATGTTTTAATTTTTAAAACTTAAAGAACAAAAGTGTATATTTTAAAGAAATTATATTAAATAACTTTTAACAAAAAAAGAATATTGTATTAAGAATATAGAAGATGAAAGGTAGAACATTGTAACTGAGATCCTTAGTTCATGTGCAAACATTTTTGACGTACACTTTTAAAACTTTCCCTGAGAATAAGGCATGGAAGAAGTTGGAGAGAGGGAATATGGAAAAAATGAAAAAAGGAAAAAAGACGAGTCAGTGAGATAATTACATTATAATTAAATTTATAAAAATAATTATAAAAAGTAAATGCTAACAGCAAACACAAAACAAACAGTAACTTGTCCTGAGTAATTCACTAGTAGGAATGCTTTCAGTAAATGTAGCAAATAACAAAACTAATATTAGACCCTCTGAGAGTTTGAACTGTAGTCTGTAACTATGTGTCTTAGCAATGTACTAGAGGTAAAATCAACATTCTCTATTAAAACAGCCGAATTAAAAAAAAAATTCTCATCAAAACGATTCACTTGTGAGACGCAATCAAACCATTTGTTGAGGCTGAAAACATAAATGTAACAGGAAAATTCTCAGACATAGTAACTAACTGATCATACTATTTCAATCACTTAAAATTAACCCCTGCCTTCTTTGACCAAATGAACTGAAATTTAGATCTTTCCAGAAGTGTGCTTTCCCTGAATGTGCACTATGAGTCTGAACAAACACCAAGGGGCCATTAGTTCAGGAACAACACAGAGTATCTAAACAAATCAAAATCACACATGTAAGAGAACTGAGCTCAATGTGCCCTCAGCAAAGATGATGCTGTACTGAAATACACTTTGTACCAGGAGACCTAGGAGGTCATTTTTCTCATACCAGAAGTAGTATTCAAGAGATAGGAGATAATCCATTCCTAAAGACAGGAATTATAATTGCCTCTTTTTACTATTCTTTTTTTTAACACTTAAAGAAAATCGCTGGTTTTCTTGTTGTCTTGTTGTTATCATTAAACTGTGAAGTAAACCCCATATCCTGCTTAAAGCTATCATTTGCGTTTTCTCTTTTTATTCACACCGGAACTGCTTTGAACAACAGCATTTTAAAAGATAGGCCAGGTACATTAAACATTATGAGAAGGGGTTAGATGCAGAGAGAAGGTACAAAAGGAAATTGTCCTTTCTCGCAACACATGTTGGGACTTAGGTAACAAATGATGAATAAGATTAGCTGAATAAGTCCTGCTTAGTAGGAGGGAATTAATGCCTGATACTGCAAATGTAGCTCACACCTATGGTGAGGCCATAGACCCTAGAAGAAAACCTATTATTGCTGCTTAACTAAACCAGTGTAAGTTCTAGCTCCATTCTTAATATGTATCCACTCTTACAGATAAGAGCATCTCTCACCCTGCACCAAAGAAACTTCTTTTCTCCAGCAGATGGAAATCATCACAAAAAGCCACAACTGGACAAAATGCAGAGAACAACTGAATGGAGTACCCAGTCCACTGATGTGGACTCTCTACAACACAGTCCTTAAACCAAGACCAAGAGGACATTACAGAAGAGGAGGCCAAAAAGAATGTAAGAGCCAGAGGACCAGTATGGGACATCTCCTGTCAGACAGTCTTCTATGTATGACAGGGAAAGTACACCCAGGAAATGTAAACAGCATCGTTGCCTATACAAGACCTAAAGCTGATAGCACTGATTGACATGATAATGTAGACAGGGGGATGTGCTCAAGACTCTATTCCTTGAGGAAAAATTGGAGGCAATTAACAGTTAACCAATGAGGAAGAATTACTCTTCCTCAGGGATGTGGCTCCTGCTAGGCTAGTCAATCCTAAAAGGTCAGCTCTAAAGGTATATGAGGAAAAATAAATGATATCAGCAGGTTGCGGTCATAAATTGTGTGTGTGTGTGTGTATACACATAAAAATATATAACAATTACAAATAAGGAAAAATATGGCTTCAGTGGTGTGTAAATATAAAACATCATGCAAAAAAGATGACTCTAATGAAAATAACTAAGTAGCAGTTACAGAAAACAACACAAATTTAAGAAACTTTTCTCTATGAAATGTTAATGTCATGTATAGCAAAGTAACTTATTGAACATGAATATGGATTAATATAATTTGTTCAATATTAGAAAAAAAGGTGAATTATATATAGAAGAAAAGCTTGAGATAATTCACTATTTTTTGTTGTTAAAAGCAATGAAGAATTAAGAACTGTGTGGCAATTTCCTCAAAGAGCTACAAGAAAAAAAAAAGGTCAATACTAGAGAAAATATCCTCATGTGTTTTGGTGAAATGATGACTCTTTTAGGTAAGTGTGATTAGAGGATTCACAAGGTATATAATAAATATTAAACAATCCGTGTAGGTGGAAAGAGATATTAACAGCAATAGAATCATATTAATCCCCGTATAACAGCTCCGGCTCCAAAAGTTATATAAATGCACTCTCTGGTTATTGTAAAGTTTATGAAATATTTTAATATCCAGTTCTACAATGGTCAACATAGAAGTTTCAGTTCTTTATTATTGATGGCTTTTGTCTTTTTCATTTTGAATTCCTGTTTATTCCTAGACAATTCTGTCTGTCTTTTGAGGGCTGCAGTGCTGAGTAGCATGTGTCTTGTATACTATGGATTCTGTCTACGATCTTGATTTAGTAGACAGTTTAGCTTCTGACGTGAGCTTGTGTAGGGTTCATTTATTGTTTCATAGGCCCGAGATGTGACTCAGCTATGTGACCAACTCATCTTTCTTATGGATTTTGTACAGTTTAGTTTTAGAGTTTGCATGGAATATCAGGTGTAGAGGTTCCTCTGAGTCAGGGTTTCTAGTACAGCAGGTGTTAGCGATTTTGGAAAATGTTAATACGGGTCCAGTTTGGCAGGTCAGGAGCAAAGACTTTCCCAGTAGGCTTTTGCCTAGCTCACTTAACCTCTCTCTTTCTGGCTTCTCTAATCTGAGCTCAGTGCCCTCAAGTTGCTAGCTTCTGTTGCTTTCAGATTGTTATCTTGCCCCCACACAGCTCAGCGCTCAGCCACAGGCTTGTCTCTCCAGTGTGACTCTGAGCCCACAAATGTTCAGTGGCCCCGAATGCCCTCCACAGCAGCTGCAGTTGCCTGAGCTATTATCTCCAGAATCTCCCTCCCAGAACTGACCTGTCTTGCTCTCCCTACTGGCAGGAAATGCTCCTTTGTCAGAGGTGTGGACAAGGGTTAGATCCACCTCTGAGACTTTTCACCTGCTTAATGTCAACTTCTCAAAATTACTTGCTTGTCTTTGATCACTTTTAGTATTTTAAAAAATGGCAGTGTTTGCCTGGTGCTGTTTGCTCCACTGAGAATAAAAAAAAGAGAGAGAGAGAGAGAGAGAGAGAGAGAGAGAGAGAGAGAGAGAGAAAAAAAGAACCAATTCTTTGTTAACTCACTGATGCTGATTTTGAGTCAAACAAAAATATGTGGAAGATTCTAATCTGTGTGTTATTTTGCTTTTCCCCCCATTTCTCAAACGCTGCTTACTTATTACATATTATAAAGAACATCTACCAGGTTGGTCATTGGAAGACATTGGTGTTTAATATATGATTTGAGATCTATAATGGTTTTAAGTAAAATTATTTATGGAATTTGTGATTTTAAAAAAATTAAAAGTCATGAATTTGAAGAGTGGGAGGGATAACATAAGAAAATCAGGGAATAGATAAGGAGAGAATGATGCAACTGCAGTACTGATATATGAAGTTCTCAGAAGTTAGATTAAACATTACTTGAAAAATTAATATCAGTTATAACTTAGTGTATCAATTGAACAGTAGAATATACGATATAAGCCACATGTATAATATTAATTTACTGAAAAGCAAGTGGCTGCTTGCATAGGTAGACGGAACCTTTTAAAATGTTAGTTACCTCACTCAGGATTTTTTTCTAGTTGCATCTATTTGCCTGCAAATTTCAAGATGCCTTTGTTTTTAACTGCTGAGTTGAATTTCATTGTGTAAATGTACTACATTCTTTTTCCATTCTTCAGTTGAGGGCCATTTAGGTTGTTTCCAGTCCTGGCTACTATGAATAATGCAGTTATGAACATAATTGAGTAAATGTCTTCCTTGTAGGAGTGTGAATACTTTGGGTATATATTCCAGAGTTGTATTGCTGGGTCTTGAAATAGGTTGATTCCCAATTCTCTGAAAAATTGCCATACTGGTTTCCAAAGTGGCTGTATGAGTTTGCACTCCCACCAGCTCATAAGTGGATATAATACATAAAGAAAAGGATAACCAGCCCACCACCCCAGATAAATCAGAAAATAAGGAAGATCCTCACCACCGCACAGAAACCAGGAAACAAGGAGGACCCTAGGAGAGACATGCACGCATTCTCTCTGGAAAGGGGAAATAAAGAAGATCTCACGAGTAAACTGGGAGCTTGGAGTAAGGGTTGAAGGTGAAAGGGGAGTGGAGAGGGAAGCAAGGGAGGAGGGCAGAGAATATGAAAGATCAGGAAAATCAAGCTGGAGAAAGGTCAGTGAGGGAGAGCAAGGAAAGAGATATCTTGGTAAAGGGAGTCATTATGGGGTTAGTGAGAAACCTCACCAGGGACATTCCCAGGAATCCACAAGGATGACCCCAGCTAAGAATCTAAACACTAGTGGAGAGGGTGCCTTAATTGCCCTTCCCTTGTAATCAGATAGATGAATACCTTAACTGTCATCATAGAATCTTCATCCAATAATTGATGGAGTCAGATGCAGAGATCTGTAGCTAATCACTGAGCTGAGCACCTTGATCCCAGCCTCAGCCTCTCTGAGGAGTAGATGGTGGTAGGGTGGGGGAAGGTGGGGAGAGCTGGAGGAGGGGAGGGACAGGCACTTGGAATTGGTATGTCAAATAAAAAAAAGATTGGTTAAAAAATAAATATAAATAAATAAAACATTAGTTAACTACCTCGTGACCCCATGAAGGCTGCATTCTTTTTCAGTTAAAATGTGTTATTTGGATAAAAGTAGGGCACTTCAAATGAGACATGTTATTTATTGCAGTTTCAAACAAGCAATTTTATTTATCACAATTTCATATCTTGTGGGCCATATAATATCTGTGACAGAGGTTAAAGATTATATTTTCTTGTCATAAAATAGAAAAAGGAAGCAAGAAAAGAAGGGTGCGGACCTCACTGATGTTAACAAGATTGCCACAGGAAGTTAAATCACTTGGGAAAACTATTTTAAATTACCCATGTTTACTTCATTAGTTTGATGATCTGGTAATTACATATAGTTTATAAAATATCGTAACTATCCCTATTAATTCTAATAATTTTTTATGTTTTATTATATAAAAAAGATTTTTTGAATTAGCATAGTAGGAGATAACCTAGCTGTGTCTATATATTTTCTGCAATTAATACTCTTTATTAAATTTACTCATTGTCATTTTGTCTGCTAAAAGTTTTGTTTGTTTATTAGTTATTGACTTCAAATTCTAACATTTTTACTTATTTACAAATCTTGTTAGTTCAATATATTTGATGCATATTAACCCACCTACTTTAACTCACCCAAGGTTTAATTTCCCTACCCATGCAACCTTATATCCTTTTTTTTTTTAAACCCACCAACTCTAACTTGCTTGGCCCAGATACTCTTAGATTTAGGGCCTTCCATAGCATTGTGATTTCCCTCCCAGGGATCATTCCATTGAAGAAAACTGATTCTCTCCATATGTCTATCTTTGTCAGTAACTCTTAAGCTAAAATTGAAACTTTTTGCCTATCTTCCCTTCCTTTGCTGACTTGAACCTTTTGTCTTGCTTGAACATGCCTGAGCCTTGTGCATGCTTTAATCACCTCCATAGTTCACACGGGCAACTATTGTATTGTTTCTGGAAAGCATTGCTTAATGTAATCATCCTCTGCCTCCGTTCTTAAAACAGTCTTCTTATCCCTCTTCACATTTCTTGAGAAGAAGTAGCATGATGTAGATGTCCTATTTAGGGCCAAGCATTCCATAATCTTTTTTTTCTTTAACACTAAATATTTATTTGTGCTACTGAGAGATAAAAAATTTAATTTTTCTGTTTTCTAATTCTTGACCAATTTTATTATCTTACATATTCCTCTTATTTCTTTACAAAGCCATCCCCCAGTCAGCTATATTCTTACAAAACCAAGCTTAACATTTTTCTTTTTTTTGTATTTGGTATTTAATTAGAAAGACATCATATAATAGATTAATAGTCATATGTAAGCCCCGTTTCCTTAGGCATATGCTAGAACAGAAATAAATCATTAATTATAACGAACCTCAAATTTATTTCCATTAATATAATAAGGTAAAATTAGATTTTAATTTTTGCCATGAGATTTGGGAAAGAAGAAAAAGTGAACTCTTGTGCAGGCTTGGTGGTAGAGAGTATCTTGGCTGTTGGGTGTTGAGTGAGGAGCGGCCGGCTGTGTCCTCCCTGCACCCGGCCGCCGGCATGGCTTAGCTTAAGCCCCGAAATAATTACACGGAAACTGTGTTCTTTTAAACACTGCCTGGCCCATCAGTTCCAGCCTCTTATTGGCTAGCTCTTGCACCTGGACTAGCCCATTTCTGATAATCTGTGTAGCACCCCATGGTGTGCTTACCGGGGAGATTCTAGCCTGCGTCTCTCTGGAGTGGGAACATCATGGCGACTCCTTCTCAGCTTCTCTTTCCCAGAATCCTCTCTGTCTACTCCGCCTACCTAATTTTCTGTCCTATGAGGGCCCAGGCAGTTTCTTTATTTAGCCAATGAAAGCAACAGATAAGATACAAGACCCACCTCCATCATTTCCCCTTTTTCTGTTTAAACAAAAAAGATAGGCTTTAACTTCAACATAGTAAAATTACATATAACAAAACAGTCATCAAGTAAGAATTACAGTTACAATATTTATATCTATTTTATCTTTTATCATAACTAAGGAAAACTATAACTATCCGTTCTTCAACTCCATCAAAGACTCCAGAAGGATATAAAACTACTTAAACAAGAAATCCAAACTCTAGAAATGACAGAGACAACTCGCTGCCTGGACAGTCACCCAAAGTTCCTCTGTACCATTGGGGCATCCATCTTCGGCCTCCAGGCCCATAGTATCCAGCAGACATTTCCATGAAGCAGGAAATTCCAAAGACAGTTCAGTCACTTTCTGCTGTGTCCTGCAGAATGTCTCGCAGACTCTTTCATGAGTCAGGAACCCCGAAAGACCATCTCACCTTTAGGCAAGTTTAGCAGTCCTCTCTCTGCGGGTTCTTTGTGTCCAGTTTATGCAATAGTCCAGGCAAGAACAGTCTCTTGCCCAATGGCTGGCTATCAAACTCCATAAGGATCCTCTTCGATGCCCATCTTCCTCTCGAAGTAGATTGGTGCTGCCAGGAGCAGACGTGTCTCATTGTCATGAAAAGCCCTAAATTATTAAAACATTAAATGCCATATTCTGCAGTCCTTGAAAGATATGAAGAATGCCTATCTAATTGAAATATATCTCCATATATCTAGAAAATCTAACATGACTACAAGCTTGACTATTATTTACGATTATTTAACAACCTATATTTCTTAATTATACATTACATTTTAAAAATGAACTATATAATCACAATACCTTAATCAAGATCAGAAATACATATACATGTAACAAAATTGACATTAAAATCCACATTAATGCAAATTATTTATATCTATATCATATCCCCCTTTAAATATAAAAAAAGTTTATAAACCCTATTTGGGAACATGGGCACAGTTTTTTCTCCAAACTGCTTCCTGCTGAACGGGGGCGTCGTTAATTAGGTCTTTCATGGTATAACTTGTGTGTCAGGGTCATCTCAGTTGGCAGTTGAGTGAAGTAATTTTTTGAGGGTGTTCACAGCAACCTTTCAGGAGGGCGTGGTCTATCATACCAAATTGGAATAGAAGAAATCCATAGGGTCTGGTCCTCTGTGAAAACAAAAGAAGACCCTCTCCAAAGCATCATATCCTTAGACCCAAATTTTGAAATCGTAATACCCTTATATCCATTCTGGTTCAGCTTGGCAGTCCATGTAATGAAATGACTCTCTGTACTTAGCTCCTTTACAGTCAAAAATTTTAAAGAAAACACAATGCACATAATCCAGACCCTCTGTGAATTTTCCATTTTTACGTGGCTTATTTTTGTTTATTTCTTTTACTCTCTTAACTATCTGTACTCTGTCTCTTTAAAGACTTTACCTTTTTATTTTTAAAGGCATTAACTTTATTCTCTCTCTCTCTATATATATATATATATATTTTTCTCTCAAGCCCACGTACATTTATCCAACATTGTGACTCATTTAGTGGTCTGTCTGAATCTGTTTCATTGTGAATCTGTAATTTTTTTTTTTTTTTTTTTTTTTTTACTATCCAGGAGCATTTCTTAAAATGTTAAGCACTTCTTAAAAACTTAAGTTGCTTCTTATACAGTTAATACGGTACCGCCTGCATTCTGCCCAGTAGAAACCTTAAGTGCGCTGTCATTAAGGTAATTACGGTAGTTCCTGCTTGAGACCAGCTCAGTTCAGCATGGCGGAGCTGAGCGGCTCCTGGCTCAGAGCCATTTGGTGCGCCTACACTCCACATTGCCATCAAGCAAGCCATAGAGCTTTAGTCCAAATGCTCCATTCAAAAGCTTTGTGTCCCTCAGGAGCCAGACAGAGATCATAATGGTGGCACAGCCCAGAAAGCCGGCATTTTAAAACAGCCAGTCTTTTCCTGCTGCTGAGTCAGGACAATTTCTTTGCAGTACGCAACCCAGAAACAGCAAAAAGCTGTCTTAAATTTTCTCTATGTCCTTTTTAAGCCCTCTCAGGTTTTACGTGGAGTTCATTAGCACGTTGGGCGCCACCTGTTGAGTGAGGAGCGGCCGGCTGTGTCCTCCCTGCACCCGGCCGCCGGCATGGCTTAGCTTAAGCCCCGAAATAATTACACGGAAACTGTGTTCTTTTAAACACTGCCTGGCCCATCAGTTCCAGCCTCTTATTGGCTAGCTCTTGCACCTGGACTAGCCCATTTCTGATAATCTGTGTAGCACCCCATGGTGTGCTTACCGGGGAGATTCTAGCCTGCGTCTCTCTGGAGTGGGAACATCATGGCGACTCCTTCTCAGCTTCTCTTTCCCAGAATCCTCTCTGTCTACTCCGCCTACCTAATTTTCTGTCCTATGAGGGCCCAGGCAGTTTCTTTATTTAGCCAATGAAAGCAACAGATAAGATACAAGACCCACCTCCATCAGTTGGGTTGTTGCAGTCCACAACAGTTGACTGCAGTTTTCTTCTATTGGCTTAAAAATGTCCCTCATAAAATATTTTTTGACTAATACTTTGACAATATCTTTAAAATACATAACCTAGCCATTGTCAACAATGCCTTTCTTCTATACTAGTGTCTACTTCCAAGACCTCACAGAGGGGCCATCCTTTCAGTAGGATGTCCCTGGCCGTCTAGCATATATTTGGCCCAAAGCAAAGGGCAGAAGAATGATTCACCTTCCATTTCTTAAAAAAGGTGCTGGATTTTGTCCAGTTAGTGGTTCTGTTCATTTTTACACATCAAGAGAGAACTTGGCTACATGCGCCTCTGCATGATGTCAGTGAGAAAAACAGCTAGATACGGGAGAAAATTCAAGCTTGTCTTTCCATACACATGGATACTTCAGTGTGGATGCCATGCAGGGTTCAGTTTTCAGGTCACTCTTTCTTTTCTGTAATGATAACTCATTCACATCTGTGGCTACTCAATGAGATGCTGATTTCTCTGCACAGAAGACCTACCAGGAAGGTTTATTTTTTTAATGTCTATTTTTCCCTTGTTCCTGTCCTCAGGAGAAATGTGTTAAGTATTAATTATTGAGATAAGGGCTTCTGCTGAGTTCTAAAGTCTTTTCAGATCAGACCTACATGTCCACAAACGGATCAATTAGATCCTCTACCAATGTTTCCAAACTCGAGAAACACATTTCTTTCTTATTATCCAAGTCATAAAAGTCAGAGTTGATTGACAGATTTCATTGCTAGCTTCCATATTTATGTAGTCATTGCATTCCTCCCTCCTTCCTTGCTATGCAAATTAAATCATATTCACAGCAAGTAAGAAGCTTCTTTTGACATGTTCATTATACCATGCAACATTCAAGCTTAAACCCCTCTGGATATCCTCCAGTTTAGTTCAGAATCCTTAAAGACACCTTCAGGCATCCACCTTGTTGAGTAGTCAAATCTTTCTTCTCTGTTCTTGAAAGCCCTCTTTGCACATTCAGTTGATGTTTTCTAGATTTCTTGTCTCTCCTTAAAGATGCCACAGGCACTTGTGCTTCGCTGAATTTGTACTTAAATATTTTTCTGTTCTGAAAAGTTGTTTCATACTCATCTTTGTACATCTTTCTTGTTCTTTGCTAAAGTATCAAATTCACTATGAAGTCCATTCTGATCATTTGTTTTTTAACATAAAATGCATCTTTGCTTTTTATACTTTTGTTTGTCCACCCTACAAGGCACTAATATCTCATATACATTTTGCTCTTTCTCAGATTTATTTTTAACTACTTTAATTGTTTTGGCAGAGACAAACATTTGTGTGCTGTGTTCTTAAATATTAGTGCTACCAGATATATGTCAGACAACCTAAAATAACATCAAACACTTGACTCCTGGGACCTGGTTGTACAGTTGTAAAACTGAAGATAGGTGACAAAATTGTAGAGCAAGCTTGTTCCCCTCATTGTTATTTTCTCCTATAACACACCAGTTTATTTTGTGTGGCTTGAAGTATTGAAACTTAATTTTGATGTTACAATAGAATATTTTGTCATTTTTGAGATATAGAAGAACTGTTAAAGTTAATACATATGGAAATTGAGTAAAAGTCAAAATAAATAATTTTCTTTTAGTTTAAGATAAACCAACAATATTATTAAATTGTATATAGAATCTAAAATCAACCTGCTGCCAGAACCAAACTTTAGGTGATGATAAACTTAAGGCTGATTTAATAGAACTATCTTGTAACTAGATAGGAGTAGAGTAAATTCTTTATTTGTCACAATGAGATATATTATGCCTTTAAGAGTTTGATAATATTTTACATACACACACCTATCTATCTGTCTGTCTATATATGTATTGTATGTATATGTGTACATCACTGTGAGAAAAACTGTGGTCCTTTCCAAGAACAATGCATGATCTTAATCATTGAACCATTTATTCTGCTCTGAGTAACACTTCAAATTGCTGTGTTACGTTTTGTTGTGAAGACGCAGAACACGGCCCTATACTCCAGCAGAGAATGTCATGAAAACCCAACTTTCAGGATTTGAATAGAGCAGACAGTAACAATCTCAAAGGGCTGACAGATATACTAAGGTAAGAGAAACCAATTTTTGATGGCCAAAAGAGGTAGGTGAATGCAAAACTAGCTAATTAGGAATGCAGCAAGTGGCTATTATAGGCACACTTGGTTGTATAAGTGTAGGGATAAAGTTTCACATGACTAGTCTCATAGTTACTTTATGTACTATACTTAGAAGTAGATTGCAGATATTTTGTGAGACATTATCTTAAACGAGTCTGTGTGGCTGCTTCTAGATAAGAGTATCATTTTGAGTAATAGATCTGATATTAAACCTTGTCCTCCTAAATGTGGATTGATCACACTTGATGTGTTGAAGTTCTATTAGAACAAGTGTGCCAAGTGATAATTGGAATTTCCAGACTACTTTGAGCTGATCTTCAGCTCTTTCTACCTTCAAATAAAACTAAAACCCTGTCTCTCCCCATATCTGGAATCTGAGGTTTTGCATGAGGACTACACTGGCACCTTTGCCAGTGTCTTCATTTTTGCCAACAGAGAATGTTGGACTTCCATAATCCCATAAGCAAATTCCTTAGAGTAAATCGGCCGCTGTCATTGTATCCTCTGTCTTACATTTTCTCTCTCTCTCTCTGCCTCTTCCACACATATTTATGTCATTTATACATTAGTTTTCTTTTTCTGAGTACTCCAAATAACATAACTAAATTGTGTCCCGTTTATTTGATTTCCAATTTTGTTTGAAGTTAAGATAATTAAACTTCTCAAAGATGTTTTTATATGATGTAGATCTTGTCTTGAATACTTTAGATAATCATTTCTCTGCCATTTATTGTCTCCATAAGTTCTCTTCCTTTCCATCTGCATCAACGTCTGACTCTGACATAGTTAGGAAGAGCGGAACTCTATTCACATAGAAAAGGCTTCATTCCTTCACATGGAATTTTAGTCTGCTATGACTTCCTACATGCAATTTCCCTTTTATGCTCTAGATATTCCTATCTTCATTTTCTAGGTTTTTTTCTTTAGGTATCTCTTCCCATAGGAAATCATCCATGATCCTGTACTCTCCTTGTGTCCTATACAATACTCTGTCATAAAATGCATTGTCCAGTTCAAGTACACATAAACTTATGATAATCCTACAGTCGAAAAGGAGATGGGATATAGAAGTTAGCAATTATAACACCTTTAAAAAAATTCCTAATTCCTAAAACAGAAGTCTTCATGAGTATTTTTTTAAAAATTATTTCAGGGTAAAAATTGTCTATCCCTTGTTTTAAGTGAAATCATTTTGCATCACCAATTTATAGAATCATGGCTTTCTTTGTTTTATATTTTTAAAAGATGTATTTATTTTAATTTTAGATACATGCATATTTTGCCTGCATGTATGTACATACATAACATACATACAATCTCATGGAAGTCATAAGAGTCCTGTGGAACTGGAGTTATAGTTAAAAATGTTTGAGAGTCACCAGGAGATCCTCTGAAGAGGAAGCAAGTCCTCTTTACAACTTAGCCATCTTTAGCAGCAACTTAAATACTTTTAAAGTTAATATTTAAAAAAAAAGGACTTAAGATTGCATAAACTAAGCTGAAAATGTTTTCTTTGATGATAATAAAGAGAGAAGCCTGTCCACACTTCCAGAATGTGACTAAGAAGTTCCCCCAAACTGCTTGTATATGGTCTGTATAACACATCCATTTCCCCCCAAACAAATGACTTTCAAAGCCTGTCATTACTTTTGTTCATCACATTTTGACTAACAGGTGGAAGATGAAGAAGTCATAGTCATTCTAGTACTGAGTCATAAGTTGCCTCTACACTTTCACATCCATTGAAAAGAGGTGAGAAAATTGAAATACAGCACTTATCATCAAATGCTTTGAAAACTTCTTTATCAGCAAAAAAATCAAATGCAAATCACTCAGTTCTTTTTTAAAATTGGGTTTATTTTTGATTCCTTTTTATATTTTTTAATTTTATGTTTTTAAGAAAGAAACGAAGCTATCTTTTTTTATTTTACATACCAATCCCATTTCCCACTCCCTTCCTTCCTCCCATTTGCTTCACTTTCCTTCCCATCCCACCCCCCATCCACTCCTCAGAGAGGATAAGGCACATTACACTGGGGAAGGGCCAAGGCCTTTCTTACTGTTTCTAGGCTGAGCAAGGTTTCCCTCCAAAGAGAATGGGTTCCTTAGCACTTGGGAAGTACCAGGTCAAAATGTGCTAAGGAGCTGATAGAGCTGCTGCCATGGTGAATACAAAGAATCTGTGATTGTCTGCACGAGGCAGATGAAGCCAGTCAACATTACACTATGGGAGGGGGAGGATCTCCTTAAACTTCCCACCTCTGGCAGAGGATAATTGATGGCTTTTTGGGAGAGAGAATTAGTTTTCTTTGAAGATGTGTTTCTTGGTAGATTGACCATGTTCCAGTGGATGACTCTATAATCATGCAAATATCAACAGCACAAATAATATGGATTTTCTAATTATATCTGACTAAAAGCAAATTAGGTATCTTGGATAAAGTCTCATTTCCTTATATGCGTAACATAGACAGAAAGAGGGTGAATATTTTACATGAGAGGATTCTGGTTTTTATATTATTATTTATATTTTTGTGAGCCTCTGCCTGTGTGTGAGAGTGCACACCCATGTGGAAATTAGAGGAAGGCTTTCAGGAGTTGGTTCTTCCCTTCTGTTTTGAGTACTTGAGTTTCAAACTCAAGTATTGAGGATTATGGGGTAAGAGCCTTTATCAAAGCCCTTTTTGAATACTGAACTGAAATATATGGGCTCTCCCCATTTCCTTATCGATGAATCATCTTGTTTTGACTTTGGTATATGAAGGCAGTAGAAACATTATGACACTTATGCATTCATCTTCCAACTGAATTTTCAATAGGTGATGAAAGCGAAAGACATAGAATTAAAGTCAAATATATAACATAGCTTGATGTCTCATTTGTTAATATTTTTGTGTCTATAATTATTAATATATATATAAATCTATAAAATTTTTGTCATAAACTATGTTTTTTTCAAATATAAGAAAGTCTTTATTTTTAGTTTTTTAAAAATAATCTGTAAGACTGAAGTAAAAGGAGAGTAGAATAATGAACTGAATACTGAGAAGTAATACTTATTAGTGTATTAAGAATGGCATTTTGCTATTCAATATGAACATTTAGTATTCTAGGAAACTGAGCCAGTAAGCCTTTCAGAGGTTTCCCAAAACAAGATTCTTAGAGTGTTCCAGAGGTAGTTTCAGGCCCTAGCTTTCCATACTACTAATTTTACATTGTTCAATCCACATAAACTTTCCTGTTTCCTGTCAATGTATGCAATTCTCTGATTTGATATGGTTGCTCTCTTCCATTGTCTCCATTTTATATGCTGAATTAATAATAATTTGATTGAACCTCTTGGGAGAGGAAAAATGTGTCTTTATCAATATGATTATGTACAAATGGACAGGCTGTAACTCAGTGTTTAGAGCTTCATTCTTTGCAAATCAAGGTGCAAATAATGAAGAGAAAATGTTCTTAATAACGAATAATTCTTCTGTCTTCTATTCTTCTTACTACGAAGCATGATGGGTTAGTTGAACTATGAAAACTTTACTACAAAGGTGAATATTGACAGGAAGTGAGAAGCAGTCATGTCTCAGATTAATGTCTATAATAATATGTGAATGCACAGTGTTGGTACAAGGAAGTAGATATTATTGGGGTGTTTGTACCTGTCTACACTTCTAAGGGTTTCAAGCTTCAAGCCATCACTAAATATAAACAAACACTTTCCCTAAAAATCATCTTTCCCTCCCCCCCTTTTAATTTCCTTTATCCTATCCTCACTGTTGACCTGGATGGAGGTCACTTCGTAACCCAGGCAGGCCTTGTTCTCCTATCAGTCTTCCTGCTGCAATGCTCCAAGTGCTGGGATTATGGGCTTCAAATATTACCACAGGCACCACTTATTTCATTTGTATTTAATCCTTATTGCTTTTATTTTTTGCTGTACTGATTTATAATTACATTATTTCTTAAAGTTTTTGTTTTCACTTTAGGTCAGATACACCTGTGGACTTGTCTTGCTTTGATTGACAAGAAATTTGTGATGGGTTTTCACTAAAAAAAAAAAAAGACACCATGAATAAATAACTGGCTTCTTTTATTGACTCAATTCTTTACCTTCAGCTATCTTCTCTCCAGTTTTGTCTCGGTATAATAAGAGCTATATATTTGGGATAAGCTTTGCAACTATGTATATTTCTTCAAACTTATCACCGAATGCTATAATATATTTGATAACCAAACTGGAGTCACTTTAGTCTACCCTTGTCTGTCATTCAACTTCTAAAGAGTATAATATTTCTGCAACATTGCCTGTATTATAATAAAAATTTTTAGTGAGTTTTGAGCCAGGTAAGGTTTCAGTTTGTTCTGAATGGCAGTCATATTGCTAAGATCTAGTCAATGTGTCTTGAAACACATTAGGTGTGAAAATATTAACCTCTGCTGCTGCTAGTTCCAGATATGCAATTCCCTACACATCAATAGAGGTAGATCATTCTCAGAAGTGATGGCATCTTCTGTAAGGTAATATTTCACCAGTGGCATTTTGTTACCAGCGCATCAACACTTTGAATACAGACTATCTATTTGAAGAATTCCTGACATCTGGAATTGCTCCCTCTAGTACTGCTATTTAAATCATCCTGGGATAATGTTTCTTAATCATCTTCAACTTAGTTGGAAAAATTAAAAGGATTGCCTATTCAATTCATGCCCCTCCTTGGGGTTATCTAGATAACTGGCTTTTCTTGTGATGTTTAAACAACTTTATTACTGGCATATCTTTTCAGGGCATTTTAACCTACAGAATTAATGAAAAAGCTTACTTTATCTGATATTAGTGAATTATATACACATTACTGTACCTATTTCTTTAATAATTAGCTATTATGCTTTAGAGTCGTGCTAACCTCAAATAGTAAGATTAGAGAAGCATCGTCTTACATTACATAATGCCATGTAGGTCCTTACGATCATAGATCTTGAGAAGCATTTCAAAAGACTAGACTTTTGAAGCAATAAGTAATGTGCTGGCTTATTAAATGAAGTTAAGACATTATATAACCAAAGAATAGCTATGAGAAACACACACACATTTGTTTAGATATAAAATATTTCTATTTATAAACATAGGCAAAGAAAATGGACATTTGAAATAAGAAAACCAAATAAAGAAAAGTAGATAATGTAAACCTTGACATTAAGGCATATGAAACAGAGAGGACAAAACCATGAGATCATGCAGTATGCCTCATCCCAGAGAGCCTCTGCTAACGTGTTGAGCTGGGAGTGAAGATTAAAAAAAAAAATACGGAGATGCTTTTCAGCATTAGTCAAAATAAGCTGATATGAAATTTTAAAGTCTTTAAAATAAAAGTCCTACAATCAGTCTTGCTCCCATCCTTAGTAACTTATCTAGTGGGAGAATTTATTAAAATAGAGAACACACCCACATTTCAAACAAAATTTTAGAGAATTGAACTATTCCCTTGTTGACTACTCCAGAGGTGGTAGGACCTAGAAGAATGGAGCCTGTAAATGAGGATTAAAGTTTCATTTAACAGCCAACTTTATTCAGAGAATCAGACAATTTATACTCTGAGGGGTAAGAGGAGTCACATGAATAATGTGTACTCTCACAAGGGACATCTGCACATGGCAAAAACATGCTTTTCCATGAAGGCATATAAACAAATAATAATAGCCAGTTGTAATGAATAACTGAAGTATACTCACTTCTATATACTACCCCTGGCAGTGGCACAAAAACACATCCTGAGAACAATTCCGTTTTTTTGGAGAAACTGAGGTTACAAGACTCTTGTCTTCTTTTCTTACAGTTTGTGCATAAGCACTAAGAATTCTCCTCACATTACTCTGTTCTTGGATCATGTTCTGAATTTGTCATTTATGTATTTACTTATCCATTCAATAAGTACTTAATATATGGATAACTGGCTGAGATAGTTATTAGGTAGTACAGGACAAAAGAGTGGCGAAGACATAGAGTGCAGAGGCTGCCCTAAGGATTTGGATGGGAAGGATTCAGAGATTGGCTTTTGCTTAGTCCATAATGGATTTGCCAGGGAAGTCGAAGGATCTGAGTTACATCACCAGAACTCACACTAAAATGCAGGGAATAGAAGTTCAGGGGAGACAGAACCAGGAGGACCCCTCAAGTATGCCTGTCAACTGGTCTAGTCAAGTCAAATGAGTGAGATACAGTTACTATAAGACATCTGTCTCAATAAAAATAAGGTGGGTAGTGATTAAAGAAAACACCAAGAAGGTCTCTGGTTTGTGCACAAGCACACACACACACACACATGCGCGCGCACGCACACACACACACACACACCACCCTTCACATACACACCACACACACACACATCACCCCTCCTTTTACACACCTCACCCCCTATACCACACACACAGAGTAAAAGATACATAATATAATAAACATCTTATTACTTAACAAAAGATATACAATTGTAACATAAAATAGCAATAAATGCTGTATAAATTTTTTAAAGACTCATTGGAAATTGTTATATAAATTTGGGAGAGAAAAGAGATCCATTCTAATTCCTATTCTCCTATTGCTATTCTGTGATAGACATAGTGTCCATGGCTATAGATTTTGAGGGAGATAAAGCACTCTTTTTATTGTTACTTTATTGGGATTACTTATTTTTCAAGTGGAAGAAATACCACACAAGACTTTATAGAAAACGTTATATTTGAGCTGCATATTAAACTTATATAAAATCTTGACATACTGGAAAAAAGGAAGTTCTTTTTGGAAGGGGCAAAGCACGAGACCCACAGCATTTGCAGTTTCTTCACTAAACTTATTTTTATTCTCCTGGAGGTTTGCTTTGATAGTGATAGAAGGTCTGGCTTGAACACATTGCAGCACCTTGTTTTGGAAAAAGAAGAGATAAACATTCTTAGGAAACATTTTAATTTTATTGTTGTGCCAGGTGAATTGAGGTTGTCTGAGACAGGACCTCGCTACATAATACCAAACTAGTGTGGAACTCAAGATGCTTGTTTCCCATCACTCTGTGTTGGGGATTACATACATTTTCCACCATGCTTAACAACAAAATTTCTTAAAATTATTTCAACAACAGTGTTTGGAAGCTATTGTTAATGACATTAAAATTGCATGATGCTTTCTAGAGAGCTAAATTTATGCTAGTTCTATGCCTGTCACATTCGATCACAGTAGTTGAGGTCATGTAAACATCATTATTGCACAATGTGCAAACAATTTAATCTAATATTTTCTTTTTATTACTCTTTCTTCATGAACTATTGCAAGGAGAGAGCCGCTTGTTCATCCCAGCTGCCTGGCTAGCTTAGCCCCGAAATAACCACATAGAAACTTTATTAATTAAATCACTGCTTGGTCCATTAGCTCTAGTTTCTTATTGCCTAATTGTTACATCTTAATTTAACCAATTTCTATTAATCTGTGTATTGCCACGTGGCAGTGGCTTACAGGGTAATATTCTCAGCATCTGTCTCTGGAAGATCCGTGGCATCTCTCTAACTCTGCCTCCTTTCTCCCAGCATCCCATTTAGTTTTCCCCGCCTACCTAAGTTCTGTCCTACCAACAGGACAAAGCAGTTTTTTTTATTCATTAACCAATGAAAGCAACACATAAATGGAAGGCCCACCTACACCAATGAGCAAATTCTATCAGCAATATTACTCAGTTGCCTTTATGTATTTGCTGTTCTTTATATAATTTATGTAAGTTGGGTTAGAAGAAAGGAATGGAGTCATAAATTCCTCAGATGAATTTATTGTTTGATGAACAAGACCCAAATATATGCTATTACAAAAACCAAGAGGCCCCCCCCCTAAAGATTGTTACAGAAACCATCACCTTGGGAAGCCTGCAGGGAACCCCAAACCCATAATTATGTTAAGAATAGTCCTATTGGCAAAACCTGCCCCACACCCAATTAGCTATTCGCTAATTGCTAACGAACCTAATCTGATAGCGGAACTGCCTTAAATTCCAGCTATCCAGGGAACTAGGTGTGGCAACTCCTGACTTCTTGGCCTACCTGACCGGATGTAGGTTACGTGACTGGGACCACGCGGCCAGATTCCATGCTCCTGTGCCCTACTCCCCAAGCCCTCATTCAGGGGGTATATAAGTTGTTACCCTGTCCCTAATAAACGGAGGCTTTGACAAAAAAAACAAAAACAAAAAAAAAAAAAAAAAAAAAAACAAAGCCTGTACAGATATCAGCATTAAAATTAAATAAGCAATGTTTTGACAAAAATAAAAAAAAAATGTTGAAATTAAAAAAAAAACAACAAAAAAAAAACCAAGAGGCAAGATGGTGCCAAGAACTTTGTAAAAATCTTATAAAAGTAACTAAGAATACAAATAAATCCGAAGGAAGACAGAAAAAAAAGTCTACAAAGCCATTCTCCACGTAAAGGTGGTCCTTTCTCCATGGCCTTCTTGCCTTGAACATTTTGAGATTCAATAAATGACAAAAATTCCTTTCCTCATCTCTTTTTTTAAATGTTGCATTGGACTATCACAGAATTTTAATTACTTTATTGGTGCCACGCTGTGTATAGTCACACAAACCTATAATTTGTACACTGGGTACAAAGCATTGTCACATATAGGTTAGATTTGAGTTTGTATATCCAGTTTGTCTGTGATCTGCCCACAATTAACCTAAGTACTTTGAATTATTTTTGAAATTAAGGAACCATATGTATTTTGTTGGGAATAAGTATAAATGTAGATTTCTGCATGATGGGTTTCATTTGAAATTTTCACAAAAACTGTAGGCTGGCTTTGAGGAACTTTTCATAAATTTAACATTTCTAAAAGTTGAGAAATGGTAACAGCAAGGGAAGAGGGGCATGAGAGGTACTCTGTGTGATTCCGAGTCTTTAATGTATGAGGCAAAGGGTTTTAAGTTTGATTAAAGGTCCATTGGTAGAATTATAATATTTGCAGGTAATATTACAGTTTAAATGTATCTTCATATATTTTAATGTTATTAGTTATTCTGGAAGTCCCATTGTCATGATATTAGTTATAAGTATGAATATAGCCTAGTAAATTGACCATGGGCAAGTTTAATTATGAAGAATTGAAAGACAATTCCTATGATTTCACGATATTTATCTGATTTCATACTAGATATATATATATATATATATATATATATATAGACCTGAGTTTCCAAGCATGTTCAACTATGTTGGATTTGATATGGGTTCTGAAGATTCAAATCAGGTCCTCATATTAGCACAGTAAGTATTCTTAGTCACTGAATCATCTCTCTACCTCCTAAAAATTGTATTTTAAAAGTTATTTTATAAATGTTTTAACTTCAATGTACCTTACAGCAAGCAGCAAATATTTTTTGTTCTTTTGAGAAAGCAGCAAATAAAATTTTAAATAAATATTACAACCATAGTGTTAACTTTGTATCAAAAAACAATTTCTAAGGTTTTAACTGAGAAGTGTCATACACTGAGTTGACAAAATCCTACTTTTTGTTGTTTTAAAACTCTCAGGGACCATATCTCAACCATGCTTTTTAATTTAAACAAAGGTAGTGTTTAAAGGCCCTTTGCTCTTACTGGAACACTTTAAGATCAACTGGAAGTGATTATTCATATATACAAAGTAACATATCATCTCAATGACCCAATGATACATTACATCAACAATCAAGACAGCGGTTTGATTTTGAATCTCTTCTCTTAGCTTCACTACTGCCAATTAAGTTTTGATTGCTTTTAGGTAAAATTTTGGTTAATTAACACTTTAGTAAGTCAGGTGGAATGCCTTATTATACCGTGTGCAATTTTATCCAGTTTCCTTACATATTTTCTTATTACAAAAATTGAGTTTTTTTCTAAAAATTTCCAGACTTTAGAAAATTCTTGAACATGTTTTAGCTTGGGAGAATCCGCTACAGACTATGCACTTTAGTGTGGAGCCCTCACATACCTCCCACCTCTCTTCAGTAAGAAAAAATCTTTTTAGAGAGGAAATAAGTTTTCACTTTGCTTTTCAAAGAGAATGTTTCAATAAATAACACATTTTTTCTTGAAGTAGGAAATGTTGGCCTTCGGCATCAGTAGACAGGTAAATGATCCTGTCAGGTTTGATGGATAGGTGACGAGAAAGAAGTCATAAACCATATTTCACTTATGAGGGGATAGGAGAACAGGACTGTGGTGTAGAGATCAACCAATTGGAGGCTCTGAATTCCAGTTGCAAGAGTAGAAACAGCATGCTATTATTTTAGAGGTTCATCCTCTGGCCTTCTAATGTTGTGATCTCACTAAGTGTAACCCATAAGGAAAATGATTAAATTGTGGTGAAGTATCAAATATTATGGTAGAATGAGACAGTTATTGTATGGTGTAACAAAAAGGTTTTGAGAATATGAAGCTAGGAAGATATCTAAGTTCATAAAGAATTAACCATGTAAGAGTCAGACTCAGTGTCCTGATCGTCATGTGTTGGGCCTCTTGGGTGCCAATAATCTCAGAACATTCTGAAGGTAGAGACAGGAAGTCTTTTGGGAAAAGTCAAATCAGCAAGCTTGGATTTCAGTAAGAAACCTCCCTTAAGTAAAAAAAGTGAAACAAGGTCGAGGAAAAACTCTACATTAAGATCTCCACACAGGTACAAACACACATATGCCTGCATGCATATTTCATGTGTATCTGTCCGTATTTATATGAACATGAATGTACACATGCATGTGCAACATACACATGCACACACATAAGATTGCCTAACGATTTCATATTAAGGGTCCTGATATCATGCATTCTCACAGTGTCATGAAAAGTGATACATATCAAGAGAAAAGCCAGAAACAGAAATAACGGACCCAAGAGTTTTCTTCTGTTACTGAGTAGTAATCACACAAGAATCAGTTGCAAAGATTCAGGAAACACACTTTTTAAAGAAAAATGAAGGAAATCGGTGCCGCTGTAACCTTTTCAACTTTCCTGAAAGAACAATGGGAAATAATATTCACTTTTCCAAAGTAAAGGTTCAATTAGGTTACAGACGATTTAGACAAAGTGAGAGTGAAGAGATTTTTTCTTTTCCAAATATAGATGGGCTACCTTGAACACTAGTTATTTATTATTGCAGGGGTACTGGTGTGAATCTATATAATCTTGCCAAATATCATTGATCTTTGTACTGTTCTAATTTAGGGTGATCATTTGAATGGTTATTTTGAGACATTTACCAATATAACTATTGAAATTCCGTTCATTTCCATCACACTCATATTGCTTTCTTCCAATTCTCTTATTTAGGGCAGGAATTATGTCTATGCTTTCTTGGCTGGAACAAAATAGTTTGGTGCTGGGATTAGTGCTGAATCATAGTTATAGTTTGTGCCTGCGATGCGAACCAGCTTTACGGAGCTAAGTTCAGAGCATAAATTTTTAAGTTGAGAAGAGTGCACCCTCAGTTCAAGCCATGTTCTCTTAGCAAGACATTTTGCAAAAATGTTCATACTATAATTATCACGTCCTTAAAGTAGAGCAGTCTCAGCACTGTGGAGATATGTCCATTTCACCTTTTTTGAGCTGTTCCTCAAGTGGGACTTGAATATAAACACCCTGTTTGCAGCCTACCCTGAAATATTGAAATATTGACTTCGTCCCATCTTCATGGCTCAGCACTGCAGAGGAGAACACTCTGTGCTCTGATTCATGGGGATTGTGTTTTACTATAATGTTCAAATGATGATCTGTTGAAGTTTTTTTTTTTTTTTTTTTTTTTTTTTTTTGTAAAAGAATAAAGAAGCCCACTCTCCTATCAAGGTCATTACTGAACTCAATGCCTTCACTTTAAAAGCACAGAGATGCCACCTAGCAGCCATTGTCAGTAATTTCCTACCCAGACATGCTGCTGTGTCGAAGAAACTGAAAATTTGTACACTGATGTGTTTTAAGATTGTACTATTTTTTTTTGACGGTGTGGCATATTGCCTACGATTCAGATTTTTCATCACCATGGAATTGATTGACATCTCTTAAAATAAGTAATCTCATATGCTTTTGAGTTTATATTTTTTTCTAAAATGATCTTGGAGCTTGTTAATTAGACTTTAATTAAGAACACATAATTCAAATGAATTTTCTGAGAAAAAAATCAATATTTCTATATGAAAATACAAATAATTAATTAGTGGTGAATTGCCTTCCTGTGGCAAGGAACTACTAATCTTTCCAATTTTGTATTGCATTAAATGAGAAGAAAGAAATTGAGTACATGCTGAAAGTGGAGTTTATTTTATGAATATAGATGTTTAAACATTTTAAATTGTAATAAAATTTGTTTCCAAGTAATTTACTATAATATGGGGATATCTAGGCACTTTATAGACAATAATTAAGACAGATAAACCTCGATTGCAGCAGGGGAAGGGGAATCCATAGATGCAAACATTATATAGTCTTTCATAAGATGAAATTTGGTAGTAGTGATAGCAAGTTATTATCTTCTTAATAATTTAACAAGAGAACAGGCAGAGATTTAGAATGGTGATATCTGATGTGGATAGAATCGTACACCTTAAAATACTTTTGAATTCTAGAGATCTTCTCCTTTGCCATTTCTCTGTACCTATACATGGTTATATTTATATTTACAATCAAAACATAATTTATAAGAGGGTTGAGCATCAAAGAAAGGAAATTTATTCTTGAAATTTATGTTGCTCTAGTGTTCCACTCATATGTAAAGAAGCAGGTTAGATTTTCTATTTCCATTATATTTCTTAAGAAATGTCTGTATGTTCCCAAACATCAAAGGCAACTTTTTACAGTTCTGAACTTGAAAACTCTAAACTTAACTGAACGGAGCCGAACCACCATTGAGAAAATGTTTACTCTGTAGGCTGATTGACAGTTATTTTGAGGGCAGAATGCTACTTTTTGAAATGTTCTGTTTAATAAAGCTTGGTAAGCAAATACACTTTATAAACATAAAATTAGGCTCTATTCACTCCCATAAAAGTGATATTTTGTCTATGAATCCAAAACATTCATATATTGAATTACTTGGTACAGAATTTTTAATATTCTCTGTTATTTTATGTAAATATAGAGCAAAATATCATGAAGACGTCTTTGAATGCTGTCTGGAAAGATCTGGATGCTGAGAACATTTTGTAAAGTGAATGAGTTTCTCAACTCCACGGCATTCAGAGTTTGCCAGTGACCTAATCAGAAAGTTTTAAACACTGTATAATCAGAAATTTCATAAAAATAACAAAGATGAAATTAACAAAATTTGAGGAAGTCATCTCTTTATTTAGCATAATATTAAGAACTAACTGCTGACAAAGATGGTATTTTTATGTTAAAATTCTAGTCATATTCAGTCCATCAGATAAGCAGTCAATAAGAACTTAAGTCCAAATTCTTAAGAAAAGCCATAGCCCATGTTAAGTTCAGGAACTTATTCAGTACTAATTTATTAATTGTGTTCTTAAAAGTATACTTTTGCAAGGCATTCGAAATTAAATAGATGAGAACATGTAGTCGCAAGTTTTAGCCAGTATCACTTGAAAGTCGGAATAGAATATGTCACTATAGGTGCAGGAGCATAAAGGGAAAGAATAAAAAAATACATAAACAGAGTGGTGACGTCTTATCAGGTGTAACATGTTTTACAGCTATACCTTAGTAAACACAATGTGACATTAGGCTTATTAAGATGGCCCTCACATGTTGTTTGAAGCTTTCAGAATGTCAGCATCAGGACAACTATAGGTTGAGAGTGAAATTGTTTTATTTTCCTCAGATCTCTCCAAATATGAAAACCCTGCAGTATTATTATACCACTATAATTTTATACCATATATTAGGTTAGGCTTTGAAATGTCACAATCACAATGATAGATTGTAGTTGGTTATATCTTAGTTATAGTCCATTGTCTTAATTAAGCAGACAATGCCAGCCAATAAAATAACTTTACAAGACTCAAAACACAGCACGGAATGCATTTATAATACGGCATAATTTTCCCACTCCTATCACAGTGCTGTCCACCAGCTAAGTACGGAAAAAAAATGCTTTTCATCCCTTACTCTATCAGCTGCCTTTTCTCTGACTCTAAAGAACTATGCGTTTCTTAGAATGCTTCCCTCTCAGAAATGACCAGCCTTTATCATTAAGGTTTTCCTCACACATCGCTGAAAACATGCTTCCATCCGTCTCCGCTTTGTACCAGAGGAGCTGAGCGTTCACTTTCCTTGCTGGATAATTTACAGAGTTCCACAGCTATATCGTAACTCATCCTTTCTATTGCCCTCCTTAGTTTAAGAGGCTTCTCTCTTCCCGTCTCAACAAGGATCACCAGAACTTCCTTGGGGTTCCCTAATTTTCCTCAGTAAAAGGAAGGAAACACGAAGTCCCTCTCGCAGCAGCCACGTCTTTCAGCCATGCAGATAGTGTAGCTTTGCTGCTCTGGCGTGGGTTACAAGCAGCCTCCCCAATGTTTTGGACACAAACCGCAGCACGTCTGCGATGGGATTATTATTGACCAGCATCAGCTGGAAACGCTTCCCTGCTTTCAACAAAGAGACCGCTCACCATCTAACACAGGCATATAAACTGCATTGTTTCTACGGCAAACTCCCTCGGATGGCCCGTCCTACTTCAGAAGAGAGCATTAAGCAGCAGGACAGCGAATAAGCTAAATTCCCCGGAGAACCGCATTGCCCGCTACAGATATACATTATCGCCTCCGGTCCCTCCTCCCCCTTCACAGCAGGACTCTACCTTAAGAAGCTAGCTAGCCCTCTGGTAGTTCACCTTGTTATCTTTAGAGCACTGTGGATGCACCAGGCACCACAGGGTAGCCGAAAGAAGTCCCCCATGCCGTATTGGATATTTTGCCCCCATCTTCATCAAGTCATTACATTTTGCACATTTATTTCAAACAAGTCAAAATATTGCCCCTACCTTGGAAGGATCTAATCCGGCAAGTAAAGACAGAAGAAGGAGGTTGAGAAGGCTGGACCTCGCCTGCATTCTGATGTGGGTTTTTGCCTCTCTTTACTCTGTTTTATGTAGCCACTCCACTCACTGCGGAGCCCTTTCCCACGTCAGTTGCACTTTCTGCCTGCCAGTCAGAGCAGAGTAGAGGCAGAGGCAGCTACGGCAGAAGCAGCAGAGGCAGCAGCAGCAGCCGCCCTGGGGGGCGATCATTCCGCAGGCATCTCAGAGTGGGGAGTCGGGAGTCGGGGAGCACAGAAGGCTGGGACCCGCTGCAGCGGGCGCTGGCCGAGGTGCTGAAGCGCCTCCACCTGGTGCGCCCTGGTCTACCCTCTCCCCTCTCCCTTCCTGCTAGCTATCCAGCCCACCTCAAAAGTTTTGACCCAAGAAGATAAAGGGAGTAACTGCTGAGAGGTGTGGAGACCTGAGCAACGGATATGACATCACTACAGCTCCTGGGGGTTTGTAGGTGGGGGAGTATTTTGCGGGAATTTGTTAACCAAAGGACTCTCACGCTCCAGTTCAGGCTTTGCTGGCAACTTGAGCTGCAGAGAGTCAGCTGTACACAGTATTATGAAACAGGCACCACACTGGAACCTTCTGTCATTGACAGAGGACTCGATTTCAAATTGGTGCTTTAGCTAAAGTTTGCAACTAGACAGACAATGTTCTTTTTGATTTGGTTTGGTTTTGTTTTTCTATTCAAGGCACATGTTTTATAGACTCATTTGGTTATTCAGAGATATGTATAGCCACTGATGGACACTTGATTGGAAAATGTTTGGGTAAAGCAGTGTACACTTAATTGGGGGGAATTCTGTAAGTCTGAAAATACATTGCAGAAATAAATGACGTGCCTTTGTAGTTTTTTTTTTTTTTTAGTACAGATATACTCCATTAGTCCCCTCACCTGATCTCTCCCTATTCATCCCTGAAATCTAGTCTCCTGGTCAACTTGATCTGTGCTTGTATCTGAAGAAAATTTCATGGGGGTACACAATGGTATTACAGAGTAAGTGATTTCTAAGTTTTGAACTAATCAAACTATTTTTTTTTGTTTTCCAGAAAGGAGTCCTGGGTTGGGAGTGGGGAGACTAGTTAGCAACAAAGAGCAAGGGGTCTTTGCTCACACTGAAACATGACCGCACTCAGACAACATTATTTGTCTGAAACTCAAACAATGCAAATGTCCTCAATGAGATAAACAGGTGGAAAGAATTTGACATCCACTAGAAAAAAATGTGTCCATAAAATCAGTATACTGCAGCTTTTATTATTTTTATAAGAAGCAATGTTTCCGAAGAGCTATGGTATGCAAACCAGAGCTATGACCTTGCTTATGTGTACTTTCACATTAAGCAGAGAAATTGGTTGAGGTATCAGATGCATATTGTGTTCAAAATTTGCCTCTAAGTTTTAACTTAAACAACTCCATTATTTTCAATGTAAGCATAACCGTTAGGATTTAAATGTTCAGACAGGGGCTGGGTGGTGGTGGCGCACGCCTTTAATCCCAGCACTTGGGAGGCAGAGGCAGGTGGATCTCTGTGTGTTCGAGGCCAGCCTGGTCTAGGAGAGCTAGTTCCAGGACAGGAACCAAAAAGCTACAGAGAAACCCTGTCTCGAAAAAAGGAAAAAAAAATGTTTAGACAGGTATAATTATGAAAGTTTCTTATCATACTGTCTCTTTCATCAAGTTATTGTTCATTCTGCACTTGTGTATTAACTATTTTGATTCTTTTTTTTTACAGAATGTAGATAACAGAAAGCAAACTACATCTCAAAATTTCATTATGAAGAAATGGATTGTGCATTTGAAGTGACCACAGAATAATAGAAAAGGGGTAAAATTACTTAGTAATTATTTACTTAATTAATTACAACCCAACAATCAAAGTCACATTTATAATTTACAATTAATTTTTGCATGAAAAATTAAAAGTATTTATCTTGAAACTGCCTATCACACTTAGGATAACTTTCTAGAGAATCTTTATAGCTGTTTTTTAAATTTACATTTTTAAAAACCTATTTCCATTCTATTATTAACATGGTATAATAAAAAGGGTTTTTTTTTTAGAAATTCATATATAAGAGTTAGAATTCTTATTCTCAGCAATGTAAAATGCTATGTGAGACTGAAGATTCAAAACTTTTATCAAGATGTGATGGTCGGCAGAACGTTTTTTTTTTATGTAGTCTGCAAGTACATGTAATAATGATTAGATAACAATAATTGTACTACTTGTATTTAGATAAATTTTCTCTTCCTAAATACCGTAAAATATCTACTTTATATGATGAAAACATCATTATACATTGTAAATTTCAAGATCAACAGGTATTCTTGTAGCAACATTTTTTTTTGTAGAAATAAAATACTTTGAGTTTAGGTTCACTGTATTAATAATTGGGATAAGAGTTCTGTGTAGACATTTGCCCTTGTAACTCTGTATTTTTTGCATTTTCCAGCATTGGGGTAACATTTGTAACACAGGCTTTATAAAACTAAGTGCGGGAAAGCTTGCCAGATAGAACTGATAGGGAGGGATGATGATGTCTAGGGCTCTAAACTAAGTACTGTGTGGTAATTATACTACAAATGAAAACAGATGATCAGAGCATCCTTACAGCACACTTCTTCAAGAGAAACTCAGTCATTTGTAGAGAACAATCACATTCAGTAATAAATCAAAGCTGTACTAAACCTGCCACGGTACAACAGAGCTCTAAACAAAGCAGCAGAAATCCACAAGCTCCCTACCTCCCCCTGGCTCCCTGCTAAAATAAAACAGCGCAATTGCTTTTTCCTCCAAGTAGACTTCTATGCCTTTTACTTAGTCATTTGTTTTGTTTTGTGGCACATTCTTATCACACTTCCATACAATTAGTTTAATGACACTGAGTTCATACTGTGCAATGCATCTCTACATAGCCATCCATGGAGTATTTCTTGTGTAAGGGGAAAAGTCCATGAAGTGCTTTGTATTTTGTTTTACCTTAGTTCATCTAAAGGGTCATTCAATTATAGGAAAGAAGTGTCTACTTTTTTTCAGAAGTGTCTTGTGATTTCAGATTAATAACTACTGTCACCTTAAAACATACTCCAAAATATTAACAAAATATATACATTTTAATGTTAATAAATCCTGAAATTTAAATAGATGCATGAAAATATTATTGGTGTAGGAAGTCCTCCTTATATATATTGCTTTTATTGGTTAATAAATAAGCTACTTTCTTCAGCCAGTGGCTTTACATAATTTAGCCAGGCTGGAGGAGATATATTAGAGAGAGAGTAGGCAGAGTCAAGGAGAAGCATTGAGCTACCAGAGAAGAAAGACGTGAGCTGCCAGCCAGAAACTTGCAAGGAGAAAATAATAGAAATGGGTTAATTTAAGATATAAGATCTAGCTAGCAATACACTAAAGGGATTGACCAAACAGTGATTTATATAATATAGTCTCTGTGTGTTTATTTTGGGAGTCTAGGTGACCAGAAAATGAAAAAGCAACCTCCTCCAACATATCATATTCTTGTAAATATCTCAGAATATTAGCCTGTTATGCCAAAAATAGACATAATTTATTTTGAAATCTATACAGCATTACAATAACACTATTTAGTAGCATTAAAAGTGTTAGTTTCAAAAATAAAGTTGTATGCATAGGTAATACTAAGAATAATTGAAAGTAATAAAATGTGTGTACTTGATATTATAAAGGAAATTCTTATTTGCATAATTCATTAAAAACCATTTTAAATATTTCAGTATTGTTTGAATGAGAGGCTATGGTATATCTCTTTCATATTTTTATGATATCTTCATATTTTAAATATGTCTTAGTGTACTAAAGAAAAATCCCATACTGTTTTGGTTTGATTTTTTTACTAACATTGAGAGATTTCATTATGTTTAAATAAAAATGAGAATTATTGAAAGATAGGATAAATCTGTCAACATTTTCTTTTTACATTCATTATATAAGTGAAAATTGCTGTTGACTTAATTCCTAATGTCCCACCACGTTTTTTTTCTTATTTTTTCTGCTCTTTTAGTCACTTCTTTAGATAATAGTTTTCATTGTTTATTTTAAACTATTTCTATCTAATCCTCCACAGATTGTAACTGTTCTAAATTAAGAATCTGATAATTATCTATTAATTTATTGCTGCTATATCTACTGTTTATTATATGGCTTCTTTCTTTTCTTTTCTTTTTTTTTTTTTTTTTTTTTGGTTTTTCGAGACAGGGTTTCTCTGTAGCTTTGGTGTCTGTCCCGGAACTAGCTCTTGTAGACCAGGCTGGCCTCGAACTCCCAGAGATCTGCCAGCCTCTGCCTCCCGAGTGCTGGGATTAAAGGCGTGCGCCACCACCGCCCGGCAGTTTATTTCTTTGTTAGATTATACTCTGGGAAGCATCTTTTGAGTTCAAGCATCCAGAGCAATGTCTTGCATTTGGGTGTCACTTAATCAACAATGTTTGGTGATTAAATAAATGAATGAGATAATTTTCCAATTACTTAATATACAGTATTTACATACGCAATGTTTGCTAGATGCCACTGATTAATTTCCTCTAGGCACCTCAAAATCAGTATTTCAAGCCAACATTGTACCTCTAGTGTATGAGTTTGAAACATGATTTTCCCTATTGCAGAGAGGCCTGGAAGTCAAAGAAGATAGAAATGACATATTTAGTTAGCAACATCAAATAAAAAAATAATATTTAATCATTTTGTTGTTGAATTTTTGTTTTTATACAATCTATTAATTACTCTCTTCATATATTTCCTTTTATAAAGTTGAAAAATTAAGATAGTGCCTTTAAAACACAAAGAAAAGATAACCTGTGGTAGAGGGTAGGTAGGTAGTGAGGAAGTCAAGGTTCTAAGCTTGGCATATGGCCCAGTAACATAGCCCCCTCAGCATATTCAAGGCCCTAGGGTTGGTTTTCAACACCACTAGAGGTGAAAACAGATTATCCAAGAATGAAGTTATTAATGTATTTCTTTTAAAGTACTCAATTAATGAAATAAAATCAGACTGGTATCATTATCCAAATTTCAGCCAGTCTCTTACTATAAGAATTAATATTCTTTCCTTTTTACTTTATTTTAATCGTGTGTGTGTGTGTGTGTGTGTGTGTGTGTGTGTGTATGTAGGGGCAGTAATACTGTGTTTGTGTGAGTTTGGGTCTATTTGTGTAGGTCAGAGCACAACTCTGTGGGGTAAATTTTCTCTTCTAATATGGGATCCTCTGCTTGAATTCAGGCAATAGGGTTTGTATGAGTAGAACTTTTGCACTCTGAGCCATTTCAGCAGGCACAAGGCATTTGTTCTTCATAATGTCCTCTTGTAAACAGCACAAACATTTTCACTAATGGAAATCCTAAATCATTTATGTTAAGGTCATTAAATTCCTTTCCAAAGGAATTGGCTTATTTCCACAGTGTATGGTAGAGAGTCATAAGCATGCTGTGGTTGCTAGGAAATATGGTTTGAACACATGCCCCCCAAATTTCCGATTTCCCCTTTCTTACCCTCCTCATCCTTTAGTTTCTGACAGTTTCATGTATAGTTTCATATCATATTTTTACATGATTTTATCTGTACTAAGTGAAAGATCAACAAGTAAGAGAAAACATGCAAAATTTGTATTTCTGAGGCTGACTTTATTAGATCTTATGATAATATCAAGCTATAACCATTTTCCATCAAAATGACATAATTTAATTCAGTTCATGGATGAAAAAATCCATTGTGTAAATGTATCAAGTCTTTATCTATTTCTCTGTTTATAGATACCTAGTTTGGGTCCTGACTCAGCTATTCTGAATTGTTGCAGTAAATGTTGTTATGTAAACATTTCTGGACTATGATGACCTAGTGCCCTTTGGGTAAATGCTCGGCAGGGGTTTAACTGGGCCATAGGGAGGGACTATTTTTAGTGTTTTGAAGAACTTCCATTCTGTTTTCTCAGTAGCTAGATTGAGTTACATTTCCATAAGCAGTATATATATCTTCTTTTTCAAAATACATTTGTAATTACATTTAAGTACTCATTGGAAATTATTAGAATTACCACCAGACAAGGAAAAGACAAAGCTGGTTGATGATTTATAGTTTGTACAATGGAGCTCAACAAAACATTTGGGGTTACACAATTGCCATTTTTAACAGAGCTCTTTCAACACTACTGGAACAAACCATCTGTCAGCTTAGACAAAACTTCATGACTATAGACACCAGGTAACAATCAGTGGAAGTTTATGCAAAGCTGACATGGTAAACCTAATATTATTTTATTTTATATCAGGATGGCATACTAATTAAAGCAAATGAAATTTGACAATAATTTTTTAATTGGGCTAAGAGAACAATGTTATTGATTTAACAAATTAGTGAAACAAGATTATACGAAATGAATTTATAGCCCCACTACAAACTTACTTTTTTTAATCTACCACTCTGATCTTCCCAGCAATCGTGTTCCTTTCCACCCTACAATATTCTCTTGATAAAGATTATTTTGGAGAAATTTACAGCATGACATTGTAGAAGTACTAGCAAATGATGGACTGTGTTGAACTTTGCTGTAGACCACAGGGCCTGACGGAGTGACAGCAGGAAATTGCAGTGACTTCTAATGGCTCATAGAGTTTAATGTCCAGTTCTTTAGGATTTAGTCAGAAGGTAGAAATGTGACTGGTAAGTTCTTAAGCTAATGAGACTATGCTATGGGTCTTTTTCTAATTAACTTTAATCTTTGCAAATCCATGAATTGAGGTTCAGTAAAGAGATGATCATTTATATAATCACAGCTGAGTGTTTAATAAGAATGCAGAGATTCTTTCCGAATGCAAATCTGATCCTTCTGAATCCTTTAGTGGCTCCCCATTGACTCAATGGCAAAAATGTAAGTCCCTTAGCACAAAACACAGGTTATGTGTGTGGACTCTGGTCTCCCTGGAATCGGCTCACTAATTGTTAGATGAAAATATTCCAGCTCTACTGATTTACTTATAACTCTTCCCAAACACCATGTATCTTCTCCACAGCATCTTTATAAACGACACTTCCTTCTTTCAGTTTCTTTTCTTATTGTCTTTATTTCACTTCACATTTCAATTCACTGCCAATCTCTTTCCAGGTTTTTAATACAGCCTTGTCTCTGACATATAATTCCTCCTTTTCCTGTGGCATTTACCACTGTTCATTGCCATCATGGCTCTTAATCCCCATTTTACTCACTAGCTCTGGAATACTTGAATATTAAGAAATGCATATTTTACATCTCTTCTTACAACCATCATCATGCTACCCAAAGATGTCACTAAATAAAAGATTAATGGTTGAATGATAATTACATTTATATATCATAACAATTTGTGAGACAAGGGAACTTAAACCTTATATATTTGAAGAAAGATTAAAAACTCACTCTCTCTTTCTCTTTCTAATTTTGGTAGGATGGCTAACGAGAGACAGAGGTAGATTACAAATAGAGCCTCTACATTTCATGATGACACTAAATAGATGAAAATAAAGCTACAGTTTGAAGACCCAGAAAGCTTAGGAGAAATGGCTTAGATAAAACGCTGCAGAGCTGTTCCCAGAAGGGCGGCAGCTGGCTACAAGGGGCAGCCGGACCCACCACCTGAGGTCTCTGTGGCTCACAAGCTGGTGAGAAGCAGCAGGTGAGAGACCTCGGTGGGTCGGTGGGGCAATCAGCCCCAGGAAGAGCGAGCCATATCCGATGAGAGACTGAGACGGACAGGCACACCATGCAGAGTGAGTATTTATTTAGTGGGTTATGGAAATAAGGGAAAGGGGGGGGGGGGGAGAGAGAGAGAGAGAGAGAGAGAGAGAGAGAGAGAGAGAGAGAGAGAGAGAGAAACAGAGGGAAGGGGGAGAGAAACAGAGAGAGAAGAGAGATGTGGGGACAGGAGAGGAGACCACAATCACCTCTTCTAAAGAGACAGGCAGAGAGATAGCAGGCTGCAAGCTGAGGAAGATATGCTAGTCTCTGCTGAAGGGGGGGAATGGGCGGGGCTTGTCTCTTCAAGGGACAGACAGACCATTATGTTAGGTATAGAGGAAGGGACTACAGGAGTACACAAGATCTCCCTTGAAGAGGGAATAGAATTAATTTTATGCATGGATTGGAGAATGGAGAAACAGAAACAGGAGGATCAGGGAGAAAGGAGGAGGTGAGGTTGAGGGGGGAAATGACAGAAGAAACAGATAGGAAAGGTATTTGATGGGTGGTATAAAAACATAAAGTAGTGGAAATTTACTAAAATATATGAAATTGATCCTAACGAATTCTCTAAATAATGAGGGATATGGAGCCCCAGTTTGCCATATTTTTTCACCAGGTGAACCGTACAGTACTGGAACTGGCTAACATTCAATTGAGTTATTGACCACCGAGGTCCTGAGAAAATCCCCGAACAATCTACGCTGTTTTCAAGAAAATAGGTTGCTCTCCACACACTTACAGCACTGCCCAATTGCGAAAGAAAACAAACGAATTACTCATTGAACATGGAGACGTCAAGCTGCTGCCTACATAGAACCTGCACCCCTACATTCTAGCAACTTCGGTATGGGAACACACTTTGCACGCTACCAACAGAGGAACATAAACATCACCTCAGCCACAAAAGTCTTTGATCCTGCAAGAAATACGCACGGGCAATTGTGACTCAGTGCTTTTGAGGGTAACCCACCAGAATGTCCGATTAAACTTAAGCACCATTCTATAGGACGGAGCTCATACCTAACAGTGCTTGCATGGCCAAGAACCAGAGGCTAGATAGCCTATAGATAAAGCCAAACACTACTGCTATTTAAAAAAAAAAAAGTAACAGTAGGTTGACTCCTAATGATATTCTCCTCTACTCCTAAATTAGTATATACTTTATTCAGCCATAGAAGTTTCTTCCTGCAGCATATTGGAATAAATACAGAGATTTCCCAAGCCAGACATTACATAGAGAAACTTTGGAACGTCTTGATGGGATGTCTCCATTAAATTCCAAATTCTCTCAGATATCAGGGACCTCTGAGTAATAGAGGTGGTTGTATGTAAGAGCCAGAGAGAATGGAGGACAAGAAGAGAACAAGGCCTCGTAAATGAACTGAGCAAATGTCACGTGGACTCGGAGACTGAAGCATCAAACCAGGGCTAACAGAGACTGCACCAGGTCTTCTGCATATATATTATAACTTTCAGGTTATTACTTTCACAGGACTCCTTAGTGTGTGAACACAGAAGTCTCAGATTCTTGTGCCTTCTGTACGGGTTCTGTTCCTTTGGTTTATTTTCCTTGTGCAAATTCGATGTGATGGTGTTTGTGATAGCGTATTGGACATAGTTTCATCATGTGTTGTTGTTATTTCTTAGAATCCAGTTCTTTCCCAAGGAAAGACAGGTTGTGGAACTGGCTGAGATGGGAGCTGGGGAGAATTGGAGTGTAATCAGGATACAGTGTATTAGAAAAGAACCTATTTCTATTAAGAGGGGAAATAACTATTTTATTCTGATATAGGAATTCAAAATCTCATAGGTAGCATACAACTCTTTTTGGGCCTATTCGCTCATAGTGGGAGCCAGGGATGGGCTAGGTTAAAATTTGAGTCGAGGAAAGAGATCAGCAGAGGTTGGATAACAAAATGAATTTCAGTAGAGTAGAAAACAGCTGATTTCCCATCTTAAGTATCTGAACAAATTCTGATTATCAACAATGTCGCAGGACAATCAGATAGACTGAATGTTCACAGAAAGAATTTATTTTTTTTCCACACAGTCAAATGGGACTCAAGAGGCAAAGATATACTGGGTTTCAGATACCCACTGAAGTTACCACTGAAAAGGTGAGGGACTCCGAAGGACAAAAGAAATGCAGTTCTGCTGCTCTTGAAAAGCTGCAGTCTAGATTCAACAAAGTTTATTCTCTCTACTAAAATGCAAACAGCTCAGTAATTTATCTATTTAGATTACCTGGGGGATGATTATGTCATGTGAACTCCTGGAGAAATATGTACTACATGTGGAAAATGAATGAAATCTAAAAATAGATGATTTTGCTAAGATGGGTTACCGTCAAGTACACAGTGTGTTTCTGTTTCTGATGTAGATGGAGTCCTAAATAGGTAAGAAAGAAAGAAAAAAAACACACAGAAATATATCTGAAGTGAATATTTTATCTATGCTACTTCAAAAAGCTTTTATTTTTATGTGTATGTGGTGTGTGTGTGTGAGAGAGAGTGTGTGTGTATACATGCTTATGGTGTGTGTGTGTGTGTGTATGTGTATGTGTGTATGTGTGTTCATGTAGATGCCATCAGAAGAGTTTGTCTGATCACCTAGAGATCCAGTTTTATGTAGTTATAAGTCTTCCTATTGAGCGACGTGAACAGAGCTGTGGTAACTCTATTCCATTCAACATACTTTAGTCTGTTTGCATTTGCTAGTTTTCTCAAGGCAAGAGGTGCATTTTCCTACCTCCTTACATACATGGGATGTAAGCATTTTAAATGTGATACTTAGTGTAAACTTTACGGATCTTTGAAAGGGTGGTACTTTTTTTCAGGTAATAAACTGATTAATTTGCATACCAGTTTCTGTCTTCTAAGGAGGTTCAAATACTCTGTAGTCTAAATAATCAGTTTTCCCAAATGGCTAAGTTTCTTTTATTTTCTGGGTACCTGCTGACCCCCAAGATGTATCTTCACCTGAGTGGAATGCAGATCTTTATTTTATGGTGTTTTCAGAATAAGAAAAGTCTTTTTTGAATGTGGTTCTTTCTGGCCATGGTGCTTCACTGCCCTCAATCGCTCAGGCTTCCTTTGTTTGGTTTCTATGCTCTTATCTGCATGTCTCCTGTCCTCTTTTCATACTTCAATTCTTCCAACTTTTGACTGGCTTACAAATAACCTGCTATTTTTATCTATGTTGTATTTAGCCAGATAAATTTTCGATTCCTTATTTTTGTAATTTAATCCTTCTTTAGAGTTCTGTTGGGAGCCTCTGACTAATAAGGATTGTAGTCTTACTCATTCTGAAATTTGGAACAGCAATGCAAAAAATGTACTTTTTAAAAAGTAACTAATGCATCATATACAAACATATATTTGGGTATGCAAAATTATAATCATAATAACATATACATATGCTTTTATAATTTTAGGTTCAGTGGAATAACTATGAATTCTAGAACTCTTTCTAAAGGTAGAAAATGGGCCAAGAATATCCTCATAAAAAAACAGAAAAGTTTCAAAGAGTAATAATGCTGTCTCTGAATGATACTAGAGGCTTTATCAATACCATGTTATTGGCCAAACTGAGAATATGTAAAAGGATTTAAATAATTACTATGGTTATGTAAAAGTTCTGAGCAAGTAAATAATTTATTCAAGAGGCTACATGAATAAAAATGAATGGCAAACAGAAAATTAAAAATATATTTATCAAATAATGTTCCTAAAATTTTGGGAAGCATTAAAATATCCTTGATATTTTATTTTACCATATAAAACCAGAGCATTTTTAAGAGTACAGGTATTTTTAATTTTTTCTATGTTAGAGAGTTTGAAATGAAATGTTTAATATTCATGTGTTACTTAATCCCTCATATGATAGTACACCTACATTATTGGTGTCAACTTCTATCTTCATATATATATTCATAGATATATTCAAACTCACCATATATCTAATTTATAAAGTGTAATAAATATGAATATAAGATCACCAAGTGACTAACTGTATTTACTAAAATGTGTCAATATTTTAATAGAATTATCAGTTTGACAGTAATAAATATTTCCTTGTATTTCTTTGAATATTTTCAATCAAGTAGATAGTTTAGTATTTTCTTTGATTTTAAAAGTGTTGATTTTTATGACTGATTAGCCTTTTTGGAAAGTACATTTATCAAAATGTTTCCACGTAGCTCTATGAATACTCAATGAATACAATGCGCACCTTTTAAATTTTTCAATTTATTTGCCGAATAATGGTTGTGATACACCTTATGAGTAGAGAAACTTTTCAATTTTGTTGGTTAATCATGTTTTAAATTTTACACATGAATTTTAAAGATGCTTAACAGGTTAATTTGGAGGAAACAACTGCACATATTTCAGGACAACAAGGGTAGCTGTCTGTCTATGTTCTCTACTGCTGTATCCTTGTGTGGCTTCAGGGATTGGCCAGAAAGGGCTGGTGAGGGTATGAGAAAAAGACAAACACAGGGACACAGGACAGCTGAGATCTGTCAGTTGGGCTATATGATAGGGAAGCTGCAGTACCTCAGGTTTGTTATATACAGTTGAACAGGGAGACGAGGTTATTGCATACAGCTGAGCAGAGGAGTTAGGTTTAGTTAAATCAGTGGAGCAGTCTTTACAGGGAAGCGGTGCTTGGGCTGTAAATATTCAGGATAAAAAGGCTGCAGAGGGCATTTTCGGCATACACTGTGGCCTAAAGGGAAGGCTTGCTATCCCTCTGAGCCTCACCTTTGGAAGGAATGTCTTGGCAATTTTTCATGTTCCTAAGATTTTGGTCCTTGATAGACTGTCTCATGACAACACATACTCAGGACTTCACAAATTCAGGGATGCCCCTACTCCTCAAATACTGCCATATAAAATCTCATTCATCTCATTTCTCTTGATTTTATTTTTCTCTCTCCCCATTAAACATCTTGTGGGCCTTGACTTATCTCACTACGGATTCACATTACATACTCACTCATTGCTGTAAAAAGGACACACTTTTATTACTGAGTAATTACACTAAAATATTTTGCAAAAAGATATATTTAAATGGCAAAACAGTACTTGGATAGAATGAAGCAAAGCCATAAAATATGGGAGGCCTCCCCCTCTCTGAGGAATGAATAGGGAGTGAGATGGGGGAAAAGTTGGGGAAGGGGGAAGAGGGGAGGGAGGAGGAACTGAGATTGGTATGCAAACATTATTTAAAAATAATTGTCATAATTAATATAATGAGTATTGTATGTGAATTTTTTTCCTATTTTTAATTTTTTCTTTATTATTTTATGCAAGGTTAAATCATATTGATTCCCTCATCCACTTCCTCCCAGGTTATCCATTGCTTCTATCCAAATTTGTGTATTTTTCCCTAACCAATCAAGTGTATTTAATGCTAGCTATACATGTAGCTACCAACTGGAGCAGTGGTTTTCAACCTTTCTAAATCTGTGATACTTTAATCACATGTTGTGGTGAGCTCCAACTACAAAATTATTTCATTGCTACTTTATAAATTTAATTTTGTTACTGTTATGAATTGCAATGTAAATATCTAATATGTAGGATATTTGAAATGTGTGACTCACAAGTTGAGAATCATTGTGGAGTATAGTGAACCCATCAGGGGCCATACCTTTAACTCAAACTAATTCTCCAGATCTCAGCAGCTATCAATTGCCAGTAGCTCCTCTGCTAGTGATGGGACCTCATACCCACCACTCCTTTTCATGCTTGGACATAGTCTGCCTTGAAATTCTACAGCTATTTTGCATGCTGGTTCAATTTCTGTGAAGTAATATGTGCAACTTCCCTGATATGTCTAGGAAATACTATTTCTTTTAAACCATCTACAAGCTTGAACTCTTACAATATTCCCACTCCCTATCTGCAAATGAGCCTTGAGAAGGGAGGGTGTGATATAGATGTCCTGTTTAAGGATAGATTTTTCTTAGTCCCATATTCTTTCTGTTTGCTTAGTAGTTCTCTATGTTAATCAACATATTTCCAAATAGGAGCTTTTTTTTAGAAGAACTGAGAAATGCAAGAATCTATACAGAAATGATGAACGATCAGAAGTCTATTGATACATTTATTTAGCAGACTAAAAATAATATTTTCTTTCCTAGGTCTATGACTCATTCAGTCACATATTCTTGGCTCATATTGATGCCAGATATTAATTACAAATAGTGGAACTGGCATTAAATTCAATCTGAAAGTTGTTGATTACTCCCATAATGTTTGTGTCACTATTACATTATTGGGACTATCTTCTCAGGCAGGTAGCTTTGAGAACTTGCAAGGTTCATCGCTGGGTAACATTGGTGACTATTTTTTTCCTCCTCTGGTAGCATAGCACCTTCTAGCACTATGAAAGCTAGCCATCAGACATGACAGTCCCAAGTGCATACCAGCATTATTTCTCTATATTCTTTGACTCAAGTGATGTCCTAAGCAATGGAGTCTTATTGTCAAGTTCTTTATAGAAACAAAGATCATTGGGAATAGTCTGTAGTGTTTAGGGCTGTCTATAGGGCCTACTGACTAATAGCTCCCTGAAAAAACATCTCATTACTACTAATGAATTTGTTATTTGTTGATCTGTGGTGTCTAGTAGGAGCCTTGTTGAGTAACTCTATTAAAACTCTTTTAATGTAAGTGTGTATGTATATTTAGGAAGCTTCTATTATATTAGAATTCTATACAACTTTTTCAAAATGCCTTTAGTGTTAGGTATCCATCTCTGTATTATCTACTCTATTCTGCCGTCTTATCCATTACCCTATTTAACGCTTTCTTTTCTTCATTCATTCTTAACTCTGTCTATGATTATTTTCAATTTTCACTACCTTAATATCCACCACTTATGAATTTCTTCACCTATGTGGGTATTCCATATGGAATTCAGCTATCTGAAGACTCAATACTAATATTCACACATGAGAGAAAACATGGTGTTTGTCTTTATGAGCTTGGGGTACCTCACTCAGAATTATTCTTTCCAGGTTGAAATATTTACCTGTGTAATTCATACTTTTATTTTTCTTAAAATTTGGATAATATTTCAATTGGTGTAATTCTTATATGAGATGGATGACTAAGTGTTTATGTCATTGGGAGAAACAGGATTATTAGCATATGAGGAAGCACATATATGTCATATCAATATATTTGAATAAAAACCCTTTTCAAAATGCAAAATACTTCAATTATTTCATTGTTCTGATGCTCAGTAAATTTAAAGGTTTTTATAATATTTCCAGTATATTTCATAAAATGCATTTTATCTTTCAGATGAATATTTTGAATTTCCACCATGTTGCTATATGAATAAGTTCCAGAGTACATCATGTATTCATTTATCCAAATTTTATAAATAATTGAGTGTCATTTCCTTAGGGTGCCTTTGTCAAAATTACCTTGGACTGATGATTTTGTTTTGTAAAACATCAAAGAACAATAGAGAACTCTCCATTTCCTATTACAATTTGATTGAATATGATCAAATTCAATATAATTGTAATTTCAATTAAATTATAATGGCTGTGTCCAATATGTAAGCCAACAATAATTTTATTTTTGAGTAGAGAATCTCACTACATGTGAAAAGCTAAAAGGATGCTTTTGTAAAAGCCTCAGATGAACCAATGAAACATAATATGTATTTGTCAAGTGAGTGACTAGCATAAATGTTTTTAGCAATTCAAATGTGATAAAACCTGTGTTCTTGATAGAAAATGGGAATTTTATATAATTGTTTGGTTAAAAAGATTGAAGGCATATATTTCATGGTGATGATGTAAGAAATAAAACCCCAAATATGTAGAAAAATTACCAAGCATTTTTAAAGGTATGCTTGACACAAAAAACAAACAACCTTTCTTTTTTTTGGGGGGGGGATGTGAAATTAGCATAGCATTGAGACAAGAAATAACAAGGTCACAGATTGGAAATTGAGAATGGCATGTAAAAATCTCTTAGTTAATATTAGATGAACTTATTATGACATTGTCTAGTAATTCCCCGAACTTTTACCCACAAATTATAGAAATAGTAAGAACATCTAAATAATCTTTGAAAGACTAATCTATATTTTTTAACAATTGCAAGCAATTAAACATTTTAGAGTAGATATAAAAGTAACTTCTGACCAAAAAGGTATATGAATAAAATGTAAAGTAAGAAACACTTTAATGCAAGAAGAGTGAATGGGGAGTTTTGGAATATGAACAATAAACAAACTAAAATTATTAGTGCAGACAACTAAGAAATTAAGATGATTTTTAAAAAAAGTAGTCGCTTGCTTCACATGAATTTGCTTGTAATTATCTATCACTGCTGAGGATTTTGGCCTCTGCTGGTCATCTAGATCTTGGGAGACTTTAGCAAGGCTAGAGGGACCAGGTATAAAAAGACTTATGCCACTGTTATTTGCTTTGAAGTTAAAGTGGGGCATGGGAAGCACATAGTCACTAGAATATGACAATGACAACAATCTGAGGCCAGCAAGAAGGTGATTTAGGCTTTTAGAAAGCATGGAATGTAAGTGTGCAAGCAACCTTAAAGACTTTGGGATAGTCTTCCCTGTAGCATCCCAAAGGGAGCCCCGTTTACCATTCCTCTAGTATAAGGAGTGACACATTGAAACACTTGAGTTAAATGACATCAAAAAATCAAATGACGGTAATACATATTACAGAATATTACACTCAGATACTGAGGAATAAATACTCTTTTCATCAACACATGAAACAGTTTTCAAAATTATGGCAAATCACAATACTTGTGAAAATGTATTCTATGTCAAAAAATTAGGTATCAGCTCCAATAAAAACTACAGAAAGTATATAATATCATAAAGAATAAACAATGCACTAGTGAATAAAAACTGGGTCACTGAAGAAGTCAAGAAGAAAATAAAAACTTCCTAGAATTGAGTAAGAGTGAAAATATAACTTACTAAAATCTATGGAGCATATGAAGGATGTCATATTAGGAAGGATTATGTCACTAAGACTTTGCCTCAAAAAGTTTGAGAGTTCTCAAAGTAATAGTGATATACCCAAAAGCCTCAGAAAAAGAATCCAAACCATAATTAGTAAATGGGAAGAAAAAAACAATAAAAATAAAACAATGAATAAATGAGAATAATTGAAACAAATAATTGGTTCTTTGAAAAGATGAGTAACACTGATAAAGCCTTAGATAAAATAACTCAAAGAAAAGGAGAGAATAGACAATTAAATTAAATTACAAATGCTTGGCTGTAAACAGAGACTGTTCTTTCATTTCCTGGCTACCCAGACTTGAATAATTACACAGAAACTATATCAATTACAACATGGATTGACCAATAGCTCAGGTATATTTCTAGTTATCTCTTACATTTTAAATTAACCCATTTCTATTAATCTATGAATCATTATGAGGCTGTGGTTTACCAGTAATATTCTGGCATCTATATCCTTTGGCAGTTACATAGTTTCTGCCTGATTCTACCTTTTTTTATTCCTGTATTCAGTTTAATTTGTCCACTAGTATATTCTGCCCTGCCATAGGCCAAAGCAGCTGTACATTGGGTGCCATTTTGTAGATGGAGACTGTTCTTTTGCTTCCTGTCCATCTAGATCCGAATAATCACAAGGAAACTATATTAATTACAACACAGTTTGGCCAATGGCTCAGACATATTTCTAGCTAGCTCTTATATCTTCAATCAACCCATTTCTATTCATCTATGTTTTGCCTCACGGCTGTGGGGTGCCAGTAATGTTCTCGTATCTACCTCTTTCTGCAACTACATGTCATCTACCTGGCTCTGCCTTCTTTCTCCCTGCTTTCAGTTTAGTTTTTCCACTTAGCTATATTCTGTCCTACCATAGGCCAAAATAGCTTCTTTATTAACCAGTGGTAATAAAACATATTCACACTATACAGTGGGGAATCTCACATCACTTGGCAGCCATTGGGGTAGATATTAACATAACACAGTTTCAAAACAAGGATTCTGTGAAACTGGAAAAAATTAAGAAATAGAAAATTTCCTATGTATATGCAATATACCCAAATTAAACCAATATGAAATATAGAATTTAAACTGACTCATAACCAGCAACAAGATTTAAGTAGCGATAAGTAATCTCACAACTGATCAAACTCAGAACCAGATGGATTTATTGCAAGAGTATAGCATGGCATTAAAGAAGAATTAACAGCAATGCTACATAAATTATTTCATGAATAGAAAAGAAAAGGAGGTTAAAAATCTAACATTATATTGCTACCAAAACCAGGTAAAGACAAAAACAAAATAAAAATTTCATGCTATTCTCCTTGATGAAGATAGATGTAAAAATTCACAACTAAACACTGGAAAACTGAATTCAAGCTCTTATTTAAAAGATAATTCATCATGAGCAGGTCACTTGGATTACCAAAATGCAAACATGATTAAATGTATGCAAAATAGTAAATGTTATTCATCACAAAATAGATACAAATATAGATCAAATGATCATTTTACTAGACACACAAAAAAGCCTTTGACAAAATCCAGTGTATTTTTATGAAAAAAGCCATGGAGATGATAGGTATGAAAGGAACATACATCAATATAATAAAAGTTATTTGTGATAAACATATTAAACATCATGTTACATGGAGAAAACCTCAAAGATCTCCGATTGTTATTTGTACAAGGCAATGATACCTATACTATCCACACATTTTCAATAGTGTGTGTAGTCTTAGCTAGAGCAATATCACAGAAGTTGAAAACAAAAGGAATATAAATAAGAAAAGAAGTAAAAATATTTATTTGAAGATGATAGAATTCTATATGTAGGAAATACTAAAACTTTTGGAACAGTTAAATAATTAGAGCAAAGTGGCTTGATAGAAAAAAAAATAACATGCAAAAACCAGTAGACTTCCTATGCCAATGGCTATCAGATGGAAAAGGAAATCAGTAAAATGTTCCCATTCACAATAAATATAACAAAGTAAAATTACTAGAAATCAAGCTAAATAAGAAATCAGGAAACATAAGACATTAGAAGATAGAAAGCTCCAATGCTCATAAATTAGAAGTATTAATATTGAAGAAAACGACTATCCTACCAAAAGCTATTTACATATTCCTTGTAATCTCAATGAATATCTTAAAGACTGACAGAAAAATACAAACAAAAATATATATGGAGGCATCAAAAAGAAAGGAGAGCCAAAGCAATCTGAATATAAGGAGTACTGCAGAAGCAATCAGTGTATATTAATTCAAGTTATATACCAGTCACAAGATTAAAAGAAGAGTGGCACAAAATCAGACATATAAATAAATGGAACATTATTAAAGGTAGAATATAATAATCTCCATCTATCTATCTATCTATCTATCTATCTATCTATCTATCTATCATCTATCTATCTCTTTATATCTTTAACCAGTATACATATATTGAAAAAATAGAGCATTTTCACCAAATGGCTCTGAGAAAACTGGATTTCAACATGAAGAAAAATGAAACTGGAACCAGCTCTTACTTTGTAGAAAACTCCAAAAGAACCAATGACCTCACCAAAGAACCAAATACCCTGAAAGTACTTAATGGAAAAAAAGGGAGTATGTTTCGATTTCTACGCACATATAATGATTTTTCTGAATAAGATTCCAATTGCACAGTAAAGGATGCCATCAACATACAAGTGGTATATCAGGAAACTTATAAACATTTGGTGTAGCAGGAGAAACTTCAAAGCAGGCAAATAGACAATGCTTATAATTGACTAAAATCTTTTCTTGATATAAATCTGATAAAAGATTAGTGTCCAGAATACACAAAGAACAAGATAAACTAAACAACACAATTTTAAAAATGGATTATTGAAGCAAACAAAAAATTCCCAAATGAAGAAATGTGGATGGCCAAGAAACACTTTGCAAAGTTTTCAGCATCTTTAACCATCAGGGAAACGCAAATTAAAGCTATTTTAAGATTCCAACTCACCTGGGTCAGAATATTCATCATCAATGCAAATGGCAACAAATTGTTTTGTAAATGTGGTAAAGGGGAAACTTGGATACACTATCTGTGAGAGTGTATATTAGTTCAACCAATTTTGAAATCAGTATAAAAATTTCTTAAATAAACTAGAAATAAAATTTTCATATGTTCCAAGTATACCTCTCCTGAGTATACAGTCTAAGGATTTTTTATTCTATGACAGAGAAAACTTGTGTATCCATATTCATTGCTACACTCACATTAGCTTGAGAAAGAAATCAACTTAGATGTCTATAAACAGGTGAATGCATGAGAAAAAGTACAAATACAGAATGTAATAAAACTCAGCTATAAAAGGAAGTGATTTAGGAATTTGTAGAAAAAACATTGTGCTCAGAAGATATGATCTACTAAATGAAACATCCCAGTATAAAATATTGGATAGCTTTCTCTAAATTACTGTTCATTGAGACCACAGAGATTTCCAGCCAACACAGTCTATTGGCACTTTCTTGCTTATACACTATAACTACCTGGTAAGACTCTATTTCTGAGGACAAACATGGTATCTACTCATTTAAAAGTGTATATTAGCTGTAAAGTAAAGAATAACTATGCTAAAAATCCACAGGCCCAGAGAGTACAGGTAACAAGGAGGCCATAAAGGAGAATGCGTGATTCCCTTTGGGAGGGGAAATAGAATAGGTTTTGTAGGTGGATAGGATTGGGTCAGGATGGATACATGAGGGAACAGGTTGAAGGGTGGAAGGAAGGGGAGAGTGCTGAAAGAAATGACTGGAAATGGAGATCATTTTGCCAACAGTGGGGATCAAACTGGTACAAGGGAAACTCCAGGAATCTATAAGGATAATCCCAGCTAAGGGTGCCATAGATATTGTGAAAGTGATCCACTAATGACTGGTCCAGCATTAGATCCATGCCAGGAGAGTGGGCCCACCTCTGACACTGTCTGAAGTACCAGGACTCAGAGACTGGATGATCCAGAGACGTAAGATAGAACCAAACATTACTGGGGATAAAGAAAGTCAGTGTAATGATATCTAATGGTATTTTGCTATACTCATAAACTGGTGTTCACCCCAGTTGTCATCAGAGAGACTTTATCCAGTAATTGATGGGAACAGATTCAGAGATCTACAGCTGAAGAGAGGGAGAAAGGATTATAGGAGCCATACAGGTCAAGGACATTACAAGAAGAGAATTCACACAATCAACTAACATAGGCTCATAGGAGCTTACAGAGCCTAAACTGACCACCAGGAAGTATGCATGAGACCAACAATCAGGGAACATGCATGAAACTGACCTAAGCCCTTTGAATATGTAGCTTGGTCTATTTTGTGAGATTCATAACAGCGAGAGCAGGTGTTATCTCTAACTCTGGCTGGGTTTTGAAAACCTAGTCTTTATACTGGGTGGCCTTCCCGGCCCTAATACAAGGGGAAATACTTTTTCCTACCTCAAAATGATATGCCATACTTTGTTGATACACATGAAAAGCCTCCCTTTTTCTGAACAGAAAATAAGGAAGAGTAGATTGGGGAGGGGAGCAGAGGGGCAATGGAATGGAGAGAATAGGGGAGGATGACAGTCATCAGGATGTAAAATAAATAAATAAATAAATTTAATTAATTATAAAAGAAGAGTTTTCAATTAATTTAGAAGATAAACATAAAAATATCTGATATCAATGTCATTTCATTCTCTAACATTTTATGTTTTTATGGGCATGAATCTCATCCAATTCTCACTTTGTGTAGTTTATCTGTGAGATATCCTGATGCTCAGATGCAAAGCAATTTATCTGAAATAGAACTACTTCCTTGAAAATTAATCCAGATTTAACCTATCAGTTGTAACCCGTTCTGCTCATTCAGTGATCTCAGGTCTTGGGTAAACTTGGTTTGAACATTTTCCCATTCAGTGGCATTTATGAATGCTCAGGTTTTCATTATATGTTGTTGTCTTTATAATGATACTCTTTAAATAAAACCAAGAAATATTCCATTTGAGTAACTGATTTAAGAAATTAGAACAAACATTTCTCAATATCTCTCTTTTTAGCTATTTTATTATTATTGCTTGAGCAGTGGCAGTGGCCATGATGGTAGTGCTCATGATGCTTGTGGTCTTGTCTCTGTGTGGGTTCGTCCCTGTTTGTCCCTGTGACTGCAGTGGCCATGGAAACCAGGAAACCAGGAAAGAGAGTGGGAATTTCTGAAGCTGCAGCTATAGGAAATAGGCGTTGAAAAGAAACAAAACCAAAAATTTTGTATCCTTTGAAAAGTCAGTGAATACTTTTGACCTCAAAGTCATCCCCCAATGGCATTATTTTTCTCTAATCATGAGCAAATTGCTATTGTACATTATCAGTTCTCCATCACTCGAATGAGACAAAAAGCAGTTTAACAAAGAGTAAAATGAAATTCATTTAGATTTGACTCTTTCTCTATCTGCTGTCTGTATGTATTTATGTATGCATGTTTTTATATTTTTATGTGTCTCTCTTTCTATCACAGAGTATGTCTCACCCCCCCCCCCGTGTGTCGTGTGTGTGTGAAAGAGAGAGAGAGAGAGAGAGAGAGAGAGAGAGAGAGAGAGAGAGAGAGAGAGAGAGTTTTATTTGTATACTTGTTTTTTTACTGGAAAATGATTATGGCACCTGGTTCAAGATAGCAGAATGAACATATTTATTTACTGCTTGTTCCTCTATTGTTCCTTTAAACATGCAGACTTTGGTGACCGTTTTAAAATAATGTATAATGTAAGGGACACAGGTTCTAAAGGATAGGAGTCAGTAGAACAATGCAAGATAAGAGGTGCAAAAATGTTTGAAGGGATGAAGACTTGAGAGAATGGAGAATGATGCACAGGCTGGAAGAGGAAACCAAATTTTCTCATTTTTGCTGAGGGAGTTCTTCTTCTTCTTAATCCTGTAGTGGGTAAAGACAAGGGGATTAATTCATGATCTGTGGAGAACAGCCTGCTTCCTATTCCTCTTACACAGCCTTGCTGACTAAGCAAAGGGGCTGGATAATTACCCCCAGGATAAAAAATACACATATATAATATAATATAATATAATATAATATAATATAATATAAACAGGAGAAGTTTCTTGGGAGAAAGAAAGAAGCTAACCTGAGAGCTGGTAGAAAAATTAAGTCTCCTAATATATACTATAGCTTCAGAGTCACCACACACACACACAACACACACACGCCAATCCAGCCTTTCATATTATCACTCTAATTGTCGCTACTTGTGTAGCAAAATTTTGCTTTTCCTACTTATTTTTGTTTTTTTTAATGTATTTAGTGTCATAGAATATTTAACACAAACTAATAAATAAAATACATATTAGTAAAAATCAACAAATCCCACTACAGGCACATTAAGTTAGAACACTGTGCTCAGTGCTTCTTTTATTATATCTTGCTCTTCTCTATTTCAATATTACCAGAATTCTAAATTTTGGGTTCATGTTTTATTTTTCTCAAGTGCTTTGCTATTTTTTGAGTAACAACAATGTGTTAGGAATCTCTCATAGTGTGTATCATTTGACACTTTATTGCGTTACTGTCTTCCTACTCAAAGTGATTACAATTTATGAAGTTTAGTTATGCTAATGTACCATTTGTAGTTAGCGTATTTATCTTACATGGAGATGTAGGTATAATTTGTGTGTCGTAATTTTCAATTTTTTCATTAAATATGATTTGATTATATTTAATCTCCTCTCCAATTTTATGTTCTTCCCTTTCTCTTAAAACAAAGCAATCAAGAAGAAGCAAACAAGCAGAAAGAACACACACAGACAAAGAAAAAGAACAAAACACAAAGTACATTTTGTTTTTGTCAACTACTCCCACATATAACCTACCTTAATAGATAGTTGGTATTCTTAGTGAAACTCAGTAGGAGAAAACTGATTTTCCATTTCCCAGCAGGTATCAATTGCAAGTAGCTTCTTAGTTAGGGATGGGACTTTGTGTCCATTCAGGTACTGGTTCTACCTAAAAGAGTGTGCCTAGAATCCAACCAAGTGGTGGTTACTTGCAAAACACTTTTGCTACTACTGTTTCCAATGTATCTTATAAACAGGTCACTGTTGAAGGTGGGAGGATTTGTAGCTAGAGGATTTTGATGATGAATGCTAGTCAGTAACGCTAAAATATGCAGCAGGGCACCAGCAGGATTTTTCTACATTTGGTGACATAAAAAAATTGCATTTTAAGCAATAGGACTAACAATTACCAATGAAAAGTCATAGGATTATTTGTTGACCATGTTTCTAACACACTGTGGAAATGGAGACTAAATTTTCCCCTTTATTTTATAGACAATAAATCTAAGATACAGAGAAACTAAATAATGTATCCATTCAATATCACCATGCTAAGTATTGATAATTGAGATTAAAGTTCTGATCCAGAGACTGTGACATACTTTCTAAATAACATTACATTATCTACCATTCAAACAAATTTTAAAATATGATGCATTATATATTTTGCATGATATGTGCTAATGCCTTTACAATATGTTTTGCCTAGTCACACATTTATTATTCACTATTAAACCATTTTTCATTTGCTAGTTTTAAATAATATGCCAAGCTAACACTAGGCAAAATGGATATTAGCATTTCCCATTATATTTTAGAATAAATAAAAGTGGATTGGATGCACTGATATTTATTCACATATTTTCAAGTTTTTCAGACATGTTGTTGGCCCGTGGTACTGAATTTTGTCCTCTGCAGCAAGAAGCCTTTCCCCCTGTGTCATTAGTTTTCATTTGCCTTTAGAACAGAAAGGGCAAGCAAAGCACTGGGGAGGAATATTTTCTCTGTGATGAATATAAACTAAATGATAAAGTCTTTTGGAAAATAAACTGATTTGTAGAAAATACAGAGTCTTGTTCATTCTTTCTGATCTCAAAATAATCATTACTTTTTGATGTGCACTGTGAGATGAACAAAGGCTAATATGCACCAGTGAAGCGTTATTGTCCTTGTATTTGACTGCCTCTGACATACTATGGAAACCTATACGAGATTGTTCTCAAAGTAGTGATGGTGTAAAGTTATAATCAGGCACATCACCATGGTAACTCAGGTTTCATCAGTAGTAAAGAGCTGCTTGAGCTGAAACAAACCAACCTGGATATTTGGTGGCCCTTGAATGATGAGATTTAAAAGCAAGTTGACAACTTTGTCTCCCCCAGTTCTGTTCACCCTGATCCCTACTCTCTTAAGGTGACCGAAGAGTTATAGAAAATAAAATCTATTCTCTTTTATCAAGAAAACCCAGTCTGCCTTAATCACTATGGTTTCAGTTAGACACATGCCACACAAATTCAGCACACACTTTACAGCTACAAAATTTATTTTAGTTTATATGGAAATATTATCTTTATTATAAAATCCTTTATTTAGTATTTAATGTTGGATAAAAATTGAACTTTCACTCTTCTATTGCTCAGTACTAGAGATGAAACTCAGGACCATGTAAATTCTGCATTTGTATCCTACCATTGAGATATACTCTCACCCTGATATGGACATTAAGAGAGTTTTAAAAAACAAACTTGTACTGAGAATATATTGTAATCTATTTTGAGATATTTGTTGTAATTAAACAAACATGGAATAGCTGCTACAGGTTTTGACTGAGAATGTCACAGTTGTCATTTCATCCCACATGAAAACGTTTATCATCTAATGATAGTCTTATTGAAACACTGGTGGACTCTAAATACAATACTGGAAAGAGGCCTGGAAGACCAGCAAGGCACAGTGGAAATGTGTGGGGGTGATCTGCTTGTCAGCACCTGCTGCCCAGAACCAAAATAACTACACAATAACAACACATAAACTATATTAATTTAATCACTGTTTGGCCCCTTAGCTCTAGCTTTTTGTTAGCTAACTCTTACATATTAATTAACCCATATATATATTAAATATATATATCACTACAAGGCTTTGGCTTACTGGCTAAAGCTTCAGCATGTTTGACTCTGGCAACGGCTCCATGGTGGCTCCATGACTTTGCCCTTTTTTCCCAGCATTCACTCTAGCTTTTCCCACCTAACTCTGTTCTGCCCTTGCAATCAGCTCAAAGCAGTTCTTTATTCATTAACCAATAAAAGCAACACATAGACAGAAATACCTCCCACACCAGGAATGGAATCCTTAAATGAAAACACACACACACACACACACACACACACACACACACACACACACACACACACAATTCTCATCTAGATTTAATCTTGTTTGTGCCTAACATACATACAGTACACGTAGAGGCCTTATAGAGGCCATTGAATCACCAGGAACTTGAGTTACAGAGGATTGTTAGCTTCCAGATTTGTGCTGGGAATATACCAAGCTCCTCCAGAAATACAGACAGCACCCTTAATCATTTAACCATCTCACCAGTCCCCAAATTTAATTGTTAGGAGTTTGCAAAGTAATAATATTTTTACAAAGACACATAGCTGTTAAATGGTGGGTTGAATGGTAGCAGAAGATAAACAGAAAAATACAATAATGAAGCTAACCAATGCTTAAAAAAGAAAGAAAACCAATAATCTTTTCTAGCATATATCTTCTTTCTTGAAATCATTTATATATTTTTTGTTACATGTAAATTTTTATAACTTCAAGCATTTGCTTCTAACTTTGTTTTTGAAACGTTTTGTCAATTTAAGGAAACTTTCACTTGCTCATCATTTGCTTTATACAAGTGAGAACTGTGCTTCTACCCAATGTATTGTCTACCGTTGTGTCTGTGTTACCACTACTCGATTACACATGCTTTTCCTTCCCCGTTGTTCCTGCTGTTTACGCCGTTTGTCTTTGTAAAACCAAAGCTGGGTGTATTTCTAGTACTAGGGAGGCTGAGATAAGAGGAGTGCTAAAGTTCAAGACCAGTATTAATTACAGGAGATCTTATCTCAAAATATAGTAAGTAAAACATATGTGAATATGAAAGGTTAGAGTTTTAAATTTCCTTATGGACTCTGCTGGCAGTTCTCTCGGTACTATTTAGCTTCATAGTTACATCCACACGATTATGCAGGAAATAATTATTTTGAATAGTTTTAACTATGTGTATTATTTAAATTAGCTGGTATATAGAATCAATCAGTAATTAATTTTAATTGATATTGATGCCCAATAAAACTTGGATATTGGACAGATCATTACCATAATGCATAGAAAATATTTTTTCTTCAGGAAGAGTAGTGTCTCATCTCCCCCCTTCTCATGTCCTCTTCATCTTCCACCCTCCCTTCTTCCCCCCACCCCTATGCTCCCAATTTTATCAGGCAATCTTGTCTGTTTCTACTTGGATCTATACATGATTTCTTAGGGTTCATTTTATTACTTAGCTTCTCTAGGATCATGCACTATAGACTCAATATCCTTTGTTTATAGATAGTATCCACTTATGAGTAAGTACATAACATATTTTTCTTTTTGGGTCTGTGGATACGCACTTAAAATAGTGTTTTCTAATTCCATCTATTTGCAGGCAAAATTTAAGTTGTCATTTTTTTTTAAACCATTGGATAGTACTCTAATGTGTAAATGATCCCCATTTTCTTTATCCATTCTCGGATTGAGGGGCATTTGGGTTGTTTCCAGGTTCTGGCTATTATCAATAATGCTGCTATGAACATAGTTGAACAAATGCCTTTGCAGTATGATTGAGCATCTTTTGGGTATATGCGCAAGAGCGGTAATGCTGGATCCTGAGGTAGGTTGATTTCCAGTTTTCTGAGAAATCACTATACTGATTTCCAAAGTGGCTGTGTCTTCTTTATTTTTAAATTATGTTCTTAACTTTAGGTATATTATTCCTAAGAAAATATATTAAAGCAGCTGGTAAGTGCTAAATTAAAATCTGTATTGAACTGAATTGAATGCAATCAGTAGACAAAGTAGTACCCATAATTCTTTTTTTCCCATATAGATTTAAAGGAATACCTCAAGGAGTTTGCTTTAAATAAAAGCTGCAAATTTACAGACAAGGCTGAAAATCAACACACAGTGGTGTGAAGAGACTCTGAAGAAATTCTTTTGAAATTTAAATTGCGAATGGCTAAAAACACTTGATATATAAACATAAAGCTTTTTACCAAAATACTTTACATTGTCTCTCTGTGCAGATGTCAACTTCATTCTTTCTCTACTCCATGCATCTTATTAAGGAAAGAATATTGAATAAACAAAAAATTGTGATGGTTGGGCTAATATGTGGGCTGTTTGTGATTTAGCACCTCTTTATAAAAGGTTCTGCGATCGCTTGAAATTTATATAAAGTAATAAATTCAATATTCTAGTAGAATAATTAATATATAATTTGTATATACAGGTGGATATTTTAAGTTATTTCTGCACAATTTGTGTGATATGTTTTTATCATTTTTATAATTACCATTATTGAAATAATATTAAAATTACAAAAATCTTTTAATTGTGTAGCTGTTTTAAAACATGTAAACTCATTGTCTTATTGTTCTAATATATTTCAGAATTGAACTATATTCAATAAAGATACATGTCATTTTGTAAATTTAGTATGGCAGTTTGTGGTATTCTGGATCCATTTCTAAATCTCTTTTATTCACTATGATTTACTTCTGCCTTTGACGTTTGAGGTTTGGAAAGGAAATAGAATTGTGATCAGGACTTGACAAGTTAGAAACTGTCATCCAGAGGAAAGAATAGCTCATAAATTATGAACTAGAAAGGGGAGCATGGTCAATAGCACCACTGTATTTACTCTGTGTACCACACATTTGACAGGCTAAAACCTTTTGCGTATTAAGGTTTGAAATTCTCGAAACATAACACACATTTTTTTTATACCATTCTCTGACAAATGAAACAAAACTGACTTCAAATGTTCTTCCTTCTTACCCCTGGTATGCTACACTTCTTCTTTCTGTTCATTTTATTTCTCTCCTGAAGCATGTGTTGAGAGTGTGGAGAACATGTTGACTTTTAAAAAACAGGTAAGTGAATGCTAATGGTTATCTTCGATCTGTTTATTTCCCCCCTCATACATCTCTTTCCTCTCTCTCTGCCTGTTTTCTCTTCCAGTTTTCCTTTCATGTATTCTTACAATAATTCCCCATGAGAAATCTAAGCCAGAACATGGAGGATCATAGTATATAGACACAGGCTTTTCAAAAATTTAATCAGTGTAACATCACTAGTGTTTCACAGTATTGTTTTGTATAAAAGACTATGAGTAGAATTCATGTGTTATGTCATGGTGAGAAATGAATGCCTATTGACCCACTCATGTTTGTTTTTTTTTGTGTGTGTGTTTTAATAAATAATTCTTTCCTGAAGCTCAGAACATAAAAGAGCCCACTGGCCAGCCTTACAGACAAGGGAGTAGTGACACACACCTTTAATCCCAGCAGCTGCACTAGTTTGTCATAGAAACTGGGTAGTAGTGGTGCACACCTTTAATCTCAGCCCAAGAGAGAAATATAAGACAAAAAGAGACAACTCTTAGTCTCATTCTGAGATTCCTGGAGGCAGGATCTCCATTTCAGACTTAGACTCAGTGGCTGGTTGTTTTGCTTTTCTGATCTTCAAGTAGAAACCCCAATATTTGTCTCTGAGTTTTTAATAATCGTTCTACACTCCTGTTTTCAGGAATTATGCTTCCTGGAGATTGAGTATGTGTCAAATTAGACTGTTCTATCAAAGATTGACAAATAAATACAAGGTTCAACTTCCTTCTTAAAAGCAGTGTACATTCAACATCATAGGGATGGAGGACACAAGCCTTTGAAGGCTCTAATGAAGCAGGCAGTATCAGGATGGAAGGGGATAAATTAGTTGAGCTGAGAACCAAACAGAAAGAAGTTGTAGCAGGTCTGTAGCAGGGTTTTCTGGGAGTCTGGTATAACACATCTCTCCGATATTTATGAAACCAGTGGAACCTTTCTTAATAGCTACACTATGAGCACCTCATGATACAGCTCCTTATACATTCAGATTATCTGTAAATTTAGAGATCCATACACATGCCCTATGTGGAGAGCAAGCCTGAAATTGCTTTGCTGAAGTTGGGAAGAAGCCTAAAATGGACTCAAGTTGATTACGAGCAATCTGCGATACATTAGAAAACCCAGAAATATTCAAAGAAATGCACTATTAAGAATTGCTAAATTTATAGCTTGTGACAAATCCCAAGAGGGGAAGAATCACATGGAGGGTTAATTGGAATCAGTAGAAACAGATACAGAAATGGGTATGATGAAGGAAAACTAGACCCATAACAGTGGAGCAGTAGAACAGATATTGTGAGTTTCATATGCTTAGAAATTAAACAACTGAATAAAAGGAGAAATTTTCAGAAAAATAAAGATGGAAATTGAGTTTCTGGAAATGAACAAGTACAGTACTTGAAATAAAAAATATCATGGTTCCCTGCTCTGTGGGAAGTCCAAGGACCACCCACCTCCATCCAGGTCTAGTGAGGTGAGCATCCAAACTGCCTAGGCTACCACAAAGACAGTACGTGCAGGAGAATCAAAAACCCATTGCCATTGTTCTTGAGTTCTCAGTAGTCCTCATTGTCCGCTATGTTCAGAGAGTCCGGTTTTATCCCAGGTTTTTTCTTTGGGCTGACGAGGGAGGACTTGATTGGGGGAGGGGGAGGGAAATGGGAGGTGGTGGCTGGGAAGAGACAGAAATCTTAAATAAATAAATAAATCAATAAATAAATAAATAAATAAATAAATAAAATATGATGGGTGTAGCATAATAGCAACAACCCAGAGACAGATATTGGAGTTCAACCTGAAGATCAGAAAAGCAAAACAGCCATGCCACTTAAGAACTCTTTCTTCTAGGGAATCCTCAGACTGAAAGAAAACTTGTTCCTCTCTCATCCCACCTTATATTCCTTTCTTTTCCTGGGATTAAAAGTATGTAACGAGTCACCACCACCTGAATCCTTTTCTGAATCTATCTTGTGTAGTCCAGGATGGCCTTGAACTCACAGAGATCCATCGCCCCTGTCTCAGTCTCCAATATCCTGGGATTAAAGGTGTGTGCCACCACTGCCTGGATTTAATGGCTTAACTTTATCTTCTGGTTTTCAGGCAGGCCTTATTTATAAAGTAAAAATAAACCACCGTTACAGGTGGGGTTGAAACACAATAGATACAGCAGATTCCTGATACAGCAATTATAATATTTTCAAATCAAGCATAGAGATGAACAAAGTAAAAATGGCAAAACAAATGTCTACTACTTAATGCAGAAAAATAAATGTCTGAAAATGAGTAGAATAGTCCTGTTTTGACACTACTCTTAACACCTGATTCCGTGCTCAAAACATATCTGTTTGTGTATCTATGTATCTATGTATCTATCATCTATCTATCTATCTATCTATCTATCTATCTATCTATCTATCTATCTATCTATCTATCCTTTCATCTCTTTGAGGTAGGGCTACAGTAAGTATCTGAATTTTTGTGAGTAAAGGGCATAAATCTTCCATTTTCTAACATGAAAAAATGTCTTATCTCAGAATACAGCAAGCAGAGTCAGGAGGATCACCATATTTAAGGCCTATCTTGCCTAGTTAGTGTGACTGTATCTTTAAAACAAAAGACAGACAGCAAGTCTTTAGAAACCAAAGATAGTACTGGACATTAAGGGAAAAAGTATTAATTAATCCGAGTTTACTAACATAGGAATTAAATGTCTTTATTCTCATCTTATTTTGAAGGGTCATTTCTATGGCTCATACCATTCCCTGTGGTTCAGAACGGAGAAGTAGTCTGCTTCTGATCAGGGAAGCCTCACAGATGGAATGTCCCAGGGACCTCATTTTAGAACACTAATCTGATTTGCACAGACAGAATGGGTTACAAAGGCACCTCAGAGAGAAAACTTGGTTAAAAAGGCCCTGGAGAAGGCTGTTCTCCAGACCCTCCTAACACATACCAGGTGACCCACATTGAAGCAGGAATTTCACACAGGGACGGAGCTAGGGGAAGCCTAAGAAAGAAGTGAGTTAACAAAAGTACTGTGAAATTTTACTATCACAAATGTAATGTGAATCATATAGATTTAAATCTCAGCTATCAAAAATTAATCTTGAAAGAATTTTAGACCCCAAGGGAACCTCTAAAGAATAGACAAGCATCAATCACCCTAGAGAAACTTGAGCTTAGCGAGAAAGGGTTTCTTTACGTGCAGTGGATTTGGTGGCCACATAAAAGGAACGATGAAGACTTGCAATAGTGTGTAAAAACCTCCATCCATTATATTCACAGACCAGAATGATTGGGGAGAGCGACATTGGCAGCCTGATTTACAGAGCACGAAATTCATAGGACCAATTGCAGCCATTGTGGGAGCTCCATTAGCATCCCCATTTAAAAGAAACCATGAGCCAGCATTGTGCTAACAGGAAAATAGAGAGTAATATGTAAGGACAGCCAGTAAAAGAAACAGCCATCAGTTAATAGTGCCATGCACATGGCATTCATTTAAGAGGCCTTCCGTGTTAAATATGGAGTGGGAAGTGTCATGGAATCCTAGGTTTCTTCGCTTTCACAAAACGTGCCTGAAACTGGCTTGTACACAGTTTATATCCACATGCCCCCTGAAGGCAGGTGGTACTTAGAAAACATTTCTTACACACAGAGAGTTTAATATGCAGGTTTTCGTTCACCCGCTTGGCTCCCTGCACTGTAAGTGGCACTGTAGTCTTTTGGAATTACTTTGGAATTTTTTCTATAGGCTACATCGGCTCGTGGACACGTATTTTCCTGTCCCCATACATTGTTCAAAAATTCTTCCCATGGCATTCAGCATCGATGCAATAATTTTTGCTTTTTGTTTGTGTTTTCTCAAGACAAGAGTTTCTCTGTGTAACAGCTCAAAGATCCAAAGAGATCTACCTGCCTCTGTCCCTCAATTACACCAGCACTGCCCAACATTGAGGTAATAAATTGAGGCAGCAATTTTAGTCAGTTTTCTCTACATTTTTCTCAAGCCTCTACATAGAAGTAATTATCAGATTTGTCTGCTGGATGAAGTCCATATTTTTTGTTACTTTGGGAAGGGTATGAAAAGACCATGTTCTTAAGCAAGGTTTATTCTTTTCACCTTCAAAGAAGACTATAGTTCTACATCTTTTTTTTTAATTCAAATGTTAAACTCAAAAGCAGGCAGTGCTCACGAAGGTAATGTCTGAAATTGTGTGAATACTCTGAAGTGTCTAGGTAAGAAAATCATTCTGAATCAGAAGATCACTCAAGGCATCGAATTCTATCTGAACATTTTATCCTCTTTAATTGCTCCTATATATAACTCACCACATCATTAGCTATAAAATTATGGATGGAACTGTTCATCCTATCAATCAACCAGAAATGTCCGATATAAATTGTTTTCAAATCTAAGAAAGTACGAACTTTCTTGCGGACAGCTTCACCGTGTTTTACAAATGCACCAGGATAATAATTGTGATCCATTTGTCACTTCCACAAAATAAAGGACCTGCCGTTAAACCCCACAATATTCCTGTGGACAGGACTTTAGTTAGTAGTGTAGTAAACATTCTCCTTCCCAACACTTCTGCTTGTATTTTTCTATCCCATGGTTTTCCTGCTTCTGATTTGCTTGCAACTTTGGAACTGACACCAATGTCGTTCCAAGTCACATTGCTCTTAATGAGACATCCATGGTGCCTGGGGTTGTCCTGACTGTTGAGGAATCAGTTAGATTCTGGAGTTCAGGCAACATTAGGTGACATTGTCCTTCCAGTTAATTCACATGAGGATGTACATTCCTTCTCTCTACAGCAGTGATTCTCAATGTTTCTGATACTGTGACGTTCAATATGCTTCTTCATGTGTGGTGACGGCCCCCACACACAATGAAATAATTTTGTTGCTACTTCAGAACTGTAAATTTGACACTGTTAGAAATTATAATGTAAATATCAGAAATGTAGGATAGCTGAACATACAACCCATGTGATAGGAATATTTGACTACCAAAGTGGTCGCAACCCACAGGCTAAGAACCACTGCTCTAGAAGAGGCAGTGTCAAAGCAAACCAGCCCCTCATAAGACAACTCAACTTACCAACACTTTGCTCTTGGAATTTCCAACCTCTAATCAAATACATTCAAGTTTCAAGCTTTTATAAATTAGCCAGTCTAGTGTACTTTGTTATCACAGTGGACAACATACTAAGAAAGCTAGTATCAGATCTATAGAGATGTTCCTTTCTGAGAGAACTGAAATTTTGGATTATATTGCTCCTAAAAAAATTTACCACAATTTCTCAAAAAAAAAAAAAAGAAGATAATCACTTCTTCATTCTCACAGCTAAGAATGTTTCAAGTGACCAATGATGACAAGTGTAGACTGATAAGAAGGAGCTATTTTCTGTGGTGGGGTATGTTAATTTGATGGAATCTGAAAAAAGAATATTTGGAGAGGGTTGTCTTCAGCTTTTGTTTGTAACATTAAGCACATGCATGGGGAAACAGACATATGTTATGGTAAAATAACTCTAAAATTCCTATAGAATGTATGTCATTCTAGAGATTTCTGTTAATACTATGGAGAAATATGTGATAAAAATGATTGTACAGCTTTTTTTAAAAAAAAACAATCATTAGTTATTATGTTAATGAACAAACGTCAAGTCCGTGTGGATCCTATTTAAACTAAATATTATATATGTTCCATTAGAAGACACAAGAACAAATGACTAATTAGGAAGAAACTGGATCATAATATAAAAGCTATTTCGTGTTATCTGGACTCACTTTTAGCGACGTTCATTTAGACTTCCTTTCAGTAAGGAAATGTACAACGGGCTTTACCATGATTTTAGCCCCCAGAGTCTCGGGTGAGTCATTAAAGAAGGATTTTGCACTGCCAAGATCTTACTTTATATTTTACTTAATTACTTAATTCACTTTCAGTCACCGGATATCAACTCATTATCTTTGAGGAATGCTGCCTGTCCTCTGAATAGTTGGACAAAGATCCACTCCTAAATTCCTTTATTGTTTTATCTACATTTCTTTAATGGCACATTGCAATTAACTCAAGAATTTTCATAATTTTTGATCATGTTTAAATTCATTAAACTATCACATATTAATGAAAAGATACCATTTGCACATATCTGTTAATGCAATAGTTTGTTGATGCATGCCATATTTTCTATGACAGAACAGATGCTTGTCAAATGTATTTCGTAGTAATTTATATATTCAGCTTTCTTCTGTGAATTCTTATCTCAACTTTTTTTAAAATTAGTCTGTGGAATCTCTAAAGTCACAAGATCATCAGCCCCAAAATGAAGACATTTGTGGTCATGTATTTCTACAGATAGTATAGAGCTAGCCTGGTTTTTCTTTCTAGGATTTCTATTCTTTTCTATGTAGTGTTTCCTTGGAAATCATTGAGAACCCAGAATGTAAATGAATTTAGAGAAGAAAGCAAACTGTAAACCTCCAATGTCCTATTTACAAGCAAGTGGATTGAGTTCTTGCTATTCTCCTCATATCAATAAATTGAATGATGCAAATCCCATGGAGATTCTCTTCTTTATGAAATGATCAATATCTCATTAAAGTATTGTCTTTCATTAAAATGTAGAGTCTATAGACTAATGTAGAAAGTGTGAGGCATTCTTTTTCCTGTTGAATCAGTGTGGTTACCTGACTGATGACCTCGCAAGCATAAAGTTCATATGGTGATTCAGTCTCCACTGGGCTACTCATTCATCAGGATAATGTACCTTTTGAAGATGCTAATTTATATTTGTTAGTGTTTCAGACTGAACTTGACTAGTTTTGGAAATCATTATAAATGACCTTTATATACAAAACAAAAGAGGTCACTAACTCCATATTTCTCAGTTCCATATTTTATTAGTCTGTATCTACAGAAAATAATGTAAGAAGTTGTGGTTCAATCTGAGGTTTGGACTGACATTCACCTCACTTTCCCAAGCCTGTTTTCTTTAATCATAGGGTCATCATTTCAGAAGGTAAAACATCTGTCTGACATAGGCATGTGTTTTTAAACACCAGTTCTTTTTTTTTAATTTTCATAGTTTTTTATTTCTGAGTATCTGAGACACTGATAAAGGAAATGAACCTCTGAAGACCAGTAAACCGGTTTCTATAAGATCAATAATCCAGTCATCCAAGAAATATGAGAATTCTGGTCTCATTGTTTGCTGAATGGAGATTGAACTCCATGTATATAGTTCTCATTCTTTAACACATGTCAAGAAATCTTTTTTATTCTCAAAGTGACTGAAAGTACAGGCTTCTGAATGTGTCTATCAATAATCATATTTTTTCTAGAATTTCCATTCCATGTTTGGGTATTGGCGCTCAGACATTCTTGTCAAGCAGGAAATTAGTATATTCAATGTAAACATCTGTTATTCAATCAAAAAGGAAAACAGTTCTCATGGGGACTGCAGTATAAGTGCTCAGCAAATAGATTTAGTAAAGTTAAACACCAGTTCTTTCCTTCATAATTTGCCTTGAATTCTTCACTTATCTTGTTTCAACTTTATTTTCTTCACTGGAGAATGGTGAATAATATTATATATATTATATATTTCTACAACAATATTACTGTAGGAATGGTTTTAAAATAGTAATCATTTTCCTTTTCTCCTCCAAATTATTTATTTCTTTATGTCCATTATTTTGAAGTTTACATTAACTTTATGAGCTAATTATATCAAGACTATATTCAAACACATCAATTATGCCCATTATTTGAATGCTGCCTAAGACCTCTGTCTCTACCATATTGAATATCTTTTATGATAGTGAGAGAGACTCAAAAATTTTTTTTTATTTTAGCTCTTTACTTGCATATAGTCAATTTTGCCAATGAAGGAAATCATATCAGGGGACATTTCTCCATATCTCCTTTCTAAATCCTCCATTCCTTTTTCTCAGAGTTTCACTGTGTTTCCTAGTTTGGTCTTTTAACTTCTGAATTACACAATCATTCTGCTTTGGTATCCCCAGTAGCTAGGATTTTGAGTAACTCTCACCGCATTTGGCAAAGGATTGCATTTTATTTCCTTAGTATTGTCTTCAAAGTTCTGCATAATTTGATAGCTCTTTAATCAGTGACCTCCTCTAATCATGTTGTGCCTGTCTCGAAAAAACAAAAACAAAAACAACAACAACAACAACAACAAAATTTGCTTTTACTTATCTGGTCTAAGCATGTCTCTTTCTTGCTGCATATTTTTGCATTCATCCATCCATCTATCTATCCATCCATCCCTACCATATTGTACCTTTTACATATTTGTTGTTTATCTTTCCACAGTACCCACAGCTTCTTACATATCACTTTAGATTTGCACAATACTTTTGTTTTTTTTTTGTTTTGTTTCATTTTTATCATTAATAAATCTATCTATCTATCTATCTATCTATCTATCTATCTATCTATCTATCTATCTATCTATCTATCTATCTATCTATCTATCTATCTATCTATCTTACATCCAGGCCACAGCTTCCCTTCTCTCCTCTTCTTCCAGCCCTACAACCCCCCCACCCTAATCCTATCCTTCAAACCACACCTCTACCACTTCTGTTTAACAAAAGGCAGGCCTATCAACAAAACATGGCATATCAAGTTGCAATAAGATTAAACATTTCCACTTGTATTAAGGCTGGGCAAGGTGACCCACTATAAGAAGTCGAATCCCAAAGGCTGTGTGAAACTTTTTCTTTTTAACTTTCAACGCTTCCATACCTTTGCTGGCCTACAAAGTTTGTCTTTTTTCCCCTGCAGGTCAATTTCTCATTTGTAGTCATAAATATAGTTTGCTGAATGGAGGCTACTAGTTACTTCCAGGCTGCTTAGCTCTGAAATAATCACAAAGAAAACTGTATTATTTAAATGATTGCTTGGCTCACTAGTTCTAGCTTCTTATTGGCTAACTCTTACATCTTAATTCATCCTATCCCCATTAATGTGTGCATCACCACGAGGTCATGGCCTACCAGCAAAATTTCAGCACGTTTGTCTCCAGTGGCTCCTTGGCTTCTTCCTGACTCTGCCTCCTTTCTCCCAGCATTCAGTTTTTCCCACCTAGCTCTGTTTATAGGCCCAAAGCAGTTCCCTTAGTTATCAATGGTAATCACAGCATACAGAGGAAAATCCCACATCAATAGTTAATATATTTACATGGTTTCTTTAAAAATGTGTCAATAGAAGTTTTATATGATCAGAAAATTCTAGCATAACATGGTTTTGTCCATGATAAGTTTGTCAGGTTAAAACCAGTTTTTGTTCTGGGATGTCATTTATCCTTTCATATGAGAACAACTTACCATACCTAAGTTATACAAGATGTCTATTATCATCATCATCTTGACTCTGCAATGAACATTTTCTACAATTTTATTGCATATCTACCCATCTTTTCATTATCAGGCTATGAGCCCACTTTTCTTAAACAGATAAAAAATTGTGCTGGAATTCTTTTCTCCGTAATGTCCTATTTGGCCCTGTTTGTCCTACAGGCTGCTCTGCTGTATTATAACCCCCCTCTTCATTATATGTTTACTTTAACATTAGAATCAAGGGGAAGAAAATGGAATCAAGGTAAATGAAGTTGTTAGAGATAGTGAAGGACAAAATCATATAATACATTTCTCCTTTCTAGATAGATCCATTGTTCAGTCCTGTACTCTAAAACTAACATCTGAGGTTGTATAGACTACAGACTACTTAAAAAACACTTGATGCACACATAAGTAGATACATACTATTTGGCCTTTTGACTTGGGATTACGTCACTGAAAATGATTTTTTTTCTAGATCAATCTATTTACCTGAAAATTTCAATGTTTCACTTTTTAACAGTAGAATAATATTCAATTGTATAAATGTAACACATTATCTGATTTATTGTTATTTGTTATATTGGTCTTGACCATTGTGACTATTGTAAGAAAAGCTCTCAAAATAGTTTTAATTTGCATTTTCCTGATGACAAAAAATATTGAACATTTCCTTAAGTGCTATTTAGCCACTTGTATTTCATCTTTTGAGAATTTTCTCCTTAGATATGCTCCACACCACATTTTTAATTGAATTGTTTGATTTTGATGTCTGTTTTTTGCATGCGTGTTTCATATTTTTCAGATATTGTATTTGATTATATGTGTAGTTAGCAAAAATCTTTTACTCTTCTGTAGCCTGTTACCTTTTTAGAGTGCTGGTGTCCTTTGCCTTTTCGATAGTTTTTATAGTAGCTTTTTAACCTCTGATGTATTAGAGATATTAGATCACTTTTAATTAATATTATATATGATAATAGATATTAAATAACTTTTTAAAATGTAGCTTATTGTAAGAGAGTTGTAATTGGTTCTTTTCTTACTTGAACTGGACATCCACAAATGAAACAGATCTGGGTGAACCTTAAAATAGGCAAATGTGAATTCAATGATATATTAATATTTTATCTAAAGGTTACAAGAAATGCCATGCAAAGTGTTCTTGGGAGAGAAGAAGAAAAGGAAAGCTCATAGAATTTATAGCTAAAGCAGACATTGACCATGGGCTGAATGTGTGAGAACTTCAAAGATCGTGTTGGTAGAACTTGAATCATAATGTCAAAAAAAGAGAAACTTGCAGTGTTAACTTGATTTTTTTAAAAACCTCTGTCACATTCTTTCATGGTGTAATAAAAATATCAACATTCCGGAATCTGGGAATATTTAATACGGGTAATACTTTATAACACTATATACATTGTAAAAGATGAGTATTTATTCACTTTATAAAGAGAATGGTATTAAATTGCCATAAAAGATCCACTTATAGACAAGTAACAACTATACAATGTACCAACAGCCTGCCCCAAGATAGTCTTCCTCTACAGCTTTGCAGCCTGCTCTACTGATAGAGTAGCCTAAAGAGCTATTTACTGGTTTGTTGACATTTTCTTTAACTATTCCAATCTAGATAAGATCTGGTTAAAATGTCTTTATTGACTCTCTTTTATTTTTCATCCAGAATCAGTAGATGTCTGTCTAGAGTTTAGAAATGAGCAATCTACTCATGAAATTCATTGAAGAAGTTTTACTTTTTTTTTTTTTTGGATTTTCGAGACAGGGTTTCTCTGTAGTTTTTTGGTTCCTGTCCTGGAACTAGCTCTTCTAGACCTGGCTGGCCTCGAACTCACAGAGATCCACCTGCCTCTGCCTCCCTAGTGCTGGGATTAAAGGCGTGCGCCACCACTGCCCGGCGAAGTTTTACTTCTTTACCTCACTATTATTTAACATTCTTCTGTTGTTTTACTACATAATAAGAGTCCAATATTTAGTACAAAATATTCACAAACTTTAGCAAACATGAGAATACTCTCTGCTGACATAACAAGTGGAAACAGAAAGACACACTTTGCTGGGAACAGCAATAAATTTTGCCACAGAGCGTTTCAGAAATGTGTCTTCATGGCTGTTGGGAATTCAGTTCACAGATGTGTTTCCTGATGATCACAAATCTTAGTCACAGGTTAGCACAAGCATGTTCCAAATGGCAGTATCTATACTGCAGGAAACAATTTCTGTGCTGTCAAAAGTTCACTAATCAAATGCCAGTCTCTTTTCAAGATTTCCTGTGGGATCAACTATGACCTAAATGCATTGCAAAAGCTAATTACTGTTGTAGTGAACATCTACTTATCCGAGTCCTATGAGCTGCTATCAGCTTGTTATTCATATCTTACACTCCTGAATTCTTCCTTATACATCCTTATTTTCAGCTGGGAAACAATGTGGGTCCTGTGCCAAAATTCTTTTCCCTTTAAGTATGGTTTTCCTCAGTAGTCCTCATTGTCCGCTATGTTCAGCGAGTCTGGTTTTATCCCAGGCTTTTTCAAACCCAGGCCAGCTGGCCTTGGAGAGTTCCTGATAGAACATCCCCATTGTCTCAGTGATCGGGGGAGGGGGAGGGAAATGGGAGGTGGTGGCAGGGAGAAGACAGAAATCTTAAATAAATAAATAATAAATAAATAAAAAAGAGAAAAAAAGTATGGTTTTCCTTCAGCCTTAGCAGTAGTAGTAACTGTCAGCTTCAAGTGTTGCTCAGTGGTAGAGCTTACTCCTAGAAGCATGTCAAACCCTAAGCTTAATTCTAACATTGACAAATAAATGTACCAATTGCTTTTTATTTTCTATACTTCCATAAACTTAAGCTTTGACTTCACTGGAAATTGATCATTTTACAATACAAAATGAAACATATGTCTGAAAATGTTCAAACACTATGGAAAATTGGAGGGGCATTTTTCATTATAAATATTTTATGTGATGTTTAAAGTATACACAATGAGGACATACATTCTTATCTACATCAAGAGAGCTGCTGGGTGAAGTCAGTGGGATAATGATTTTTGAAATATATTCTTCTTTATATCAAAAGAAGGATTATGTTTTTTCCACCAATTGCTTAAAATTAAAATTAGCCTTTATTAATATATAGAACATTCTGTTACATAAAACATTTTATTGCATATAAATAAGTTTTATTTTAAATTATGAGTACAATACAACAAAATCACACCTGAGTCCATTACTAATTTCCTTCAAAAGTAAAATAAATGCTTGGAGACTCATATTCATTTATCTCTGAGGTTCATCCTCACTAACATCTAAGAAAAGATGGAAAACTGATATTTTGATTTTGGTGAAGTCAAATAGAGGCAAGGGACTTAGGAGGTGGGTCGTGCAGTGTTGATGTCAATCCAAATCTATTGTTTGGACTAATACAAGTTCTATTTGGAAACAATATAGAAATCACTGACCAAAATAACAGAAATCTCTGATATTATATTTCACAGCTGATGTGGAATTTGCTAAAAACCATAACAATTCTTCTGCGATCTAATCTACATGGGAAGTAGAAAAAGACAAGATCTCCTGAGTAAATTGGGAGCATCGGACGGACCTTGGGGTAGGGTTGAAGGCGGGAGTGGAGAGGCAGGGAGGGAAGCAGAGAAAAATGTAGAGCTCAAAAAATCAATAATGAATAAAAAAATAAATCATATAAAATTTTCAATCCAGGTCTTATTGAATACTTCTTTTACTCTCAAAATACTATTAGCTTAATAGAAAGAAAGCCTTTTGCACATTTCCGCCACTGTCAAGACTGAACTTGGTATCTAGTAAGATCTGCAAGTGTGTCAATTCCAAAATAATCCACTTTGTAACTCTCTTTGAAAGAAGTGAAATACATAAAAAAATAACTTTGAAAAAAGCATATTATAGAACTGCAATTAGCTAGATTGGCTGTGTGGCATACCTTTCAGGTAATCAAAATTAAAGTAAGTATAGCATAGAGGAGAAACAGAAGAACCTAATCCTTCCAATCAAAAAGCTAAAAGCCCTCAACTGTGTTGTTCTGATAATAACTCTGTTTTTTTTTTAACCCAGTTTTATCTTGGTATATTATAAGACAACAGAGAATAACTAAGAAACAAGTAATTGAAAAAAATATTCTGTACTTAAAGACTATGGCTTGGTTGACTTTCTTACATAGAGTGCCTTACATAGAGACTGGTTTTTCTTTGCTCCAGAAGTCTTTGCTTTTAATTCATTATGTTTACTGGATGCTTAAACTACATTAAAATGAAGATAAGAACAAAAGAAGATAGTATATTCAATACATTTTGGAAATAGTTCCCTTGTTGAAAATTTCAATAGTTTTCTTCCAAAGGAGTTGGAGGTAAATGTGATCAGAATACAAAGCATGGAGTACACTCTTAATAAAGGTATTTATCTACAATACATACCATTATAGATTAATTTTCTGTTCCAGTTTTATTATTTTGATTGCTACAAACACAAAATCATCTTCATGAAAATATTTTTTCTTTTAGAAATTTTCCAAAAATGGCCAACCTTAGAAGTAACCCTTAGACTGTAAATGTTCTACTTAAGTTTACTGAGACTACGGTTATAATTTATAATTTGTGTTTAGTTCCCATTTCCTTTTAATGTACTGTCTTGAATTCTGACAATGATATTAACTATATTCATTATTACAAGAAGTTATTTTGTAAATAAAGATTGACAACTCCATCAAAAGTGATATTAATCATTATAAAATTGTTATATATCTACATAAAAAAGTACCTATTATACTTTCTTACTCTGTCAAGAAGAGACATTTCAGGATCATTGAATTTTAGAATTGATTTATGAGTTTATGCTAACTGTTCCCAATATTGTAATGATGCAGAACTTCACTTTGCAGATTTAAGTCATGGTTATTGCTAGGATGACTGTCTTTGAAATCACATTTGGTGTCAGCTTCTTCATGCGATAATTGCAGATTTAAGTCTTATAAAAATGGAAATAAATGTCTCCATTTCTAATATCAAGCCTGTAAATTATATTTATTGGGTAAACGTTATTTATGTATTAAAAGACATAATTTATTATTTCTTATTTTCAGGCCAGTAGCATAAAAATACCTAGTTCTATTGATCAAGGGCACTAATGGTCCTTAAAGTGTCCTTTTCAAGAGTGTTGGTTCTAAACACCTACTACTAAAAAGGTGATTTTATCTTGTTCTTTCCATGCAAAATATTTCTAGCGTTTTTTCCATTTTAGTTCAAAGGAAAGATATTTCCCTAACATCAAAGGATATTGGAGTATGGGAGAGCTGTAGGGTCATTCTTACAGGTCAAATTTTATATGCATATTACATTTATGATTTTACATTAACAGGATCCTTTATTATAGAAAAATGTTAAACATAGATATAGTTATTGGGCATCTCTCCACTATCACAGAAATCATAGGAAAACATAGAAAGAAATCACTGCCTTAATGATAAATCAATTAATTTATATCCAAATAATGAAAAGTAGCCAACACAGAATTGTGCTAAGTGTGTGTGTTTTGGTACTAATATATATTATATATTATTACTTAGAATTATATATGACTTTATATAAATATATAAAATTTAGTATATGCTTAATTATTTATATTAAATATACTTTAAATTTATATCATTATAAATGTATACACATTTGTATAAATGTGTGCATGTGGATATATGTGTATATAAATATATACACTAAAATCTTACTATTTCAAAATATGTAAAGATACTTTAGTCTTTAATTTTGGTGTATACTGCTTGCCTCTTACTGAAGTACTTTACTCATAATATGTTATAAAGACATTCCAGGGAGAGTCATTATTACTCTCTTTTAAGGCACTCACTGAAATGCCCGTGTGACACAAATTATAGCAGCTGTCCTGAGAGGAAAATATCAGTAATGGTGCGACTCCCTGTCATTAAAAACCTCCTTCTCATTAATTCAATTTTCTTTTGTAAAAATCTTCTCACCACTGCTAATTGACCTTTCTGATTTATAAGCCATTTTTATGTGAGCATTGTCTTAAAAGATAAAACACTTTGACCAATTGCCAGGTAACTACTCATCCAGTCTCCTTTCATCACCCTGTTAATCCAGCACATTGAGTTATTACTAATTAGCTAATCATATTACCATGAATTTCTTTTTCAAGAAATAAAGAAAAATTATGATAGCTTCCAAAAGTAAAGACAAGAGGAAATTATAAAGAGTTGCAAGTTCTGTGGGAACTGGCTCTGTTTAGCTAGGACAGCACCAATAAAAAGAAAAAGTTTGAAATAATATCTTAGATTAGAAATACAGTTTCCAAATGAAGAGACCTCTCTGATGGCTGAAACACAATTTCATTAGATTTATCCAGACACAACTAAACAAGAAAGTTATATATGTACAATATAGAATGAAAGAAAAATAATATATATAATTTTGAGGCGTATGGTAGTAAATTCATCCTTTGAAAAGTATTGATCAAAGAATATCTGTATGTACACAGTAGAGTTACCTTCAAACTTTTACATTTCTATCAGAGATGCACATAATGTTTCTCTAAGGTTTATATATATATTTTTTCCTAGATATTTACAACCTGTGGAAGATTTACCATATTTATGTAGAACTCAAATATTATATTACAACATATTTTTCTATTACATATGAATATCCTTGCTCCTTAAATTATTTGAACCTGTTAGAATATCTTAGTTACCTGATTATTTAATGTTTTGAATACATTATTTGAATTTAATTTGACTGAATCACAATACCAGATTTTAATATGCACATTATTTTGAGTAATAAAGCAGAAATTTAATTCTGAAAGTAAGAACAAAGGAAAATACAATAAAAATCATAAAAGACTTTGTAAGAATATGAAACACAGATTATCAAGATAGAAATGACACATATAATGTCATATAAAGTTACTTTTCAAACAGACTTGATTCCATGTTGTTCTTTGGACAGATAAAGGAAAACATTAGGAAGAAGTGAGAACATCAGCATCTTCAGATTACCAGCACTTTCAAAATAAATTCTAGAAGTTATTTTGGTTCTCATATTTTTCTTTGCAGCATTACATTTCTTTCTCTCTTTCTCTCTTTCTTTCTTTCTTTCTTTCTTTCTTTCTTTCTTTCTTTCTTTCTTTCTTTCTTTCTTTCTTTCTTTCTTTCTTTAAGATTTCTGTCTCTTTCCCACCACAGCCTCCCATTTCCCACCCCCTCCCCCAGTCAAGTCCCCCTCCCTCTTCAGCCCAAAGAGCTATCAGGGTTCCCTGCCCTGTGGGAAGTCCAAGGACCACCCACCTCCATCCACGTCTAGTAAGGTGATCATCCAAACTGCCTAGGCTCCCACCAAGCCAATACAGCGCAGTAGGATCAAAAACCCATTGCCATTGTTCTTGAGATCTCAGTAGTCCTCATTGTCTCTATGTTTTTTCCCAAGACGGTTTTATCCCAGGCTTTTTCCAACCCAGGTCAGCTGGCCTTGGTGAGTTCCCGGTAGAAGATCCCCATTGTCTTGGTGTGTGGGTGCACTCCTCGCAGTCCTGAGTTCCTTGCTCGTGCTCTCTCTCCTTGTTCTCCTGATTTGGACCTTGAAATTTCTGTCCGGTGCTCCAATGTGGGTCTCTGTCTCTGTCTCCTTTCATCGCCTGATGAAGGTTAATATTCAGGAGGATGCCTATATGTTTTTCTTTGGGTTCTCCTTCTTATTTAGCTTCTCTAAGATCCCGTATTAGAGGCTCAATGTCCTTTATTTATGTCTAGAAACCAAATATGAGTGAGTATATCCCATGTTCCTCTTTTTGGGTCTGGCTTACCTCACTGAACCTGATAGAAGAGAAAGTGGGAAGTACTCTACAACAAGTGGGCACAGGAGACCACTTCCTACGTATAACCCCAGCAGCACAGACAGTAAGGGCCTCATTGAATAAATGGGACTACTGAGACTGAGAAGCTTCTGTAAAGCAAAGGATACTGCCGCTAAGACAGAAAGGCAACCCACTGACTGGGAGAAGATCTTCACCAACCCGGCAACTGACAAAGGTCTGATCTCCAAAATATATAAAGAACTCAAGAAACTAGACCGTAAAAGGCTAATCAACCCATTTATAAAATGGGGCACTGAGCTGAACAAAGATCTCTCAACAGAAGAAGTTCAAATGGCCAAAAGACACCTAAGGTCATGCTCAACTTCCTTAGCGATCAGGGAAATGCAAATCAAGACAACTTTAAGATACCATCTTACACCTGTCAGAATGGCGAAAATAAAAAACACCAATGATAGCCTTTGCTGGAGAGGGTTTGGAGAAAGGGGTACACTCATCCATTGCTGGTGGGAATGCAAACTTGTGCAACCACTTTGGAAAGCAGTGTGGAGGTTTCTCAGGAAATTCAGGATCCAGCAATACCACTCTTGGGAATATACCCAAGAAAGGCCTTATCATACAACAAAAGTATATGCTCTACTATGTTCATAGCAGCACTGTTTGTAATAGCCAGAACCTGGAAACAACCTAGATGCCCTTCAATTGAAGAATGGATGAAGAAAGTATGGAATATATATATATATATATATATTAGAGTACTACTCAGCAATAAAAAACAAGGACTTCTTGAAGTTTGTAGGCAAATGGATGGAAATGCAGCATTACATTTTAAGAATTTTTTTTCTATAATTTTTAAAAACACATATGTTTGTTGTCAGTGTCAAACCTTCAGCCTTGGAAACACACATCCATCTTACACTAACCAGACTGAGCATATATGTATGCAATAACAATTAGTGAAAAAGACTATAAATTTGAAGAAGAGTGGGAATGGGAATATTAGCAGTTGAGGGAGGAAAGGGAAGGGAGAAATCTTGTATTTCGACTGTAACCTCAAAATTAAAAAATATATTAAAATAATATTTATAAATGGACACTCTGCCAGGGAAAGAATTTCTAGATCCCAAAACACTTTAAAATAGTCATTTGTTGTTCTTAAAAGTATTGCGCTAGGAGGCAAATCTCAGACAACATGGTTGATTTTTAATGTTTAACTGAAGAATAAAAATGACAAATATTTATAATTTGTTATATCACATGAGGAATTCAATCAATAGCATCAAAATTGAATATTAGCGGGACATTATGGCAGACTTCTCTAATACGGCATCTTCTACAGTCTCAGTAGGATGATTACATGCTTGAAGACAGTTTCAGATAAAACACAGCAAGGCTTTGTGTCATGCAGGGAAATACACAATTGGTTTTGTCTGATTTCTAACATCTTGTCAGACTTACTGGACTTTAGTATAGCACAATAAAGGAAAGCCTGATATATTCTAAAAAAGAGATGATTTGGAGTTACAAAATACTACTTAACGTTTCAGTCCAAATGGGTGATAGATCAATAATGCTCTCAAGAACAAAAGATGCAGAATCAATTTTGAAATGGGCATTTTCTCTTATTAAGAGAAAACAGAAGTTTCTTTTACTGGTTTTCTCTAATATTCCAAAGAGCTGTTCTGAAAATTTCTACCTACCACTACTTTCAAGCAAACCAAAGGTGATAGAACCACTGACTTTTGGAGCTTCCCATATCCATTTCATGAAAATTCAGTTTGCACGAAGCAGAACAAATACCATGCAGAAAACTTTTTTTCCTTTTCTTTTTTACACAAAATTCAATTAGAGGTGAACTGAGTAAGAAATATGGTCACTACGTTTATTGTCCTAGACATTTAAAAGTTTGAAAGAATCATTATTTTAAAAATTACATTGTTTTCACTCTAGGCCATTTGAACTTCTTCTGTTGAGAATTCTCTCTTCAGATCAATGCCCCTAAAAGATTGAAACTTTGTGTGTATGAATGCGTATGCTCTCTCTCTCTCTCTCTCTCTCTCTCTCTCTCTCTCTCTCTCTCTCTGTGTGTGTGTGTGTGTGTGTGTGTGTGTGTGTGCTTCTACAACCTTCTGTTTATACATCACTTGTATATATATTTTCAGCGCTGACCATTTGGTACTGGATAACCAATTAATGTGTTCTTCCCTGGGTATTGAGTTTCTCCCACTTTCAGAATTGTGTAGTTGCTTGTAGTTCTTTTCGTAGGAAGCAAACAGATCTTTCCCCATGCACTTTGGTATGTCTGTTGCTGTAGTCATTGATAATCTCATATTAAAGCAGTCCTGTTGGTGAAAACTCATGGGTATAGCTTCTGACATTCTTAGGAGACACAGTCTCACAAAAAACTGTCTTCCTATAGACTTTTAATAGAATAAAATATTTCATTATTTTATTTTGTTATATTTTACAAAATTTAATAAATATATGCAAACAATAATTCCTTATCAATCTACTGATTGATACCATGACTATGGTGTCTCTTCATAGAATAAAACACTGACTAATGCAAGGAAGAGGTAGAAAAGGAGGTAGGAACTATAGATAGAAAAGAAAATTCATTAAATGCATTGCATTTTGATTGGAAGGTAATAAATATAAATGAGAACATGTGCAATCACTTTGGAAAGCAGTGTGGCGGTTTCTCAGGAAATTCAGGATCAACCTACCCATGGACCCAGCAACCCCACTCTTGGGAATATACCCAAGAGATGCCCGATCATATGACAAGGACATTTGTTCAACTATGTTCATAGCAGCACAATTTGTAATAGCCAGAACCTGGAAACAACCTAGATGCCCTTCAATGGAAGGATGGATGAAGAAAGTGTGGAATATATACACATTAGAATACTACTCAGCGGTAAAAAACAATGACTTCGCGAATTTTGCATGCAAATGGATGGAAATAGAAAACACTATCCTGAGTGAGGTAACCCAGAACCAAAAGGATGAACATGGGATGTACTTACTCATAATTGGTTTCTAGAGATAAATAAAGGTCAGTGAGTCTATAAGAAACTAAATAAGAAGGTGAACCCAATGAAAAACATATAGCTATCCTCCTGGTTATGGGAAGTAGACTAGATTGCCTGGCAAAAATTGGGATCTTGGGGGTGTGGTGGAAGGGGGAGAAGCGGAGAGAAATGTGAGAAGGGGAGGTTGGGGGGAACTTAGGGAAACGGGATGATTGGGATAAAGGAAAGCTGGTTAGGGGAGCAGGGAAGCACACATCTTAATTAAGGGAGCCATCTTAGGGTTGGCAAGAGACTTGGCCCTAGAGGGGCTTCCAGGGGCCCAAGGTGATGTCCCCAGTTAGTTCCTGAGGATAGGGAACCTGAAATGACTCTATCCTATAGCCATATTGATGAATATCTTGCATATCACCATAGAACCTTCATCTGGCAATGGATGGAGATAGAGACAGAGACCCACACTGGAGCACTGGACTGAGCTCCCAATGTTCCAATGAGGAGCAGAAAGAGGGAGAATATGAGGAAAGAAGACAGGACCACAAGGGGTGCACCCACCCACGGAGACAGTAGGGCCGATCCATTGGGAGCTCACCAAGGCCAGCTGGACTGTGACTGAAAAAGCATGGGATAAAACCGGACTCTCTGAATTTGGCGGACAATGAGGGCTGCTGAGAAGCCAAGGACAATGGCACCGGGTTTTGATCCTACTTCATGTTCTGGCTTTGTGGGAGCCTACCCAGTTTGGATGTTCACCTTCCTAGACCAGGATTGAGGGGGGAGGACTTTGGACTTTCCACAGAGCAGGGAACCCTGACTGCTCTTCAGGCTGGAGAGGGAGGGGGAGGAGTGGGTGGAGGGAGGAGGGGGAGGAGTGGGAGGGAAATGGGAGGCGGGGAGGAGGCAGAAATTTCTTTTTTTTTTCCAATAAAAAATAATAATAAAAAAATAAAAAAAATCTCAAAAAAAGAAAATTAAACCCCCCCAAAAAATATAGAATGAATATATAAAAAATAATAAATTTAGTTATTGTTTTCAACTATCTCTAAAGTTAAGAGTAAATAAAATAAAAAGTTTGCAAGCAAACAACACAACTTAAAAAGACGTACCACATTGTGTTTTGTTAAATCTGTCACACTTACAATAATCCTAATTAAAAATAAAAGTATTTTTGTGCAATAGATTGTTCTTTAGCTATAACTGATATGATAAAGGCTAGGAAGTCTTAAAATAACTCCTTGAAATAAGAGACAATATTAATTTACTGATCGATTTTATTAATATGAAATTTTGACAAACACCAAATTATGTAGAGATTATTATAAGCATAAGAGGAATAGGGAAACACATAAAAAACTGTGGAAGCTTTTGATATACAATTAAGATAATATACATATATTATTAAATATATTATATATTTATATATCACGTTATATTAGTATAATTTTATATATACACATATATATTATTAAAACAGTAGGCTCAGTACAGGTTTCTTTTATAATTCTTTTCTTTTTAGTTTTCCAGATTTTTATTTTATGTATTTGAATGCTTCTCCTGCATGTATGTCTGTGAACCATGTGTGTGCTTGGTGCCTATGGAGGCCAGGAAAAGGCACCAGATTCCCTGGAACTGAAGTTATAGGTGGTTGTCATCTGCTATCTTGCCTCTGGGAACTGAACTTGATTCCTCCTCTGAAAGAGCAGTCAATACTCTTAATTGCTTAGCTATCACTCTAGTCCTTGCTACTTACTTACTTGAGGATTTCATGATTTGGCAAACTTTATTTAAATCATTTACTTTCCATTTACCATTCAATTCCTTCCATGGACCTCTACCATCTTCTCTTGAATTCATTTCCTCTTAAATTTTTTTTTCTGTGTGGTTGTGGTACATTTCTTTAATCCCAGCACTCAGAAGGCAGAGGCAGGCAGATCTCTGTGAGTTCATGTCCAGCCTGGTCTACAAAGCAAGTTCCAGGGCAGCCAGGACTACACAGAGAAACCCTGTCTCAGAAAACCAAGAAAATATTTAAAAAATATTTGTATTAAAGGTTCTCTCTCTCTCTCTCTCTCTCTCTCTCTCTCTCTCTCTTTCTCTCTTGTTTATGCATGACACACACACACACACACACACACACACACACACACCCATCTACTGAATCCAACTAGTGCTACTCCTATTTGCATGTGTTTAGGCTTGACTACTTATTACTGGAATCTTGTCTTTGGAAAACAAACAGATAAAAAATCAAGTGTTCTCCTTGTAGATTTTTACCCAGGTGGAGGCCTTTTGTAACTTTGCTTCATCCAAGATGTCATGTTGGTTTTTGTGCAGGTAGTCATAACTGTTGAGACATCACGGGAGAGACATCACCATTTTTTCCAGAAGAAACCATCAAGTAGCAGTTGCTCTGTTCCTCAATCTCTTACAGTCTTTTTCACTTCTTTTGTGATATTCCATGAGGTGCTGTGTTACAAATGTTCTATTAGGGGATAGGCACTGTGACGCATTCTCCTCATTTTGAGCAGTTGTGAATATCTTTACTGGTATATAAAATGAAGCTTTTTTTAAAAGGTGTTAGTGCTGAATTTTTCTAGTCAATATTTAAGGGAGGCATATTCAAGTTGTTAGAGAGTTAGAGAGATCACCTAAACAACAAAGAGTACTGTTACTGTTCTTGGTTGGCTCACAGGACATTGCATAAGACTCTATTTTTAAAGAATACATATGTGGGTCACAGAACTTGGAGAAATCAAGTTTGTATTGACCTGAAAGTTTCCTCCCAAAGGACCAGCTTTCATAGAGCAAGCTGAAATGGGAGAAAAATATCAGCCATCCTACACAGCTATATATCATGAGAATCACGACAATGACAGGAATGTCAAGATCTCCCCAAAGTTCAATAGTAGCCCTTGTATCTTGTGGGCAAACAACAACTGTCTAATTTGATCTAAAGCTCACTGAATTGGAAGGAACTCATACCTGGTACTATAAAGCTGATGAAGAACCCATGGATAAGAGGTCATAAGCCATGGAGGAGAACACGTAAATAAAGTAAACTAGTTTCTATGACCTTCTACATGGCTAATATAGGTTCATTTTCAAAGTAGACATCATATATGAATAAAATGTAAAATTCAGTAATAATCTAAATATTAAGGAAATTATCATTAAATATAGAAGAAAAATGAGCCACATATAAATTTGTGTGTATAATATATACTTTAAAATTTAATCTCTGTATAAAATATATATTTTAATTACATGTGAAAAATTATTTAGAAGTAAATTCTTTCATAGTTAAATTAAATTATGATAATGGTTATACAAAGTTTTCTGAAAATTCAAATTATTCTTCATCTGATTGTAGAAGGAAATATCTAGATCTTTAAGATACATTCTCAAAGGTGATAATTATTAAGAAGAAAAAGGAATATACTTTGGAAAAACAAGGTTTTAAATATTCTGCAAGACATTAAATAATAATTTCATCTACCTTGTTAATGATTTAAAACACAATGTACAATGTATGCTACTCAAGTTTTCTACCAGAAAGCAACACTCCCAACCGGAGAAAAAATTTTTGAGAGGTATTCTGCTAAAAATTACTGCTGAAACTCTGAACAAAATATAGGAAAGTACTTGCTTTCTCAGGTTCGTATTCTAGAAACAATAAAAATAATCTAAAAGAAAATGAACTCAAAGAAAAGCATGGTGCCTAGTACTGACCATTAAGATGGCAATACATGTTTCTGAGCAATAAAGATGGCATGGCCCTGTAGATAGCCTGCTCACTGAAAGTCTTTTAAAGAAAATGTTTTGGTTCAGATCCAAGTGTTGTATTGATGCCACCACTTAGTTCCCAGCTGTTTAGCTGTGAAATAATCACACAAAACTATATTATATAAAACACTGTTTGGCCCATTAGCTCCAATTTCTTATTAATTAACCCTTACATATTAATTTAACCCATTTCTATTAATCTGTGTATTGCCACATGGCTGTAGCTTACCAGCTAAAGTTCTGTCTGGCTCTGGTGGGGCTACATGGCTTCACTCTGACTTTGCCTCCTTTCTCCCAACATTCAGTTTAGTTTTCCCCACCTAGCTCTGTTCCCCTATAGCTCTGCTATAGGCCCAAAGCAGTTTCTTTATTAACCAATGGTATTCACAGCACACAGATGGGAATACCACATCACCGAAGTGCAAAGAGGACCAGTTAATCTCTGGTTCACACAATTTGGAACTAGGCTAAGTGAGTTTGAAGAGAACCAAGGAGACCATTGATACTGAACCACAGTGAATGAAGAAAAAGTGTGGGAAATGAGCTAAGAAACATAGGCGGGAGCTCAGATCTGTGGCTTCCTATACTTCACAAGTTAACTCTGAATTTCATGCCAAATTCAGCTGGAAAAGATGTAATCTAATTTATATTTTTCCAAAGATCAGCCTGACTGTTGAACAGTATAAACCATTAGCAATGCAAGAACTAGGAAGAAATTACAGAAAGATAAACATGAGATTGTGATGAAATAGCATAGCACATTAATTAGGAGACAGTTTTTCAAATTTTTTTTTAATTGGCTGCAAAAGGAGGACCATGGTGAAATAAAGGATTGAATGACCAGTCATGATCCCAGTATTTTGCTTAGCAGTTGGTTTTAGACTTGGCACTGTTTACGAAATCAAGTAAGTCATTCATGTAAGACTCAAATACCACTGTTTGTGTTTTGCATGTTAGGAAATGTATGAATACCAATGGACTTGATATGACTGTTCTGTAGACTAGCGTAATTTTGCCCTAGTTCAGAGTTAAAAAATACGGTCACAGATAGATATAAAATATCTATTTTTTACATTTATTTATCTCAATACTGGTAAGCACAACTAGGGTTTTGTACATGCCAGGTTAATACACTATCACTAAGCTACAGTCTATGACTCACTTGTGTGACATTTAATATCTTGAAATGAATGGGCTCACCTACAAAATATAGATGAGAAAAAATAAATTAATTTAAAAAAATCAAAGGAAGAAGCAAGAGAAACAAGAGGAATAATATTCGAAGTAAATGAAAGACCTGTTTTCCTGTAGAATTCAATGATTATGTTATGTTTAATTTATTCAAATCATGCTGAGAGAAAGAATAATTGCATATCATATCATAATATGTAGTTTATTAATGACAAGAAAAGCATAAGTACTGTCTTGACTAAAGAGAGGAGACAGCTGTCAAAAATGAAGGATATCTTATAAATGATGTGAAAATATAAAAGTATACTACCCATCAAGAAATACCAGCTAAAACTGTGGTTGTGTATGCCTTTAATACTAACACTCAGGAGGTAGAGGCAGGCGACTCTCTGAGTTTGTGGCCAGCCTGCTCAACAAAGTGAGTTCTAGGACAACCAAGGACAGCTAAAGTTACACAGAGAAATCCTGCATCAAAACAGCAACAACAAAAACCAAGCAAACAAAAAGAAACATAACAGAAAGGGTTGTAAAGACATAAGGAGAATGTTGAGGCCTGACCTCCTTCAGCTCAGCCCTGTTAATGTGGCCCCTAGGCTTTACCTCTCGATGATGAACTCTCCTTAGGGTCCTTGAACTTGACAGTGGCCAAGATGCACATCACAGAGTCCATGAATGTAGAGAAGTAAGATGATGAACTGTATATACCATCTCTTCCATAAATATTAGAGAAAAAAAATGTAAGGGTCTGATTATGGCTCTGGATTTGAAACTGAGTTCAATGGTATAAAAGAGCTAAGATATGAAAACAACAACTATGACAAACTTAAATTAGTTTGTGCTTAAGAGTGGCAGGAAAGAAGAACATAGGGTAACACTCGATGGAACTTTTAAACCTATCACTTAACTTGTACAACAGATTATAAAGAATGCTACTTAGAGAGTCTCTCAAGTTTGTGCGTTCAACAGATATTATGGATTCAGAGAAACGGAGCCAAAGAACAGACTGAAGTTCTTGAAAAACTTCTCCAGTTGGAGTTGAACTGCACAATCATGGAGTTTCTATCTGTAGCGTGAAAATGAGAGCAGTGCAGTGCCTTCTGGTGTTTACCTGTGATCGTGGTTTCCTGGAGAATCCATGGGGGACTTATCAGGAGGCCTGATATGAGGTTTTACCACGAGGCTGACAGGAACTCTATGTGTTATGAAAACACACATCATAACAGAGCAAACTTTTCGGTGTAAGGCGTACTCTATCATCCCTATTTACAGAAACTAATGAATTATCTGTGTTTACCATTCAAAGAAGCAGTTTGTGCAAAGGTAGTATTTCCAGAAATAACTGATGTTAACCCTGTAAATTCACAAAAAAAAGGCATAATACAACAAATTCTCAATGTGGAACCTGGATAGAAATGTTGACTTATGAAGAAAAAAAAAATTAAATTTGTATTTATTTATTTACTTTTGTTTTCAGTACCTCCTGCCTGCAGTTTCCCTTTCCTCCACTCCTCCCAGCAATCTTTCACTCCCCACTCCTCTTTCCCACAGATCTACTCCTCCTCCAGTTCCCTTCAGAAAAGAGCAGGCTTCCCAGGGTTCGCAACTAAATTTGGCATAACAAAACACAATAAAACTAAACACACATCCTCAACTCATGGCTGGGCAAGGCAACTCAGAAGGTGGAATAGGACTTTGGGGGTGTTTTTATTATGAGAATCGCTTTTCTTCCGTATGTGCAGGTTTTCTGTATCTTTAAGCTAAAATGAGATTGTTGTAGGCAATTAAACTAGGTCTTCAAATTTCACTCGAGCTATAAACTCTGAAGATAAATTTGAATTTCTAAATTATCGGAAAATGTGACCACAGCAACAGTGAGATACATGTGTCTCACGAGAGAGAGAGAGACGCTCTACATTCATCAGGACACAGTGTTTCCTCCATGAAGAAACTGATCTGTAAATTCCATCTTAGAGTCCCAATGCCTCGTGACTTCGCATGTTGATGTCCTGTACTGGCACTTGGCTTTGGACTTTCTGGTGTTTATTTTCACTTCTTGAGAGTTGTTATGAGGCTGCTAGAAAATTGATCTTGCAGGATTATTATTTATTTGGAATTTCCAGGCAGCATCACATTGTGTGCTTACACACGTATGTGTTTAGCTTTAAAGATATTCCTTTAAATTTCTTGGTGTTCAATAACTGTTAAATTACTTACATTGATAATTAAAAATTATAGGGCTTGTCATTTCTTTTTTATTTGTTTGTTTAAGAAATAAATGAGTGTGAAAAGGCTGAGTGAGCTTCTAAAGATTTTAGTAGTTTATCCCAGCAAGGGATACCAAGAAAATGTGTCTTTTGTCATTGCTAAATATGCCATATAATATTTTATATTCAATTACTCTAGGTGTCTTTTATAAGAAGAGTATAAATATTAAGAATTATGGATTCAAAAAGAAGGAAGAAAGAAAAATGACAACTAACATGGATGTATCCTAATGAAATCTTTATGTAGCATAAATGGAAAGTAAACAAGGCCATTCACAGTCAAATTAGCAGGGGAATTCATTGGAAAGCTAAACAATAGATCTACCACATGGCTCAAACATGATAACTACTACTCTAGGTCAACATTTTGCAGAGACCCTGGCACATAAATCTTTATTGTATCATTTATTGTATCACAATGTTCAAAATAGATAAGACATAGAAGCATTCTTGGTGTCCATGAATAGAGGAATTAATGAAAAGTATGTGCCATACATATGTACACTATGGATTTTTCTCTGCCATAAAAAATAATGGAATTATGTAGTTTGCAAAAAAGTAGAGGTGAGATAATCATTAAGCAAATTGTCAGCTTCAGAAAGATATGTATTGAATAATTCCTTTGATATTTGGTTCCTGGATTTTATATAAACATATATAATTACGTATGATTTTATGTAATGGAATCAGAAATTACATTGCCTATAAAATAGGAAGAGAAACTGTTCAGATAAAACAAGGAACTATTTAAAGAGAGGGAGAAAGTGTAGTGGGTTGATGGGGAATATGAAGAACTGACTTCATTTTGTTCTTTGAAAATGACTTTACATAACCCCAGGAGCACCCATCATGAATATACACCAACAGAAAAATGATAGAAAAGAGAAACACAGGGAAGAGAAAGAAGAGGGAGGACAGAGGAATAAAGAGTGTAGGACTAGGAGGAAGAGCAGGGAAAGAAGAATGGGAGAGAGGATATAATTTCTACACATTTCATTTGAACTCAACTGAGGGCTTCCTCTTGAGGGCGGGTGCTATTTTCATCCCTTAGCTCCTTATGTGAATCCATATTTGCAAGCCTTAGCTCCTCAGTCTCTAGAAAACTAGGACATTTCTCCCTCTAAAATGCAAACAAATAAAAAGCAAAATAAAATTTAAAAATAAAAAGTCAGTCATAGTTTTTTACTAGGAAAAAAATTCAGTTAGTCCCCTTTGATTTTATTTCCTCCATAGATGCTTGTAGGTTCCCTGAGAAATTTTGTACTTTTTATTCTAACCCAGCTGCTTTATCTCGCTGCCATCTCCAAAGGCTCTTTTACTTTTCAAAATATCTTTTGTAAAATCAATAGTTTAAAAAAAATGATTCTCCTAAAAGCTGTTGACTTACAAACTATTTTTGTTAAAAGGAGTTTATAAACTCAGAGTTCAATATATTATATCCTTGAAATAGTCAAATATTGTTTTAAGGCTTCTATTTAGAATTTATGTAATGTGCCCACACATACAACTGTGTATAGTAATTCTTACGTTTCCTGTATTGAACATTTTCTTAACTCCCTTTGTTCCTTGTGTCAATAATAGGTCCAGAGCTTGGATTATGTCTCAGATGCTTGTCTCATTTGATGTCATCTCCTACGTATATTTTTAGATGAAGTTTTTCTTCATTTGTCCTTCTGTCAACTACATCCATTGTTTTAGTTAATTTTATTAATGGTGTGCATCAAAAAACTATAAAACCAGTAAAAGGAGGGGAAGTCTATTTAAACTCTTAATTCAGTTCACCTTGGCAGCGAAGGCCTGAAGGCAGGATTTTATGGCAGGGATTTCTTCCCATGGTGGCAGAGAGCAGGCAGAGACAGCTACAGTGAGGCTCTGGGCATTGTACTCTCAAAGTCTCATTCCTCCTGCCCTACTGGAGCCAGCTAGGCTCCATATCCTTAAAGGCTCTACATAAGTTTAAGAAAGAACCATGAGCTGATAACTTAGAATTCAAACCTGGAACCTATTCAAGATACAACAACTGTGCTTTCTGCATTCATACAATTCCATCAAACAAATTTAGTGAAATTACTATTCTCTGATAATATTACTACTTTAATTTTTTTTTATTATTGACTCACACCATATAGAAAGTTCCAAGATTTCCCTTCAAAATAAACATGTCCATTGCAAAATCTTAGAATATTTTGTGTGTGCATGTGTGTTATAACATATGTATCCTTCTTTAAATGGTTATACTTGATTCTCTAATCTTAATTAAAGGCAATGTAAAAAAATAAGTGCATTTAAACTGTAAAATAGTTTAATGTTAATGCAGATATCACATTTACATTGTTATTTGTATACATTTTTATTTATTATCAATGGTCTCTGAAATAATTTCACTGATTATGAGAAAAAATATTCAATGACTAAGAGATCTTTCTATGCAAGAATGAAGACCTGAGTTCAGTGAGACACTCGAATTTCAAGGGAATTAGGTTGAGAATTATGGAGCAGGACACGTGACACTCTTCTCTAGCCTCATATCTTCATTTACATGTGGGTACATGCCATATACATATACACCATAATCAAAAACATACATACATATAGCCTCACACATATAAACAAATACCAAAGATATTTATTACATATACTGATGTGTTATGAGATACAAATCTAATTAATTGTCCTTAATTACCATCAATTCTGAATATTTTAAAACAATTTTAAATTACCATAAATTATAAATTTAAAGACAAACTTTTGTTAACTCTCTTATAAGGTTGATACTAGAGCAAACATGTAAAACTACATATTTAAAACTGTTAGAAAATAGAACTATTTTAATTATTTGAATGTAATGTCTTTTATTTGTGTGAGAAGTCAGTATATAAAGAGACACACACATACGTATATACATGAGTGTATCTACATATGTGAATGCAGTTAAAATTAAAATGAAAAAAGATGGCTTACTTGGGTGTTACATTAATTACTTCCATAAAGGAAAGAACTAAGACAGTTCTTTCTTAAAACTACCATATTTAAAAAGCTTCTGGTGCGTGTGTTAATTTTGACTTGCTACAAAGCAATGCCACAGACATGGTAAATTATAAACAGCCGAAGCTTATTAGGTTTATTGTTATTGAGGCCAGGAAGGTGAAGAGAAGAATGACAATATCTTGTCTTTTGACTGAGGCATAAACGGTTGATGGGAAGCTAAGTGTAATCCAAAGTTGAGTGGCAGATTTTAAAAATTTCAGTTTTGAGATTTTTCATCCCTGCTATAAAGGTGTTAGTGTATTAATCAGAAACCACCTGTGGCAGCACTATTACAAGTGAAATTACATATATTTCTTCTTTCTCCTCCTCCCCCACCTCTTTTTTGTAACGTCCATCCTACTTTCCTTTCTTATCCTTTCCTCCCCCTCCGTTTTGGTATAATTATCACTTTAGACCCAGGCTAACTTCGGACTTGTTAAATAGTCCAGCCTAGGACACTAAATCCTTCTGCTTTAGCCCTTCACTTCATATCATATTATTATAGATGTGATTGGTGATTTCTTTGGTAATCATTGGTATTAAATTTGCACCTACACAATAGAGTTAACACGCAAGCTACAGTAGTAAAGAGACAGAATTGACAGTGTGGGCATTTGTTTTATTAGGTCAGAGAAGTTAAAAAGATTCAAGTCCACTATTTCTATTATTTCATCATTTTAAATAACAAAATTTATCTCCAAAATAGAAAAATATTTATTACATGTTACATTGTAGAAAACAGAATCATTTATAATTTGTCTGTGTGTCTAGATCTTAATGATTGACTTTCCTTGGTGATCAGAGAACCTTCTACTATGGCCGTAGTAGAACTTGAGGAGGTTATGGAGAGAAAGAGAGAGAGACAGAGAGAAAGAGAGAGAGAGAGAGACAGAGAGAAAGAGAGAGAGAGAGAAAGAGAGAGAGAGAGAGAGAGAGAAAGAGAGACAGAGAGAAAGAGAGACAGAGAGAAAAGCGTAAGCCTGAAGATAAGCCACTATCCTTCTACTTTCAAGGAAGAAATAATAATAGAGAACAAAACTAAATTGTGTGCATTAGAAAATTCCATGAGAACTTGGTCTAGAAGCACAATATTCATAGAAAAGAAAATAATTCATAAGGAATCACTAGAAATTCATATGTCAACTCTTTTAAAATAATTTATTGCCATTCAATGCTATTGCCACTGGGGAAAGTTGTTTTATTAGTCAGATGTTTTGAAATTTTTGAAATTCTCAGTGAAACTAGTGTGTTTGCTAGTGTGTGGTATGCATTATAAAAATGATGACCTGATTAAATTATGCTTAATATATTTGCATTTAGTTACAAATAGCTACCCCAAATGATATTTGTTATATTTTATAGGGAGTCTCTATTTGATATTTTAATAACTTAATGATGAGGTCCTACTTTTATTGAATTGTTTGTTTTTCATTTGAAGAGATTTCTTGTTTATCTCTTCAAAAATGAGCAAATAATCAAACAAACAAATAGCCTTTCTCGAGAAAGTATGTGAGAAGGATAGGAGTGTGTATTCTAATCCAGTTCATGGCACGATCTGTTCTGTGTCTCTCTTTATCAATGTCATGGACGGTAGTGTTGTTTATCCCCATTGAGGGAGTCTAGGGGCGTCAGCAGGAGGTCAAATAATGAGACAGTGCTACCTTATCTCCCAAGCAATACACTCAGGTGGGAAGAACTTTCGACAAATAGGAAGAGGTGGCTTTCTTGTGATTAGGTAGAAATCACACTGGATATTGCAGATTCTGTTTGGTGGGTGGTGCTGTTAATAGAAGGAGAGATGAGGCAGCAGTAAACACTGCAGGTGTTCCACATCCCAGCAGTCTGGCAGCAGGTAGCAAATCAAGCCCCCCAAACAACTTTTTCATGCAAAGACAAGTTTCTTCCCCTTTCTAAAGACAAAATTTAAACTATTGTTTTGTTTTTTTCCTGAGATAGAAAGGAACAAAAACATTTTTCCCTCCTGGGGATCTTTGTTCTCAACTATAACGTCCAATTTACTTCCCTGTAGTTCTCTTTAGTAAGTTTGAAAATAAGAGTACAGACTAACCTTCCTGTTAAGCACGTCTCTTCTGATCGCTAATACCCTGATAGTTTAGACTCTATCAGCAAGATTCGAGATAACACAGTTTACCTTGCTTTCCTGGTCTCTGAAGCAAATATTACAGTAACACAAACCTATCATTTTTATTTTTTAAAAATTGTTTGGCTCATAGTAAATACCACGCTAAGCTAATCAAAGCTTGATTTTTAACCCTGTCAAGAACTCTTTGTGTTCTTGTTTGTGTTCTACAGGACAAATCATTTCTAGTGTAGAAATTGGTAATAGCAATGGTAGAAAATGTTGTATCTCTGCTCCCTACTGTTAGTTTGTAAAAAAAGATTTAGACAATTTGAAAATATGACAGGTATTCTTTTTTCTTAATTTCACTTAATTGCCCCTTGACTATGCCACAGAAGTTCCTGCTGCAGAACCGGCATGAGATTTGTTGTTTGACTCTGGAAAGCTGAAGCTTTCTGTTAAACTCGGAATAAAGCTCCCACAAGACTAGAACTCACTGTCCCTCCTCTCTTCAGTCACTAACGTTTCTCCCTAGCTATTGCAACATTTCAGTGCCAAATTTCAGAATATGAATCTGAGATTTTATTTTCTTTTATTCATTTTACCCATTCTACTTTTTGCTACAAGGATGTCTCTAAGCATAAGTCCAGAATCCCAAACCAGAAATTAATATTCAAATCCTCCTTTAATGGAAATAAGATATCCCTAATTGGAAAAGGGGACTTTTAAGTCTAGAGGCATTTGAATGTCAGAAAAATTACTGGATAATAAAAGCAATTTGTGGAAGTTCTTCTTGTGAGATGGAAATGTATGAAAAGTTGAACAACTGTTAACTTCCCACATTTAGATTAAAAATGTGGCTCAGCGATCTAATTCTAAGCTATTTCCCAGATTAGACTCCATTATGTCCTCTGAAAACAATCATCGACTCTAATCAAGAAGGTCAAAAAGCATCTTTCAAGGCAGCAATCAACACCAGCTGAAAAAGTATAAAAAGAAAACCTGATTTGTGAATTTTCTCATTGAGATTTGCTCCTGGGAACATTAGCTTCGCATCACAGACACTCAAGCCTTAAAGTGAATGTATTTGACCTCGTGAGGACAGCAAAGGTCATATTTGATGTGAAAGATTGTTGAAATGTCACTTGAGAAATTGACAATTTAAAGATCTCAAGTAATTACGCTGTGCCCATTTTAAAAGAAACAAAAGACATGTTTTTAAACAGCAGTCACTTCAGTGTTTTAAAACACAGTTCTGTCAATAATGGGCTGCTTTATAGTTATTGTTGCACTAGGCTTTGCCTGTGTCTTTCTATACTAACTTCTGGCCATTGCATATTTTAGAATCTCCCAGAGAAATGGATATTAGAAAAGTATGTGTTATGAGGTGTGTTTTCATGATTACTCTTCCAGTAAAATAAGAATCAAATATTCTCATCTTTGCAATCATTAGAGAATCAAAAATTATTATTTTAGCAGTGTAGAAAATTGCATATAACATCTCTAAAGGGAGCAAACTTTAAACACATTCTAGGTATTTTTTTATGTTTTCTCTCAGACAGTGGATGATATTTGGAAAATATATGTATAAATTTGTATTTTTAATAAAGTGATGGCTTGCGATGTGGCTCAGTGGGTAGAGTGCTTATCTTGAACGAATGGACCTTGGTTGCATCTACTACACTGTATAAAAAGTGTGAGGGTATACACTCATGTGTTGGTTTGAAAGAAACTGTCCCCAAAGGGAGTATCCAATACTTTATTGGAAAGTATGGCTTTGCTGGTGTGGTCTTGCTGAAGGAATTGTGTCATTGTGGAGGTGGCTTTTGAAGTCTCATATATGCTCAAACTATGCCTAGTGAGACAGTTCACTTTCTGTTATGTGTACAAGATACAGAACTCTCAGCTACCTCTCTAGTACCATGTTGCCCTGCACACAGGCATGTCCCACCACGATGATAAGAGACTTAACCTCTGAACTGTAAGCAAACCACCCAATTAAATGTTTCCACTTTTAAGAGTTGTCATGGTCATGATGGTTATTTCCAACAATAGAAACCCTAACTAAGACAACTCATAATCCCAGAATTCTGGGAGGAGCCTGGAGGACTCGAGTTCAAGGTTGTTCTCAGTTGCATATTGAGCTCAAAGCCACTGTAAGCTACCAGTGTCCCTATGCCAATAACCAAACAAACAAATAAAAGGTATATGAAATAATAAATAAACTAATACAAAGTTATTTCATTAAAATCTTAACAAAATAATAATTATATAAATTAATCCATACCAACTTGCCTTAGAAATGCTCACCTAGGAAATTCCACACTGAAGATATATTAAATAAATACTTTTAAATGTTTATAAAAATGGTCCAATTTTAAAATCAAAAGAGTAGGGAGCAATGTGAAATGACTACAATTACAATGATAAGAAAAATAGTACAGGCTTTCTAGTGGTCGCCAGTCACTTATATCTTCCGAGGACGAATTCTAGTAAACAGAAAGTGTCTCTTCTAACTCTGCTGTTTTTTATATTAAAGTCATCAGAAACCCGCTGTGCTGTGGCAGAACTGAGGTGTCCACAAATCAATGCCTCAGATTCCCCCTGTGTTGTGAAAGAACTCTGTGAACTCAGGTTTGAGATGCCTCAAATCCAATCGTCAGTAAACAAAACAGGGTATTAAGAAGTTACTAAAAATCATATAGTCAAGAAATACCTAATGGGACAGCAATTTTTAGTATATAATGGCAAGTGAAAACAAGATTGTAAAATGACATGCGAATGAAAAATTTTCTCTTTCTTTAATTATTTTTTATACTAAAGAACAAAAGACTAGAGGCTGGCAAGGTGGGACTGAAGGTAAAGATGCCTGACGACATGTTAGATGACCTGAAAATCCCAGAATCCACAGGGTGGAAGAAAAGGAAGACCCGATTTGCTCAAGTTGTCCGAGGACTCTACATGGTCAACCTCCCCCCCCCCAGACACATGCACAATGTAAATGTAAAAATATAACAAATTTCTGTCATGAAAATAGAGATATTCTTTTCTCAATCGGTAATATCTCTTTTACATAAAATATCAGGATTTATCAGTATCTACTGTTTCACGTCATTAGTCAATTAGTAGTAATGTAGATATGAGTACATATCTTTGGAGAAAGAATGGAGAATTCATAAAAAGAAGTTGAAATCAAAGAGTCTATTTTTATATACATATTTTATATATAAAGAAGGAATATTAGTATTGAACTTTTTATTTTAACTTTTACTTTTACTATTTTTTTTCTCATTTAATATACCATGGTTTCCCTTTCTTGAATCCTCCCAGTTCCTTTTCACCTCCTACTCCCAGTGGATAAACTCCCTTTCTGTCCCTCATTAGAAAACTAAAATAATTCTAAGGGATTATAATAAAATATATTAGGCAAAATAATAACTAACATATTTGAATAGAAAAGAAGAAACAAACAAAAGAAAAATAGTCCAAGAAAAAAGTAGAAGAATTAGATATAGACACAGAGATCTAATACAATAGTATAGATATTCCTTTTATTTCCATTTAATTTTTCAGAATGCATCTGTATTATATATATTAAAATGCATTCATCATTTTAAAGATTTGTTTTGAATTGTGTGTGTATGTGTTTGTGTATCTGTGTGTTGAGACAGGGCCTGTGAAGATTTGCAGTGTCAGATCCCCCTGGAACTGGAATTGCAGTCATTCTGAGCACCTGGATATGGGTTTATTAATCTAACCTCAGGTCACATAGAATATGAAATACTTCAATTATTCTTTTAGTAATTTTCATATGCTTATATAATGTGTTGTGATTATGTTCACTCATTAGCTTCTGGTAAACCCCTTCAAATCCTTCAAGACCCCTTTTTCTTCAAAGTAGGTTCCCCAATGTCTACTTCCTTGAGAAAAATGACCCTCCCCATAGTAGGGTGCAGAGGAAACTCTGAGTGAGTAATGCCTTGAGTGAATATGTCTTTTCACATGGGCATTACCTGGCTAGGATTCCAAGCCCATGTGAAATTGGAGAAGCTGATGCCCGTGTTGGTCATGGTGAAGAAAAATGGCCAGAGTCTGTGCATTGGTGTTTGTGAAGAGCTCACCAGAATTTCAAAAGACTAGAGACTGTTTTTTTTCCCAAATGCTGACATCCCAAAACTGCTTGTCTTCAGAGTCCTCTGACTGAAACTAGACCTGTGCTGTACCTAACAAACATGTTCAGACAGTAGCTTTAGTTCACTGTACTGTGTGTCTATCTTCACTTCATTCAATACATAGAGATACTGCAACTGCTCACCCCTAACCCAGCCAATAGCTGCCCAGGAAGGGGTAGAACCAGACCTTGTGAGTACTTTTTTAGTGTCTGGCAGAATGATGAAAGACCTAGTCTTTTGCAAATACCCACTGCTGCTGTGTGTTCATGCAACATCAGACAGTGGCTTGTTTGACTATCATGACTTTTTAATTTCTTTTGAAGCCAATAGGTCCATCTGATTTCCACTTGATAGCAACCTGGCATTGATGCTGCCAAGTGGCTGAATTCAATTAACTTCATTGTTTCTTTATCACATAGTCAACTACAGCATATGCTTGCTTTGGTATTGCTATTTCTATATCTTATTGAAGAATTTTGTCTGTTTGCCTGTCTAAAAATGTCTGAAGTTCTTCAAAACAAATATTTTGCTTTTCTACTCTCCCTTTAAATGATATAGAAATTAGTAAATCATAGATTTAATAAAGTACTTGAAATTATTTGAAAAAATGCGATAAAAACTTCTTACAAAAATTCTCCTTTGAGCTTAACAAAATATATGTATCAAAAAATTTTTACACCTAAAAATTATTAATTCTCTTGAGCATTGCTTATTTAATAGATGCCAAATTGGCAACCCTATGAAAGTTTTATTTTTATAGGATTATTTTATATTTATGCTCAACTGTTAGATAGTGTTCCTTCCTAATCTGTGACCTATCCATTTTATTAAATATGTAACAAGTACAACTATTTACAAAGTGCCTGGGAAATTCTAGAGGCAATGTGACAAAAGAGATGTAAGGGTGTTCTTCAAACCTTCATAAAAACAAATCTTTTAAGATTATTTTCCCTTTGAAAACAATTACTACTGGAAAGTTAAAAAGAAGCAAGAAAAAAGAAAGAAAGAAAGAAAGAAAGAAAGAAAGAAAGAAAGAAAGAAAGAAAGAAAGGCAATTAGACTAATCAAAACAGGAGTCCCACCTGTATTGGGAACCTTCCCACACACTTGGTTCTGATCCCAAAGTCCCACTCCACAGGGATCTATTTCACTTCAAAGCAACCCCTGCCATCAGACCCTCACCCCCACCTCCAGGTTGATATCCCCTTCTCAGAGGTAGGCTCTGCCAGGCAGAAGAGGTACAGCCCTATCTGAACACTCCCACTCCCTGAGTTCAGAACCTAAAGACCCACGTTAACATGGCCTGTCCCTGTTGCCATGATCCTACCTCTCCGTGGCAGAATATCCTCTACGCAAGTGGAGGCCACACCAGTCAGAGGAACATAGATTCCCTGTGGTAACACAGGCTACACTTGATACCAAAAGTTCAGTCCCAACTCTGACTAAGACTAATGCTAGAGCAGAAATACAGAGCACAAAGATCAGAAGACCAAAAAGGAAATAGTAACCAAGGAAAAACACATCCATCCAACAAAAACAGACTCAGAATTTGGTTCCTAGAACTATATTCATAAGAAAACCAGATGGTAAGACACCTTTGTAAAAACACAGTCAACAATAGCTAGGGCAATATGATATCATCAGCCCAGCTATCCTACTACAGCAAGCCCAGAATATTTTAACATGGCTGAAGTACAAGGAAATGACCTTAAAAACAGCTTTATGAAGATGACAGAGTAACTTCCTTAAGAATGAAATTAATAAAACCTTTATTTTTTATTACTGAAAAAATACCAATCCAAATTCTCACTCCCTTCCCTCCTCCTCCCAGTCCCCTCCCTCTCCCTCCACAGACCCTCCCCCCACCCCTTCAATCCTAAGAGAGTGCTATGTACCCCGCCCTGTGGAAAGTCTAAGGCCCTCCCTACTATATCTAGGTTGAGCAAGGTTTACTTCCAAAGAGAATAGGATTCCATGAAGGCGGTATACGCAAGTAGAGACACATCCCAGTGTCATTATCAGGCTCTGCCCCAGCTGTCAACCCCCTTCAGAGGGGCTAGGTTGTTCCTATGTTCATTCACTCCCAGTCCAGTTGGAGTTGGTGAGCTCCCATTAGCTCAAGCAAACTGTCTCAGAGGATGACCCCCTCATGGTCTTTAATTCCTTGCTCATACTCTCACTCCTTCTACTCTTTAGAAAACATTATCCTGAGTGAGTTAATCCAGACCCAAAAGAAGTAATATGGTCTATACTTACTCATAAGTGGATACTAGTCATAAACAAAGGGCAATGAGCCTATATTTCAGCATCCTAGAGAAACTAAGTAATAAGGTGAACCCAAAGAATAACATATATAGCCTACCTGGAAATTAGAATCAGACAAAAATTTGGGAGCGGAGAGGGGGGGGAGGTAGAAGGAAGGGGAGAGGTGGGGTTGAGGAGAACTTGAGGGAATGGGATAGTCAAGAAGGAGGAAGGACAGATATGAGAGCACAGAAAGAGATATCTTGATTGAGGGAGCCATTATGGAGTGAGCAAGAAACCTGGCTCTTGAAAAATGCCCAAGAACCCACAGGGATGACCCCAGTTAAGACCCTAAGCAATAGAGGAGAGGGTGTCTGATCTTACCCTGTAGTCAGACTGATGATTATCTTAAATATCACCATAGAACCTTCCTCCAACAACAGGTGGGAACAGAGGCAATGACCCACATCGGAGTACTGGAATAAAACCTTTAAATCTGAGAAAACAAAAACAAAACAATTAGAGGAAGTAAATAAATACCTTTAAAAAAAACAAGAAAACACAAACAAATAATGGGAGAAAATAAATAAATACCTTAATGAAACCAAGGAAAACAAAAACAGATGAAGGAAATGAATAAAACTGATCAAGACCCCAAAATGGAAAGAGAACCAATAAACAAAAGACAAACTGAGGGAGTCCTGGAGATGGAAATAGAGAACACTATCCTGAGTGAGGTAAGCCAGACCCAAAAAGAGGAACATGGGATATACTCACTCATAATTGGTTTCTAGCCATAAATAAAGGACATTGAGCCTATAATTCGGGTTCTTAGAGAAGCTAAATAAGAAGGAGAACCCAAAGAAAAACATATAGGCATCCTCCTGAATATTAACCTTCATCAGGCGATGAAAGGAGACAGAAACAGAGACCCACATTGGAGCACCGGACAGAAATCTCAAGGTCCAAATCAGGAGCAGAAGGAGAGAGAGCACGAGCAAGGAACTCAGGACCGCGAGGGGTGCACCCACACACTGAGACAGTGGGGATGTTCTATCGGGAACTCACCAAGGCCAGCTGGCCTGGATCTGAAAAAGCCTGGGTTAAAACCGGTCTCGCTGAACATAGCAGACAATGAGGACTACTGAGACCTCAAGAACAATGGCAATGGGTTTTTGATCCTACTGCACCTATTGGCTTTGTGGGAGCCTAGGCAGTTTGGATGCTCACCTTACTAGACCTGGATGGAGGTGGGTGGTCCTTGGACTTCCCACAGGGCAGGGAACCCTGATTGCTCTTTGGGCTGACGAGGGAGGGGGACTTAATTGGGGTTGGGGAAGGGAAGGGGAGGCGGTGGTGGGGAAATCTTTAATAAATAAATAAATAAAGAAAGAAAATCTGGTTAAGCAAGCATACAGGAACTACCAACAGAAACAACATCAGCAGAATAGAGGAGCTGGATGAATAAATCACAGATGAAGAAGATATAATAGAAGAAACTGGTCATTGGTCAAAGCAAATATTAAATCTAACATCCAGAATATCTTGGACATTATGACAAGACCACACATAAAAAATAACAGGAATAGAAGAATATATCCTACTTAAAGGCATTGGAAATATTTTCAACAAAATCATAGAAAAAAATTTTCTAACCTAAAGAAAGACATGCTTGTTAAAGAACAAGAAATTTATAGAACACCAGGTAGATTGGACTGGAAAAGAAAGTCCCCCACCACATAATATTGAGACATTAAACATGCAGAACATAGAAAGATTATTAAAGGCTGCCAGGGAAAATGCCAAGTAACATATAAAGACTTAAATATTAGAATTATACCTGACTTCTCAATTCAGACTCTAAAAACCCGAAGGGCCTGAATTGATGTCTTACAGACTGTAAGAAACCTCAGATTCCATCTCAGACTACTATTCCCAGCAAAACTTTTATTCACCACAGAGGGCGAAAACAAGATATTCCACAACAAAGTCAAATTTAACCAGTATCTATCCACAAATTCTGTCCTACAGGAGAAACTACAAAGAAATTCCAACCCAAGACAGTGAACTAAACCCATGAAAGCACAGGGAATAAATAATCTCACACTAGCAAAATCAAAGTAACAGAATCTCTCTCTCTCTCTCTCTCTCTCTCTCTCTCTCTCTCTCTCTCTCTCTCCACACACACACACACACACACACACATCCATCCATCCATCCATCCATCCATCCATCCATCCATCCATCCATCCATCCATCAATCCATATGTATCACCCTGCACAAAACTCAAGTCCAAGTGGATCAAAGAGCAGAATATATAACCGGATACACTGAACCTCACAGAAGGCAAAGTGAGGAATAGCTTTGAACACATTGGCATAGGAAATCACCTCCTGACCAGAACATTAATAGCACAGGCACTAAGATCAGCAATTAATAAATGGGTCTTCATGAAACTGAAAGGCTTCTGTAAGGCAAACGACATCATCAATAGGACAAAAAGACTGTGTAGAGAATGGGAAAAGATTTTACCAAGTCCATATCTACGAGGGGGCTAATGTCCAAAATAAAGAACTCGAGAATCTAGACATGAACAAACCAAATAATACAATTAGAAATGGGATACAGTTCTAAACATATAATACTCAACAGAAAAATCTCAAATAGCCAAGAGACACTTCAAGAAATTTCTGGCATTGTTTGCCATCAGGGAAATGCAAATTAAAATGATTCTGAGATTCTGTCTTAAAGCTGTCAGAATTGTTATGATCAAAAACACAAGTGACATCTCATGCTGGTGAAATCATGGAGCAAGGGGAACATTCCTCCATTGCTAGTGGGAGTGTGGATTTGTATAGCCCCTTTAGAAATAAATATAAAAGTTTCTCTGACAATTGGAAATTGATCTACATCAAGACTCAGCTATACCAATCTCAGGCATATTCCCAAAGGATGCTCAATGTCCAACTGTGTTCATAGTGGTTTTATACGTAATAGTCAGAAACTGGAAACAACCTAGATGTCCCTCAACCAAAGAATGGATAAAGAAAATATGGTTACTAGACCTGGATAGAGGTGGGTGGTCTTTGGACTTCCCACAAGGCAGGGAACCCTGATTGCTCTTTGGGCGGACGAGGAAGGGGGATTTGATTGGGGGAGGGGAAGGGAAGGGGAGGCGGTGGTGGGGAAGAGATAGAAATCTTTAATAAATAAATAAAAAAGACAGGAAATATTAAAAAAAGAAAATATGGTACAATGGAGTGATACTCATCTGCTAAAAATAATCATAAAATTAAAGGCAAATGAATGCAACTAGTGTTAGTATTTGTATTCAAGCATATATAATGGCCTGCCCTTAGGGTTCAGATAGAAAATGTCCTCTGCTGTGGCCAGTAAGAGTACCCCCTGTGATAGTTCCCTTTCAAAATGTGGGCCTTTCCACCACCACCCTTCTCTCTCTCCTCCTCCTCCTCCTCCTCCTCCTCCACTCTTAGCCCTAGGGACCAGTCTCTGTCCCCTTCCACTTTCTCTGTGTCCTCTTCTCTCTCCTTCTCCAATAAACCTCCTATATGAGCCTTGTTGCATGGCATAACTTTTCTTTGTAATGCTTTTAAATAAATTACAACTTGAAAACACATTCTAACTGAGGTGACTTAGACCCTGAAAGACAAACTTGGTATTTAATCACTTATCAATGGGTATAAGATGTAAAGGATAATAATGCTAAAATCCACAGACCCAGATAGACTAAGTAACAAGGAGGGCTCCATGGGAGATTCATGAACCTCTCTGGGAAGAGGAAATAGAAGAGGTTTAAGGCATGGACTGGGGTAGGTAGGGTTGTGAACAGGTGGGATTAGGTAGGGGAACATGGTGGGAGAGAGTGCTGGGTGTGAAAACTGGTATGGGGTGGCATTTCTGGGGGAGGTAAAAACCTAGTGCAGTGGAAGTCCCTAGGACTGTACAAGGGTTGCCATAAGTAAGACTCATAGTACAGGGGATTAAAGATCCTGTAACCAGGCAAGACGTCCAGTGGAAGAATTGTGACACCAATCCAGCTACAAATCCTTTGACCTACAATTTGTCCTGTCTACAAGATGAACTGTGGTAAAGAAGGCACAGAAATTCTGGAAGTGTCCAGCCAATAAGTGGTCCAGCTGGAGGCCTATGTCATGAGAGGAAGTCTACCCATGACACTGCTTGGAGGGCCAGGAACAAGCAGCTGGATTGCCTGGAAACCTAAGATAGGACCAAGCATGACTGGGGAAAAATTCAATGGAATGATTCCTAATGATATTCAATATACTCATAGATTAATGGCTATGCTATTTGTCATCAGAAAGTTTTCATCCAGCAACTGATAGAAAAAGATGCAGAGAACCCCTTCCAAACAGTAGGTGGACATCAGGGAATCCTGTGAAATAGGGGGGAAGAAAGAATTGTGGGAGTCAAAGTCAAGAATAACAAAAGAAAAATTGCAAATCATTCATGGTTCATGGAGGCTAAGTCAATAATTAAGAGAATCTACATTAGTGGGAACAGAGACTATCTCTAACTTTTTTGGCTGCTTTTGGGACCCTTTACCTCCTACTGGATTGCCTTGACCAGCCTTAATATGAGGGGAGGTGCCTAGTCTAACTGTAATTTGATATGCCATATTTGGTTGATATCCTCGGAAGGCCTGCCCTTTTCTGAAGGGAAATGAAGTTGCTTGGATCTGGGTGGAGAGTGGAGGTATGGGGAGAGGAGACTAGAAGGAGGGAATGAAGGGGAAACTGTGGTAAAGATGTGTTGTTTGAGAGAAAAATAAATAAATTTTAAAAAGACATGTGATTAAGGGAGATAAAGGGATTCTTATTGAAGAAATTATGAATTCAGATAATATATATATATATATATATATATATATATATATATATATATTCCACAGACATAAACACATCAGTGATAAATTGAAGCCACTCTTTCTCTTGTGTCTATATCTTATCACTTGTCTCAAATATCCAGCATGCAGGCAGAATAATAATACAAGTGTTGCCCTAGAAATCTACCTATGCCCTTACAATGCAGGGAAACCCTGAGTTTTGAAGCACAATATAAGAAAGAGTTTGTTATTTGATTTGACTTTAGTTTAAAGAAATCTTTAAATACCAAGTTGTAAAAAAAAATAGACAAATTGTTAAGTGGATTATAAACACTTAAATATAGTATCTCCCTGTTTCATAATGGATATTACAATGGAAATATCTAAAACATCCCTAAGTCTTGGATCCACTAAATAAATAACATAAAAAATATGTTAAGTTAGTGAATGGAGTTTTTCAGCACTGAAGAGCACTACTGATCACCCAGTGGCCTGGTATCAATTCCCAGTGCTCACAAGACTACTCACAGCCTTTGTAACTTCAGTTTCAGGAAATCTGATGTCCTCTGCTGTCCTCCTTACATACCAGGAATACAAATTCACAGACATACATGCAAGGAAAAACACCAACACACAAATGAAATTTAAATGATGAGTATTATACAAGAAGTTTAGTTATGAATGAACATTCATGTTTCAGTAGGTCTTATATTTATTTGTCTATTTATTTTAAAGACAAGTAAAATGTGTAACAAATAAGGCACTTGTGATTTATTTTTTGAATCTTTGTGTTTTTAAAAATACATGTTCTTCCTTTGATGATGATTTTATGGAATATATGCCTTTTTTATTTTTCATCAAGTACGATGGTGGTTGGAAAGGTTAGCTTAGGACAGGCACTCCTGGTGTCCCACCAACTTACTTCACGAAACAACCATTCACTTTCTGTTGGCACCGCTGCTCTTTGAAGCCCTCTTGTCTGACCTCACAGGCTACACTTTGCTATTACTTGAAATAAGAAGCACTTTATCAATGTCTGTGCACTGCTTGACCTCTTTTTTTCCGAGCCACTGTTCCCTCCCAGAATTTTTCCAATGAGCTAATAGGGTCACGAACAGAAATGGATCTAAGGCACTTGAAAGCCTCCTGATTCCGCTGTTCAGTGGTCTCATTTTTTTTAAGCAGCAAAACTCTTTATACTAAATGGCAAAAAATAGTAAGAAGTTAAATTATAAAAGTAGAGCATGTCTATTTGAAGCGCAGGCATTCTACCTTCATTTTTAGCAATTTTGTTCCTGTGGAATTTCTAAAATTAATTTTTAGCAACTTCTTGTCTTCATTATTTGTGTTAGAAAGGTAACATGAAATTTTGAAAATAATAGGAAATAGCCAGTGGGAGAGAAAGTGGATGTGGTTTCTGTCTTTTCCAATATTTAAATACAAAACATCGTTTATAAGACCCTTACTGTGTCTGCATGCTGCATACTGAAGGAGCTTGTGCTGTCGATTCCTATCTGAATCCTCACCCTTTCTTCTGAGGTTGAATTTCTACCCTCACCTCTATCAATGTAATGAATGCAAGAGACAAAACAATCAATAAAGAAAAGGGGGTAACTTATTTTGTATGTATGTGCATGTGTATTTGTGGGTGTGTATGCATGTGAATGTGGTGGTACATGTATTTGTGTGCAGCTCTGTGTGCAGGAGTGGGAATGCATATGCAAAGGTCAGACAAGGACATCAGATGTTCTGCTCAGTTTCTCTCTGTCACCTTCCCTTGAAACAGTGACCCTCATTAATCCTGAATATAGGCATGCTGTCTGAAACCTCAGTGGTCCTCTGTCCCAACAGCATAGTGCTAGAAGGTCACCCAAACCCCCTCAGCCTTACAGGAGTTCAGGGGCTTTGAACTCATGTCTTCATACTCAATCAGAAAGTGTCCCTCCCCACTATCTCTCCCTAGCCCCAGAGGTTTAGTTCTGAGTACAGTTTTAGATGTTTTAGAGATCATCTTTTTTGCTTGTTTCTTCTTTGAATATAACAAGGCAATGAATGCATAGTCATGGAAGAGTATGGGAGAAGAAATTGCTCAGCTATGGCTAATAAGGAGAAGAGAGAGTGAAATAAGAAGGTGCTAAGTCTTACGTGTCCTTTAAAGTCATTCCTACAATGACTTTTCCTCCTAACAAGCCCCACCTTTTAAATATTCCACCATTTCCCAGGATCAGCATGGGCTGACTATACTTTTAAGGCATAGTCCCTAGTATCAAACTCACGCATTACTAGAAATTCTGTGTAGTGGCCTAGTGGGAAAACCTTTTTAATTTCTAACCTAAGGTTTTTATTTAAAAGCTGGTGATCAATGGAAGGGTAGTTGACATCTCTCATCCTCAGCTTTTCTATGGAGAAAACAGATAGCAGATAATCTCAAAACATAAAATATGCAAAATTTATCATGAATATATGATCTGGGACACACTTTTCTCAATAATATTAATCTCGACAACTATTTTGGAAAAATAGAAATCAGTCCTCTCTGATGCAGTTGCCTATTAAGTTGTTACCAATGCACATGTAGGACAAATTTTTATATGGTATATTTTTAGAAAAGTTTAATGATAGGAGTTCAAATATTATTACCTCTAAGAAAGTAAATATGCAAGCTTTCCTGTCCTATGAACTGTAAATACTAGTATGAAAAACTAAACTCCTTAATGAGTGCAAATCGAATCCATGGCAAACTTTAGAATTGATAATTCAGGACCAGAGAATTCTTCCTTGTCATTTTCCTATTTCGTAAAAGTCATTATGAGTATAAATTGTGATTATCAAATAAAATTGATACATTCATATGCAGCTCTTATCAATTTTGAGTGCCATGTCATCTGTTCTCCATTTAAAAAATCTACAAATTTTGCTTAATAATTAATGACACAACTGCTCAAAGAATTACGAAGAAGGAACATCCAATGTTTAATATGAAAAGAGGGAAACAGATTTTTTCAAAATATGAAATGAAGGTTAGTGAGATGGCTCTAAATGGATCCTCTGTATTATCCCCACAAGATTTATGTAGCATTTTAAAAAAGGGAGCCCATAGAATACAGTAGATAGAGAGGAAGGGTGATGTGTAGCAAACACATGTCTCTTGAGCATGATAAAGCCTTTAAACTCATAAATGATTGCAGGTATGGTTATTTTCAAGAGACCCACACACATTCCATCATAGATGGGCAGCTTCCCATGAGGCAACACCACTCCTCCAATAAGGGCTATTGACAGTTAATGATTTATGGGGTGGATATTATATCCTTTAGTGCTGTACCCACTGGTAAGTTGCCTATATTACAGTGATTAATTTCCTACCCTCACTTGTACAAGCAAAACTAATGAAACTCAGAGAGGTACAAACAAAAGGAAGATGTGAGAGTAGTGAAGGGGCTTATTTAGAAGAAGGGCTAAATAAGGAAAGTAAAAGAACAGAATGGATTAAATTCTTAGAATTCATTATATCCATGCAAGATACCAGCAAAGAATAAAAAAAGAAACACTCTGACCTCTGCAATGCATGCAAACATTCACAGATACATGACCATGTTCATGGACACACAATCAGAAACTGAACATTGCAACATAGTACAATTATCTAATACAGCTTTGCTATTGGAAAACAATTAGTGCAATGGAGAAAATAAAGAAAAAAATATCTCAATAAACTCAGAATAAATTATGTATGTGTATTCTACCATTTGTTTGTGGATAAAGGTGTTCATTCCTATACTTAAAACTAATATTTCAAACATATATAGGTCTAAGTTTTACTTTTATTTTGTCCCATTGGTTTAGGAGGTTCTTCTGTTTATGATGTGCTTTCATTGGTTAATCAATAAAAAAACTGCTTGGCCTGATAGGGAAGAACTTAGGTAGGCAGAGAAGACAGAACTGAATTCTGGGAGGAAGAAAGCAGATAGAGAGAGCCACCATGGAGCCGCCAGGTCAGACAGGCTGAATCTTTCCCGGTAAGCCACAACCTTGTAGTGATATACAGACTGTTAGAAATGGGTTAAATCAAGATGTGAGTGTTAACCAATAAGAGGCTAGATATAATGGGCCAGGCAGTGATTTAAATGAATACAGTTTCTGTATTTCAGGTTTAAGCTAACCAGGCAGCTGAAACAAGGGCCTTCATTCCCTGTTACATCCCACTGATCTATTTAGATCTCCCTGAGAACATATTATTGAATATGATAACTTTAGAAGAAACAATATATGAGTCTACAGGTCATTTGCAAAGCACTTGCTGAACATGTATCTCTGTAAGAAAATCATGAGGTCAGGTCATAAAGAATATCAAACTTTATATATTATAATTGCATACATATATACATTAGTTTATAGATGCTGATATCTAATGTGTATACCAATATGTGTATGTGACATAGTTTTAAAATTTTAAAAACTCATGTAAACACCCACACATTTTATTCTATTTCCAGGTCCAAAACTCTTTTTACTTTAAGATACGCTTTTATTTAGCATAGCATCATAAAGATCACTCTTAGTGAAGCCAAATTGTCATTGCCTTGATTGCTTTTGCTAATCCCCTTCATTTAGCCTTTGAAATAATATTTATAGACTTAATAATGAGAAAGTAACAACTATGGAACAATGATTCTGTGCCAGGCAATGTGTTAGTTTATATTATCTCAGTTTATTTTAGTGGGATTCTATCAACATCAAAGCACCATTAAGAGTAAAGTGTGGAGTTACTGATGATATCACAAGTAATTGCAAACAATCCTAAATTATCAAGATGCCTATAGTATAATTAGAATGAGAGGTTGTTTATATAAAAATACAAATAGCACCAATTAGAATATGCAGGTTCTGAAGAACCATTCTCTGCAGAGATAATAAAAGTTCAAAATTGTACACATTTGCCAATGTTAGAGAATTACTCTGGGGTCCACATTTGACTCAGTGAATAAGTCAATTATTAGTTTTCAACTTTAGCACATTCTTCAATTCTTTTTCTGAAAATCTTTCCAATTTTTTTCCTATATAAAATGTCTTTCCTTCTTTCAGACTTTATTTCACTGTCTAGTCCCTGGTAAATATTCAATTCATTCTAGTCAATATCTAATTCACATCAAAGTCATCTTTGTGGCTGAGTCCCTGTGCCCTCCTCTGTGTGTAGCATGTAAAACATATTTTGAACATGAACATTTGACTTTATCTTGCCCTTGAAATATTAAGAAATATTATTCATTTTTTTTTTTCTTAAAGTGAACTCTTGTTTGGGCTTTCCTGTGTTCATGCCTGCCTTCTTTCATGAAGACCACAGTGCTGACTAGCTACTGACTCCAATATCCCTCCATCTTCTCCTCATAATGGGTAAGGCACATTGCCTTGGGGAAGGTCCAAATCCCTCCCTACTATATCTAGGCTGATGGAGGTATTCATTGCTGTAGGAACTCCTTCAGCCAGTAGCCTTTAAGATACCAGCCTACTTGGGTGTGGCCTCTTATACTATAAATGTTAAAGTGTGTGCTCACTTTCTCTTCTGGCTGTTGGATTCAGTTCCTTTCCCCCGTCCATGCAGAGGACTTTGATCTGTGAGTCTATACATAAATAAATAACCCTTTATTACATTCAATTCTGAGCTAGTGTGGGATTTCTTTTTAGTGTCCATCTACAATCCATCCAAAGAGAATAGGTTCCCAAAAAGCAAGTACAAGCAATAGGGACAAATCCTGATGCCACTACCAGTATCCCTACAGTGTGCCCCAGCCATACAACTCTCATCCACATTTAGAGGGACAAATCAGAAAACTACTCATCTGTAAAAACAATGACATCTTGAAATTTTCATGCAAATGGATGGAACTGGAAAAAACATCCTGAGTGATGTAACTCAGACCCAGAAAGTTGAGCATGGTATGTACTCCTTCACAAGTGGATACTAGCTGAATAGTAAATGATATTGAGCGTATAGTTTGTGATTGTAGAGAAGCTAACTAACAAGGTGAACCTCAAGAAAAACATACATAGATCCATATGGAAAAGAGAAATAGACAAGATCACCTATCAAAATTGGGAGCATGGATGTTTGGGGAGAAGGACAGGCAGAGGGGAAGAGGAGGGGAAAGGAAAGGGGAGAAGAATTTGAGGGAACAGGATGGATGAGAAGGCAGTAGGACAGATATGAGAGCAAAAAAAAGCGATATCTTGATTGAGGGAGCCATTCTGGGACTAGCAAGAAACCTCAGCCTGGTGCTAACTTCCCACTTATGTGTCTTTTAGTTTTGTTCAATATTATCTATGACTTTAAGCCATTTTCTAACTCATCATTAAAATTCCTTCTTCAGAAGAAACCTCAGTGAGTACCCCTCTCTCTGTACTCTCTTATGAACAAAATAAAAATCCCTTTTTCTGTACTTTCCCATCTTGATTGTCACCCTATTTCCTCTCTCATGCACATTATTAATGCTACAAATTTTGTTTTGTTCTAACATCATTACATCCTATGTTCTCTCTTACTCTGAACTCCCTGGGATCTATGACAACAATAGGCACATTGTAGGTTCCATGAATAAGCAGAGAAGTTTATAATATTTTATTTAAGTTTAACAATTTTTCCTAATTTAAGCTATAGTTATTCACATATGGCTCATTCTGGGTTTATCCAATATAATTTTTCAAAATATTTGATTAAATACTTTAACTTATGTTGATAGACTCTAACATTTTATCTACATGCAAAATATCTGATGCTTGTTAAAGAAATTTATATCCTGACATTCATGAAAATCATGCAATGATATTGAATACTTGGGGATAAAATATTTGATGTAAAGTACCTGATATACACTGAAAATTAAATAGTTTTTACATGTTAAAGAGGCATAATACTAAAATGAGAGTTTTGTCTAGTTTAATATAAATAATCAAGTCGAACAGTAAGACATTCACATTGAATAAAGCAAAGAAAACTATAAAAACATAGAGGCACGTCTAATGAGTAGTCCTTACTTTATGGTTTAACATAGAGTGCCCAGTGATGGCGTTTGCCCCCAGAGCTAAGGTTCAGAGCTTTATTGAGAGTTGTATGAATGGCACAGCTCTTATCATGTCATGGTAATGGAAATTGATGTCTTTTAGATGCAAGGACAATTTACCCCCAAGGAAGTGACCTACTTGGTCTCATCTCCATGCCTCGGGAATCTCTTTCAGGTTATAAACCAGCCATGACAGACCCTGGGTGCTAGGGAAGCTGCAGGCAACTTAAACTGGCACTGAAAGAATTGCTTGTGCATCAGGAACTTGCAAAGTGTAGCCACTAGTAAAATCCTTTTCTTCTGTCCCATCCAGCCTGCACTCTATTGAGCGCTGACACCAGGGCTTTGTCAAACTCAGTTTCCAAGTTCCTTGTAAAGAATAAATGTGCAGGTAAGTGCCACAGTTGGTATTGCCTTCTTTTTCAAAGCAACAGTGGTGACTCTTCTAAATCTTGGTAAAATATCCAAGATAACACATTTTTGTAGATACGTTCACTGTGAGAAGTTATGAATGTAAGCTGTATAGACAACCTATAGCGTATTTATTGTAATAATCTGAAAGCTGAACTGACTTCTTAAAAAGAGCTGCTTTTGGTGCATTATATTCTCCATACTTCAACTAACCTAAGAGATAAACATTTTTACCTTGTTTAATAAATATTGTTAAATTGTTCAAGACTAAATAGTTAAGTTAAATTAAAATGACACAATTTATCCAATGGTGATTATGTGAAATATTGTTAGTGTTTACGGCTTTATTTTTGATACAGTTTATCAAAAATAGAGCTGAAAAGGTAAATATTGTGTTTTCAATTTGAGGTCCAACTTTAAAGCTTGGTTTGCCTTTCCATATTAAATATCATCACTGTTATCGTCTGAGAGACAAAAATTCATACTGGAAATGTAATAAGACATCCTTAAATTTAATACAGTTCAGAACTATAAGAAAATAATTTCAGTTTGTTTGGGATTTCACGATACATGATTGGTAATTTTATGTTTGGTTTTTCACAATATTTTACTATTACACCTCTCTAACAAGCAGTTTTTACTTTGAGATTTTAAGTGTATTCCACTATATGAAAAAGGCTTTACCCAGACTTTTTTCCCTGAGGTTAAAAGATATGATAAATTCTAGGTATATAAAAAAGCTTTCAAATTGGCTTAAATGTAAAAATTTTATAGTTTGTATATATTTCTTACCTTAATTAGAAAGATATTGAAAATCTAAATAATGTTTTCTTTCACATATTGTCTATATCTGCTTTATATATTATAATTTACTACAGGTTTGAGATAAATTATTTTTGATTTATTTAAAAAATAAATATTTTGTTATAAATAATTTTTGAAAAATTAGATTGATTTTCTTCCTTAAAATGTAATATTTGGGGCCGGGCGATGGTGGCGCACGCCTTTAATCCCAGCACTCGGGAGGCAGAGGCAGGCGGATCTCTGTGAGTTCGAGACCAGCCTGGTCTACAGAGCTAGTTCCAGGACAGGCTCCAAAGCCGCAGAGAAACCCTGTCTCGAAAAAAAACCAAAAAAAAAAAAAAAAAAAATGTAATATTTGGATTCTTTTTTAAATAGCACATTTCTTGCTCAAGGATAATTACAATTGCTTGCATTTCCACAGGCAAAAATTGATGCAGTAACAGACACACTATGGCAGATTATCTTGTCAAACTGTAAGGCACATCTAGTTCATTTGATTAGATTGATCATTTGATTATGTGATTTTCAAAACTAATGTTAAATCTTATTTTCCCTCACACCCACAAAATGAAGCTTTTCATTGCTTTGAAGATCCCTCCAGTCGATGTAATTTATCATTTATACTACAGGATTTTTATAAGCACATAAAAGGCAGCAGGAACTGTGGCTACTCTGAAAGTGGGAATCTTTCAGAGGTTAAATCATTTTGAAGCACCAACATTTACAGGAAAATTCAGCATCTAACATCTACATTCTGGTGAAGCATTCTATCATGGATATGACTGCAAGGGCAGACTAAGATCTATACAGTTTTATGGGATTCCTTAACAGTATCTTAAAAATTTAGAATTGACAGTAACTATATATTAAAATTTAAGAATAGTGGTTTGCCATGGCATCTATTTCATTTATATTCCAGTGTTATCATGTGCATCATGAGTGTGTTGAATTTCCCTTGTATTTTTGGAAGCTTACCTAATGGCCTTTATTCCCATCTTACTTACTTTCCAGATGCTAAGTTCAACCCTAAATATGTCCTTATTCATTAAGTATGATTTGCAGGTAGAGGAGTGTGATTTTGGAGTTTGCCCTACTCTTTGTGCCTTTGTTTATATAAAACAGTTTTGTTATAATTATTGAGGTTTTAATTATGTTTATGTTTACCCAATTTTGGAAGACTGAGTTGTGTCACAAATGATTAGAATGCTTAATGTGTATCTTTGCTAACACGTGAAGTATCACTTTGTCACAGACATTCCCATGAGAGTTTTTGAGTTTATGCCTCTTGGAAGTTGCCAAGCTTTTTGTGCAAGAGCTTCTAATTACATGGCCCCTAGCACTTACAGAAAATATGTGCTAAAAATAAGCTGTAATTATCTTATTGTCATTGCCCACAGCCTCAATTATCTAGGATGCATCACAGACTGAGGAAAAATTGTAAAGATCTATTTGTGCAGCTCTTATAACTGACAGCCCATCCACGGAAATACCTACTTTTCACTTATCACAGAAAGCTTTAGCAGTTAAGATTACCTCGTTTCTTTTAGTCTATATGACAATAAAGTAAGCACATATAACTGTGAGAAGTGGGCAATTATAGTTCAGAATAACATGGTGTTTTAAAAGTTATCATACCAAGGACTATAATTAACTCTTAAGATACAGGCCTATTCTTAGGGCAACAGACGGAGAGGTGACGTTGTGATCTAGGAGGTATTTTTTCTTTTTCGAGACAAGGTTTCTCTGTGTAGCTTTGGTGACTGTGCTGGAACTAGCTTTTATAGACCAGGCTGGCCTTGAACTCGCAGAGATCTGCCTGCTTCTACCTCCTGAGTGCTGGAATTAAAGGTGTGTGACACCACTGCCTGACCTAGGAAGTAATTTTTGAATACAGGAAAGTGTGCTTAATTTGAGACAGGTTGAAAGCGCAGAGCAGCGGTTATTGAAATAGATTTAATTCAACCCTATATAGAGATATGGAATGGTAAAGTTTGAAATTGAGGAGTACCAAATTTTGAAGAAAAAATAAATCTTTGCAACCCTATTAGTCATTACATCCAAAAAGGAACAGACCAGTTGCATCCTCATAGAGGCATCATCTATAAAATACTGCTACTTACATTTTCTAATAGATAGGAAGTGCTTTGAGGAAGAATTTGCGGAGAGCACCCCAGTGTGCTACTTTTGTTACTCAAATGTTTTGTTAATCTATTTAATAATTTATTACATGTGTCTAGGAGGATGCACAGAGACACACATTCACCCTCCACTCTCCCACAGTCATTTGTCTACCCCCACACAGGGCTGTTCAGAAGACAACCAGGGGGTGTTGATCCTCTTCTTCCACTATGTGGATTCCAGTGTCAATCTGGGGTGTTCAGGCTTGGTGAGAAGCATCTTTAAATACAGAGTTAACTATCTCAACAGCCTTATGGGGTTTGAATGGGTAGCTAAATAATTTGGTTGTGGTTCTGGTCTCTAAATTTGTTTAAATCCTAGATTAGAAACACTGCATGTTATGAAAATGTTCTAGGAAATTATGCATACCATATAAATTATGGCAATATGATATATCATAACAGGTCTCTCTATATGAATGTCTTGTCAGAATTTTTAAGTGCTTTCCCTGAATTCTAATCCATTCACTATGATTCATTCACCTCATTCAGAAAAGTATTGTAGTAAAGTGCTCCTGAACAGAATGCATCTTACCTTTGCTTGCTGTAAGTTGTAAACTTCGATTTGTAATTGGTTCTTTAAACTCTGAGATGATGAAATGAAGAGGCTTGACTTCTATTCCTTAGCTATAATTAAAATATCTTTCTTAGTCAGTAATTATGAACAAAGTGAGTAATAAGTATGCATATAGCTGAACATGTTTTCATTATATTTTAATTTATTGAGAGCTTATATGTTTATATGGCGAGCATATAGTAACCATATGGAAATTTTTAATGTTGTTTTATAAAATTACATAATGAAAAATTACATTCCTTTAGAGAATTTTGCAGAAAATATTAGTTTTATATATATTCTTAAGGAAAAATTCTAATTCATCATAATTTTCACTATCTACTCATATGCATTTCAAATGAAGTATACTTAAAAGAACGTTTTAGTTAGTTCATTAGCCATCTGTTAAATATTGAGTATTCAATTCTTTCTACAATCTTGACAGTCTTTTCAAAATAAAAGTATTCCAAATATTTTAATATACCATATGTTAATAACTTGTAATTTTCCATATCTTTTAGTACTACTTAACAAAGATTTGGAGTCAACAGAATGCTCATTAAATAGGATGAGATAGACATTATCTATTTTAGATTTCTATTTGTAAATGCATATTTACAATAAATCAATAAAGATTTACAATCACTGGGAGCTACAGCACATGTAGCTTCTCAGAACTTATTTGCAATAATTTTGTGATATGACTATGTTCCCATAGTATATGCTTTGAGATACGCTTGTTTATTATTTAAATAAATTGATCCTGGCCCCTTTTGGTATGTAAAACTATTCACTATGAGAGACTTCTTTGCAGACTGAGAGATTCTTGAAATGGAGACTGAGAAATAGCTAATGAGAATAGACACATCTGGGCCTTCCCAGCAGCTACTTATAAATAAAGGCAGTTGTGTAACTAAAGCAGACATCTCTTCAGGGACTCAGTCACGATGCGTTTTTCACTTGTTCTTGGCCATGCTGATGGCTTTGTGATCTTTGATTATAAAGTTGAATGAAGTGGTGTTGCATAGGTCCAGCAATGGATAAAATAGCATAATATACATTTACAACAATACATAAGCTTGTCCTACTTAGTCGTCTTTCTCTGTCACTCTGCATTTTCTGTTCGTTTATGTGAAATTCTCAATATGCCATTTTAAAAAGTTTAATCCTGTTGTGTCTGATCATATCCCCAAACTGTAATTTTTATCCTGAAGTGTAAGTGTTAGATCCTTGTCAAAGCAGAGGCATAAAAACTCCTTCCTAGTATAATTATTTGACTTATAATTCAATTCACTGATTATATACAGAGATTATATATTTCTGTAACATTAACAAGAGAGTGTGAAAAATAAACACTTTTTGCTCATTTTTCCAGTATCTACATTATTGTCAGTAACAATGTAAAATGCTATTAAGATAATTAATATAAATTTTATTATTGCATATATTAATTAATTGTTAAGTACTAAGTGAGATAGACACCATGCTCTAAGATTGCCTAAAAATTAAATTTTTAAGATACATAGTAGTTACTCTATCATTTGAACAAGCCTAGAGCTTTTGTACAAAGATCTCCAAAGTCCTGACACATTTTTTAAAAAATCGTTTTGGAAAATAAAATAAAAATAAACTTATTCTCATTAAATGTGGGACAAAGGTCTGTATTTTATCAACTATATTTTAAATAAATGGTGATTGGCTAGTAGCAGACAGGCAGTAAAGGTGGGCCAATGAGACAGGAGAATTCTGGGAAGAGAAAAGCTTGGTGTGCAGTCCTGACCCAGCCATAGAAGAAGCAAGATGTGACTGCATCACTGAAAAAGGTATCAAGTCACATGGCTAACACAGACAAGAGCAATGGGCTAATACAAGTTATAAGAGTTAATAAGAAGCTTGAGCTAATGGGCCAATCAGTTTATAAGTAATGTAAACCTCTCTGTGATTTCTTTGGAACTTAACAATTGTGGGAACTAGGCAGGACAGAAAACTCAGTCAACAATTAAATGCAATAACTTATTTATAAGTTAACTCATTTTACAAATTCATATTAATTATACAGAATAGTGGGTTAATTCTGACATTTTCACATTTGCATATAACAATACACTCTGATCATCTGCACATATGTACTCTCCTGTTCTCCCTGCCATTTATTATCTCTCTCCTGCTTTCACATCATTTTGTTTGTTTCTTAATTCTCACTTCAGAATCTTATTGAGTAGCTAAGTAGCTGTGCACAGTTGCAATCCAACTGCGAAAAGGTGATTTATGCGAATTATTTCTTCTTCTTCTTACTTGTATCAAAGGTTTAAATACTAATGTCTAATTTATAGCACAAATATGAGGTCAACAAAGGTCTATCTGCAAGACATTAGACAATTAATGGATAGTAATTACTAATATTCATCACAGCAAAAATACTATGTGCAATATAGTATTTTCTGTTCCAAAATTCAATTAGTTTTTTCTACTTTTAAACTATTTAATCCTTAATTTTTTGCACCATAAGTTAAGCCTTCTCATATTTCTTTAATAAATTTATTCTGAAGAGGAGATAATATGAAAATAAAGAAAATAATTTGATAAATATTAAAACAGACATAGGTCATAATTCATTACTAATATTGATACAGTTTACTTATTTTTGCATTCAGATCATGAAAAAATTTATTCCTGTTAAGTTATGTTTATATGGGCCAATCTATGTAATAGCCTTCGGGTGGGCAATAACTCAGTACTCATAGATTATGGGATCACAAAACTTCTAAAACCCAATCTCACCTAAATAGAATAAATATCTCTACCAAAAAATGGAGATAAACAAAGGGATGCTATCATGCAAAGGGTTACTGAGCACAAATAACTAATAGAACCTGAATAAATGAGGTAGGCTATGACATTCTCTTCTTGAGTAGTCAAGAGGTATAATAAAATCAAAATTAATTTCAGGTAAATGTTTGATAAACGAATTTATAAACACCTCACTTCTACCCATTCTGTTCTACTGAGTTAAAGAATCAGTAACCAGCAAAGAAAATAACATCTAATTTTTTGGCTTGAGTATCTCACAACAGAGACAAGAGATCATTCCCTGATGTCAAGAGGAAAGTTTCATAAAGATTCTTCCCCATAAATAAATAACAAATGACTTTCATGCATAGAATCAAATTTTAATCAGTTGCTCAAACCTATGCTGCAGATTGAACTGTACATAGGAATACTGTACATGACCTGTAAGTATAGATGTCCTCTCTCTATTGCAGAACAAGTCAATCTGCATCTCTGCAGGTGTGGCTTACTTTAAAAGAAACTCTCTGAGTTTAGATTGCTCCTTGTAGGTCCTAAGTTAAATACATAATAAATTTTCATTTTTGCAAGCAAAATCTCTTTGTGCTATTATAGGAATAAACACATTGTCCTGAACTATCTAATTATAGGGTCTTAGTAATGTTTTATTTTCTCTCAGTAAAGTATGTGGTAAGGTAGAAAAGAGATACTCTTTAAATCCTTCCATGATGAAACTTTATATGTCATAGTAAATTAATAATAGGAATATTTTCAAAAAGGAAGTTAAATCTTAATATTTAGGAGAAAGAAAAGAAAGCAAGACAAAGAAAACAAGAATGTGAACTAGTAACCCTACTGTGTAGTGATATCAACGATAAAAGCATGAGAGATAATTGGCTTTGTGAAGTTTCTTATTAGCTTCTTTTCAACAGTTCCAATTATAAGACTGTGAGAACAAAGAATAATTGAAAAAAGCGCAAAAATCCCACAAGTTTATTGAATAGACTAGGAAATGAGAGGCTTAATTACTGGAAATTATATAAAGTTCAGAAACATTGAGTTTGACAATGTCTATCTCCAATTACTACCTTCTTTATTCTTCACTGAATGAAAATTTGTTCTAGATGTCACTATGTAAATGCCTTACTTTGAAATTCAGATGTCAGAAGTCAAATAGAACAAGTTATAAGTCAGAAAGCCCCATTTTTCTTCTTACTCATCTCTCCTCTTACTTTTTAAAAATAGAGCAATGATAGAGCAATGAACATAGCTACATTATGCAGAACTGTGGTTGTGAACAACTTAAAGTTCGGGTGAATCCTGACAGTCAAGAAAAATTCTTCTTGAGAAAGCATTTATGTCTCAGAAAAGAAAATGTGATAGAAATAAATAGTAAGAGATGAATACTTTCAAGGTGCCAGCAGCACCAATCAAACCCCAGACAAACACAATTAACTATTTTTTTTTCAATTAGGATATTTTGTTTATTTATATTTTTCTTGAATTATAGAAAGACTTTCTTTCAAAACAAAATGTTCAAAGCAATAACTGAATATCAAATTTTAAGCATCAAAGTTATAGACTCATATACAGCAGTAAGACTTTTACAAAAGAACACGGCAGTGTGTTTGTGAGGCAAATACAAATAAAAATGAATGACTAATATCCATAGAAAAGTTTAACTCTTCTTAAACACATAGTAAAAATAAGAAAATTAATTACTAATAAATAGAACAAAAACATGAGGCATTGCAAAACAGCAGAAATTACAAGAAATGAAAATAATTTCAGTATGTGTGTCTTTAAATTTAATGACCAAATTAAATTAAAATTAAAATAAGATGGAACTCTTCACTTACAATATTGGATGAAAAAAATCTCAAATCTGATCTGCATTAGGAAGGAAGGAATATTTTGGCTACTTTTCTCAAATCTACAAATGAGCACGGGCACATAGAAAGGAACTTTGGATAATATCTCTTCAAACTTAAAGTATAAATGTTCAGTTCTATTACCCACAATCCTACATTTAGGTATTAAGAATAGAGGAAAAATTAACTCATGGTTTTTCGAGACAGGGTTTCTCTGTGGTTTTGGAGCCTGTCCTGGAACTAGCTCTTGTAGACCAGGCTGGTCTCGAACTCACAGAGATTCGCCTGCCTCTGCCTCCCGAGTGCTGGGATTAAAGGCGTGCGCCACCACCGCCAGGCATCACAATTAACTATTATTCTCTCTCTTTTGTTACTAGCGCAAGAACCAGATTCAGTTTATCGTTTGATCTTTTTCTCTTCTCCCCACTGAAATATTTGTCTGGTCCAAGATTTTCAGTGTGACAAGACACTGATGCCCACAGAAAGTAACTCAATAACACAGTGTGTTAGGGATTTCCCTAATGTGTTTTTTTTTTTTCTAAAGTATATGGAAGACCTACTAAAGGGAAATGAGCCCTAATGTCCATTGAGCGACTTGAATATACTACCATTATTTTAGAACTTTGCACAGACGATCACAGGTTTTCTTCTCTATAAAAAGAAATTGATTATCTTTGAATGCAGGAGACGCAGCAAAGAAATCATCGAAACAAGCATAGCAAGATCGGATACATTTGGTTAACTAACCACAGAATCCCAAAGTTAGGTAATGTAATTTGGCCGCAGTTTTGAAAACTGATGCTCAAAAACCAGAGCACATCTGGTTTTATATGGTTTAGGCAATCTTTTCAAAAAGACATCTTTGCCAAAGAAAAGAATGCAGGAAGCAGAACCTAAATAGTCTGTAGGAAATGATTAACAATGGCTGCTTGATGGACTTCACTGCTTCTGTTAAAGAATGGGATTTAATGGCTGTGTTGCAGTCTGAAGATTTCAAGATAAAAAGGAGGAACACTGGTTGCTTGTTCCATCAGTCATGGAGTTTCAAGTTTCAGACTGTTTCTGGCCTGTCTGATAATACATGAAAATGTACTTGTGTATCTCCTTAGCATTTTCTAAGGTATTATGGAGGAGCCTTTTTTACTTTCTTTTTTAAAATTCTTCTTTCATATATTTCATCATGAACAGTTTTCACACCCTCCCTCATCACAGTACCTCTCCTCACCTCCTATATCCCCTACATCCACTTCTCCCCTTCCCCTTCAGAAAAGGGCAGGCTTACTAGGGATCTCGAACAAACACAGCCTCTCAAGTTACAATAGAAACCTCACCTCCATTCATTCTTCATACCTTGTGTAGTTAATTTGTTGTTTGGCAATTTTACATTCTTATGAAATATATGCCTAAAGTAATCTGACATGTAATGATTTATTAATGTGTTCTTCTAATTGATTCTGTTTTGGAATGGAAGCACATTTTCTAGAAGGCAATGCAATCTCAAGCAATAAAAAGAGAAAGCTGAGGCTGGCTTAGCCACAATGCCTGTTGGTTCCCACTTGCTTTCCTTCAGGAAAGGATTGTTCACATAGATAGCCACTTTAAAACAAGAATATGTGTTTCCTAGGTTCCTTCATTTCTGTGTGTAAACAGTAAATTTCCATGTATGATTTTCTTTTCTTTCTTTTCTTCTTCCATTCCCCTTTCTTTTTTTCTGATTAGATGTAGTGTGATTTTCATTTTAACAACAAGGAACTGTGGTGAAATATGTTAACAAAGTAAGATAAACTAAACATGTATCCTATGTCATCAATTCTTCTTTAAAATAAAATCCAAATGTCTATTGTTGAGACATTTACTTCACAGTATTGAACCTTGGGAATGTCTTCTTTTCTAAACACTATGCAAAGATTTTGAAGCTTCATTGAATAAAAGGGGCATGATGTCATTGAACATTAATAATGTCCTAATTTCTAGATTAAAAGAAGGATACATACATTTGAAAAATAATGGAGTCTATATTGAATATCACCATAGACCTTAGGGCTATTATTCACCATATCTCACTTGTTCGACCATGACCTCCAGGACTGTTTTATTGTACTGAATCTTGATCACCCATTATGCAAAGCATAATTGCAACTAAGGGAAGTAAAATGATATTAATCAGGGATAACATTGCAATGGACTTTGACCCATAGGTATAAATCTAATAAATGTGTAGCTTTTTTTCCTCATAACATAATGAGTCCTTCCTTATATCATTACTCATGGGACCAATGTGAAATCATAATAGGAATATTTAAGGCAATTAAGGAGACAGATAAGAAATGATTGTATGGCTTTAATTTCCTAATCACTTTAATGTTCCAAATTAAGGTACACATCAAGATGTGTCCATTAGAGCTATCAGTCAGATCCCTCTAAAACAATGTGATGAATGAGTAAGAGTATAGAAAATCAGATAAAATTAAGTGAAGAAAATGTTAGTCTGAGGACCAGAGAAGCGATATCCAGATGATTAAGTCAGACGGATTGTGAAAGAGTCTATTAAGTAAGAGGCTGGGAGTACCATCTCTCAAGCAGTAAAATACACTAGGCATGCCACCAAAGAAGTCACTTTTCATTGTCCTGACTGCATAGACCCATGTCATCTTACTTTCTGCTTCTAAGCAATCATATAATTTGTGTATTCCTTCTTTGCTGAGACATTCATCATTTCTTCAGTGATCCAAATTCAAATTTCTGTTTACCCTAATGATTTAGGTTTATTCACACACACAAATGATAATTTTAAAAAAAACACGTAGCTTACTTGCATCATATAGATTACATGAAACAAGTTTAAAAATAATAAAGCAAAAAAAATAATAAAGCATTCTATTAACAGCATGTGGTCTCTGGAAAACTATATATTTTGGGTACACATTGTTTCTTATCATTGTTTTAGGTGAATTGGTATGTCATTTATTTTATTCACATTAAATTGATTTATCAGAGCTTGATTTTTTAAATGAATTGTTGATGAAAGCAGAGAATCTGAAAATCTAAGAATTGGGTAATTATAGTTTTATTGATGATCAGTACAGGTAATTAAGGGGCATGATAAATTATAGCTTATTTCTCATTAGATTCTATCTGATAGAAAGTGAGAAACTCATAGGCACATGAATGTTTATATACCTGTCAGAAAGGACATTCTGCATAAAGAAAAACTGAAAATTTTTTTTTGAAACAGGTTTTTGTGTAGCGTTGCTGACTGACCTAGAAGTAGCTCTTTAGACCAGGTTGGCTTAGTATTCAAAAAAAATCTGCCTGCCTCTGCCCTCATGTACTGGGATTAGAGGTGTGCACCACCACTGCTTAGCTAGTGAAAATTCCTGTAAGAAACAAAACAATTTTTTTGCCTGGCAATCTTGTCTACTTCCCATAACCAGGAGGATAGCTATATGTTTTTTTTGGGGGGGAGGGGTTCACCTTCTTATTTAGTTCCTTTAGGATATCAAATTATAGACTCACTGACCTTTATTTATCTCTAGAAACCAATTATGAGTGAGTACATCCCATGTTCATCTTTTTGGGTCTGGGTTACCTCACTCAGGATAGTGTTTTCTATTTCCATCACTTTCCATGCAAAATTCGAGAAGTCATTGTTTTTTACCGCTGAGTAGTATTCTAATGTGTATATATTCCACACTTTCTTCATCCATTTTTCCATTGAAGGGCATCTAGGTTGTTTCCAGTTTCTGGCTATTACAAATAATGCTGCTATGAACATAGTTGAACAAATGTCCTTGTCATATGATTGGGCATCTCGAGGGTATATTCCCAAGAGTGGCATTGCTGGGTCCATGGGTAGGTTGATCCCGAATTTCCTGAGAAACTGCCACACTGCTTCCCAAAGTGGTTGCACAAGTTCGCATTCCCACCAGCAATGGATGAGGGTACCCCTTTCTCCACAGCCTCTCCAGCAAAGGCTATCATTGGTGTTTTTGATTTTAGCCATTCTGACAGGTGTAAGATGATATCTCAATGTTTTGATTTGCATTTCCCTGAACGCTAAGGAGGCTGAGCATGACCTTAAGTGTCTTTTGGCCATTTGAACTTCTTCTGTTGTGGGAGGGGGGGTAAGGGGAGAAGGGGAGAGAAAAGTGAGAAGGGGAGGTTGGGGGGGAACTTGGGGAAACGGGATGATTGGAATAAAGGAAGGTTGGTTAGGGGAGCAGGGAGGCACATATCTTAATTAAGGGAGCCATCTTAGGGTTGGCAAGAGACTTGGACCTAGAGGGACTCCCAGGTGCCCAAGGCGATGTCCCCAGTTAGTTCCTGGGGCAGCTGAGGATAGGGATCCTGAAATGACCCTATCCTATAGCCATACTGATGAATATCTTGCATATCACCATAGAAACTTCATCTGGCGATGGATGGAGATAGAGACAAAGACCCACACTGGAGCACCTACCGGACTGAGCTCCCTATGTTCCAATGAGGAGCAGAAGGAGGGAGAATATGAGCAAAGAAGTCAGGACCACAAGGGGTGCACCCACCCACTGAGACAGTGGGGCTGATCCATTGGGAGTTCACCAAGGCCAGCTGGACTGTAACTGAAAAAGCATGGGATAAAACCGGACTCTCTGAATATGGCAGACAATGAGGGCTGCTGAGAAGCCAAGGACAATGGCATTGGGTTTTGATCCTACTTCATGTTCTGGCTTTGTGGGAGCCTAGCCAGTTTGGATGTTCACCTTCCTAGACCAGGATTGAGGGGTGAGGACTTTGGACTTTCCACAGGGCAGGGAACCCTGACTGCTCTTCAGATTGGAGCGGGAGGGGGAGGAGGGGGAGGAGGGGGAGGGAAATGGGAGGCGGGGAGGAGGCAGAAATTTCTTGTGTTTCAATAAAAAAAAAATTAAAAAAAAAGAAACAAAGGGCTTTTGATCCTACTTTATGTTCTGGCTTTGTGGGAGCCTAGCCAGTTTGGATGTTCACCTTCCTAGACCTGGATGGAGGGGTAGGGACCTTGGAGTTTCCACAGGGCAGGAAACCCTGACTGCTCTTCGGACTGGAGAGGGAGGGGGAGAGGAGTGGGGGGAGGGGGGAGGCGTAGGAGGAGGGGGAGGGAAATGGGAGGCTGGGAGGAGGTGGGAATTTCTTTTTTTTTTCTTTCAATAAAAAAAAAGTAGACACAGAGGAATGTTAGGTCCTCAGTGTGGATGGCAGAAATAAAGGTATTCTGCAATGAAAAACAAACAAAAAAACATTCAAAACACAGTTAAAATATTTTTTTCAAATAAAACATTCTTAATTTCTTGTGTATTCGGTTGTACCAAATACACTTAATGTGTGCGAAACAATGATTTCACCCCGTCCCCAGCATTGCACATTAAAAAAGCCTGGGAGGCATCAACTCTACCCATAGAACTATAGGTAACTGAAAAAAGCTGTGAGGGATGAGCTCATTACCAAGGAAGGGAATACCAGCTAGTTCTCCAGAGTTTAATATTCAGCCATGAACACATACTTGCAAAAAAAATTCTACATACTGGACATGTTATGTTTAGAAACACACACACACACACATATCTGTATATATATTCTAATATATGTAAATGTGTATTTATAGAAATATATTTTCATACATAGATATACATGCAATAAAAAGTGGAGAAGAGCAGCCATGAATTTGACAGAGAGTGGGGAATGGTATATGAGAAGGTTTAGAGAGAGAAAAGGAACTAAAGATAAGTAATTATAATATAATTGCTAATTAAATTAAAAGAGTGAAATTAAATACACTCTTAATGTTACAGAATAAGCAGGTAGGAATCCAATTCCCGATATAATGTAGAAACAAAACTTGTTTGACTGAAAATCTAAAATAAGTGACATTTCTAATTAAAAAAAGAACTACCTTTTATCGTTTCCTTCCTACTAATAGCTCCCTAAGCAGGATTTTAATATTAATAGCAAATTCTAATATGATACAGAATAAAATATGAGGGATGAAGATGTAGCTCAATTGGTAGAATACAGTTGTAGCTGACACGAAGCAACAAGTTAGATCCCCAGCAACACCTAAAACAGGCACGGTTGTGTACTTCTGTGCTCCCAACACTGAGGAGCTGCAGATTGGAGGACCAACAGCTTACAAGGGAGTCCATGGCCTGTCTGGGATACATGAGATCCTATATTTATACAAATGAATAAAATTTAGATTTTCATTATAGTCATTATAAAGACTATGAATTATGTATAAATCATGTTCTCAAAAAATTTGTTTAAGTCTTTGTGGCATTTCCCATATTAAAAAAAAATTAGTTTTTATTGTGTCTTTTATCCAAACTACTTAGCAACCTAGGGTCTGTTATTATTTTTGTAAATGTTATAAGATGCTATTAGAATGATAAAAGGTTCCACATTTTGGCTCTTAAATATATTTTAGTTCATTTCTTTTTAATTGTTGTTCTCATTATTTCCTTCGATGTGTTGTTAACATGCACCACTTTTGACTCACTTAAGTATATCTTGCTTATTTTTTAATCAATAGATACTTTTAAAGATATCTAGGATATAAGGCAAATGGAAACTATTGAAGGGTATTTAGAAATATATTAAAACTTTATAATGAAAGGAGATTTCTGAAATTACTTAGAGGCTTTTATTTCTCAAAATTTGAAGACTCTAGAATACAATATGTATATTAAGTGCTGAGTAAATGCTTTTAATAGAAAGAATAAAACAATATTATTCTAACTAATTGCTTTTTATCAGATTTACAATATATCCTTTAAGAGTGGAATGATAATTTAAGATTGTCAGTTTATTGTTGGGAGGGAGTGGTTATAATGATACTGGTAATACTCTATGTAAGTAGAAGAAAAAGGCAAGAAGCTCTTACATAGAGCTCGAAATCCAGAGAGAATATCTTACATAAATTCATCCATCTTTATCCTTAAGTGTTTGTTTTTATAAATGCTCTGCTCACAGCTTAGATTTTGGCATTAAATTTTACACCATGTTCTAGATTTATTTTCTGCTCATGAGTTTTCCAGCCAATGCATTGAGTAAATATCATCTGGCATGAAGATCTGCTATTGGCCTTTTATTCCCTGAATAATATCCCTAAAATAGAATGTATCCAATTTTGTTCCACTCATGCCTCTCAGCTTGAGGTTATACTACTCTGGTGATTTGCCTGTATATCTGCCTTTATATTGCTGCTTTTGTTTTCACAACCTTATTTTATAACAAAATGTTTAAACAATTTTCATAAATTACATCATAGAGAAGAGCTATTTATGGAATATTCTTAGATAATAAATACTTAGAAAGCTATGCTTAACCATTAAACACCTCTGAGAATTTTCTGCTAGGAAATAATTTTAAGTTCTCTAGTTGTAGGCATAAGACATAAACCTAACAACGTAGGTTCTTAACCATTAGGTCACAACCCCTCTGGGATGTGTTCACTAGCCTTTTAATAGAAATTACATATGAGATATTTTGCATATTATATGTTTACCATTCATAATAATAGCAAAATTAAAATCATGAAATAGCAACAAACAAAATTTTATGGCTGGGGTCGCTACAACATAAGGAACTGTAATAAATTGTTGCAGCATTAGGACAGTTAAGAACCACTGACATAGGCTATGCTCCCAGTTATGGAACTGGGACACCAATGAAACCATAAAACCTATGACCTACAACCATACTCTCCTTCCTGTAACATATAGCAGCACTGGGACAAAGGTGGCTTGGTGTTTAGAAGAGGTGCTAATCAATGACATCTAACTTGAAGCCCATGCTTGATACTACCAGGATGAACGAGAGAGAGAGAGAGAGAGAGAGAGAGAGAGAGAGAGAGAGAGAGAGAGAGAGAGAACCGGTAGCATAATTAAAACTCTTTGTGCTTGGTTTTTAAGCTTAGTAGATACAGGTGTTCAAACATTAAATGAAAACCCTAAACCTCCTTTTTTATTATAGAGCTGAAAAAATGTACAAGCTCAAGAAGAGTAAAGCTTAAAGAGGTCACAGTTTTTGTGAATGTGTGTGTGTATGTGTGTTAGTTAGGCTTTCTAGATATATAGGGATATATTTCAGTTAGACAGGTATTCTTTAAGTCTTTCAGAGACACTCAGCATATGGCATTTAAAATGTTTAAGATTAGGACTTTTATGACAATGAGACTCATATACTCCTGGCAGGACCAATCTACTGGAACAATCAAGAGGATGATGGACATCGAAGATAATATTGTCTGAGGATAAACTCACAGAAAGAATAGTGATCCACAGTTCTCTGAGATTGCTGGGAACTGGAAACAAATACAGTAGCCAAGAGGCCCTCACAGGCTTTTCATCTGCATTTATAGTACATAAGACCATGGCCAAAGTGGGCTGATATATTAAAGGATATTGGCTGAAAGAGTTTCCACAGCACTTGTACACTGTAAAGATTTGTCACTCATATTGATTTAATAACATGCTGATTGGTCAGTAGCCAGGCAAGATAGGCAGGGCAACCAGACTAGGAGACTTCTGAAAAGAGAAAAGGGAGATACTCAGTCTCAAGTCAGATGCATACATATCAAGGTGAGAATGCTTTACTGAAACATATACAAGAATTATGGGTTAATTTAAGTTATAAGAGCTATTTAGTAATAAACCTAAGGAATAGGCCAAACAGTTTATAATTAATATAAACCTCTGTGTTTTTCTTTGGGACTGAACTACTCCTGTTCTGGTGGAACAGAAACTTCTGTTTGCACAATGTGAAAAATCTAAATTTAAGATTAATTCTCTTTTGTTCTAGAAGACTACTGTATCTTGAACATTGCCTAACAGTTTTATAACGTGTAGTTCATGAGGCTAATTGGTATCACCCATGAATGTTATAGTTCAGACCTTTCGTAGATGTGATCATTATATCTGTCTATGAAAAATAAGGTAATTTTCACTACCCCACATATTTCATTGAATTTCAGAAAATTCTGCCACTTTCTGAGTAAAGAAGAAAAACAAGAAAACCATCACACAGCTTTACATATTCTCCATAGATTTTTATTCAGTTGTGAATAATGTCAATTATAAAGTCATGCTCAATGAATTTTCAGTTTACTTGTGCCTGTGCATGCTGTTGTAATTGACTGTATTTTTTCTCCTAGAAATTGATTTTAATATATAAATAAGAAATATTATTGCAACCAAATTAATATTATATAAAAGGCAATGAAATTCATCTGCTCAAGAAGACAAAAAAGTCTTTTAAATGTCAAATTCATAAAACTGCATATTTGGTTTTTCTGAAGTAAAATATTCCTTTCAGGTTTGGTAATTTTTACCATAATATCTGTAAGCTTAATTTTTTTCTAAAATTTTCATATTAGTGAAAACATAAACAATGGATTTTTTTTTTTTTGTCGAGTGAGGAGTTTATAGAGGACTTGTGAAACACAGGATGAGGAGGACATGCATCATCAGGAAGGAGATGGTTGCAAGCAGTGGCACTCGGGACTGGGAATGGCAGAGTGAACGCAGAACCTGCTTCCATCCAGCAGCACTCCGGGTCTTCCGATCTGCTCCTCAGCCAAGGAAAGTGCATTCTCAATGATGTTTTTAAAAAGATAATTCCAACACTTTAAAGTTATGCAACATATTTCCAGTGCAATGATTAGAAAGAGTGATTTTGAAATTTAACAGTTGGGTTTGTGAGGACAACCCTCCTTCTGCTTATTTAAAACATGAAGGATTTTTGAACAGGGAGTATCACATGCAAAAATTTAAGAAATATTTAGCTGAAAAATCTTTACAATTTATGCAATAGTTAATTAAAGTAACCTAGATGTGACTATTTCCTATAATTAGGGTAAAACTAAAATGGATTAGAAAATTCCAAGATGTCAAGATTACTATACAGAGATGACAAACTAGAATCCTTTCTTTACTCTGTGTTCTCACGTTGTCGTTTTTTTATGACAAAATACATCACTGCACAGGACACGAGCCTTGTAACTGATTTGTATCTGCAGTAGTCCTCTTCAGGTGTGCTCTGACATTTTCAATGGCTTTAAAACAAATGCATAAATCTCCATATTAGAATAACACTAGTGTATGGTGTTCTTTAAACCAGGATATCAGCTTGATTCTAAGGATTTCCAACTTTAGGTTTAAGCAATATCAGAAAATAATATTGATGTTCAAGTTGTAATTTAATATAGAAAAATCTTTTTTCAATCATTTATTTGTTGTCTAGCTAAGGTATGAACATCAAACGCCTGTGCAGCTTCTAACTCTACATGAATGTCTTTTTTTGTTTTTGTATTTAGGGTTGAAGTGAATGGTATCTTATAAAAAAATCTTAATACTTCTGCTCAGAGCCATAATGACTTGTTTTGTGCTTTAAAAAAAAAAAAACAAAAAAAAAAACACTTGACACTACATGTAAGTATTACACAGGAAAGGAAACAAAGTAGGATTGAAGTGGGCTATTATCAGATGGATGTTTATTAACACCAGATTATATGATGTTTTTGTATTAGGAACTAGTAACATATGACTTTAACTACAAAGACATAAACACACAGAGCCCTGACAGCAAGCCAAATAAATGACTCTGCCCAGTTTTCTTGTTGAACTTGTGCGTTTTTTAGGGGTTCTTATAGGAGTAAATGTGAGGGGTTATTTGCAGAATCTCAAATAACTTGCTGGGGAAGCCCTTGCTAGCATTGGCTATTAATGATGAATGCTGTATCTATGAAGTTCTTGTACAAGTAACGCATCTGAGGACTTGCACAAACCTCAGAAGATTGGATAGTCTCCTTACCCAGATTTATAAACTTAAAGAGGTATATTATGTACCTTCCTGAGGTATATGAGTTTTGTTTTATTTTCTGAGATCTGCAACTTCTGTTTGTGTTCCTGAGTTTTAATGAACTTCCCTCTAAGAAGTGGTTCCTACAAATAGAGCTGAAATAAATGGAGGAGGCTCTAACAAGACGTCTTGCTCTTCCACCACAGAAGGATATAGTAAAATGATACCTTTGTGAACCAGGAAGTGAAGCCTCATCAATCTGGAAAGTGCAGGTTATATGTGCTTGTTTTCTTAGTCAACAGATTTATGTGAAATATATTTCTGATTTCTTTTATGACTTCCCTAGTCATGGTATTTTATTATAGCAATCCAAGAAGTAAGGAAAATGGATTGCCTGAATGAGACTGAGAAGTCTTAAGAATCAACTGTGGTCAAGATTGTAAATTAGACAAAGTTTTGCAAATATTCCTTGTCTCAGTTGCCCCAGGGAAGTAAATGCTTCCATCTTTACAGACTTGGGGCTAAATGTAGCAAATAACCTCCAATTTAAATATTGACTGAAACAATATTGCTAATCGATTTCTTTTTATGTAAAGCAAGGAATCTATATTATCCTCAAATATTCGGAAAATATAAAACTTTACTTAGACATTCAAATAAAGATAATTGGGACTTTGGAGGTAGAAAAGCCTTGCAAGCTACAGTTTTTATTCACTTTGTATGATAGAAACAGTTTGAGTATTTAAACACCACGTTTTATCATGTTACTTCCTGAGTGATGAAACATCTGATATTAACAATGAAAAGAAGGCATGATTTATTACGGATTACGGTTTCTGACTTCAGTGGCTTTGCATAGTGCCCTGTGATGGTGAGCACGGGGTAAACAAAGCTGCTCACATAGTGGCTATCGATCACCAATTTAGAGTGAAGAAAGGAGCCAGCACATGTTACCTCTAACAACATGTGCCCTCTGGTCTACTTCTCTCCCCTACCTACCACCTCCTGATTTCTACCAGCTAATAATGCCTTCAAATTATGAGTCATTCAAGGGAATAGCTCATTGAACAGATAGAGCTCACATAATCAAATCACTTCCCCAAAGTGTTCCTTTTGAATATTTTATTGGTAAATAATCATTAAGTTAAAGAGAATGTGCCTTTAAGAGACATTTCATGTCTAATATATATATGATATCAAATTATTAGGAATGATTTTATTCTAATACTACATAATGATGGTCATTTCTCTCTACTTAAACTTAGCAATTTTCTGAAATAAATTTCTTTTTTAATATATAAATAACAACATATTAAGAGAGACAAGTATTATTTACCAGTAACCAAATAAATATTTTATATTTACTGCTTACATTGGGTTAGGCTGTGACTGATTTTAGGTTTAAGAAAAAACTATAGTGAGTTGACGATTTTCAATCTAATTCCAGAAATATTTGTACATGCTATTTTTAATTGCGACAGAATTCTGGCATTATATGCATCGTCTTCATGACTGAAGGCAATGAGCTTCACAAACAGAAGGAACTGTCTTAAACTCTCAATTATACATGTTGTATAAAGCATTTTTTCTTTGCTATACTTACATTGCATACTTTTAAATCTTAGGTATTCATTTAATTTAAGAAGTTGCATGTGATTTTTCACAGAGAAATTATATCAATAGCTATATAGACTAAAATCTTACCATACCAGTCAACAATCAACACACTGAAGACAGGACTATGAGAGAGCTCATCAGCCATACGTCACAAATCCCCACAATGGGAGCTGTTACGTAACAGGAAGACACTGAATTCAGAAGCTGTGATGAGAACTTAGTTTAGTTTTATGGCTGGCTGCAAAGTTCTTTACAGTTGATTATAATTTGATTTGGATAATGATCTACAAATCAATATTGTACATGGTAATTAATACTCTAACAACTCCTTTAGAAATGAGATTTTATTCCTAGAAAGCATAAACTGTATTACTGGCAAATGGAGTTATGAAAGGTTTCCACAATTATACATTCTAACTTTATCAAGTTTCTAAAAGTCTAGAAAGTATTTTCTAGAAGAGTTACTATGCTGTGTTTATTTATTTTGATATATGGCTCCAAGTTTTATATACATGATCAATTTATATATTACAAATATTTATTATTTTATTGGTGTAAATTAAGTAGAATTAGCAAATGACTATAAGTTTTAATCACTCTTCCTTTTTAATACTAATAAAAGGCAAAAGTCTTGCCATTATCTGCCTAATAACATTAATCAAAAAGAATTTTCACATGTTCCTCAAAGATCTTTGTACTAAGTATCAACCTAATGTGGTAGTCAAACTCCAGGAATAAGAAGCTGTAAAGCGAAACTACAGAATAAGAAAAAGTGATGAAAAAAAAAACCAGCCTCGATTAAATTATGAAGATCTCAAAGTGAAATGGAGAAAGATCGCATTTCCCTTAATGCAGTATTAATAATTTTGACTACGATAATGATTATTGAAAATAGGTTTGAAAAGATTTATTAGGCTCTGGGATGTTTTGCCAAGAAATTGGTTATAAATTAAGCTATGGCACACTCTTTGCTGAAAAATGTTGGCAACAGTGGAAACTCGGCAGATTTATTTATTAATTTATTTATTTGGGTGTGCTGATAGATGAAAGTGTGATTCAGAAAAATCTAAGTAAGTGTATTTTTATATAGGTTTTAATGAAATAATTATCTATTTATATTTTATGTGTGGTAATATTTTACATTAATGCATTTTTGAGAACTATGCCCATGCCTGGTGTTCTTGTAGATAACTGGAGTTACTGATGTTTATGAGCAGCAAGATAGGTGCTGGGAGGAGACTGCACATCCTCTGTAAGAGCCTCAAATGCACTTATGAACTGATCTACCTTTTTAGTCCCTCTAGGCAACTCCAAAATATTGAAGACATTATGTTTGAGTCTTCAGTGAGAATCCAGAATTGAGTTAACGTATTTAGAACAATATGTTGAATTATTGAATTATTATGTATCACCAAACTTCCCCAGTAAATATATTGTACAAGAAAGCTAGGCACTGTTCTTCTCTAGAAGTTAATGAGATGTTTAAAATTGTTTATTATTTATTACAATTGTCATAAATTCAGTTGTTTTAACAAAGTCTCTAGATGAATACACAATAACAAAATGTACATTTCTTTTATCAATGTACTATTATTTAAAAAGTATTATACTTGATTATAAGTAGCAAGTTTTAAACATTGTTTACATATTCTCTTATTTTTATTATGATTATTATTATTTGTGTGTGATGGTGCATGGTAAGGGTCAGAGAAAAACTTGTTTGAATCAATTCTCAACTTGGTTTTTTTTTTTTTTTGGTTTATTCGAGATAGGGTTTCTCTGTGGCTTTGGAGCCTGTCCTGGAACTAGCTCTGTAGACCAGGCTGGTCTCAAACTCACAGAGATCTGCCTGCCTCTGCCTCCCAAGTGCTGGGATTAAAGGCGTGTGCCACCATCGCCTGGCTCTCAATTCTTAACTTGTACCATGTGGGTGTGAGGGGATGGAACTCAACTTGTCAGATTTAATGGCTTATCCAATGAGACATCTTAATAACCCAAGCTTTCACTTCTACTGCAATAACAAGGTAAATGAATTATTAAACATTCTATTAAAATTAGGTAAGGAAATACAGATAAAATAGGATATAACAACTCTAAAGTGTGTTGGGGGGGGAGTGTTTGAACATTCTGAATCAAACTAAGTCACACAACTACAAAAAACTTCCCACTACATTTGGATTAAAAAAAAGAATAAAGAAAAAAATTATGCACAAAATAAAGTGACCACGGATGACACAGATTATAAACAGATTATCAGAAACAATGACATTAATACCAACCTAGTTGTGTTCCAAGTAGCTTAGAGGAATAAATAAGGAAACCCTCAGGAAAGAAGAACTGCCTCTCTCTAAATATACATATCTCATAGATATATCAACATTGAGTATCTTCCTCTATCAAAGTATCTACCGTATACACCTATATATGGATTTGTATTTTCACCCAAGAAAAACAAGCATATAATAAAACAAGTAATTAAAGAGTTAGACCTAGAGGACAAAAACAGAAGAGAGAAAGAATTGCTTATGATTTGCCTATTAGGATATTACTTTGAACTTCCCCCGCATTTTAGGAAATTTGTTTATACACGCACCATTAATATATAACCTGCAATCTGACTAGCTGCGTACTCTACAGAAATACATGGATTTGTGTATTTTACTTCTTCATTGTTTGACTTTGCAATGCTGTTTGATAATGACTGTAAACACCAGGTCTAGTCTGATGAGGCTCTAAGGGTTTGCTTGTAGTGACTTACAATGTGCCGTTAGCTGGTACCTCTATGTCCTCACTGGTGACTTTGTATATTATGTGCTTAATCTGTAGTCAGTTTGACCTCTCAAGTAAAATTTGTTCACAGAGCAGACCTCAGGGAATCTCGTTTGATCTGTGTCTAGTTTGCACCTATCACACGAGTCATTCTGTATGGATGATCTGATAGGCATGTGAGGTCAGTAAGACAAGACAGAGAGAAGGCGATTCAATAAAACACATGATATAGAAGCATTTTATTATACATACATTGCATAAAATGTCTCTAAAGGGGCTGTTGGAAAAAGAACACATATGTATCAGCAAAAACTCATTCACTGGAAACAAAGACATGAAAGGAACCAAAGGGATTTCTATTTAACTATATTAAATAGAACGTAGAGTTATGGAAATAATGAGGGCGGGAACTGAATTAAGGAGTAGGGTGCTTGCCTTGCAAGCATGGGAACCTGAATTCGGACTCAGAATCTCCCTTTTCATGTTTTCATTTCTAACACCAGTGTTGGGAGTGTACAGGATATAGGCTCACACTCTGAGGTCATTGGCTACTAAGTCAGCCCTGCCCAACTGTAAGTTCTAAAATAGTAAAAGATTCTATCTCAAAAAAATTTGGCGCAGAATGATACAGGAAGACACCTAAGAGTAACCACTTGCTTCCGCAAGCATGTGTATACACACATACAGCAACATGGAATGCGTGTTCTGACTCACAGGACCATGTCTACAGGCTTACACAACCAATAAAGTTCATAGGTTGATAGAGGAAGATATCCATTATCGATATGGCCTCCATATGCACACCTGCATATGTCAATTATACACATATACACGAACAGTTCTCATATAAACAGTCACAGAGACTTACTACATAAATAAAATAGGATAACAACTTCAATGAAATTTATGTTTAGAAAGAACAAGAGAAAAAAACTATGAAACAGTCAATAAGACAAGAACCACAACATCGAACGTATTAGGGATGATGCAGAGTGCATTTGTACTTGACATTTCTTTTTTTTTTTCCAGGGCTAAATCAGGGCTATATTTTTAAGGACACACAGGAAAATGAAAATAATATACACATATATTCATTACATAACATTCTAAATTACTCATTTTCTAACTAGTTAAAAAAAAGAAATAAAAATACACTTTAGAATATATTTTGAATTGAAGCAATGTTACACAAAGATAATATCTTGTCGCTGAAACATTTTTGTTATGAAACATAAACTTAGTTCATGAAAAACATAAATTACAGCAGTTTCATCTAAATTTAAAATAGAAAAACAAATATAAAAACAGCAACAGGAACGTTAACCAAAAAATATAATAAACTTCTCTGTCAAACAATTCTAGACCCATAATCGCCTCATTAAAATGTTCTTAAAAACAAAACTTATCCTTTAAAACAAAACAAAGCTGAACAGAACAAAAAGCTTTGTAACATTAAAATATATTTGCTCAGTTAGAAATGAGTTTCAAGTTACTGTTAGCAGTGCGATAACTACTTTGCACACCACTGCTGTTGGGTAGAGCTCCATTTAACCTTAATACCTATGTAAAGATCTCCACAAACCCTCATGTGGTCAAAGTTTGTACTTCACTATATGAAAATAGAAATATAAGGGGGACATAATTCAATTTACAGTCTACGATAATTACAAGAAATCCAACAGGTCTGTGTAGGAAATCTGAGCTTCATCAGCTTCATGTTATTGAGGTAAATTGTCCCTATTCTAAAACAACACTTTGCTCACTGAAAAACAGTAACAATGCTAACATACAGCTCATTACTTACAAAGGGTACAGGTGTCATATTTGGCTCAAATTTTAAATTGCTAATGCAAACCCCGTGCTTTAGTTTTTGTGGGGGGCGAGATGGAGGAGTGACTTTTGATTTTTGTCTGTTTTGCTTGAGATTTTTTTGTTTGTTTTATTGGTCTTGTGTTTTGCTTTGTTTTGATTTTCATTTTGTTTTTGAGTGAGTGGGTGGAGGTGGAGAGGGAGAGAAAAGAGAGAACATGGAGATAGAAGGGAGAGAAGGTGGATAGGATGTAGGAGGAGCAGAGGGAGGAGAAAGCATGTCTTAAATATATTGTGTGAAAATAAAACAATGAGGGCATATATACATAATTAAATATACACACATACACATTCATATACACACTTCCTTCTACAAATCACCAATTCATTAAAACAAGGAAAAATTAAGGGTCACCCTTGCAACACGAGATGTTATTTGATATTATGTAATTCTTTTGATATTTGCAAATTTATGCAAGAATTTGTTACTTCACATTGATAATGACTGGAAGCATACAAATATTTATATTTAAGAATGGAGTGTTTGAGCCAGGCGGTGGTGGTGCATGACCTTAGTCTCAGCAGTCAGGAGGCAGAGGAAGGCAGATCTCTGTGAGTTTGAGGCCAGCCTGGCTACTATGACAAAAGCTAGTTCTAGGACAGGCTCCAAAGTTACACAGAGAAACCCTGTCTCAAAGGAGAAAAAAAAATGGAGTATTTTGTATGTGCACTTGCAATATCCATATTCATTTAACCAGGTGATATAAAAATACGTTTAAGATTCAGCACCCAAGGTTTGATCAAGATTATTTATGGCACTAAAAAGAAATTTCCTCAAATTGAAAAGAAAAATTCAAAAACACACTTGGAAAATTTTATATTCTGGAGACATTACTCTTGAATTTGTCCTGTGTTTGGGAAATGTAATAATACAGCTGACACGGCAGTTCTCAGTAGTGGTGGGTGACTGACTAGCTAAGACAGAAAAGAAGTAGAAGCCTGTAAGGACTGGGAAGGAAATAAACAAATCGCATTGCTTGCATATAATTATTAATGCAGACAGAAGCTGAAAAATGATCTACACATATATTGTATCATGAAAAGTGAGGTTTTCAAAAGTGTGTGACATGGTCTTCAATTTCAGGTATTCATATTGTATACTGATCTTTTTTCACTCATTTGTTTCAGAGAATCACTGCCATTCTCAAGTTGGGTCTGACTCTGCTTTGTAATTCTACCTGGGGGAGCTTGCAGCTCTTATATCTGCTCTTCTTCCCATTTTATTCCATGCTTTATTGATTCTATGGTTGGTTGCTTGAGGGTGAAAGTCAAGATATAGAAAAACTGGAAGTTGTTCAAGGAAGAGATTCTCAAGACAAGAAGCTCCCTTTTGACACTGAGGACTTTGTTTTCCAGCCCACTTGTCTTCTTTAAGATTGTTTCTGAGTGGTTAAAGGCAGTCTTTATGTCATTGACTGATAACAAACTCACTGGAGTACTTACACTACTGATACTTAGAAGCTCTTCTGTCTTTTGTATGGGTGTGCAGTGTTCTTTACATATGAGAGAAGACACATACACCAAACCTCTAGTCAGTGGTAGGGAAATTTTCAAACAGACCTCTTAATGGATTTCTCACTTAAATGTGGGTGGTGGACGAATGATGACATAATTTGTTAGGTGGCTCTACCTTTGCTACTCTTGGGTAGACTTTTTGTTGTCTCTATGATGTGAAGAACATTTTATTTATACTAATGAGTGTGGTAATCTAAGGTGAGTAGGCAAAATGGAAAGGTACACATTTTATTAAATAATTGGAAAGTTATTAGAGAAATTTTAAGAGGACAGAGCTCAAGCATTTCCTGAAATCTAAATCACTGTCATTTCTCTGGACAATATGTACCTAGAACCTAGTAACATTTTCTTTGATAAAAGACTAAAATAGATCTCACCTTTATCATGTTTCTTATAAAATAAAATGGGTGCATATCAGCTTTTCTCTTTTACAGAGGTAAAATGTAAATATTCCAACTTTGTTTAAACACTCTCGTGGTCTCCAAGCTTGATTCGTCTACCTTTTTATACACACAAACCTGCATCACTATTTTTCCTATTGGAACAACTAATGCATGTGTTTGGAACACTCTGTTTCTTTCTTACTATTTCCTAATTGAACATTTTCATGACTCAAAATCATTATAGTGGAGTGTTCAAAATAGCTCAAAGTAAGAAAATGGGATTTCTTGTTCCGCCCAAGGACCGGCTGTACCTTTTGATTTGTCCTGAACTAAAATCTGCTGATTTCTTAGATGTTGCTTTTTCAGCTGTATATATGTGTTTATAATTATAGCCTGCATCGGCCGCAGCTGCAAGTTATTTCCCAAGGACATGTCAAAGGCAATAAAAGACACAATAATACGATGTCCATTAAGAGTTTTGAAATGGACATGATGGTATATGCAGGCCTATAATTCCAATACTAAGAAGACTGAAGAAAGAGGAAATAGAGCTTGAAGCTATCCTGGTCTCAGAAAAGAAATAAAAATGATTTAAATTTACATTTGGCTAATGAGTACAATGTTAGATGTCACAATTTGCATCTGAATGAACTGCCATAATTCATCAAAACGAAGCCCTGTCTAGCTTTAATTTTAAATAATGAGAATTTGATGGTGAGTAGGGAAAAATGATAAAAAGAAGAACAGTGTAGTTGTAATATTGTTTGATTTTTATTCAGAGAAATTATAGCAATTTAATACTAAAAAGACAAACTAGGCGAAGATATTAGCATAAAGCATCAACAATTAAACCAATGGAGGAGCAGTGAATATAGAGATTGTGGAGAACAGGGTTTAACACAAAAGGAATTTGTACACCTGACAAGAGGAGAAAGAACAATAGCCTAAAGTTGCTTCCATTGACTTGAGAACAACCTTTAAAACTGAATAGTAATCAACACAAGCTGAAAATAGGCAAAAGAGAAGTAGTCAATGTCTTTGTTATACAAAATTGACATCTATAAAACACTAGCTATGTCCACCTTTTTGATAGGTCTTCCTATGCTGGAGGCATTTGGAATTGAAATCTATCAGAAATGAAGTATACTGGACAGGGCAGTGACCAAGAGATGGAGGGGAGGAAAAGGCAGAGTGAGTATGAGAATGAGAGTGTAATGACCATATGGTCATTCAACATAGATAAAGAACAAATATGAAAATACAACGTGCTTATGAATGTAACTTGATTCAACTATAGGTATAATTTGATGAAAATTAGGTAAGAAATAGTAATAATGATATATTGTTATTATACCATCTCCTTTATCATAAGTAATTGTCAAAGGAAACTAAACAAATTATCCAAAGAAAATACTCAGGACTGTGGAACAACTGCGAATGAGACAAATATACAAAATATGAAAATTATGGAAAAGAATAATCAAAAATGTCTCAGAGGGGATATACAAATCAGTAATTGTTGTGGATGTTATCAAATTACTGTGGGACTGGCACACAGAACCAAGGACCTTGGAGATGATCAAGTAGGGTAAGAAAACCGAAACAACAGATGGGTATGCCACTTTCAAGAGACAAAATTGAAAGAAAAAGTCTGAAATAGGTAAGGTGTAAAAATCATCTTTCAGAAGTCCCTAAAGTAAGAATTATTTTTAATTTCTCAGAAACCATCCATTAAAGATGAGAGTGAAGAATGAAACATTTGGTAATTAAAAAACAAGCATCAAATTTTAAAAATCTAGAATTAGCAGTATTATGGAATAATCCTACAAAAGGAATAAAAAGTGATACATTCCTTCCATAAAATCATTAAAAATTTGCTGAAATAAATTGTGCTATCAAAAACATTATAAGGGTTAACTCAGAAAAACATGGCCAATGTAGGTCAGAAACTTATCCTATATAAAGAAAGAACTAGAGGAAAAAATAACTTTAAAATGTTCTTATTTTTCATTGATATAAAATAAAGTAATTTGTTTGAAATAATAACAATTTTCTGGTTTTATACAATTATCAATCTATCTATCTGTCTCAATATACAATACATTTCTTCATATTTGAAGCATTGATTATGGAGGTAGCTTATAGGCTAAAGTCTCTGTACAATTTGGCCCCCTGAATTCAATCAACAGAATCCACATAAAAACAGAAGGAAAAAATTGATTACAGAAAGTTGTCCTTTGACTTCTACACTTGTGTCCACACCAGCATACATATGCATGTTAAAGTACAAGTGCAGACACATATGCATATGCAAACCCACATACACTAATAATTTTGAAGAAAAAGAAAAATCTAATAGCTATAACACAAATGGTAGTAGGAAGAAATGAGAATACTTGTTGTCAGATACAATGAAGCCTGAAAGGATTAGTTTTAAAACTGAGTGGATAAGACAGATAAAGCAAATGACAATTGATTTATAATTCATAGCCCCAGAGAAGCTAGGCAACAAAGAAGATCCTAAGAGAGACATGCATGTATCCACCTAGCAAGGAGCAAAGACAACATATCCTGAGTAAATTGGAAGTGTGGGAGGTAGGGAGGACGGTAAAAAGGGAGAGGGGAGAAAAAGAGAGGACTGGGAAAAATGTATACATATCTCAATAAAAATAATAAATGTGTGTTTTAGCTGGGCAGTGGTGGTATATGCCTTGAATCTAGCACTCAGGAGGCTGAAACAGGCAGATCTCTGTGAATTTAAGGTCACTCTGGTCTACAGAGCAAGTTACAGAACAGGCTTTAAAACTACAAAAAAAAAAACCCACACTGTCTTGAAAAGACAACAACAAAAATGTTTTTGTGTTTTAAGAAAAAGAAATAAAAGAACCAGATATCAAAAAGACAAGTAAGTTAGGTGATCCAGCCTCTCAGAAAATTCCTTTTGCAGTTTCCTCAAAATTCTGCATCCAAAAGAAGAATACCTTAAGTTTGTATCAATATACAATAATATATACAAATTTAAAATCTTTAAGATTAATAGTTGTTTTCAGTTCATAGTAGATTCAACATTCTGCCTTTTTATCCTAGAATTCCTATACCCCATTTAGGTTTTTCATGACAATGAGACACCTCTGCTCCTGGCGATACCAAGTTATTTCAGAGAAAATGAACAAAGAACCTTCATATAAAATTTGTTTTTATTTGTTGCAAAGTTGGCCACTTGAATAGAAACTGCCCTTGCCTTGGCTACTGACAGTAAGCTGTCTAAATTGGACAAGCAGGATACAAAATAATGTGAATGCTAAACTATGCCAAGACAATATAAGAAAGCCCTTAAAGGGGGCTGGAGAGATGGCTCAGAGGTTAAGAGCATTGCCTGCTCTTCCAAAGGTCCTGAGTTCAATTCCCAGCAACCACATGGTGGCTCACAACCATCTGTAATGAGATCTGGTACCCTCGTCTGGCCTCCAGGAATACACGCAGACAAAATATTGTATACATAATAAATAAATATTTTTTTTAAAAAAAGAAAGCCCTTAAAAAATTCTTGCTTCATAGAAAAGTCTTTTATATAGTCAAGGCCTACAGGCTGAAGATGGATAACCCAGTGTTGCAGGGTAACCTTGGATCACTGTCTAGGCAGCCTGTTGTCTCTGTCATTCTAAACTTTTGAAAATTGTTTGCTCAGCACTCATGTTTACTCAAGTAATATTATATCCTTAGTGTATTTAACCTCACTGCTCCTCACTATCCTTCCTTATCATGTCTCATTACTTTATTTCATCAATTTACTATTTTCACATTCTTTGCAACCACATTTTAACTTCATAGGCTATTCTATATTAGTTTTTCCAGTTTGTGTCTTATGGTCATTAGCAATACATTTATAGTACTTAATAGATTTTATTTGTAGTACTAGATCTTGAAGCAAATGCTGATTCAGTTACGTCAGCTTTTTTCTTTCTTTTTTTTAATACACTCTTTCCTCATTTTACATAGCTATTCCTTTTCCCACTTCCTTCCCTCCTTCTGCCCCAACCTTCCCTCCTACCTCCATCCATTCCTCAAAAAAGTAAGGTTTCCCATGGGGAGTCAAGACAGTCTGACACATCACTTTGAGGCAGGAACAAGTCCCCCACACCTTAGGCTTCTGTAAGACAGAGAACACAGTTACTAAGACAAAATTGTAGACTCCAGAATGTGAAAAATCTTTACCAACTCCTCATCAGGTAAAGGATTGATCTCCAAAATATATAAAAAACTCAGGAAACTAGACATCAAATTATCAAACAATCCAGTCAAAAAAAAATAGGGAACAGATCTAAACAGAGAATTCTCAACAGAAGAGTTGCAAATGGCTGAAAGATATTTAAGGAATTGCTCAACATCCTTAGCCATCATGGAAAGGCAAATGCAAGTGACTCTGAGATATCATCTTATGCCAGTCAGAATGGTCATTGTCAAAAGCACCAATGATAGCTTATGCTGGAAAGAATGCAGTTAGTTGTTCAAAACCAGATGTGGCCCGCCAAGTCTCGACCCGCGATGAAATGACGACCACCGACTCAGGATTCTTCTCTATCGCGCTTTATTGAAGTGCTCTTGGTTACAGGATCAGGATGGAAGTAGGGGGCGCCGAGCGGCGGCTGGGCGGCTGAATATATACCAGGAGCTGGGCGTGCCCGAATCGAAAGGCAACGGATTCACTCGGGATTGGTTGGACTAGTTGCTGGGCAGATAACAGGCGGCTGGCAACGGTTCAGCGCGCCAAAGGCACACTTGTTTACCAGGCAAGCGGCGCCATCCTGTAATGGCGGCAGCAAGTTGCCACATCTCCCCCTTCTTTATTAAACAATCAAAGGGCCTCCGATCATGACTGAGACTAGAGGGCACTTCCCTTAAGAAAAAATAAGTCCTCCGCTTTTGTCAAGGGGCAGGAGCTGATTCAGAGGAAACCTGCATGCAAAGAGCCATAGTCTCCTAGTGGCTTTACTAGTGCGTTCCCGGACGCAAGTCATTCGGGCGATAGTCATCCTCCCGGGTGCAATGGGCAGCGAGGCCCGCCGGGTGCAGAGGCATGACTTAAGCCTCTTTGAGCATAGAAAGCCAGGCTTGGGGGGAGGCGCCTGCCTCAAGTGCAGCAAAAGCCCGCATGATTGCAACCTTTTCCCTCTGACGAGCCCGCATGACCTTGACGATAAGGAGCAACGCTACCAGCAACCCTGCACACATCAACATACCAAGCACGCCAACTCCGGCCCACTCCTTAATATAAGCAAAAGTGGCTACCATCCAATCCGAAAATTGTCCAATAGTAATAAATTCTGCCTTGGTGGCATTAAGGCTTAAAATTTTTAAGGTCAAATTTCTTTGCAATTGTTCAAAACCAATGCTCCAATCGCCCTTTAAAAATTTCGATAATGCCATGGATTCATTAAGGGAAGCATAATAAGGAGTCACACATAAATGCTCTTTGCGATATACACAGCTCATAGCTATAACATCAAACAATTTATAAACTTCTTCTTCTACTAAATCTACACGCTTATTGAGCAATAAAATTCCTGAGGCCAGATGTGCATTAATGGCTTCCTGCTGCATCAAGGCCTCTGAGGTTTTTTGGGTGACTTCATTAATTGTATTTACAGTTTGAACTTGATTAGCCATGGCCACTCCAGCCGCGACCGCTGCCGCAGCAGAGATAGCAATAGCAGTGACAATGGCAGCTGTAATACCAAAATCCCGTTTTGTGCGGAGAAGAGACATAACAGGAAAATCTTTTGGGTCTGCTTTTACCGGCAGCCATACCTGTGTGGGCATCTTTGCCAAAATAGCAGTTTTATGCTCAAAGGACCAGCATTGTGACAACAAACATGTGGTTACATTACAATCTAATCGTCTCCCTTCTGACAAATTGCTCAATATCCATATACGTGGGGGGATCTACACAAACAGGATGTTTTCCTCTGGTAAAATTATCTATTTTGTTACTCTCAAAAATTTTTAGGCGGGAATTATTTAAATGGCCTGTATTATTAGACAGTACCCATCGCGAGCTATTAAATAGGGCAAACGGTGATAAATCAATCAAGCCTCCAGCAGCATTGGAATAAATCCAGGGCGATGTAAACAGCCTTTTTGGAAGGCCCTGTTTCTTGACCGGGAAATCTTTCCAAAGCCACCATCCTGGAATTTTTGATTTCGGACTATCTTGGCGTGGTATGCAAGTCACAAAGTTTGGCGGCCATTGAAACTCTAAATTGCCTCTGCAACGTGGCAGAGAGAGGGTATAATTATCTTTTGAACTATTCTGACTACTGCTGGGAAAAAATGGAAAAGATAATGTCATATTTAGGGAATAAGTGGTAACATTTAGGCCAGAACAATTGCCTGAAGTACCAGAGCCAAAAGAAATACCATTAGTCACCTGTCCTAGTGCACTCAGAATGGAACTTATCATCCAGCTCTGTGATATTCCTTTGAGGGGATCTAGCCAGCTAACAACTTCCTTTCTATCTAATAGCAAGCAATCGGGAAGGGTGGCACTAGAATTATGACCAATGCATAGGGTTCCTGCCAAATCAAAGCTGGTCTGATTGTACATCTCTACTTTATCATCCACCTGTTTGCAGGGTAAATCAAACTGACATTGTTGTAGGAACAAAGTTGGTAAAATGGTGGAAACATTAGTAACTGGCATAGGGATGGGCCATGTACGTGCTACAGCCCAAAAATAATCATCTTGGCCATTAACAATCTGGCAAAGGGAAAGGAGGGCAAGCAGAATTATCACAATCTTCTGCGGGTTGATCTCTCTCTGGCGACTGAGTATCTTCTTTGGGCCCATCTTGGTCTCTCTTACTCAGGACAGCTCTGGTCAATCGTGACGGAACCCACACGGGATCTGGCCGTTCCTGCGGGAAAACACAAACAGCGCCCCTGGATCTCTGTATCACGGGATCCGGTCCATACCATTTGTTATCTATCACATCCTTCCATTTTACTTGCTCCGTGGAGCGCATGACATCAAGCGAGTGCCTATCAGCCGCTGAGCGGCCTTTCTCATCCAGAATCAAAAAATTTAAGGTAAAAAGAGCTGTGGACAAGCGGTCTTTAGGCGTAGCCAGGCCCTCTATTCCCCCTTTTTTGTTTTTGAAGGAGTTCTTTAAGTGTGCGATTGGCACGTTCCACAATCCCTTGTCCTTGGGGGTTATACGGCAGCCCTGTGGTATGGGCCACATCCATGTTGGCACAGAAGCTTCTGAAGCCTTTGGCAATGTAGGCAGGGCCATTGTCTGTTTTCAAGGTGTGGGGTTTACCCCAGGCTGCCCAGGCTTCAAGGCAATGAGTTTTTACATTTTTTACCCTTTTCGCCTGACAAGGCGGAGGCATGTATGATGCCTGAACAGGTGTCAATAGAAACATGTACCCATTTTTGCTTTCCAAACTCTGGTACATGAGTGACATCCATTTGCCATAACATCAGCGGTTTTAATCCTCGAGGGTTGACCCCCACATGTGGAGGATGATGGAATGTTACACAGGTCTGGCAAGATTTTACAACATTTCTAGCTTGTTCTCTAGTAATGTGAAACCTAAGGCGCAGCGTTTCTGCCGGAACATGAAACCTTTTATGAAACAACTGAGCCTGAGAGATTGGGTCAAGTAAAATAGCAGCCAGTTGTGATCGGGTAAGCTGATCCACGTTTGCATTAGCTGCTGCAAGTGGTCCTGGTAGCCCTGAATGTGCTCTAATATGGCCAATATAAAATTGGCAATCCCTAGCAAGAATATATTGTCTTATTTGTTCAAAAATGGGGGCCACCATGCTCCCATCTTTAATATCAGAGATGGCTTCCAACTGTCTGACAGCATTGACAACATAACTAGAATCTGAAAGCAAATTAAATTTTTCATCTTGAAAGGCTTTAAAAACTTCCAATACAGTTAGGCACTCTGTAACTTGAGGGGTCCCAGGGCGGAATTGAAATTGAACGGGGTCTCTTCCCAAGACCTGATAGACTCCCAGTCCTGTTTTTGAACCATCAGTAAAAATGTGGAAGGCATCTGGTAACGGAACAGGTGATGTAATTATGGGGAAATATACAACATTATGGCACAAAAACTGTAACAATTTATCTTTTGGATAATGATTATCAATTACATGAGGGTAGGCCGTAACGAGCACAGCCCAATTATCCACTGTCCCTGCTAGTATCTCCATTTGATCTTTAGTATAAGGTGTTATCAATCTGTCAGGAAAACACCCAAAAGCCGAAATAGAAAACTTTATTCCTAGCATGGCAATGGCTGCAACAGCCTCGGGATAATAGGTTATTACCTTCTGACCCTGAGTATGGCTGTGCACCCACCAAATGGGGGCATCTTGCCAAACAGAGTTAACGTATATTGGGCATTTGGTCCCCAAGTACGGGACGATTCAACCAAATCTTTTAGTTGTTTGTATGGAATTGGTTCATGGTATCTCTGCTGGTTTTGATCTTCAAAGACAGGATATGCGAGGGAGGTAATTGGTGTAAGCTCTGCCAAGTAACGCAATGTACCTTGGGCAAGCCTATGGGCCCCTTTTCCTGATCTCACACTCTCCGCCAAGCCGATACGGCCCTTCCCTGGATAAGGTGGCGGGGCTGATAGAGGGGGAGGCCCATACCTCTCCTCCTCATATCTTGCTGTTTCTTCCTCCAATTCCTCCTCTTCCCATTCTGCTAATCCCTCGTCCTCATCTGGTCCCTCCTCTTCACTTAAATCCATAGCGGCGAATTCCTCAAGGAACTCGTCGAGAGGTGGGTATAATGGCGCGGTAGGTCCGGGCGTCCCCTTGCTATTCACGCCTTTCTTTTCCTTTTCCTTAGTTCTATTACTAGGACTTTCCTTTTCCTTTTTTAAATTGCATACCTTTATTTTTTCTTTCAGTTTTTCTTCTCTATCCTCACAACCTTTTGCTGAGCTAGATTCGGATAGGCTATCCTGGTGTTCGGCTAGCATGCGCCTTCCTTTCCTGACCTGTTCCATATGTTTCCCATCTTTTAGACACGCAAATATTAATCTCCACAACGGAAACGTGCCAGCCTTAAGGCTACCTTCCTCTTTTGCTCGTCTAAGATCTCTTCCCAACTTCTCCCAACAGGGGACAGTCAAATCTCCCGACACGGCAAACCAAGCGGCTTGCGTATCAATGTCTCTTAGAAAGTTCTTTACTGTGCGGTCGGAGATTTTTAATCCTCGGTCTTTTAATAGTGCTTGTATGGGAGTGACGAAGTCGGGGAAACGCCCCTTGCTGCCGTTCGAGCCCATTATTGCTTAAGTTAATAGGGCTTTGGCTTGAAACACCAAGTTATCTACCCCGGATGTTACTTTCAGTTTCTCGCGCAGCAGCAAAGGCACTCTTCCCCGGGGCTATCGCAGCGCAGCCAAAGGCAGCAAAAATAGACGAGCACTCCAAGGATGATGACGGCTACACCAAACCAAATAGGATTGATTCCCCCAACTGCTAAACTCAGCATACCCGAGGATACTTACCCGACGTCGGCCACTTCGCGTGTAGAGTTCTGAATCCTCTTCGGCCCCCTACGGAGTCTACCGAAGATTCCCGGGTTTCGGCACCAGCTGTGGCCCGCCAAGTCTCGACCCGCGATGAAATGACGACCACCGACTCAGGATTCTTCTCTATCGCGCTTTATTGAAGTGCTCTTGGTTACAGGATCAGGATGGAAGTAGGGGGCGCCGAGCGGCGGCTGGGCGGCTGAATATATACCAGGAGCTGGGCGTGCCCGAATCGAAAGGCAACGGATTCACTCGGGATTGGTTGGACTAGTTGCTGGGCAGATAACAGGCGGCTGGCAACGGTTCAGCGCGCCAAAGGCACACTTGTTTACCAGGCAAGCGGCGCCATCCTGTAATGGCGGCAGCAAGTTGCCACAACCAGAGAACTATAAAGAGTATCAAAGAGAGAAACCATAGTGAAAAGTGAAAAGAATAAACTTATACGTAATATAAATTCAAGTTATAGTGAACAAAATTGGGTTCTCACCACATTTTTAATGTTGACCAACTTCACCATGTCTCTAAAACTCATCAAAGGTTAACTATTGGAATAATTGAATAGTAAAAGCTTAAGTCCATAATGGTATATTGTCTAAAAGATAGGGTAGGAGAAACTATAAAATAAATGGCCAATTGCAGTCATTGTCAAATGAGACTCATCTACACATTATAAAGGCACATTAAAATCTTTCCAATTTGGCTTTTGGTTAGGCCATTCTCTTCCTGACATTCTGACTCTACAAGAACAGCTGTAATTCTACCTAAGACAGTAATTCACTCATCAGCATTGTGAATTATTGATTAATTTACATATGAAGGAGCCATTTTCAATATAATAGCACCTTCTAGGTTTAGCGACTAAAAGCTGATGTCTTAGCGGATTATTTCTTACCCATCAGTAAACATGGAACAATGGAGCACGTGCCTTCTTTACAATATTCTTATTTTGTTGCCTAAACTATCATCTTTATCACAAATTCAACTGTATCTTAAAATAGACAAAAATAATTTAATCTCTTGTAATGTGCTTACACAGAAAGTCCTGGGCTTGTATTTATATTTCTAATGTGATCAATTGTGCTGGCCATGTAGATGGATTAATTTAAGCTTCTTAATGAATGAAATTCATTCAGTGTGAAGATCAGTTATATATCTGCTGTAAATGAACAAATTTAGAGATGTACTTTGGCACGGAACAATGATAAAGTTCCTAAGATCTTTTAAAAACACTGCTTTCCAAAATAGTTATAGAGTAAGAAAATTGTCACTATTTAGTTAAGAAACAAATAGGTAAGGTTTGGAGAAGGCTCTATAAGAAACAGATAATTTATTTGATCATCTATTCCAACAGAGAGAAACATTATTCCCCAGTACAGGGTAACTTCACTTAAACTCTTTTCTATATGTATTTAAAAACCTCTAAAGTTGAAGGCTTATGGAACTGAAAAGATGGCTCGGTGGTTAGGAAAGATTACAGTTGGGAAGAATCTTCTTTCAAAAGCAAATAAGGCCTCAGCCCTACACAAAGAACTACAGGCAACCCAGTAAAGTTGGTAGCAAGAGAGGTGGTCCCCAGGGATGAATGCACTGATTGGTTGTTCAGTGCCAAAGAACTGGTAATTCTGAACCCTCTAACCTGAGTTTTAGAAAATGAACTTGGTTTCCCTCTGAGAGCAGAACATGCAATTAAGGACAGACACATATCTCTAGCTCTTAAATATCAAGCTGCACAATGTAAGCCATAAATAAAGAATCCCAAGACCAAGAGTCTTGTGTTCTGTTGACCGAGTGAATCAGGTATCACTCCTGCTTTCCTTTGTTGATGTTAGGGATCTAACTCAGTTTCTCATGATAATGCTGCAAATATTTTTCTGACTAATTAAGTAATCTCCTCAGTTTCTGAAAATTTATTTTTAAATGTTTAATATATTCTCTATTTTACATTTGGTAAGATATTTCAATGGTATGTTCTCCTTGATCATCATTCTCAGTTTCAAAATTAAATTGATTCTTACTATGTCATGTTTCATGTAAAATTTAATTTTGTATTCTCAGGACTACTGTCATATTTAGGATCTCATTACCTGTATTCCATTCAGGTCAGCAGTCACCTATCAGTGATTTATTATATGTCAGAGATGTACCAGGATTTGTGGCTACTTAAATAAAATATAAACTATTGTTTCGACTAATTTTTGTAGTCTTTGGTGAGATAGCAAATGAGCCATCATAATTGTCTTATTAATATAACTGACAATAGAAACTAGTCAAGTAAAAACATTAGAGACATCAAGGGCAAAAAGCTGGTTTTACCTACTGATACTAGGTACTGGTGTCATGTTGCTTCTGATACAACAACCAATGTCTAGACATTGCCCCATGTCCCCTGAGAAGGCAGTTCCACACTTGACACTCCCTTCCTGAAAGATGCTAACTGTATTCTTCTTCATACCTCATAACTGTCTAGTATATCTTTTTCTCAATGAGTTATTTTCCCAATATACTTTACATATTCATAACACTTCTCTGAAATCCACTAAACATGATCGATTACTCAATAAATAAAGATCAAACCTGTGAGAATGACATTTAAGATTCCCACAAGCCTTTTTGCTCTCAACATCAAGAGCATGCCTTACATCAGTCAGTCATAAGGAAAGTTCTACTATGGATCCCTTCTAAACTTCCCACAACACCCTGCAGGCTAAAACCTTTAATGTAGCAAGCCATGGAGACATCCTTTTTTTTTTTTTACTTTTGCGTTGTCCATTTCTTTGTCTTTAGGATGGGAATTTGATTGGAATATATTTTCTAAAAGGTGATGAATATTAGAAAATTGTAGATAATGTCTGATTTTTGTTTCTCCAATTATGGATATGATCTTTTAGGTCACCTTCTTTATCGCATTTGGAGCATCTCAATTAATGTTATCATTTATTTTTAAGACTCTTCCCTCAACAGTTATTAATCATTGTAATGCCCTTCATTTCCTATTATATCCATGTCATGATACTTATCTATTGATTGGCCCATGAGCCTCCTCAGCCATATCTTGCTAAGCTTTACTGTAGTCACTGACCATCTAAAAGACCTTCAAGAATAAATATTGCAATTCTCTTTAAATGTTGTAAAGGGTATTTTATTAAAATAGGTTTGAGATTGCTAAGCTATTTCATAATACCTATTAAGTTTCAGATTCTGTTCTGGGCAAAACATACACAATTGGTCATCCTTTGCAGCAGTTCAGACATAATAAACAAAATTAAATTATAGATAGATACTTCAAATATTTAGTGTAAAGCAAGAAGCTTATTTTTCTATTAATACCTAATAAATCTGATTTATACCTAAATGTAGTATTTCTGATTCAAATTTTTTAAATTTTTGTCCATTTTGACCAACATATCCTAATAAATATGTAATTTGACCTATGTGCTCAATACAAAGCTTTTCAGTAGCTATCTTAAAAGAATAGTAAAACAAATGTGTGTGTGTGTGTGTGTGTGTGTGCATGAGTGTGAATGGACACATGAATATGTAGTGGGTATATGCATGTGCATGTGTGTATCTTCCAACACATTTGTATACAGGGAGCAGAGTCTGATATCAGATGTCTTTCTCTGTCTCTCTCAGATGTATCCCCTTTTCAATAAAAATAGATTTTTTTCTTGCACAATATATATCCTGATTATGGTTTTCCTCCCTCTACTTGTCCAATCTCCTTACACATTTGGATATATTCCTCTTCTGTCTCTCATTAGAAAACAAATAGGTTTTTAAGGGATAATAATAAAATAATTTATATTAAAATAATGCAATAGTAACACATTGGAATAGGACAAAAGAAAAAGAAAAAAAGAAAGAACAGAAGAAAAAGGGCTTAAGAGAAAGCACAAAAAATAGAGATCCGCTTGTCATACATTCAGGCATCCCATAAAAACACTGAACTGGAAACCATAACGTAAGTATGCAAAGGACCTAGTTCAAACACAGGCAGGATCTGTGCATACTCCCTCAGTCTTTCTGAGTTCATATTATGTTAATTATGTTGACTTAAAGATCTTTTTTTCCTGGTGTCCTCTAACTTCTCTGGCTCTTGCACTCTTTCTGCCTTCTCGTCTTCAAGGTTCCCTATGTCCTAAGGGGAATGTTTTGATAAAGACATCTGGGGCCGAGTGTTCCAAAGTTGATCACTCTTTTTGTTTGATTGTGGATCTCTACTTGTTTCTATTTACTGAAGGAGGAAGGTTCTCTATTGATGACTGAGCAAGGCACTGATTTATGGGTACAGCAGAATATCATTAGGAGTCATTTTACTAGGCTTTTGCTGCTGCTGTTATTTTGTTTGTTTTGGTTTTTGAACAGTAGTATTTGGTTTTGCCAAGTTCCCAGTGATGAAGTTATGGGCATGTACTACAATGTTTTGCTTTCTACATGGGATCTTGTTAATTGAACTCAGGTCTTTATAGTTGTCCAGCAAGTATTTTTCCAACTGAAATTTCACGCAACACTAATTTTTAATTAACTATGCTATAATCTTTAAGAAACACATAATATTATTTTATATCTAAGTATTATTGTATGACAAGTTTAGACCCAGGAGATGGAGAAGAATTTATTTTATAGAGTTCCTAAATAACAATTTATTGGATGCTCATTCAATTGCTAAAAGATGTATTCCCCCTCCCTTCCCCTTGCCCTTTTTAACTGAAAGAGATAAACCATTAAAATCAACAGAGACAGCTCATTCACAGTATATTGTAAACATTTGACCATTGTCAAGCTTAAACTGTATTGAGTTTCACTGTATATGACAAGAGAAATGATTTCTTTACCTCTTTCTTTTGTGTATAATAGGTACTTGAAAGGGAATCTACCACAGTGTACAGAGAGTTAGGCTATTGAGCCCTCAGTCAATGTGGTGTAGGTAGTTTTTCTGTGTATGTTTTTTGCTTTTATTGGTTAATGAATAAAGAAGATGGCTTGGCCTGGATAGGGCAGAGTAGAGCTAGGTGGGGGAAACTAAACTGAATGCTGGGAGAAAGAAGGTGGAGTTGTGAGAAGCCATGGAGCCACCAGAGGAGAAAGATGTGAGCTACCAGCTAGAAACTTGCCGGTAGGCCATGAGCCTTGTGGTAAAATATAAAATAATGGAGATAGGTTAATTGTATATGTAAGAGTTAGCTAGAAATATGCTTAAGTCATTGGCTAAGCAGTGATTAATAACATAGTTTCTGAGTGGTTATTTCGAGTCCAGGAAGCCAGGAACAAATAAGCAGCCTCCTACAACAGGGATGTCTTTATAAAACCTCTCCTCTCAAAGCATGGGGATCTGTGCAAAAGAAGAGGAAGAAAGATTACAAGAGCCTGAAGGAATAGGTGGCTTCAAGGTAATAGCATCTACCAGACACAATTGGATTGATATACATATGAACTTACAGAGGCTCTGACAAACTGCCAAAGACCTACACAGATTTAAAGAAGTCAAAATCGCAGCATTGAAAAGGGGAAGTAGAAACAAAGTCTCACCCATAGCCAAGAAGCTATTTGCAATTTATCTGCACTGGCAAAGAGAAAAATCGGTTTTCTCCAATGGAACATCACTGGGTATATTATCCACAACCCAGAGGAGACCTATGCCCAGAGATAGTTGTCTGATACAAATGGGCACTATTTTTATTTTTGTGGTCTTTCATTTTATGTATTTTGTCTTATACATTTTTGTTTATTTGTTTTGATTTTCATTTTGTTTTGTTTTTGAGAGAGAGTGAGAAACAGATACAGAAAAGAGAAAACCATGGATTTTTATGAGAAAAAACATAGTGTATAGAAATTCATAAAAAGAACATTCAGAACAAAACAAAACAGTTTATTTTTTTTGACTTTTTCATTCCAGTAAAAGGAAGGCAAATAAAGGAGACAGGAGATTCAGATTCAAAAAGGCAATATTTTGTGAGCTATGTTAATAAACTCATGTTTTCTGCCTATGGAAGATAAATTTTATTTATGAAATTACTCTAGTGTTAATTATGTTTTCTGCCACTCTTGCTGCTGTTTTGAGGATATGAACTGAACTAGGATGCAATGAGAGTATATAAAGTCAATAACAGACAGAAAAGTTTGCCATGGTTGGAAAAGATGACCTGACAGCAGAGACAATGGGCAGAGATAGTGGCATGGCAAAAAATTCAAGATATATCTTAAAGGCAGAGGGAAAATTTAGATTTTTTTTAAATGTTGTTCACTGTGCAAATACGAAAAGAAGCATAATTCCAGCAACATAATAGTTGGGAGATGCAAGAAGCAAGATGGATGTGTAAAATACTTAGCAAAAGGTAGCAGGGTCCATGCAGCCAAAGAAAACTGGGTGTTTCAGTAAAGGCTCGTGGAAAAGGTGACTGTTTGACAGAGCAGAAGTAAAAGTACCAGGAATATCATGCAACAGTATGAGGAAAATATCCCAGAAATGGGGTATTCTTTGCGAACCCTGTTGCAAGATGATACACAGACTGTTCCAAACTAGTAAGAAAGCTAGGTTAAAGGATTAAATGACAATCTTGAGACTTCTGAACATAAGGATGAATAATATGAAGGACCATATTATGCAGATAATCTTTGCTGCATATAAGACATGATTTCTTTGCTATCCTGGAACGAGCTCTTGTAGACCAGGCTGGTTTTGAACTCTCAGAGATTCACTTGCTTCTGCCTCCTGAGTGCTAGAATTAAAGGCATGCACCACCACAGCCCGTCTAAAGAAAAAAGGACATTTTTTCCCTTTTTGGCTTTCATTCATTTTATTTCTTCTATTTTGGGCTATTATAATATACATTCCCCATTTCCCCTACCTCATCCTCTCCGCAAACCTTATTGTTTGCTCTGAATAATAGGAGTTTTTGAAAGTAAAATTAGGCCAAAGTAATTTATATAACTCTATAGGGTCACACTAAACATATATAATCAACAATAAGAAAGGTAATGCAGAGATGAGACTGGAAACTTATGCTGTATTTCAAGGATGTTGAAGGTTAATCACTTTGTCTGATAGAGAAGATTGGTTAGAAGTAGATGTGCTTAGTATTGTGTGGGTGCATGATGAGAGAGGACAGCTTAGGGCTCACCAGTATGACTTTATTATATAGTTTTTACCAATATACTAACTACTTTTCAAACATAAGCACTTCAGCCTCTCAAGAATTGACCTTTGTGAATAAATAATTTCTTTAAACTTGGACAGCAGAGGAGAGGGTACCTGAACGGTCCTTATCCCACTATCACGCTGATGAATATCTCGAATATCATCATAGAATATTCGTCTGGCGATGGATGGAAATAGAGACAGAGACCCCCATCAGAAGAACGGACTGAGCTCCCAAGGTCCAGTTGAAAGGCAGAAGGAGGGAGAAGACAAGCAAAGAAGTCAGGACCGCAAGGGGTTGGTCCACCAACTGAGACAGTGTGCCTGTTCTAATGGGAGCTCACCAAATCATTTTTAAAAGTCTATATAACATCTGTAAGGTAATAATAGCAGGCCAATGAAAGTAATTTAAAGTATATTTTATTTCTATATGTATATAATTAATTCAACTATTCCAAACATTATAATATGGTTTCACATCATGGACCATGGATGTAAGTGATCATATTATACCTAGAAGTATCTACTCGCATGCAGAATATTCTTTCTTCAATATGAAAACAAAAATGTGTCAATATGATAAATTGATATTGATGTCTATTTTAAAAAAATTCTGGAACTACACAAACTAAAACATGAGGCTTAACTGCCTGACTGCTTGTGATAATAAAATGTAACCAACTTACCTAGCTCATCTCTGCTCCTAATCAAAACAGAAGTCTGCTGTAAGACTCAGATGTCAGGTCACTCAACATTTATTTTATAATATGTAAATCTCTACCATAGGATCAGCATGAGAAGGAGACCTTACTCATGAGTATTCCAGAAAAAAGTATAATCGTATTTCAGTATATATTGCAAACTTATATCTAGTTCATAAATTACAGTCTTCATATCATCACATCTACAATCTAATGTAGCCTTTGGACTTCATACAAACACACACTCACACACACATACAAACACACATGCCTTACATACACAAATATTATTTATGTCACAATTACTAAACAGTAGAGTTCAGCAAACCTTTCTCTCTATAGTGTCAGATATTGGATGATTTCTCTGAACTATAATTTTTCTGTCACAATGACTCAATTCAGCAATTATAGCCTGTACACTGTCTTAGAGATTTACAATGAATGAGTTTGGCTCTATTACAATAAATCATTACTTACAAAACAATATTAGGAAGAATTTGAATTATAGGCCAGTAGTTTACTGACATCATTCCACACACGCACAGTTGAATTTCAATTTATATTCAATATCATCCACTAACTTTAAGATATGTCTTAAATGGCATTGAAAGGGTATAATGATTCTCTCCTACCCCATATTCTTGTATAATGAAAACCCTCCAAGGCTTATGAAATATCAATAAACACAGGTTGAATAAAATAGCCAAACATTTGAACCAGGCTTCTCATTTTCCTTATAATAGAGAACTGAGTTCTCCTTACCAAGGTTTTCCATCAACTGAGGAACAAGGCAATAAGGTTTGCCATTGGTGGCTTAAAAACTAGTGCTTTTTTGCTTCTGCAATGGAAATATCTGAGAAATGACATAATGTTATTTTTAAATGACCTTGTAGATATGTTGACTGCACGTATATCTAATTTATGCCTTGTAAAATGCATGTAGCACAAGCAACTGAGTAGAGCCCAACAAAAAACTTTAAGACAAACATTAATTATAATAAGTAAAAAATAAACAAAGTTTAGATACTTTCAAGGAAGATAAAACAGAGATTCATAAAATGCTCAGTTGAAATATCAAGAGTATAAGATCAGAAAATAAAATAAATAGAAATAGATGGTGGGATAACCAAGAGCAAATGGAAGCACATATAGCAGAAATTAATCCAATTTTATCATTGAAACTAATCCAAGTAGTAACAATGATCTTGCATGTCCATAAATGGCATAGGTTATCAGAATGAAGCAACAAGCATAACCTAAATACACATGTATACAAACGTGTATTTAAATGTACAACACATAAAAGTTGAAAGTAAAAGGATTCTTGAACATTTTACCATGCTAATATTAACAGTGTGTGTGTATCAGACTATAGAATGCAAAGCAAAGCGTTAGGAAAAAAGAAGACTCTTGAATAATATTCTCTAAATCATTTGAAATGAGTATTTCCTCACTTATAGAGCATCAAGACATATGAAGTTAGAATTATTAGGACTTCCACATCTTGATACACTGGGGAGGGCCTTTGTCATTCTTCAACTTGGTATGCCAGTCTTTGTTGACTCCTCAAGGGTGGCCTTCCATCTTCTGAGGAGTGGATGGGTTATGGGATGGGGAGAGGTAAGGAGTGGAGGAAGGGGATTGAGGAGGAACTAGGACTGGTATGTAAAATAAAAAAAATTAAAGAAGAATTATTAGGACTTTAAATAGAAACAGAGAAATCCATTATTACATTAGAAGATCTTAACATGTCTCTTTAAGAAATGGGTAGATTTTGTTTTCAGGCAAAAATCTGCTAATAAGATGTTTCTGCTGAATATCAGCATCAATAAATTAGATATCATTGGCATCCTTTAATTGCTTCGTTACACCAGAGAAGAGTACAAATAACTCTCAAGCTTCTGTGGAACGTTCACCAAAATGGATAAATGCCTGTTCTTGCATTCTAGCTCTTCTTCCACCGTATTTCTTGATCCTTGGGTGCAAGATTGCCATAGAAGTACATTATAGATATGAATATTTGGTCATTGCCAATATTTTGAACAGTTATAAGTCTCAGCAATAGTCACTGCGCACTGTAAAAAGGACCTGCCCATGACTCAATAGTGAAGAACTCCACATCCACATGTCACAAATAATTGTCTTAAGTGGGTAATAAAAGAAGAAAGACATGAAATTGGAGTAACATGTGTTGAAGGGACAGGTGAGACACCAGGGTTAGAGATGGCAGGACTGGAGGTATGATCCAGATATATTTCATGCATGTTTACGAGTAAACAAGAAAAGAAACATATAATAAGAAAATCATGTGCAGAACTGTTCAGTATGCATTAACACAAACAAGCACACATTCTTTCAAAGAAAAAATAGTGAGCACCTAAGTTGCTAATATCATGTGTGAAAAAAATTGATATAGATACATATCTGAGGATGTTAGCAAGATAAAAAAATATTATGAAAAAATTATTTTGCCAATGCAATTAAACTATAGGAATAGGCCAAAGTCTTAAAATATATATTTTATAAAAATCAGCACAGAAACACATAACCAGTGCAGGAATATATTAATGCGAGCTATTCAGTTACTTTTTATACCCTCTAAATTGAAGTATTTCCTCATGAAATAATTAACTAGAAAACAGTAATTGAACTGTTAATGTGATGATATCCAGTAGAACACATATTTCAAGTTAGTATTTTATTACATTTTCCATTCTTAATTTTTAAAAAATATATCAAGTTTAATTTATTAATATTAATGTGGTAATGTTAATATTTCATTGATATTAATCATATATATGTAGGAAATTTGGTTAGGAAACATTCATAATTTCTTAGCTGATTAACACTACAAATATTTTCTTCCGTTATTACCTTTATTAGAGTTGTCACCTTCATTAAACTGCTGACATTCAAAATATCAATTTTCATATTTTTCTTTTTTTACGTAATTGTCTCAGTGTCAAGTCACAATAACCCTCTTATTTACAGGAGGGAAGCATCTCTCTTCCTTTGCTAACCTGTTTTCGTTTAATTTTCGGGGATCTTTATTCTGATATTACTTTTTACAAGGTAGGAAATCATTTTTATTGTTAGCCTCCTCTCTGTTCACTCCTATTTTTTTACCAGAATTTTATTAGTTGTGAAATGAATGTCTAGTCATGTCTACCTTTCTGTTTGCTACTCCAAGAGTCAAGTCTTTATTCTACAAATTTGGCTGAATGTATAGCTTATAAGTCTAGGGTTGATCTTATCCAGGGGGCCAAAACTGTAAACAAAATAAAAATTGGCTCCACTAGTAAGGTAAATACAATTTTTATAAAATAGTCTCCAAATAATTAAATAAAATGTATGACGTACTAACAGTGATATACTATGCAGGATAACATAGAGAGAAGAATGAAGAAAATTTTTTATTTGTATGAAAGTAAATGAGAAATTTCACTATCAGATGGACAGGAAATGCATCAGTAATTGACAAGTGAGCAGAAGCAAGAGACTGTGTTGCAGTTTGTTTTGCAGAAAATGTTAAATGATTCGTTGAGGTCTTATACTTTTATACTCTATATCCTCTCCCAAAACTTCTCTCATATCCATCTCCTTCTCTTATCACCCAACTTTATTCCCTCATTTTTATGTTTTTAATGAAAAAGAATTCCATTGCTTTCCTCTTCTGCTCCCCGCCTCCATCTTTTCCTAGTTACACTTGTTTGAGGTCCTTCCAGTCTCCCCTGACTCTCAAGTTGATATTCTCTCTTTCATTAATTACTATTGTGACATTTAAACACTCTAGGTTCAGTTAATAAAAGTAACAAAGCTCTAATGTTTCAAGCAGGCAGGCAATGCAAAAGTCTTGCATTGGAAACAGATGTGACATTTTAGAGATGAACAAGTATGAACTGTGACTAAGGCAGAGTAAACAGCCCTGTGGGCATCAGAAAACTGGAGGAGGAGAAACACAATAGTAGAGTACTCCTAGGTAGCTTATACTCTTAAGGGTGACCTTGAATAATCAGCTTTGAAGTATCAGAAATATGCAAAGCCATTTGGATGCTGTGAGAAGTGCTCAGAATTGAGTTACAGTCTCAAAATATTTTGTCCACATATTGTATCATATCTCGAGTGATGGGCTTTTAATTAAAATGCAACCATGAATTCCAGCTTGTGTCCTAATGAACTGTTTTCTGTCTATCTTCATAAATAGTTACATACACTGACACTCAAGATCCAGGAATTTTTCTCATAGGATCATTCCTACTTGTTATTTACTGTGAATCTTACTGATGGTCCTTTCCTTTACAGACTGACTCTCCACACAACGCAGATAATGTCAATATCTGCTTCAGATCTCCATTCAGATACGAGGAATCAGAGAGAATAAGAATAACAAGAGCGGGGAATGAGGTCGGGATGTTTAATACCTTTCCTTTCTCTTTGGTGGCTCATTCTCTCTTTCCGGGCTCATTCATTCCTGACACCAGTGAATGCTTCCATCCATGCCCCCCCCCCCCCCGATTTACAGGTGGTAACTGGCCTGTGGCAGCTCGCCCAGATTCCTACACTCCCTTGAGGGACCTCTACACTCTGCCCGTGCTTCAGTAATTAGTCTCTTTGTTTACAAATCCTCTTCAAATTGTCCTAATTTGCTCGTGCCATCTGTCTGCTGTTATGACTGGAGCGGATACACCCTAAGTTCCACAGCTGCTCCGCAAACACACGTGTTTAAATTGGGAGGAGGAGGCTTCTTGGTACACATGGTGCTATTCCACGTCTCTTATCACATTGATTTTTTGACACTAATTGGTTGTTGCTCCATTTTGGAGCACCCAAGCACTAACAGGTTATTAAAGCCTTAACAACTTAGGAGATCATCAGGTCTCATTCGCTAATTCTCTAAATGGAAAACAAGGAGAGAGTTAGTGTACTAACATTGGCTGCAATGACTGGCAGGCATTTGGCTTAAATAATGCGTCTCTGTCAGGCTCTTGTATGATGAACACCTTTCAGGTAGGACACCACAGTATCTCTTTAATTTAACAGTGTGACTATGATAACTCCTACATTCAAACCTTCACAAAGTGTTCCCGGTTTCCTTTGAATTTTAATGTAGGTTCCTGAGCTCATGTTTTCTCTATACTCCTCTTAGACCTCTATAACTTTATCGCCTTTTCTCATCCACTTCCCTGTACTGCCTTCACCATTCATGGACTTCTGGAAAATCTCTAGGTAGAAGAGGCTTTTCTACTGGGACTCTGTCTCCAAATGCTTACATGAATTTCCCTGGCAATAAACTGCTACTTTATTAATAAGCCTTTTGATATCCACACTATTTAAAATAGCAGCTTTGACATTTACCTATCCTCTACTTCGCTGCTTTATTTGTTTAAATATAGGTCACCTGTAATCATTTTATACTGTGTATTATATTTAATTGTTTATTTTAGAATTTCATGTATTCAAATCCAAGGGATCAATATTTAAAAATTACCATTTATTTGGTTCCCTATCAAATCATTGATATACATAATCTCTGACACATAGGATACAGCTAATTAATATTTGTTGGACAAACAGGTAAAAGAAGGAATAAATGCTTTACACTTTGCCAGCATGAGTGTATTTGATGGTGAAACACCATTGTGGTGTGATTGGGATACTTAGGAGAGTGGCAGTACTCAGGCACATTTTCGTTTTATGAGGTTTTCTATGATCAGCAGGCTAGCAAATTTTCCCCTAAGACTGACTTAACTGTGCATAAAAACAAAGGAAGAAACAATAAGATGTCATGTTTCTAGAGGGCAGAGATGTAAAAATCATTCTACATGAAAGGTATTCAAACAGAAGCATATGCAAAGGACAGTCTCCAGAAATTTCCGCATAACTTAACAGTGAATACACAGGCAACAGGGAGACACAGTAATAACTAGTACTAACTCACTTGCTATGTATCCCACACTGTCTGGGAATCAAATAAGGTAATAAAGCTTGTCTTAAAGCTACGACTCGGAAAATGAATTCTATGTGTTCTCAGAAAGGAAGGTTTAGGGAATTATTTTTCATTTTCATTTTAACCAGAACTTCCTACACAATTCCATAGTGTATCAGAGTACAGCATCCTGCCTATTGAGAGAATTATGGAATTAAAAAACAACTACTAGCAATTATGTTTTCTACAAATAGAATAGTCTGATATTCAGACATGCACTCACATTGTACCCTTTAGAACAGATCGAAGAGAAATCTATTATCTAAAAGGGTGTATAAAGTTCTCCCATTCATATACTTTGAAATTGCCATATTTTGAAAATTAATAATGTATGCTGTTTAGTTTCCTGTGTAATTTCTTGGGAAACTTGAGGTCTTTCTTTTCTTCTTTTAACCTTTCTCTGACATAAAGTTTCAAAAATTGTGTAAATATACTAAGAATTCTACATGATATCCAAGATATTTCCTCAAAGGTAACATTTGATCAGATTTATTTGCATTGGCTGTATTTTTTCCTTGCTGGACATATAAATGCATGACCACATGCATGCGTGAGCACACACACACACACACACACACACACACACACACACGTTATTAAATGGATTCAAGCTTAGAAATGATTTCCGAAAATATGAACCTTACATTGAAGATTTGTTAGGGAGGCTTCATAACTATCCAGGGTTAAGAGGAACTTATGTTGTTGAATGTTCTGAGCAAGGAAAGTTCAGTACCATTTTTTTTTTCATTTAAATGTGTGAGAAGAACACACATTTAAATGGTATTTTTTAATGAGGATAATCTTTTGGGGAGCTTTTCAATCACATCTCCTGTTAATGTCTTGCATGTATCCTACTCTCCAATTATGCTGTGCTGGTTACAGTCAGGAAAATGTCTTTTCAGACACATTCTAGATAATTTTCTATTTATTGGCAAAAATTAGTATCTGAAGACCAAGTTGAACCCAACCATGTATAAGAGAACAAACTACATACAGATGAGTTCAACTTTAGCTCTGCATATCATAAACAAACTCACATAATATTTTTCCTTTATTTAATTTATGTACAAGTAAGCTTTAACTCATGCCATAAATAAAATTGAATGCCTCTAGTCAAGACTATCAACTGCCCTTTCTTCTACTCCCACAGTTGTTACGAGATCCCACTAAGTGCAGTGTTACTGCTGACTGAATAACGTCCCTTAAGAATTTCTTCTTTTTTCTCATTTTACATGCCAAATCCAGTTCCCACACCTTCTCCTCCTTCTGCTCCCTCCACATTCCCCCCTTTATTACATCACCCCATCCCACCCATCCACTCCTCAGAGAGGGTAAGGCTTCCCATGGGAACTAAACAAAGTCTGGCACAATTTTTTGAGGCAGAACCAAGGTCCTTCCCACTATATTTAGGCTGAGCAAGGTATCCTTTCAGAATGAGTTCCAAAAAGTCAGAACAAGCAGTAGAAATAAATCCTGGTCTCACTGTCAGTGGTTCCACTGTCTGCCCCAGTCTTTCAGCTGCCACCTACATTCAGGGGCCCTATTTGGCCCTATGCTGGTTCCATCTCTGTCAGGCCAGGGTTGGTGGGCTCCCATTCACTCAGGTAAGCTGTTTCAATGGGTGTCCCCATCATGGTCTTGACCTCTTTGCTCATATTCTCACTCCTCCCACTCTTTGACTGTACTTTGGGAGCTCAACCCGGTTTTCTACTGTGGATCTCTGCATATGCTTCCATCAATTGCTGGATGTAGGCTCTATGGTGACGTTTAAGATACTCATTAATCTGACTACAGGGCAAGGCCAGTTCCTGCACCCTCTTCACTACTGCTTATGGTTTTAGCTGAGATCATCCTTGTGGATTTCTCGAAATTTCCCTAGTGCCAGGTTTCTTTCTAGTCCCACATGGCTCCTTCAATTAAGATATCTTTCTCCTTGTTTTCTGTCTCTGCCCTTCCCCTATCTTGATTATCCCATTCCTCCAAGTTCTATACCACCTCTTCTTCTCTCATTTTCCTCTCCTTCCTTCTCCCCTTCCTCCCAACCCCATGCTCCCATTTTTTTTCCAGGAGATCTTGTCTATTTCCTCTTCCCAGGGGTTTCTAACTATGTTTCTCTTAGGATTCTCCTTAATACTTAGTTTTAACCGGGCTCATGGACTATAGTCTTCTTATTCTTTGCTTTGCAGCTAGTATTCACATATGAGTGAGTATATACCATGCTCATCTTTCTGGATCTGGGTTTACTCATTCAGAATGATTTTTTTCTAGTTCCATCATTTGAATGCAAATTGGAAGATGTCATTGCTTTTTACCACTGATTAGTTCTCCATTGTGCAAATGTACCACATTTTCTTTATTCATTCTTCAGTTGAGGGGAATCTAGGTTATTTCCAGATTCTAGCAATTACAAATAATGCTGCTATGAACATAGATGAACAAATGTTTTTGTGGTATAGAAATTGAAAAATATATCAGAAAATGCAAAGATCTCCCATGTTCTCGGATAGGTAGGATCGACATAATAAAAATGGCAACCATACCAAAAGCAATCTACAGATTTAATCAATTCAGTTCATGCAATCCCCACCAAAATCCCAACAAAATTCTTCATAGACCTTGAAAGAAGAATACTCCACTTCATATGGAAAAACAAAAAGGATAGCCCAAACAATCCTGTACAATAAAGGAACTTCCAGAGGCATCACCGTTTCTGACATCAAGCTCTATTATAGAGCTACAGTAAAGACAACAGCTTGGTAATAGCATAAAAACAGACAGGTTGACCAATGGAATAAAATTGAAGCCACAGATATTAATTCATACACCTATGAATGCCTGATTTTTGACAAAGAAGCTAAAATTTTAAGATGGACAAAACAATGCATCTTCAACAAATGGTGCTGACATAAATTTGTTTTCAGCATGTAGAAGAGTGCAAATAGATCTGTATCTATTCCCATGCACAAAACTCAAGTCTAAATGAATTAAAGACCTCAATATAAATCTGACCACACTGAACCTGAGAGAAGAGAAATGAAAAGTAGTCTTTAATGCATGGGCACAGGAGACAACATACTAATTATAACCCCAGTAGCACAGACACTGAGAGCAACAATAAATAAATAAATGGGACTTCCTGAAATTGAGAAGCTTCTGTAAAGCAAAGGATATAGTCAATAAAACAAAAAGGCAGGCTACTGAATGGGAAAAGATCTTCACTAACCCCACATCAGACAGAGAACTGATCTCCAAAATACATTTAAAAAAACTCAAGAAATTAGACACCAAAATATCAAATAAGTCAATTAAAAATGAGTACAGATCTCAACAGAGAACTCTCAACAGAAGACTCTCAAATGGCGGAAAGATACTTAAGGAAGTGTTCAACATCCTTGGCTAACAGGAAAATGCAAATCAAAATGACTCTGAGATACGATCTTACATCTGTCAGTATGCCTAAGATCAAAAAACATCAATGATAGCTTATTCTGGAGAGGATGTGGAGTAATGGCAACACTCTTCCATTTCTTGTGGGTATGCAAACTTGTTCAACCACTGTAGAAATCAATATGGTGTTTTCTCAGAAAATTGGGAGCCAACCTACACAAGATAAGCCAGTACCACTCTTGGGCATATACCCAAGGGATGCTCAACCATTTTACAAGAATTTCTTAAAATGATAAAATAAAGACATTTTGATCTCCAAGGATTTAATCAATATATTAACAACTTATAATAGTGGTATGTAAATGGCCCAATGTCATAATAAATAAGCAGCATTGCTCTATAGTAAATATGAATCACAATTGAATTATCAGAAAGTTGATTAACTGGAATTTTATATCAGACTTCCTGTACCTGAAATATTGTTTACTTTTAAACTCTAGTACCAATGGGAAAATTTAATTTTCCTTATTTACAACACTTTCTCCAGAGTCTAAGAATGTGAATATCATACTGAAAATATGTTCTTATTATTTGTGCTTTTAACATGATTTTACTCTAGAAGATATAAATACAGAGATTAATAATTGTAAATGGTCACTAGAATAAAGACAAATTAGTATCAAGTTCAAAAGTACTTTTATTATTTATATTTTAAAACATGCTATTCATGCCTCATAAAGATAAAATAATTTAGAATTCTGTAAACCCTGCTGCAAAAAAAGTTACAGGCATCAAGTAAGCCCCTGTGTCTTGCCTTTAAAAAGTTTTTCAATTTTCATTTTAGACAGTTCTTTTGTGTCTTCATTGGATGTGGGCTGAGAATAGAAAAAGCTGCCTTTTGTGATTCCTAAGATGATGTAAATGAACAAAATGAAACACTATTAACGGAAGCACTAGAGATGGGCTGTTGTAATTATCACATCTAAGTAGAACAAATAAAAGAATGCATGTAACTATGTGAGCCATTTCCATCTCCTATCAAATTAAAACTGGTCTGAGGGGAAAATAGTTTCATAAGAAGAGAAAGTGCAAAACTGAGTAGTTCCTTTAAATGTTCTATACTTCCTATAAGCAAAGCAATAGAGAAAAGCATACATGAGTAGCTCCATAAGAGCAAAGAGCACATAAAATTTTAAAATCAGAACAGAGTAAGAATCTTGGACTATTAACATGGACTTAATGCCATATTTTAAAAATAATATTTCTAGCTATGGCAAGCAATACTGACAAAATTGAGATATTTATAATGAGTAGTACAAAACTCAGTCAGATGACCTGCAGGTTAATGGCTGTGGAATGAAGTGTCAGGATATTTCATTTGAAGAACAAAAACACGTTTGAACAGGTGAAATTAGCTGGAGCTGCACAGGCATTTATTAACTGAAGAATTAGAATCAGTATTAGAGTCACTTGCTTAACTCTGACCAAAATACTATAAATGCAATCTAAGGCACATGGTTTCAGAGCACTCTACTTCATAACAGATGGCAAGGCGGGGGGGGGGGGGGGGGGGGGCTCATGGTGGCACGAACATGTGATGGAGGTTACTAAAATCATGATGAAGCAGGAACAGGGAAAACTGAACTATAACAGGGGCAATATTCATCAAAGATTTACCCCCACAGGTAAACTTTCCACCTAAAAAATGTTCCAGAAGTTTCCAAAAAAAACCTGAAGCTGAAGACTGTATTATCATAATAGGTGCTTGTGGAGAACTTTTGAGTTTCAATTAAACATATAATTATTATGAAAAAAAGTCCTTTCTTTTAACAAGAGATCTGGCTTATATGCCAAGATTATGAGGAGACTAAAAATATCAAAAAAATATGCACACTGTGTGTTGCAGAAAAACTTTTTTTCTGTCCTTCTAGCCCAGTCTGTGTTCAAATTAGTGGAGATATAGCATTCTGGGAGTGAGAACTGTAAAGTACATCAAAAACCCAAAATAAATATTTATTTATTTATGTATTATTCAAGGATTGTTTTTCCTTATGTATATGCATTCAAATGTGCATGTGGGTGTATATGGAGGCCAGAATAAGATGTCTGCTCCCCTGAAGTTAAAATTACAGGTAGCGGAAACTGAACTTAGATCCTGTGAAACCAGGGAGCCATCTCTCCAACCTCTAAGTATATAGTTATAAAAAAAATAAGATATCTCAAAAGCAGTCAAATAGCTTAAAACTGTCTACCAACTAGTAATTCTGCACCGAACAAATGTAATCTTCAGAAAAGGAAAAAATAAAGCATTCTTAGTTCAACAGTATCAGAATTTGAAACTATGTTTTTGCAGTTCAACCACAGAAAACATGCTAAAAATACTATTTTGATGAGCATGTTGTTACCTTCGTAAAATCAGGTGTGATCCAGAATGGCTGTAGGACAAGAAGAGAAAGGTTAGGTGGGGAGAATATTTGGGCTTGATAGCTACCAACCTTTCCAAAAGATCAGGAGCTCCAGGAGAAGCAAGACACCCTGTTGAAATTGATAAACTATAAGATCATAGAGGCGTACACTTGACCTCTCTCACACATGTGTGAAAATACAACAACATACCTACCTTCACACACACACACACACACACAGAGAGAGAGAGAGAGAGAGAGAGAGAGAGAGAGAGAGAGAGAGAGCAGTAAAAGGGGGAAGGATAAAAGCCAAATATATATATATATATGATTGGCAGTCTTTTTTCACTCTGAATGTAATTCATGCCAGATTTACATAGTGACATATCTAATACGATGTTTTAAAATGAAAAATCAGCCATTAATTTGATTAAGGAACTGTTACATTGGGTGAATGACCTTTATTATGACTTTTTTCTTTCTTTCTTTGTTTCTGGATTCTCATAATTTAATTGTGGTGTTTTACATGTATTTCTGAGTGCATTTGTGACTGGTGATTTTAAGTGTGGAAAATTTTCTATCTATATTTTTGCAAGGTTATTTTCTTTCTTCTGTAGAGAGAATGGCTTGTTTTTATTACTTTACCTTCATTTAATTCAACATTTCTTTTCTTCTCTAACAACATAAGGGCAACTCTAATAAAGTTTTTTATTTTGATTAGGTTTAGCCTACTATAGTGTCATTGTTTGTGTCTCTAAAGTGTCATTCTGTAATGAAAGAAAGTCTTCTAACTTGCTCAAATAAACTGTCTTCCAGGTTTGTAGAACTTTGAAATTATGCAGGTTTTATTCACCTTGTACTTTTTTTTTTGCTTTCCAGCTTATTAGAGGAATCCTCTAAAATTTCTTTGCTTATTATTCAACAAATGATAGAAAAGTATTCATGAACAGATTACTGTAATTTTTATTTTTAATAAGACACTCTTCTCCAAGATTTCCTTTACAAATAGCCAAGCTGTCATCTGTTTGTAGGCCCTATGCATGCTGTCTCAGTCTACTTGAGTTCATATGAGCTTAACTCATGTTGAATTAGAGGGCCTTCTGACAAGTAAGGAGTGGTATTTTCCCATGACAAAAATCAAACTATACTAGATATACTGGCATTCATGTAGCAATCACAGTTTGCCAAATATAGTAAGAACAGGACAGCAGCAAGCAGGAGAAGCTACAGCAGAAGCAAGGCGCATTCTGGAGATAAACTTTGGGTGTATACCCAAGAGTTGGGTAGCTGGATATATGGTGCATACACCCAAAGAATGCTTCAATCTACCACACAGATATTTATTTAACTCTATTCATAGCTGTTCTATTCATAATAGCCAGAAATTGGAAACAACCTAGATCTCCCTCTACAGAAGAATAGATAAAAAGTGATACATGTACACAATGAAGTATTACTTAAACTTTTTAAAAATACGACATCATGAAACTTGCATAAAAATGGATGGAACTAGAAAAGATTGGTGGTGGCCATGTTGTAGTAGCTACAATCAGCATTGGACATTTTGGAGTACTGCCACCACAGCTATGATCGGTACACCCTGAGGGGCAGGGATTCTCTCCAGAATGCGCCTTGCTTCTGCTGTAGCTTCTCCTGCTTGCTGCTGTCCTGTTCTTACTATATTTGGCATACTGTGATTGCTACATGAATGCCAGTATATCTAGTATAGTTTGATTTTGTCATGGGGAAATATCACTCCTCACTGGGAAGTTTACTTGCAGTTCATAATGGAGATGATTTTCATAGAGAAATGGCACTGAGATGTGAGATGTCCTGAGATTGGAACAAGAAAACTAGGAAGTTTCATGCAATATAGACCCATGAATTCTGTCTGTGGAAAAACAAACTGATGATCAAAGGAAGCAATTATGTCACTACACTCTGTTGGGAGCAGTGAGACCCCAGATCCTGAATTTCTTGTAATCCCCTGATCTGAGTGCCTACAGCTGCTCTGACAAGACCTTCCTTCCGGAGTTCCTGATGGCAGGAGAGTGGTTTCTGGTGGGTTTGGCTGGGGCGTAGCTATCTCTATATAATCTGCCCCTGAATACAATAAAGGGGGCATTTTTAAGGAATTCAAGGATGACCCGTGTCGCTGTCTCTCTGTCTGTGTGTGTCTGTGTATTTTAACCTCCATCCCCCTTGCCCGAAGCTCGGTAACTGGGGGGCCAGCGCACAGATCGCAGACACGGGGGCGCGGTGAGCGGCAACACTCCAGGTTGAGTCTGAGTCGCTTGGTTACAGAATTAACTACAGATTTCAGTGTGCACCTTAAAAGAAGAGAGTTGTGAAAGGAAATTAAATGACTATTGTGTGCAAAGAAAAAAAGAAAAATAGGTGGTTAGCCAAAACTCTTGAGTAAAGTCTTGTGGAGTAGAAATAGGGTGCTACACTGAAACTGCAAAAACTTCCTGCCAATACACACTCATTCACACACACACATGCATTTACACACTTACACACACATACATACACACAAAGACACACACACATACATACACACAAACTCACACACACATACACACACATACATACACACAAAGACACACACATACATATACACATACACACACATACACACACATACACACAAACACACATACACACAAAAACATACTTGGTTAGCTTAAAACTTTATTAATCAATAATAAAAGAATCATTTCTTTGAGGTGTGAAGACAATTTGAGGATAAATAATACAAAAGAAAACATTTAACTACTTGTGGAATTCTAAGAAAAACATGTAACTTGTGATCACAATGTGATTTCTTCCTGTGTAAATTTTAATTTTTGTATAATATATAACTTGAGGTTGTAAGGTGTTTTTCTTCTTGCATAGAAATTTTTGTCCTAGGTGTTATAAAAGGGGATAACAGAAAAATGAAGAAGAAGAAGAAGAAGAAGAAGAAGAAGAAGAAGAAGAAGAAGAAGAAGAAGAAGAAGGAGGAGGAGGAGGAGGAGGAGGAGGAGGAGGAGGAGGAGGAGGAGGAGGAGAAGGAGAAGAGGAGGAGGGGGAGAAGGAAAAAGAAGAAGAGATTTAAGTTTTTCCCTCAGATAGGTCTCGTGTGTATATGTTTAGTTGTTGATTCTCTATCTCCTCTCCAGTTTCTCTGACTTGCCGGAGCTGGATCCCAACAAATGATAAACCTAAGTGATTTATCTCAGACTCAGAAAGACAAATATGATCATTGCCTTATTTAGCCATTATCATAGAAGTTTCTTCCTACAGAAAATTGGGAAAAAATATGTAGAAACCCACCGCCAGACTTTACAGAGACCTTGAAGTACTAACCACTAAATGGAATGTCTCCATTAATTTTATGCTCTTTAAAGACAACTATGTTGTTATGTGACAACAATATTATTAACTAATTATAAGTGATGCTTGAAAAATATTCAAGTATGGCACAATTAAAATATATTTATATGTATATCACAGGGATGGACATTACCAATGAAGGCAATAAATCAGTGTTGGAGTTTTCCATTACACTAGAGAAAGGATAAGCAAATGAGATTCACACTTTTCTTCAGATAGCAGGGTGATATTTAGAGAAACAATTGCTATGTAAGGAAAAACAAATCTGCAATTACTGCCTGTGATAAATGATACAAAGGACTATTGCAGGAAGCCCAGGTGTTTTTATAAGTTAGGCTCCGACTTCTTTGTGTCTATGTGAGACAGAGAAAAGTACAGAATGCTTGAAGGAATAAAGAATGAGTTGAGATCTAAATGTATGCAGGAGTCAATTGCATGATAAAGAATACAGAAATTGCTTCCAAGCAGCAGAATCAGGTGTGTCTTTAGTACTAATTCTATATTTTCTTGATTTCTATTTTAATTATTTAGTAATTTGCATCATTCATTACTAATGTAAATACCATTAAGGAAGAAATTACATTATTTTTGCTTATAATCTCTCAACCTGGATTTTGTTTTTAAGTGATATTTCCTACATTACAAACACAAAAAATTTCTGTCATAATCTCTTGTAGTATACTGAAGCAATTTATTTTTGTGTGGGCTTTAAATATTCTCAATTAAATGCCTAGACATTAGTTCTATTAAATTTTTTCTTTATTGTAAAAAGAAAAATACAGAAAGGAAGATGATAAATAGTATGCTTGAAAGAATATGTTTGATAAAAATAACAGTAACATACAATATTATATTTATTTCAGTAATCAACAGTTAAGATATTTTGAGTAGAAAAAATATCTATATGTTATTTCTATATGAGTCTCCTCAAAAATGTGTGTCTAAAACTCACTTATACAATTGTGAAAAATGAAAAGTGTTATTTATCAGACACTATACATAATAAACTGGAGACATCTGTAACAAGCTTTCAGAGGATGTAATGATACATTTAAAAATTACATGAATTAAAAATAAAAATATTAGCCACATGGTGGTGGCACATGCCTTCAGTCCCAGCACATGGAAGGCAGAGGCAGGCAGATCTCTGTGAGTTCAAGACCAGCCTGGTCTACAGAGTGAGCTCCAGGACAGCCAGGACAGATAAACCATGTCTCAAAAAAATATAAGTATTGAAAGTGCCTTGGAAATAAAATTATGAGAACACATAAAGGGATAAGAGAAATCTATAAAATCTTGTAACTAAGATATAGCAAAGGAATTCTCACAAAAGCTATTGAAATTAGGATAGACAATTTTTAGTATCAATTGTAATTAGTTTAAATGAATTTTGTAATTTTTATAAAAGATCAATGTTATTTTATAATCATTAGTACATTTTTAGTGCAACTATGACTCAAAGATTAGCAATTATTTAATTGGAAATGGAAAATGCACCTGAACACACTTGTTACAATATTGATCTTGAACTCATTAATTAAACAGCTTTCCAACATCAGATTTTAATATAACATTTCACCCATTGTAATTTTATCGTGTTATCTAATAACTTCTTGCTTTCTCATTATAAAACTAATTTTCCTAACAAGTCTTTAATTATCATATCATGGCAATGAAGTATTTTGAGGACAATAAAAATCAATGACTACTTAAGCCATACAGCTGTTCAGATTTTGCATTTAAATTTTGATTTTAAGTAATCTACATTCTGACATCACGAGGAAACTTGATAATTTATTGTTTGCTACTTGCTTCAATTCCTCTCTTTTTAGCTCTTTTACCACTAAACACTGATAAATTAATCTTACATTCTTTGAGTAGGCTGCTAGCCTAAGCCTTCTCAGATAATGAAATCTAGGAGTTCCAAGTGATGGTCTAGTTGTTAAAATCAAAGTCCGAGTACAGGAACCTCTTTTCTTAGTATAACAAGGGATTTGCTTCTTGAAAGGCCTTATTTTCCTGGTGCCAGTTGCCATTAGAATGACCTAAATTGGGCGTCATTCTTTTCTCAATCATTTTCTTCGATGCATGGTCTTTGATAACTCTCCTGCTCCATTCGAATGTCTAGGACTCTGGCCTCCTTACTTATATTCTTTGTTGTCTCTGACCAATGTTCTTGCTACTTGATCTTTTTGTGCCTTCTTGTTTTAGTGAAAATATACCCAAATCAATTGTTTTCCTTGCTTATGCTGGCTGTTAGACTGTCAGCTTACTCTTGACTATTGTAGACACATAAGTTCTAACCTTTTCCAGTCTCTCTGTTAATTTGTTAAGTAAAAGGCTTTTTCTGTGGTTCTTGGTCTATTAGTCTTACTCTTATTTGTACTTTTTTTTCATAAATGTTGAATCAGGCTGACTAATAATCAGTTGTACAGTAGTGCATCAGAAGAGGGAGGTTTCAAATCTATTTTAAGATATGAGACTTGAAAAGTGGCTAGCAAAGTACAGGACTAAAGGTCAATAGAATTGTTTGTGTTTGAGTTGTTTTAACTTCCAATTATGAGAAAAAATGAGGTTTTAGTTTCTCTTCCTGGCTTACTAAATCCATTATTTTGATAATAAAGGAAGTATTATTTGATGATTTACACAATAGAGAATAAATCGCTTTCTTCTCAGGTAGTGTAGAACATATCATAAATCATTAATAAAGCCTTTCACTATATCACAGAACCTTAGGAATTTTTATTTCTGTATATTCTGTTTTCTCATTTACTCATAATACATAAAATCAAATTAAACTCATCTTATTTCTTTATATTTTTACTGAAATATGCAATTAAAACATCATGTTAAATTTTGACGTAACTTCGGCAGAAATCCAACCTATGTAATTAGGATACGAATATGATTTTCCTTAAATTTATCTTTTAGAAGAAATTAGAATGTGCTATACTCTACAATTCATTTTAATTTCATTCCATTTCAGTTTTTATGACTGGGATCTTATTATGTCACATTTGTCTTGGGAAATGTGTCTTCCTAATTTTCAATGTATCTTAATTAAAGCATGCTGAAACTGCCAGTAGTTTGGATGGCTGTTAGCATTTTGAATTAAAGAGTGGGTATAGAGTGAGGCTTTGTATTCTGACTTCACAAACTTCATCATTTTTTTCTACCACTGTGTTTATTCTAACATAAATCTTTCTTATTTGCCTCTTTCATCCTTTGATATATATTTTTTCATTTATCTTTATTATTTCTATCTCACATTTTATTTCTAATAGTTATAGTTATAATCTATAATTAAATGGTTATTATAGCAAAAATTCACAATTGCAACCTTGCTTCCAAACCACATAGTCTGTTAAAAATCATATTTCTAAGAAATATTATGTTTGCTAGTAAGTATAAATCAGGTGTCTTCTTGATAAACGTAATTACTATTCTTATAAAATAATAATATATCCATTACCCATTATTTTATTAGCAAAGGCTTCAAATCATAAAAAAATGGTGTCTGAAATATAGTTCAGTTAATATCCACTATAAATACCCAATGAATGTTGCATTTACATATATTCACATGTCACATGTATTTGCAAGGATTATTTCAATTAATGAAAAATTATTAATAGTAGAAATTATGTATAATATAAGTTTCACCTGCATTTTCAAAACACATAAACTAAATATTTTTTATTAAAGAGTTATTTTATTATTTTCAATTACAAATATATATATATTTTATTCATATATATATGCATTGTGTGTGTGTTTATACATGTGAGTACAGGTGTTCCTGAGAGGTGCTGGATATCCCACAGCTTGAATTACAAGCAGTGGTGAACCACCTGATGTATGTTCTTGGAATGAGACTTAGGTCCTATGCCAGATTAGTATAAACTCTTAATTGTGGAGCCATCTTTCCAGTTCTGGACTTGATTTCTTAAAAGAACAAATTTCACAAATCTATTCTTGATTGATTCTCATTGTCCTTTAGAACACCTATTATTTTATGTTTCCTCTTGTTCCTAAAAATATCAGACCTATGCTGACCTGTTTAGAGAAGATGCTGTTTTATGAACTAATTGAAAATCATCAACGTATGAAGAAAGTGAAGATGTTTTCAGCTGGCAAACATCAATGGAGTGGTTTTGTCGCACTAAACACTGTGTATGGAGAGCCAAAACTCTTTATACAGTCAGCAAATGAAATGTGTGGTCAGGTTCAAAGTCATGAAAGTGAAGGCAGGCTTCTTTCCAACTTTAGCTTCTCATCAACCTTTCTGTATAATGAATAATAAATTGAAGCAATTCACTGAAAAAAATGCATGAATACTCCTGTATGCAAGAACTGGTTCTCAAGTACAGCAGGACAGGAGGCACGTGTGACCACAGAAGTGTCCTGAAGAATGTGAAAAGTGGTAGAGAAAAGACTGCTTTGTAGAAATAAAAATCATAGCAGTTTGCTTCGGAAGAATTGCTGCCAGCCATCATCACACCTACAGCTCTCTCTGTCTCAGTCCCTGCCCTTCACTCCTCCATGCATTCTGTTGGAATACCAGCACCACAGTTAATGAGAAAGGTTTTTCCTCCTTGGGCTCACAGTTAGGTATTAGTTGATACAGCTTCATTGGTGATGACCTTCTAGTAGGCAGAGCTGCACTGTGACATGTGACATGCCATGGCAAGAAACAAGAGCATGAGTACTTGTGTGCATATGTTGTCATTCTTCAGTTTCTTTCACTTTTAAATCAAAGCCACCAGCATTTACCATGGTGTTCTCTCTGATGACCTCATTTTTGTCACCTACCAAAGACACCATTTCTACGCAGAAATTTGTGATCTAATAAATTTCTAGTGGTGGGGGTTAGATTCCAGCATTCATTTTCAGATGGGGAGGTTGTCTAAAGCCAGTTTCTGGGAAATAAATTAGAAGTCAAAGAGAATACATACAAAGGCTTTTCTCTAAAGTCTCCTCTTGGCTGTTAGGTAAACAAACAAGCAATGGAGGCATAGTATTCTACCATGTTTTTGTTTTTCTTTAGCTTCCATCTGATTAATTGTTGTGTGATATTTTGTTATCTTCAGCAGAGTGCTTTATTGTTTGTGTGATATCAGATTTTATTAAACCTTTTAGATGCTTAAGGCATGGTTACCATAGAAATGAATGTAGACATTAGTATCAAAACTCTCTGTTCATCACAGGTGAGCCTAGAGTAGAACTGCTAGTTCTTTGTTCAAAACCATGAACTTCCTAGATGAGCTAGCTATAACCCTAAAGTTGTTTAGGAACATGCTAATAACAAAACTTCTGATTTTGGACATTTGTAGGAACTCTGGAAATGTCAAAATAAATGCATTAATTCATTTAGAAGAAAATGAAAGCATTTATTGAATTGGTATTCAAATTAATGATCCACTTTTAAAATTGAAATGAGGTTGTATAACAAATCACTTGCTTCAAGATTCAACTCCCGATTTATATGACTCAGGCCATATTTGGTATCCAACTCTCTAATAGGCTTCTCTTGTACTTGTCAAGTATGCCACCTGTATTCCACTTTCTTTTCTTCTGGCCAGTAATGAGTTATTCCCCTTTCTAATTCTCAAGAAATTAATATGCACATTGCACAAATCCTCTTGAAATTAATTAATCCATATTCAGGACTCATACTTGAATTTTTATCTTCAAAAGAATTAGCATGTACTGCAGTCTTTGCTGACAGGTAAAAATACCCACCATTTTCAACTTGATAACTAAATAATTATAATTCTCATTGTGTCTTGTGTTTCAAATTGCTTTTACTTATGCAACACTGCTTTTACCTATTCATGGAAAGCCTCATTTTTATCATACATTACTTAAGAATTGTTCATGTATCAAGCCATCCAAGGCTCTAAAATATCTAAGGAAAGTTCAGAAACAATATAAGAGCCAGAGGATCGGGAGGAAGAGTGCTGAGAAATGCTGTATTCTGAGCATACCCTGGCCTTTGTACTCACGAACTTGGTTGCTGTGGTTACCTGCACAAAGTCAAACCAACAAGTTCAGTCATCATCCCCGCAGGCAACAGTAATTAGAATAAGTACTGAAAAAAAAACCTATTAAAGATGAAGAGACATAGGGCATCTTATTGGAGGTACCTTGATACTGATATATTGTATAAAAGTATAAATTTTCAAAGACTGAATAAAATATATTCTTTTAAGAAAAGTTCCATGTATGGAGTGGAATTCCTGTTGAAAAGTTGGTGTAAAATCCAGTTTGATAAGAATTTACTGATGAAATTTGGCGTTAAAAAAAAATAGATACTATCATTGACTAGACTTCATTAAAAGATATGTAGAAATTGGGGACACTATTTAACAAATTATTATAATGGATATTTGGATTTATCTTTTATGTGATCCTCTTACAGAATCCACAGTATTTAAGAAGTTCTTCACAGAAAATGGTCTGGCTCACTCTACTGGGAAGAAAAATAAATGGAAAATAATGAGGAAGTGAAAACCAAGAGAAGAAGATTCGGTCATGTGAGTCATTTGTAAATGTGTGTTTTCCAAGGAGCTCCATGAGGTTATTTGTCAAAGTGAAGTATAATTTTCATTATATCTAGGATATGCTAAAAGGACATATAGTTCAGCTTGTGTTTATTTAAAAATCAGTTAATAGGGATACTGAATTATTCTATAATAATAAATTATACATTATTGCACTTTACAAAAAAACTTAAAGGTGAATAAAATACTTTAAATTGCCAGAAATTTAGTAGAGAAATACATCGGAATCTAGGCTACATCTTACACTGCTAGCAATTTTAGAAATAGAAGTATTCCTAAAATGGAATTGAGCTGCTTAAAATGAGTTTTGTAAAGGTCTTCTTTCCCCAAGACACTAATAGTGCAAATATATCAACTAATAAGTCATGAGTAGAATAGTAATATTATTTTAAATAAATATTAGAGGGATCCACTATTTGGTACACTTTCTAATGTAAGAATGTAACTTCAAGTATTTAAATAAATATGTGTTTATATGATATTAAATAATGAGTCACTAAATGTAGATTAAATGCTATAGTTATTTCTTAACATTTTATAAGTCTCGATTAAAACACCATTATTTATATGTTCATGTTGAGGTAGAGATATTATCCAGCTGGAAATATTAAGTGAAACACTTCTTGCTGTGATTCAAGTAAGGTTTAAAAAAATTTTTCCAAATACCTATACCTTGGAGGTTTTGTCCCAGAATGCTGCTAGTGAGACTTTAACAGATAGAGGCTGAATGAGAGGCATTTAGGTGAGTTGGAGCAGGTGATAGTTCTTTGAGATCCCTTGTAAGAGAGTGATATAAAAGAAGCCCTTGATCCCTCTGATCCTCTCTTGATATAAGCACTCTCCTAGTGTTGCTGTTTGGCTAGAAAGAGATGCAGAAGAAATGATAAGCTTGTCAGGGTATGTGTTAAAGCATTGGATTTTGAAAGCCTCTAAAACTGGGAATGAAATAAATAATTTTATTCATGAAGGTAGCTCTTTTAGGTATTTCATTACAGTACCAACGAGCTTACTAAAGCACTCAGAGATTGGTTGAAGCACAAGAGGTAGCTTTCATTTTGTGTCAGGTTACTCTGAACAATGCAATATACACACCATTTTCTAATTGACTACATACACAATTGAGTCAAACACGTATTTTTGACCTCATGTTTTTGAACATAAATCTAACAGTGATTTTCATTATGAAAATATTCCTTGCATGCGTTTTAAATCACAGGGAACATGGGGGGAAAGAAGATAAATTATTGGTATCTAGGTGAACTGTGCATCAAATAATGCAATCTTCTAAGCTACAAAATTTGTAATTATTCTTTGAATTTGTTTTTTTTCTTCTCTCCTTTTTTCTATTTTTTTATTGAAAGAAAAAGAAAAAAGAAATTCCCACCTCTTCCCAGCCTCCCATTTCCCTCCCCCTCCTCCCACTCTTCTCCTCCTCCCCCCACTCCACTCCCCTTCCCTGTCCAGTCCGAAGAGCAGTCAGGGTTCCCTGCCCTGTGGAAAGTCCAAGGTCCTTGCCCCTCCATCCAGGTCTAGGAAGGTGAACATTCTAAATAACATTTTCAAAAATGAGGAAAATAAAATATTGCTCAGCACATGATGACCAAAAGTTCTTAATATAAGGACAAACTCCCTGGGAAGGGGAAATATAAACGATTTCATGAGTGGACTGAGAGTGGGTGGTGATGGGCACTTGATCAGGTTCGAGGGCAGAAGGTGAGAGTATTGAGTGAGTTTACTGGAATGGGGGCGGCATTTCAGGGTCAGGTAAAAATCTGGCGCAAAGGAATCTCCCAGAAACCTGCAAGAAAGACGCCAGGTAAAACTCCGAGAAATAGCGAACATGTAGCCTGAACTGGCCATCTCCTATGAGAGAGCTTTCATGCAGCAACTGATGGAAACAGATTCAGAAACCCACAGTCAATTCGGAGAGTTGGGAATCCTCCAGAAGAAGGGGAGAAAGGATTGTAGGAGTCAGAGGGATCAAAGGACACCACAAGAAAGCTCACAGAATCAGCTAATTTGGGGCCAGAAGGACTCACAGAGACTGAAGCCACAGCCAGGGAGCCTGCATGGGACTGACCTTGGCACTCTGTATATTACAATTCCATTGCTTGGTCCTCTTGTGGGATTCCTAACAGTAAGAACAGGGGCTGTCCCTAGCTCTTTTACTGGCTTTTAGTACCCTACTCCTCTTGCTGTGTCATCTTGCTCAACTTTAATACATGGGGAGGTGCTTAGTCTTTCTGCAACTTGATATGCCTCGTTTTTTTGATACTCATGGGATACCAGTTACCAGAAATGGAGGAGGAGTGGATTAGGAGGTGGCTGAGAATAGACGGAGAGGTAGAGACTGGGAGGAGAGGAGGAAAGGGAAACAAGACCCGGATACAAAATGATAAAATAAAATAATTAAGCAAACAAACAACTCAATAAAAAAGTGCATTCACAACATAAATCATAAAAGCAAATAAATTTTCAATTAAATAAAAAAAGAGCAAACTCGTGGTATGATTTAGCATCTTTGGGTATATACCCAAAAATGGCACTACTGGATCTTGAGGTAGGTTGTTTCCTAATTTTCTGAAAAATTGCCAAACTGATTTCCAAAGCAGCTGTACCAGTTTGCTCTCCCATCAAAGACTATTCCCTTTACCCCACATCCTTTCCAGCATAAGTTGTCATCAGTGGTTTTGATCTTGGCCATTCTTACAGGTGTAAGATGGAATCTCAGAGTTGCTTTTAATTTATTTAATTAATTAATTAATTAATTAATTTTAATTAATTTAATTTTCATTTCTCTGACAGTTAAGGATATTGAGCATTTCCTTAAGTGTCTTTCAGTCACTTTAGATTCCTCTATTGAGAGTTCTCTGTTTATATCTGTACCCCATTTTTTATTGGGTTATTTGCTCTTTTGATGACCAATCAAGGACATGTGCTCAACTATGTTCATATCAACATTATTTGTCACACCCAGAACCTGGAAACAACCTAAATGTTCCTCAACTGACGAATGGATAAAGATGTGGTACATTTACACAATGGAGTACTACACAAGAGAAAAAAATAATGACACCTTGACATTTGCGGGTAAATGTATAGGTCTAGAAAACATCATATTAAGTGAGGTAGCCCAGACTCAGAAAAATAAATCTAATATGTACTCAATATTAAGTGGCTTTTAAACATAAAGCAAAGGAAATCCAGCCTACAATTCACAATGCCAGAGAACCTAGACAACTAAGGGAGATATACACGGATCTAAACTAAAGGTAAGTGGAAAAATAGAAGATCTCCTAAGTAAATTAGGAGCTTGGGTATCATGGGAGAGGGCAGAAGGGGAGAGGAGAAGAAGGGTTGGAAGTGGAGAAAAATATATAACGCAATAAAAACAATTTTAAAAAAGAACAAACACAAAGAGTGTATATTCCTTATGTCTGCCACAGACTCACTATGGTACACTTGGTCCCTAACTGGTATTATTGCCTTGGGGGGGAGTTTGGTTTATTAAAGAGATGGGAACGCACTACAGGCAAACCTTAAGAACTGCAGTCCAGCCTAATTTCTTCTCAGTGCCTATGTGTCTTGTCCATATCCACTAATCTCTTATTGCTGTTGTCACACCTGTGATGGCTACCACCCGCCATGTCTTTGTTCCTGATAGAGCTTATTCAAATTATGAACATTCGTTATTTAAGTTGTTTCTTGTCAGATATTTGGTTACAATGACGGGAAAATTAACTAAGCACAACTTCTAACATTAGTATTTTTAGGATATGAAGTGCAATTGTAAGAAGAATTAAGTTTTTGTGGCGTCATCATTACATTAACAAGTTGATCAATTAGTAGAGGAATATATTCCTCTTAGAAGTCTTTCATTGGAGTATGGCTCTGATATTCCCATCTGAAACACCTATTTTCAAGAAATTGGAAACTGTTTATCAGAAAATCAAAAATATTCATATAATTTTTTCAAGTTTTCTATAATGGTACTGTTCAATATGGTAAATAATTTTCAAGCTTTTATTTGTATTGCAATAGAACTGCTCCACACAAAACATTCTTTTCACCTCTTTAATTGTTTATGAGGTCAATTCAACTTTAATAACTTTTTGAGATGACATAATATATGAGTGTTGACAGCATTAATAGCTCAGGTCTTTGTGGAGAGTACAAAGTTCTCCTAGCAGTATTTTTTTCCAGTTTTCTGTTGAAATTTGTGACAATGAATTATTTGTTACCCAAAATCTTATTGTTATAAACTTAAAAAATGACTGCACATGGGTTTGGGGCAAAGCAAAAGAAATACTATAAGAGAAACATTGTTAAATTGAATGATTTTGGAATATTATTTCCTCTATCTGTAAGCTAAAATGAGTAATTTCCTCAAATATCAACTCATACATTTGTGCAAAATATAAAAAAACTAATTATACAAGTTCTAATTCATACAGATTAATAATACCATTCAAAAGCAATATAAATTAAAACAAGTCATCTATGTTTTACATATGAATCACATCAGCCACAATTGATTTCCCATACAAAAACTATATTTTCTAACAAGCTATTTAAAAATGGAACAAGAGGTGGAATGTTGAGCCTGATGTTTCATCCTTGAGGCAGGCAAAGAATTAACTGTCCTGGAAAGACATTATAGAAATGGAGATAATACAAAGGAAAAATAAGCTTTACTGAAGCAGGCCAACTTTCCTTTAAAAGAAAGAGAGCTGTGAGTCTGCATTGGGACTCTAGGTTAGGCATTTTATAATTCTCCCGTCTTTATGATCATTTCCTGTAGATGTTTGACTCTGAAAGTGCTTTTTCTCTCAACAAGCAGGGGAGCTGTGTTCCCTTGGAAATTCATTCTTCCTTGAGTATATCCTCCTAACTTTCCCATTAAAGAACATTATAGAGTTATGTATTATATTCTCTAAATTCTGATGCCTGCTACTCACCAATAATGCTTATGGAAGCAAATGGAAAAGAATAGGGACACTTAGGAACCCAAGGAAGAGAATTATCTATGTAAAAGATGATGGTACTCAGAATCTAGATTCCTATAATAACATGCAATACTCGCACTAAAGGTTCAAGCTGTACTAGGTAATTTTCTAGATCAAGAATCAAGGTTATTGCAGAAAAGTTAGTGCCTATTGCTTTATTAGTAAGATAATTAGAAAGAGCATAAGGGGTCTGTGGAGTATAAGCTTGAAAGTGGTAATTATCACCCTTAAGACAGGGATAAAGCTAAGTAAACCAAAAATCCATGACTCTTCTAAATATAGCAGAAAGGTGAGGTTATAAAACAAACAAAACCAGCACACTGAAATCTGTAAAACCAGATCAATAACCCTCAGATCTAAGATTTAATAACCTGAATCAAAGTCACTGGTGACATGAGCTAGTAAGGTATGATAATACTGCCAACTTAATGGAGGCTCTGTTTGGACAAGAAATGTAGTAAAAGTCCTTTTATGCATAGTCTTCTAGTAAGGGGGCTACTATATGAGTTTTTACCTTTGTGACTCTCCCAAAGTTCTACTTCCTTAAATATAAAACAAAACAGAAACAGAAATGAAACAAAACAAACAGCAAAATTCCACATCCTATTGCTGCCAAAGAAGGGGCTTATTCTCTAATCTGAAATATATACAACGAATTTCTCATAACTTGGGTAGGTCTTCGGGGAAAAAGCCTTCCCAAAAGATTAATTTGCTACAAGGAAAATAGCATATCCCCAATTTCAGCCCATTCTTCTCTTTATTTCAAGATAATACAATAGTCATATAAGTTTTCTGATGGTAACACATGTAATAAAGAGTTTGGAATTAGCAGGCAGGATGTACGTTATTTGTTAAAGGTTCTAATGAAAGAAATATAAAACATGCCATAAAAGGTGATTCACATAAACTAGGGTGCAAAACCTATTGTGCACCAATTCCTTGTGAGATAAACGATTCCTTCTTGAAGGGAGGCTCCTTAAGACTAGAATGTAAAGGACCTAAAAGCTTCAGGAAGTCCCTGAAAGTCAACAAATAACTAGATGCCTCCCTTCTCAAAGTGCTTAGAAGACTCTCACACCAGTTCAGATGTCAGGAAGAAGCAGGGACCCGTCCAATAGTATGGAAAAGTCTCAGGCCATCCCACCCACCCACAAGATTTGCTCTGTAACCTGTTGAGGTAACTCTGAAAATGGGTTTTCTGTTTTCATGAGATGTCACCCACGCCTGGGTGGTATTTGATAATGAAACTGTTTTTGAGCCATATCTGTGTTTATAACTATTCTCTAATAAATCTCACTGGCTTGCCTACTTTCATTTTGGTAGTATTCTTTCTTTGGCCTGTTGTTGATTTCCTATCTAAAATGAATAAACATTTATTCTCATCTCCCATGAAAAGGGTTACACAGCAAACTTTTAAGAAAATATCACAATGAAATACAAAGTATCTACAATAATCTATAGAAATAGTGAGTAGCGAAAAATACCTCAAAGGAAATTGGTCATGATAACAAAAATAAATGTTGATTTTGAAGCGATGTTAATTAAAAAAAATCAAAATGAAATGCAAGAAAGGGTAACATGTGCTCACTAGTTTATGTCAGCTTGAATTGTGACAAATTCAAGTCACGTGGAATGGAAAACCTTAATTGAAAATATACCCTCACAAGCTTAGCCTAAGGTGCATCTTTGAGATTGGTGATTTATGTATGAGGGTCCAGATTACTGTGAGCAGTCCATTTCCTGGTCTGATGATCCTGGGTGATATAAGAAAGCAGTCCAAGCAAGTAAAGAAGAGCAAGCTAATAACCAGCACTCCTTTATGACCTCTGTGAGAGGGCCTTGTCTCCAGGTCTCTTTCCGTTATGAATGAGTTCCTGTTCTCAGTTTCATCTGTGGTAAACTGAGCTGTGGAACTGTAAGCAGAAATAAACCTTTTACTCCACACATTGCTTTTGACTATGGTTTTACCACATTAATAGAAACATTTATAGGCAGTTTAAATAGGCTAAATGTTTGGTTTGCAATTTCTTTCCAGTCTAGCTCCTTCTATCACCATAAAAACTAGCACGTAGAAAGGAACATTTAGGCTAATTTTCCAAGGAGACAGAAGAGAAAAGCTCTTGATATTCCCTGTTAGACAAGTCTCATCTGGTGTTCATATCATTTACATGGACTCTGAACATTTTATGAGGCAAAGCACCTGCCAATTAGCACTGTAAAAGCTAGGGATAAATTCCCAGTGTGCTGTCAGTGATATGCTTTAAATTTGTACACACACCTTCATCAGAAAACCTACGTCTTTCTAAATAAGAAGGGAAATGAAATCCTATGTGAGTCAAATGTTTCACTGATATGAAGGATATCAGGTCTAATTCACCAAGACCAGAGGATATCAACTCTCCTAAACGAAAGGTAGATTATAATATATGCCCAAAGAAGGCATTAACCACCATCAATAGATCATCATACATTTAATCATTCGAACTGGGATACACTTAAGAGAGAAAGTGCTATCATTGATTATTATTCCAGGATATACAATACAAAGTTGTGCTATTTGGACATCTTAATGTTAAGATTTATTAGGGTTTAATGTAGTCATTAGGGACCAAAAGCAATTAAAGGAAAAAGTAGAATACGTCAAGAACCTAAATTCTTTTCAGTTATTCACTCTCTTGCATAATCTTGGGTTATTAAGGCGCATGGATATGCTTCAGTGAGTGTCTGCTGATTGCTTCCTAGTATGCACATACCCTGAATTCATTACAGGGACCTGCTTTATTTGATTATACCTTTGTGAGTGACTCCTCCCGTTTTTCTATCTATATTAGCAGATGAAATTTTACCTCAATGTTTTGGAAAACAATAATTTGAAATATCAGGGGAAAATACATGCTCACTAATATTTTTAGTACTTTATTTTGTGATATTTAATTTGTAGAAACTTTGTGCCAATCAACTTTTTCATGGTAGCTGGACAAATAAAAATAGAAATGAGCAATGGGGACCCGCAGGCAGCCAATCAAATCTTGTTATTTTTACAAAACTCCACTGGTTCATTTGGAGTGTCCTATTCTAGTAATAGGGGGCATTACTATAGCAAGACACCTTGACATTCTCCTGTTTTCTTCAATTTAATTGTTAAGAAATCCTGTTATTTATTCTCTTGGCTATCAGCTTAGCATAGAGTCTAATAAACATCTATCTAATGCATAGTTCTAATTTGGATAAATTCTCCTTGTAATGCTTTTTTTAAAAAAATTCCTGATATTCACCACGATATCTTGTATAAACTAGATTTCTTACTATAAATTATTGAGGAAAACATCAATCTACTTTATGTATGCTGCAATTTATGTAAAAGAGCTAAAAACAAATTTGTGTGGCCTAGCTACCTGAATGCAATACTTACCTGTTATGCAGTAACCTGTCTAACCTACTCCAGGCAATAGAATATACTTCTTTCCACATTCCTGACTTGAACTATATAAGAGTATTTGTGATCATAGTTTTAAGAAGATGCAACAATTTTTACTTTAATGCTGTTTTAAATAGTATGTTTTTGCTACATTTGTCTTCTTCAAAATGCCGAGTATATGGAGTCACACATAGAGAGTGGCACATATATGCATGCTTGTAAGGTTTGCAATAGAGTTGAGTATTAAGACAACGGCCATAAATTACAACTAAAGTAAGGATGCTAAAAATATCACTTTTATTTAGAAGTTATGTATATACATGTCAAAACTATGAGCTGAAAATGTGAAATAGTCAATCAAACAGGTTATGTTGTCGACATGATGCCAAACAGCAGGCTTGATGGATATTTATTCCCAAGATAATGAATCAACTCTTCTGAACTATGGCATGCATTTATAAAGAATAGCATGGATCATAATACAGCTAAGTTTGAACCTCCTTCTGTGGTGGCTTACAACATGCTCATCTTGATATACAGAACTTCAGAAGAGCCAGGAACGAGTGGGTTTTTTAATGATCTTTCATCCCAGATCACTTTGCCCTAGTCATTGTGCATTTGGTAATGTTATCTTCCCTTTCACTTTATGGATGCTTCTGAGATGGTTTAATGCGGAATCGCCCTCTGATTGAATTCTACAAGCATTTATGCTATGCCCAATGACTTTTAAAATGAGACAATTCCATTTTCACTGTTTAAATCACAGAATATGTGAAATATAGAATAAATGAATAGGGACTAATAATTTTCACTTGGGACTGCAGACTTTCATTCATCTGAATTCCTCAAACCCTATCTGTTACTCTTCTCAGTCTCCTTATATACCTCCTCCCCACTCATTTTTTAAAAATTATTTTCATATAGTATATTTTTATCATATTCTTTCCACTCCCAAACTCCTCCCAGATCCTCCTCACTTCCCTATGTATCCAAATTCAAGCTCTCTCTCTTTCTTTCTTTCAATTAAAACAAAACAAACTTAAAACAAAGGTCAAAACAAACAATGGATGGAACCAAGAAACTATTTGCAGTTGGTATCTTCTGGTAAAGAGCAAATCATTTTTCTCCAGTGGATCCTCTCTGACGTTTCAATCACACTCCACAATAGCCCACATGCCCAGTAGTTGGCCAACATAGAAGAGACATCATGTTGTATATTGTTTGTTTGTTTACTTCTTTTTATTTTTGATGTTATTGTTGGATTGTTTTTTGCAGGTTCATTTCTTAATTTTGATATTTTTTTAAAATATAAATTTTTTCCCTCCTCATTCTTTATACCCTTGTACAGTAATATCTCTTGGGCCTTATCTTTGAATATCTATACTCAATATTGCTTCTTTTGAACCATACCTAGCTCAGGATGTGATAAACAATAACCTGCATCCTTATGATTTCAGCAGTAATCTCTCCAAAACATTACTCTCCCAAATGCTGCATCAGGTGTGTACTTCGTTACTTATAAAATTGCTAGCTATCTTAAAGTTAACTTATTTTCAACCCAATCCTCTACTTGTTTGTTGTCCTTTAAACTAGTAAAACCTTAGTTAGCAGCACTTCCATTCCTCAAGGGGCTCAAGGAAATTAAATAATTTAGTTAGCAAATGTAAACAAAGATACAGATGCTACCAATTTCATGACACAGTTATAGAGGTGGAGACATGTTCCAGCCCCCTTGTACTCTATAATGTACATTATTGAAGCATATCTGAGATATTGCCACCTTTTCTCTATAAACCCATTTCCTGGTGATAAAGTCCTAATTGCCCATAGCCTATAATCATTAAGAAACCTTTTATCTGGTTTCTGTATTACATTTATCTACCATTAAATGTTCAATTCAGCAGTCAGAATGATTTTTTAGTACAAAAAAAAAATCCAGCCCAATCTCTCTGTGTATATCTTTTGATGCCTATCTGTTAAAATGAATCATAGAAGACAATATGTCTTATCAGCAGATGCTACTAGTAAATAATCTAGTATTGTGCAGCTGGCTACTTTATTTGATTACTCTAAAACTTCCTTGGTTAAGTTAGTGCTCAAAAGTCAACACCATCATCTTAATGCTTCAAAAGATTAATTGGATCACATATTATTTCATCATAACTGGAGTAATTTGAATCCAAAGCCTTTTGTCTGCTTAGAGGTGGTAAGACATGGGAGAATGAAGCTGATAAACAAGGAAAACTAAAGCCTCATGCAACAGTCAGCTTTAATCAGAGCATCAGGCAATTTATATTCTGAGGGTTAAGGGGAATCACATGAGTAAAGTGAGCAATCACAAGGATAAGACACAGGTAGTACACAAGCTATTGAAAACATGCTTTTCCATGGAGGCATGTAAACAAATAACAGTAAACAGTTGTGATGAGTAACGTACAGTAAACCTATGTCTAACAGGTATGCCTGGGAGGGGAATGCAAGCGTAGTCCAAGAACAATTTCAATTTGGAAACAACTGGGAACACAAGGCTCGTATCTCATTTACTTGGAGTAAATAACTTGGAGTTTTCTCACAAGCCCTCAGGATTCTCATCATGTTATTTCCTTCTTGGACCCTGTTCCAACAAAAAACATTTTTAATTTTATAAAATAAAAATTTCATATTATATATGAAAAATGAGGGAGTCCTGGAAAACCCTAAGGTCTAACATTTAACACCAAGATTTTGTTCAGTAGGTTAAGTAGTTTTATTGATAGTGCATATTTACAGCACACATTTACATATTAAGAAAAATGAGCACTCTGGGTTTTAAGTACTCAAAAAAAGAGATAATTAAAGATGCAAAAATTGTTCATGAGACATCTTGAAATTACTACAAATATACTAGTATTATTCAGCTAGACCAAAAAAAAAGGACAGCAGAACCAAAAACATGTATTCAACCGTGAAAACTTTTTAGTGGTGAGGGTAAAGCTGAAGTTCCTTTCAATTGTATAGGCAAACAAAACATTGAAAGAAATACTTTCATGAGCCTTAAGTACATGAGGATCGTTTTATAAAATTTTAAAACATAATAAACTGGTTTAAGTCTCTATAAAACAAAGAAAAGTAGTTAACAAAGTCCCACTCCCAAAAACTAATATAAAAGGCAAAGATTTCTATGATCCGAAGAGAAAGGGGAGAAACGGGGAAGGGAGCAGACAAAAATGTATAGCTCAATAAAATCAATAAAAAAACTACATAGTATGGAATGTCAAATAAACACAACTCAAAAGTTTAATGTTGTATATTAAAATATAACTATTATCTCCTACATGAAATGTGCCTGTTTTCCAGGACAGGTCCCATCTTAGAAATTGTTAGCCAATACAAAACAAACTCCATTTGTGTGTGTGTGTGTGTGTGTGTTGTTGTTGTTGTATGTTTGTTTTTTCTATGTGTGTGTGAGAGAGAGTATTTTGTTTCATCTTGTTTTGCTTTATGTTTTTGTTCCTTTTTGAAAGAGAGAGAAAGAATATAGAGTTCTGTTGGTAAGGAGGTAGGAAGATCATGGAGGAATTGGTGGAAGAGAAAAACATGATAAAAGACTATTACATTAAAAAAAAAAAATGAAGCCGGGAGTTAATGGCACACCGTTTTAACCGCAGCACTCATGAAGCAGGGACAGGCAGAACTCTGTGAGTTTGAGACCAACCTGGATTACAAGAGCTAGTTCCAGGACAGGCCTCAAAGCTTGAGAGAAAGCCTGTCTCAAAAAACATTCAATTATTATTCAAATACTGGTCCCTATTTCTAAATCATTCATAGGCTATACGTGAAGGAAGGAGCACTACAAGTGTGATATGAACACTTTTATACACACCTTGGGATACATAAATCATTGATTTTCGTAAGACAGTAGAAACAATTAACCAAGGTAAATGTCTCATGGAAAACAGACACAAGATTTTTGTTGTTGTTTCATCTGAATGCACTTTCCAGTCTTTAGTGGAGTAAAATTTTATCCAAACTGAAACGCCGTGGTACTTACATTACTATATTGGAAAGAAAATATCGAATCTAAAATTTCAACCCATGTAACAATGAATCAAATTTTTATACAATAGTAATAAAAATTGAACACTAATTTCAAAAATACATTTTCACTAGAAAAACAAAGTAATTGCAGCTTTTACAAAACTATGCTGAAACATTCTTTCAAATAATCGAAGGGACACATAGATTAGCATATTTTTATGCTAGTTATTATATTTTAATATGTGTATGTCTGGAGACCAGGAACAAAGAATAGCTTCTTTCTTTCAGGTCACACAGAAATATAACTTATTTAAATCCTAGTTTACCAATTTTTTCAAGTATCATACCACAATTGGATAACCAACAGGTAAGTAATATATTTTCAATTATATTAAGGGGTGTCTTCAATTTTCTTTGTAAACTAGCATCATATTCCACTATTTACATATAATTATTGTAAAACCACAGACAGTTTCCTAAGCTGTACAAATAATTATGCGTTCTATAATAGGCTTCCAAATGATGCATACATTTAGCAATCATAGCTAAATTTTTATGATTATAAGTGACAGATGTCTGTAGCTTGCAATCATTTTAACATGACATTTTCAATTATTATAGCTCTATTGATGAAAGAAGATGAAGGCGCTCTCAGATGCCAAAGTCCATTATTTCAACTTTATATACAGCTGTCAAGGCCTAATAATTCCAAAGGGAGACAACTGTTCTGGAATGAAAATACATAGGGAAGGTCCTCTTGGCAATTCAGAAGAGAAAGTGATCTTGTGAATATAAATGATAAAAAAGATGAGTCCAGATCTGGCTTTTTACTTTTAGCTCTCCTTGAAAATAAATCTTGAACATAGTTGAACAAATGTCCTTGTCATATGATAGGGCATCTCTTGGGTATATTCCCAAGAGTGGCATTGCTGGGTCCAAGGGTAGGGTGATCCCGAATTTCCTGAGAAACCGCCACACTTCTTTCCAAAGTGGTTGCACAAGTTTGCATTCCCACCAGCAATGGTTGAGAGTACCCCTTCCTCCACAGCCTCTCCAGCAAAGGCTATCATTGGTGTTTTTGATTTTAGCCATTCTGACAGGTGTAAGATAATATCTCAAATTTGTTTTGATTTGCATTTCCCTGATCGCTAAGGAGGTTGAGCATGACCTTAAGTGTCTTTTGGCTATTTGAACTTCTTCTGTTGAGAATTCTCTGTTCAGATCAGTGCCCCATTTTTTAATTGGGTTAATTAGCATTTTAAAGTCTAGTTTCTTGAGTTCTTTGTATATTTTGGAGATCAGACCTTTGTCTGTTGCGGGGTTGGTGAAGATCTCCCAGTCAGTGGGTTGCCTTTTTTTGTCTTAGTGACAGTGTCTTTTGCTTTACAGAAGCTTCTCGGTTTTAGTAGGTCCCATTTATTCAATGTTGCCATTAATGTCAGTGCTGCTGGGGTTATACCTAGGAAGCGATCGCCTGTGCCCATCTGTTGTAGGGTACTTCCCACTTTCTCTTCTATCAGGTTCAGTGTGTTCAGATTGATATTGAGGTCTTTGATCCATTTGGACTTGAGTTTTGTGCATGGTGATAGATATGGGTCTATTTTCATTCTTCTACAGGTTGACATCCAGTTGTGCCAGCACCATTTGTTGAAGATGCTTTCTTTCTTCCATTGTATACTTTTAGCACCTTTATCGAAAATGAGGTGTTCATAGGTTTGTGGGTTAAAATCCGGGTCTTATATATGATTCCATTGGTCGACTTCTCTATTTTTATGCCAATACCACCCTGTTTTCAATACTGTAGCTCTGTAATAGAGTTTGAAGTCAGGGATGGTAAGGCCTCCAGAAGTTCCTTTATTGTATAAGATTGTTTTGGCTATCCTGGGTTTTTTGTTTTTCCATATAAAGTTGATTATTGTCCTCTCAAGATCAGTGAAGAATGTTGATGGGATCTTGATGGGGATTGCATTGAATCTATAAATTGCCTTTGGTAGGATTGCCATTTTTACTATGTTGATCCTCCCAATCCAAGAGCAAGGGAGATCCTTCCATTTTCTGGTATCCTCTTCAATTTCTTTCTTCAATGCCTTAAAGTTCTTGTCAAATAGATCTTTCACTTCCTTGGTTAGTTAGAATACTACTCAGCAGTAAAAAATAATGACTTCTTGAATTTTGCATGTAAATGGATAAAAATAGAAAACACTGTCCTGAGTGAGGTAACCCAGACCCAAAAAGATGAACATGGGATGTACTCACTCATAATTGGTTTCTAGAGATAAATAAAGAACCTTCATCTGGCGATGGATGGAGATAGAGACAGAGACCCACACTGAGGCACCTGACTGAGCTCCCAATGTCCCAATGAGGAGTAGAAGGAGGGAGAATATGAGCAAAGAAGTCAGGACCACAAGGGGTGCACCCACCCACGGAGACAGTGGGACTGATCTATTGGGAGCTCACCAAGGCCAGCTGGACTGTAACTGAAAAAGCATGGGATCAAACCGGACTCTCTGAATATGGCAGACAATGATGGCTGTTGAGAAGCCAAGGACAATGACACTGGGTTTTGATCCTACTTCATGTTCTGGCTTTGTAGGAGCCTAGACAGTTTGGATGTTCACCTTCCTAGACCAGGATGGAGGGGGGAGGACTTTGGACTTTCCACAGTGCAGGGAACCCTGACTGATCTTCAGACTGGAGAGAGAGGGGGAAGAGTGGGAGGAGGGGGAGGGAAATGGGAGGCGGGGAGGAGGCGGAAATTTTTTTTCCAATTAAAAAAAATTAATATAAAAAAATAAAAAAGAAAAAAAATTAAAAAAAGAAAATAATTCTTTAAGTTGAAATTGAAGGAATAATTCAGAGCATGGTGCTTATTAAAACATAACAATCTGTTTATTTGCCTCCAGGTTTTAAGTAAATATGGCTTAGAATATGTAATCCAGAATGTATTTTTTTGTTCAATTAGCAAAAGAGCTATGAACTCACCAAATAGTGGGATGTAGATATGTGACAGAGATATTTGTGCATTTATTTCATGAGCTGAAACATACACCAGTAAAAACATATTACTATTTTCTGATCATTTTATTTAAACAGCAAATATTTTGGTACAAACAAAAATTAACTAAAATAAAAACTTATTAGTTGGTAAAGTATCTATTGTTCTAGAATAAGGATACAGGTTTGGATCTCTAACACCCTTTCCTTAAGCCCAGCAATGGGAACTAGAGATAGCAGGTTCAAAAGCTTGCTGGTCATACAGTGCAACTAAACTGAACAGTTCCATGGGCCATGACACAGCTTACCCCTAAAAGTCATTTGGAAAGCAATTGGGAAACACACACAGCATATATGAACATATGATACTTCTTATACAGAAATATGTTCACACAAGGATGTGTACACAGACATACAAATATCATTCTTAAATTTCTGTAGTCTACAGAATTTTTTAAAAACAATTTCTTAAAATAAGAAAGTAGGAAATTCTATTGTAAGTACTTCATCCTTATTTGCTTCCAAGAACAATTTATTTTAAATGTGCAGTTCACCAGGCCTGTCACCGCAGACTCTTCTGTGCCTAACAGAGTGGCCTGGCTTGTTACCTTCATCAGTCTCAGATGTTGAGAATAGACCACTGTGCTCATTAGAACACGTAAAACTGGCAATATCTTTCAGCGACTCATACCAACAAATTATGGGATCTCCAGAAAGCTTGCTGTGTACAAATTTAAGAAGAATAAAGACCTATCTTAGAGAGGGAAGTAATCAGTGCAGACCCACAGCTTAACAGATGTTGGAGTCCTGTAAGTCAGGGAAGTGTCAGAAGGAAAGATGGTGAGCCAATACTTTTCCTACCCATCAAATTGAAAAATAAAAAGAATCATGAGAGAGGCATGAAGAAAAGCTGTGTAGACCAGGAGAGAGAGGAAAAATCTGTCTTGACTTCTTATGTCTCCAGTTTACTCAGGGAGTAAATGTTCTTTTATTTTCTTTTTGTTTATAGGTCATAGTGGCCTCAAGTTCACTACCACTCAAAAGAACATAGCACTTTATCAACTCACTGGTTACTATAGAATGTGTTGAATGGCTAACATGTACGCTGTTTATAGCAGTTGGTTAAGAAAATGACCTATCACATGATGAGAATTCAGCCTAGGAAGTGATGTGGTAATTTACTAAATTTTAAGATATTTTTAAAAATTGGCTTGGTTAAATTGAGGCTAAACATCATATTAGATGATTTTAATGAAAAATTTACATCTGAGTTTACATGACCAGAGTTTTATGGATTGCAAGCTTGTTAGACAGGAGATTGGAATTCCTGTCTCCCAAAGCAAACAGAAGCCCCTTGGGCAACACTGAGAAGCACATTGTCTGTGCTAGGAGGGTTTTGCAGCCTTAGCTGAGAACACTTGAGTTTAATTAATACAGTCTTACCCATATTACCCACCTTAACCTTCTGAAGTTGTTTTTTTTTGAAATTAATGTTTAAGAATAACAGCAATATCAGAACATAAAATTGCTCAAAAATCTGAAAGTTGCAAACTAAACCATGTGCATTGCTTTGGTTATTAAACTTAAGTGTGACAATATTAAGCTGATTTGAACGTGAAGCAAAACTCTTCAGAAAAGAAATAAAATGTTTGTTTTGCTATGTTTTTATCTTGGGCATTTAGTGCTACCCTTTCTCGGGCTGTTTCTATTTTTCATTATAAATACATTGTTCACTAGGTTTTAATAGGCACTAACTTCAACATAAAATGCACACATATGCAAAACAACAACAATAATAATCTTATAGTACCCTTTTACACAAATATGTAAATGTAGGATTAAATTGTGACATTTTGTTGTTACTTTATTATTGTCTAAGATAAAGTGTATTTACATCGAAAATATTGTTTTTAATAAGGTATTCGATTTGAAAAATGAGATTGATGAACTGGAAAAGAAAATTCATTTTCTTAAGCCAGGCAGGTGGTGAATGCCCACAATTCTAGTACTTGTAAAGTAGCCTCAGAAGCATTAGGGGTTCAATGTCATCCTTGGCAACATACCTACTTCAGGTACTGTCGGGATATTTGAGACCCTGGCTCAAAGATAAAATCAAATTACTAGCTAAGCCCATTTTAGAACTAAGAAATTTTATATATATCTATATCATCTATATCTATATCATATGTATATCTATATCTATATCATATATATATCACCAATGGTGTATTATACTTACCTGCTCCTCAGGACCTCTCCTAGTGACTGATAATCGTCAACCTGACACAGCCTAGAATCATTGCAGCTATAAAGCCTGCACTTGCTCTCTTGATTCCAGCTCTTGCTTCTGGCTGCTAGACTCTGTTCCTCTTCCCCATTCCTGCAGAGGACTGTGATCTAGGACAGTGATCTGTAAATCTCGCCTAAATAAATAGCATTTTATTAACGTAAAAAAAGACAGACAGAGAGAGAGAGAGATGCAACCTTAGCCTAGGTATTTCCTAGATCAGATTGGCCGATAGGCATATGTATTGATTGATGCAGGAGAGTCAGCTGTGCAAGAAAGCCAGCTAAACTAGAGCCTGTGTGCATGTCAGAGAGCGATCTAGGAAGCAGAATTCCTCTTTGATTTTTGCTGAAAGCTCTAGCTTGGTTTTCTGCCTTCAGTTTCCCCAAAGAGGAACTGTGACTTGTAAGTGTAATCCAAATAAATTCTTTCTTCCCCTTTGTTCTTTCTGTCAGAATGCTTATTATTACAAAAACAGAAAAGGAACCAGAACACTGCCTATTATGGTGAATATTGTTATAATATTATTTAAGGATTTTTTTTCTTTTCAGTAAATGGTTTCTTGTCATCCTGGTCCCACGAGAGTGTTCAAAATCCTAGAGAATGAAAACGTCAGAGGTGGATTCCTTAGTTCAACACAGCGATCATGCTTTTGACATTTTTCTTTCACATTTTAAAAAAAATACAAGTTGAAAGAATTTTGCTGCATTATTTCAATGTTCAATTGCTTTATTCTATTCATTAGTTTTTTCTTATAAATAATTAAATCCATGCCATGTGACTTTAACTAGAATAAATACAAATTATTTAGAAATATATCAGAAAATAATAGCAGTGTAACAATTACCTGAAGCAAGTAGCAAGTATCAGAATCTTGAAAGGCAACAAAATAAAAGAAAGGGACATAGAAAGGTGTCTTGTAACAGAGGCGGACTGTATCTATAAAGTGTTCTAACTAAAGAAGCAGATGCAGATATTCAGGACAGGATGCCAAAGAGGAGAAGCCTCACTCACTGAGAAGTATTCCCCAGAGAGGCCTAGTGATAGACTGACAGAAAGGATCACTACAAGAGAAGACAATCCAAATTTCTGTTTCCCACAGTGGTATCGAGAATACATGAGAGGTGATAAAAATTGGAAACGAAGGACATTCCAGCAAGTTCTAGAATTGTTTTTGAAAAGGAGATAACAAATAACTAAAATTAGCTAAATGGGCAAAAGGAGATCTCTGAAATTAGGCCAGACTAGACCAATACCAATGAGGTGAAATGTATATACTCATATAACACGTTCAGTCTTGAAATGGTATGAAGTAGTAACAGAGATTGGAAAAAATTACTTTCAGGTTCAGATTCTCTTGATGGCATCATAGAGTGGGGCAGAATTATGAGATTTTTAAAAGAAAATGGCTTTTACATTCTAAATATATGTTTGCTGCTTTGTCCTGTGATGGATACAGAATGGAAGATTCATCCTGAACTCATCTAGAACAATGCATTGCAGTTCCTTCAGGATTGTGTTGGATGAGGGCTCATGAAGGCTGTAAATTCTCCCTGCAGTAATCTTGATGTTTCTCAGGTTTTTAGAGTTTGGGGGTTGTATTTTAACATATATGGCTAAATTCAGAAGAGTGACTGCTTTAACATTTATATATGACATCTACAAAAATGAAATTTATTTTTGGGTACAGTGGTATTTTATCACAGAGTAATTTCTTAGTCTGACAGAAACAAAGCACACAATATGCTCAACATTTAGATTCAGATTCTGCTTGAGTAGCACAGTAATTTTTGAAGAAATAATACAATATAATATAGAGAATATTCATCTTATTGGTAAAAGAAACTAAAAAAATCCCTATCATGAAACTTTTCTTGCATTTTCCCATTGTGAGTCGTATATAGAATAGTTTTCCTTTACAAAATTTATTCCTGGTTATGTAAAGTTACATATTTTTCAGAATGAAAGGGAAATAGTAGTTACATAATAGACACATTACAGAAATGACTGAAAATGACAAAACATTTTTAGGAAAGGCAATAATGTGACTAATAGGAGAGAGTAAATTAAAGATACACTGGGGTTTATATAAGCAGAAAAATGTGACTCATTACAATGCATTTTACTAGAGTTAAATCTTATTCTGATAGTGTTAATGCATATTAAAATTAAGCCATGGGAGACCTTCCCCTTCCTGAACAGAAACAGAGGAGACTTGGCGAGGGGAGCAGAGGAAAGGTGGGGGGAGAGAATGGGAAGAACAGAGAGAGGAGAAAATGCAGTCAAGATATAAAATAAATTAAAAATTTAATTAATAAAAAAATTAGAATGTGCACAGATCTAAGAAGTATGGAACAATACCAGTAGCAAGTATATTAAAATTACAGAAGTAGTGATATCTGGATAATGCGCTCATTATATCTGTTTATTTATACCTTTCATAATGGATGTATTTAACTCCTACTATAAGAATAATCACTGCCTAAAGAATAGTTTATTCAAGGTCATAGAACCAGATTACCGAATGCAAAACAAATCTGGCTTCACTTTAAAGAAAAGTAAAGCAAAAGGATCCCAGGCAACACTATAAAGCAATAGTCTTTCTCTATATATGAATTTGTAAGTGTGAAAATGTTGGAAGATAGCGTAAAGAAGTAAGCTTTATTTTTAAAGCATTCTTAGTTTGAGAGCTCCACTGAAGTGTGGCCTCCTTTAAGTGTGGCCTCAGACAAGAACTATGACTCAAAGCTCGGGCTTAGTGAGCAGCACACCAAGCCTTCTCATCCCAGCACCTATTCTGGTGCGGAAGGAGAAAACTCAGTTTTCCTCACAAGGGCAGTGTCTTCTCCAGTACTGTTTTCTCTGATCCCTGCACTCTTCCACTCTTCCAGCTATGCTGGCTGGCTCACCTTCATCCCCTCACTCCATCACAAAGACACCTCCAATTAGCCTCAGCGTTGCTGCTCAGTCTGAAGCTGTCTTTCTCTCGTGCACACAGACTGTTCTACACTTAAACCACAACCTGGACAAAATAAATATTTTTAAAAATATTCTTTCAAAATGGAAAAATACAAGCTTCATAAGACTATGGGATTCAGACAGAGTTAGCTGCAGTAACAACTTGCCTTTGAGACAGCTCACAATTCACCCACATTTGAGATTAAATACTTAAATTATAATGAAACTTTCAAAAAACAGGCCATTCATTTTATTTTACAAACACAGAGAATGATACATTTTGATAGCTTGAAATCAAATATTCTGATGAAGTCATTTAACATAAACATATTATTTTCACTAGTTCTTATGTCCTTTTTATATCATTCACATTATGTAGAATTTTGGAAAATATTGCATGAAACAATGTAAATTTTGACTAAGAATCCTCGAAATATAAATTCAGACTACATGATAAATGTTTTTATATCAAAGTGTGAACAGTAAATAGAGTTTTATGGTGGGAATATACTGATACAATACATAATTATTATGATAATATGTTTTATGTATTAGTACTCACCGAAACAATAAGCTGAGAATAGAACCCAAGCATCTGAATTTGTATAGTACTCCGTGGTTATGTGTAATATGGACCAGCAAGTAGTGGCCTAAATGCTACTAGGTATAAATAATGTAATTCTGTTTTGAACAAAACTGAGAACATTACAATTAATGAACTATGCTTACTAACTCTTGTGCATTCTAATAACAAAAAAGGCAGCTGGTACGATAAATGTGTGTGAAAAAAACAACAGAAAAATTAAAAATTTTGTATTGCTAAGATTAAAACTTATTAGAAATTTTGTTTAAAAAGGTTTCCTGTTTATATTTTATCTTCCTCTCCTTTCCATTCTTTCTCACAATCAGGAATAAATAATCATTTATTTCATAGGTCCTGGAACATATACACACACATATATTCTTTTAAAAACTTCAATTGAAGAATGGATGAAGAAAGTATGGAATATATACATATTAGAGTACTACTCAGCAATAAAAAACAAGGACTTCTTGAAGTTTGCAGGCAAATGGATGGAAATAGAGAACACTATCCTGAGTGAGGTAAGCCAGACCCAAAAAGAGGAACATGGGATGTACTCACTCATATTTGGTTTCTAGACATAAACAAAGGACATTGAGCCTCTAATACGTGATCTTAGAGAAGCTAAATAAGAAGGAGAACCCTAAGAAAAACATATAGGCATCCTCCTGAATATTAACGTTCATCAGACGATGAAAGAAGACAGAGACAGAGACCCACATTGGAGCACCGGACAGAAATCTCAAGGTCCAAATCAGGAGAAGAAGGAGAGAGAGCACGAGCAAGGAACTCAGGACCGCGAGGGGTGCACCCACACACCGAGACAATGAGGATGTTCTATCGGGAACTCACCAAGGCCAGCTGGCCTGGGTCTGAAAAAGCCTGGGATAAAACCCTCTTGGGAAAAAACATAGAGACAATGAGGACTACTGAGATCTCAAGAACAATGGCAATGGGTTTTTGATCCTACTGCACGTATTGGCTTTGTGGGAGCCTAGGCAGTTTGGATGCTCACCTTACTAAACCTGGATGGAGGTGGGTGGTCCATGGACTTCCCACAGGGCAGGGAACGCTGATGGCTCTTTGGGCTGAAGAAGGAGGGGGACTTGACTGGGGGACGGGGAGGGAAATGGGAGGCTGTGGTGGGGAAGAGACAGAAATCTTAAATAAATAAATAAAATAAAATAAAACTATCATTTTTTTCATTTTGCATACCGATCCCAGTTCCTACTCCAACCCCTCCTCCCAATCCCTCCACATGCCTCCCCAGCACAGCCATCCATCCTTAGAGAGGGTTAGACACAGTGCTTTGAGGAAGGACAGAGGCACTCACTACTATTTCTAGACTGAGCAAGGTATCCCTCCTAAGAAAATGGGTTGCAAAAAGCAGTACAAGCAGAAGGGGTACATCCTGATCCCATTGCCAATAGCTCCTAGTGGGCATTTTTGATGTATTTTCATCTATACAGATTAGTGAATAAATTTTCTTTCTTATTCATTACCTTAACTTCAATACAGACAAGCTGAGAAACATTTAAGAAATGCTGTGGAAGATTTCACATTTTCAAGACAGTCTTGGGGGACTATGTAAAAGTAACTCATGTATGCAACTATGAAAATAAAAGTACAAATTGAAAAGAGTTATAATAGTAATTCAGTTCTTTTAATAATGCAGACATATCATTATTATTATGACAATTCATGATGATAGGGATTGAATGGCGACCTTAACCATGATTAGCAAGTACTTTAGCTCCGAGTCTTGTCTGCTCCTTTTGTGTGACGTTTTCCTTTAAATAATCAAAGATGTAATGGAATTAACATAATAAATAAAAATTTTTCAGAGGAAACACAAACTTTATGCTATCTAGCAAGCTTACATAAAATGTTTTTAATTATTTTATTTTCTAGCTAATGGCACTAATTAGTATAGTAATCCCACCCAATTTTAGAAAAATTCACAAAGATTTTCAAACATGTTCTACCAAATTTTCAGATCTTTCTTAGTTAAAATGAACAGATGACCTTAATATTTTGTGCTTTGTAGTATTTTTTCATAATCCAAACAAATGGCCACTGTATTTGGGGCTGATCTAAGGAGGTCTTTGTAGTCAAACTTGGAGTCTTTCTATCATATGTTCTATACATCATTACATCATTTTCTTAAAATGAACAAAGAAATAATTGAAGACATTCTATTTCCAATAATATAAATGCAAATGGTTATAACTCAGCCATTTTAAAGTTCCTATTTCCTCAAAAATACAAAAGTAAGGAAGAGTTGAAATGAATAAATTGTTATCTGTACTCAAATGCATATTTAACTCCAGGATAATGGTCAATCACTTAATTATAAGTGAACTTATTACTAAGATTATTCATAGTTTATGAAATTTTTATGCTGACTTCCACAATTATAGAGTTTTAAATGTCTTCAGAACAAAGAAATATGAAATACAAGCTGAAGGGGCCTAAAGAGAAGATCTATACATCCATATCTTCCTGGTACATTTAAGTCTTTCAGGAATTTTTTTACTATTCAATGTGCTGTTGCATCATACGCTTGTAAAGATAGATTTCCTATTATAAACCAAAGAATTAAAAGCAAATATATAACAAATTATAAAATAGAAAATAATGTACATTTATCTATTTGAAGATTTGTTTCATACTAAGAACAAAGGATAAGTACTGACTATTTTTTCCTGTGGTATGTCGCCATTTCTAATTCTTCCATCTCTTTGCCTTTTCTCTCCTTATTTTGACTTTTAGTATACTGTACAAGAGGAAGAAAGAAAAAACAAGATGTACTGGTATTCTGTAGAGTGGAAATCTTGTATGTTGAGGGAGAAAATATTTGTTTTGTTATTGTATATAACAATGTAATTTCTTAAAGTAGCACCAAAAGTAACAATGAGATTTCATATAGCTTCATAGTTATACATCAGATAAAAGAAACGAATTCACCATGCAGTGACTTTAATTCCAGCACTTTGGTGCAGAGGCAGGTAAAACTCTGTGAGTTCAAGGTTAACTCGGTTTAGAGAGTGAGTTCCAGGGCAGCTGAAAAAAATTAAGAGAGAGAAAAAGATAAAGAAAGAAAGAAAGAAAGAAAGAAAGAAAGAAAGAAAGAAAGAAAGAAAGAAAGAAAGAAAGGAAAGAAGAAAGGAAGAAGGGAGGGAGGGAGGGAGGGAGGAAGGGAAAAGAAAAAAGAAAGAAAGAAATGCAGTCTATATGCAAGTACATAAACCTCATGAATTATTAAAAATTAAGTCTCAGCTTGTTGTAGGTTACTGTAATGAACAGTGAGAGACTGTCAAAAGCAAAATCAATATACAAAACAAAAACAACAACAAAAACCATCTCTGTTAATTCAAGGTTAGCGTGGTTTACAGAGTGAGTTCCAGGACAGGCTCGAAAACTAACATAGAACCCTGTCTGGAAAAACAAATACACACACATGCATGGCACCACACACACACACACACAAACACACACACACACACAGAAAACAAACAGAAGCAACAAAATTAAAAATTTAAATAGCACTCACTTTTATTCAGTTTCTTTTTATCAATGAAATAATTGAATCTACAAAACATAGTCATACTTTACAAAATTCACTTTATGGTGCAGATAAATATAAGAGAATGAAGTACAATAAGGATATAAATATATGAGCTGTGAAGTTCTGTACTTTCTTCTTTATTAATTAAAAGGGAACTTTACATATAAAAACTTAGAATGATATACAAAAATAATAATGAAAATCTCAAAATTTTGATTATGTAATTGTGATACATTTTCTTTCAAATATAAATCTGCTGCTATTCCAATCAATCTCAGGACTCAGAGCTGCATCATAATGTCTCTGCTTAATTTAAAGATCTACAGGTGAAAAAAGGTGTACGTGGGAAGTACTCTACAACACACGGGCACAGGAGACCACTTCCTACGTAGCACAGACAATAAGGGCAACATTGAATAAATGGAACCTCCTAAAACTGAGAAGCTTCTGTAAATCAAAGGACACTGTCATTAAGAAAAAGAGGCAACCTACTTATTGGGAGATCTTCACAAAAGGATAGTATTTTAAAAGGCTGCACACTCCATAGCGTTTTCTCCTAAACCTATTGTTATTTTAAATGTGCATCTGAGAAGTAAAGAGGGCATTTGGCATTGTGGAAAAAAAAATTAAAAGGATACTAACTTAACACTTAGAATCAGAGGAGTTCCTGTTGAGATGTCTCCTTAAGCTCATCTTAAGGAGGGTGGCAATTGGAGATATTGGAGAAGGGATAACTGCAAGGCCTGGTGGGAGGAAAGAGAGGGAGAAAGGTGGATGTAACCTATTTCAATTAAAATACATTTTTTAAAAGAGGGTTTACCGATAATTTGTTTTATTTTAGCAGATACTAGACCAATAATACTTTCTAAAATGTAATAGTTATTGAAACTGGCTGGTACACACACACACACACAAGCAAACACAAAGAAACACACCACCTTTTGAGTATCATCAGCAGAATATTAACAGATAATTACTGTCTCAGTTTTGAAGTCTTGATGCTCAGAGCACTCCTCATCTTGGCAGGGTTGATTTTTTTCTGAGGCTAGGGAGGAGGAATTCTGTTCTAGTCATTCCCTGTTGATGATATCAAGAACCTGAGAGTATATAGGTCACATTCTCTAGGGGAAAACCTACTACTATTATTCTGCTAACTGAGATTACTAATAAAATGCCATCTAGCAATACAGTCTTACACACATAAAGCATTGCTTCACTCAGTCCACATCAGATTCAGTAGATGGGTTTAACACAGAGACCCAAACTGCAGAATGTACAGAGACCTTGAAGCACTCAGTCTTAAATGGGATGTATATTAATCCTTTTCCTGAAGACTAAGGGACGCAGAAAGATCAAAGTAGCCAGATGTACTGGGTGACTCCAAGGGGATAGGCTTCCAGAAACAGCACGGCTCCTGCATATATGAACTTGCAGAAACTGTGACATCAAGTACAAGACCTGCTTGAAGTCAAACCAGACAGACCAAAAGCCAGCATGGAGATGGAAAAAGGAGCACTGATTCCCACTGGAGATTTTCAACAGTTTCTAAACCTAAACAAATGCTCAGAAAAAAAAAATACGCACTCTGGTGTACTTTTTATTTTATCATAAATTTCTGTTCATGACTTTTTCTACAATAGTAAACAATCGTGACAATTGCACAAAGGGATTTGAATTCTGCAAAAATACCAGGGAAACACATTTTATATTGCAGGTAGTAGGCATACTCAAACCCAAAATAAATCTTTCTTGAAGGAAAAATTTGGGGCCATGGTAGCCTTCAGCGTAGTAATTTATACACAGAAATTTATGGGTTTCTTTCTAACTGTATTTATTTGGAGAAAAAAATACATACCTATTGTAAGACTCTCAATATTACCTCTTGTTTATTACATATGAAAGAAAACATCAATGCATGATGATATCAACCAGGGTCTGTGTAAATATATTTCTATAAAATCTATGCTTTTTAAGTTCAGTAAGAATCTCATAGTACAAAATTGTGGGATATTTTTGTGTCAATTTTAATACTCTAATATTCTAGAAATAATTTTATTAATAATTCTTGTTCTAATAAGACTTCTTCAGAAACAAGCTAAGTCATTCATTACCTTAATTACTTTAATAAAAGGACATATCACCAAAAAGAAAATAAAAGCATATCGCACAATAAATTCCCAGAGAAGGTTTTTACCTTAGGTTTTGAGAAATCCAACATTCCTAAATAAGAGATAAAAGAATCATAATATAGACTTCTTTGGAAAGTAATGAACAAATTTAAATACATTTTCTGAATTCTTCTATATTCTGCCATCTAAATTTAGGCAGTAGAAAATTATTTAAATTTTGGAGTGATAGGAGTATTTGGAAGAACAAAGAATAAAGGATCAGATGCTGGATAATTACAAATAAGAAATTTCCTTCTCATCTATGTCTTCCTGATTCTAAAGGCAAGGTTCTTAAGATTGAGCTTGAGGGATTATTTACTTATTTTAACTTTCTTATTTTATTCATTTTATTTATCAACCTCATTTCCCCCTACCTCTCCTCCTCTTGCTCTTCCCTGTCTTCCTCCCACCCCACCTCATCTACTCTTCTTATAGAGTAAAGCCTCTCATAGGGAGTCAAAGCTTAGCACATCGAGTTAAAGCAGGACCAAGACCCTCCCCACTGCATCAAGACTGAGCAAGGCATCCAACCATAAAGAATGGGCTCCAAAAAAGTCATTTCATGTACCAGGTATAGATACTGTTCCCACTAACAGGGGTCTCACAAACACACAGAGCCACACATGTAGAGGGCCTAGTTTGCCTCCATGCAGGCTCCTTGGTTGTAGATTTAGAGTCTATGAGCTCCCACTAATTTGGATAGGCTGTCTCTGTGAGTTTCTCCTTCAGTATCTTGCTCACGTTGGATGAATTCTTGCCTTCCATCAACTGATGCTGGCCGTGTCTTTGCATCTTGGTCCAAACCTTGCAGTGGCTGTCTCTGTTTTTGGGAGTTGTTCTTGGTCTGCTCTGTATTGTCAATACATGTAAATACATACGTGTATATGTAATTCTGGAACTTTTTCAAACACTCCTACCATAGCAGGTGAGCACACACAATATGTATGAATCTTTATATTCATGGTAATATTTGGCATTAGCCTTGACTTTGAATTATGAAAGGAATGTAAGTTTGTATTAAGGAAATAATGATTATACAGTTATAGAATCAATGAAGGGTTGGAGCTGGCATAGTTGATTCATAAAGCTAATGGTTTTAAACACTGTACATGAATAATATTCCAAACAACAATTAAAAAACAGATCCTGAAATGCCATTGTAGAATATCACTAAATGTGAGTTCAAAAAATATCAGTAAAATCTGTGTGACTGGAATGGAACCAATGAGAAAAGGGACAGTGGATGAAGACATGTGTATAATATCCTGTAGGTCCTTGTTATTTTAAACTTTAGTTGTGAACCTAGTAAATTTTAAATAAAGTAATAAGTATAAATAAATATAAATTATAAAAATAATATATAAAATATAATAGATAAGAAAATTTCTGAAGACCCTTGCTATGCTATAGATTTTGCAAAATGAAATCATTATTAACTTTGACAAGTATTATTTAAAATTGTGAGGTGAAAAAAACTTATTGACATGTATTGAAAGAGACAAATATAGGCAGCTAGGTAAGTAGAAGGACAGGGATGGCAAAAAAATCAGAATTACTAGGGCAAAATAAATAAAGAATTGCTTGAGAGAATGCAGCTAAGACAAGTTATTTTTCATTTTTGTGAGCTTTAAAGTAAATGGTTGTTAGAGGAAGACTAAAACTGGGGTATATACAGATGAGTGGTAGAAATTTCTTTGCTGATGAAATTGACTAAATAAGAAGAAATGTTTTAATTATACAAATAAGTAAAACACCTGAAAAATGCTTATTGAATTTGGGAGCATATACCAATTTTCTGGTCATTAATCTATATATGTACTGCTTAAAAGGTAAGGCAAACAAAAATCTCAACAACAACAGTAAGAGTAGAGAAAAAATAGTTTTATTTGTCACTAGAAGCTTATGAGGAGAAAATAGACATTGCTTAGTCTTCCTGGGCCCCTGGCTTAAGAAATATTATAGCAACATATTGACCAAGGTTTCTGTCCCACCCAGTCCTATAGTGTTTCAGTACCAAAGAAATATACAGAAGTCTACAGTAATCATAAACTAGTTGGCCTATTAGCTCAGGCTTACTATAACTCTTATAACTTATTTTAGCCCATAATTCTTGTCTGTGTTGGCCAATCACTATTTTATTAAACAAGTATAAGAAACAAATTTTTACAGGGTAAAACCATTGTCGCACAGCACTTCCCCCACTTTTTTTCAAAACAAGATCTCTGAATTGAATCTCCCTCGTTTAGCTTTCTTCTATACCATTATTTATACAACTTGTAACCAACACTCTAAACAATAAAAAAAAACATCCATAATCCATTTTTGGAATGCAGGCATAGTTTTCCAGACTACTTCTTACTGATTGGGGGCTCTGATAAGCTTACAGGGACCTAAAGATAATTTAGAATTATAGTCAAGTTCTGACTGGAAAATTCTGTGGGGCTTGATCATCTCAACTAGCAGTCGTGAAACTTCTGAGTGTAGAACTCAGAGGAAACTCCAACAGATGTCCTCTGAAACATTGGCTCATCTGGGCCATCTGCTTCTATTTGAGATTTCTCAGGTGGACTTCCTTGATCAAACCTGATTTTTCTTAGCCCAGGATGAATCCACAGCCTCTCATTTCCTGTGGAAACAAAAACAAAACCTCTTCTCCAAAGTAACAAAACTTTTGACTTAAAATTTTCAAAATATGTATGTCAGATTAACTCAACAACATTTATAATCAAATTTCTTTTAGCAGTTGTTGCTCCTTCCTCAGCATTCAAACAATTCAGAGAGAATATAATAACTTACAGTATCCAGATTCTCTGTGTGTTTTTCATCTTTATGTGATTTTATTTTAAATTCTGTTTTTTTTTTTAATTTTTACTTTTAATCTTTGGTTTTTTGAGACTAGGTTTCTTTCTGTGTATCTTTGACTGTCCTGGCAATCACTCTATGGACCAGGTTGTCCTTGAACTCACAGAGATCTGCCTAACTCTGCCTCTCAAGTATTGGGATTAAAGGTGCATGCCATCACACCCAACTACTCTCTTTTTTTCTTTTAAGGACTTTATCTTTTTTCTTTTCTCACCCAAGCCTACATATTTTTTTAAACACATTGTAAGCCATTTGGAGGTTTTCTTCATCTGAATCGATCTTTAATGTATTATCTCTCTTTTTCTGACCACATGAGTCTTTAATTTGCTAAGTGATATGACTAGAATTAAAACTGTGGCTATGACGGCTGAATCCAACCCATTCCTTAGTTTTCTGTGAGTCTAGCCTTATGGCAGAGGTACTGGCCAGCCATGTTTATTGCCATAACTCTATAGCATATTAAGGTCCCTGCCACCATCAAGAAATATGCTGTCAGCTATTCATAAAAAAACATTTAAGGCCCACCCAACTTGCATCCAAGGCCCTCCGCACTACCTCTGACCCCCCTCCCCTCTTTGAACCACACAACAGCTCCCAGCACAGCCTGTTTGGGCGCTGGGACAGGGTCCGAATTTGGAGAGCATTCGGGAGGGTGGTGGCTCCTTTGTCTAGGTGGCCGGCCTGCACCAAGCGGGCCCGGCCCTTTGTTCGCGGGACGCCCAGGCAGCGGGGAGATCGGATCCGGGTGCCAGGTGGGCCATCGCTGGGGTGAGTGAGTTTCTGGCCGCGGCGGCAGCCCGGGACAGGGAGCTCAGACGTTCCCCACCCCTCCTGCACTCCCTGGTCAGTCTGCGGGGGCTGTACTCCTTGATACCTCTTCTCCATTACTGTCCCACCCAACTTGCATCCAAGGCCCTCCGCACTACCTCTGACCCCCCTCCCCTCTTTGAACCACACAACAGCTCCCAGCTCAGCCTGTTTGGGCGCTGGGACAGGGTCCGAATTGGGAGGGCATTCGGGAGGGTGGTGGCTCCTTTGTCTAGGTGGCCGGCCTGCACCAAGCGGGCCCGGCCCTTTGTTCGCGAGACACCCAAGCAGCAGGAAGATCAGACCCAGGTGCCAGGAGAGACATCACTGGGCAGATCAAGCTCAGCAGGACGGACCTTGCTTCCACACTGAAGAGATACACCCAGAAGCTCAGTCACAGCAAAAACTGGACCAAGACACCAGGCCTCTCTTGGCTTCATTTGAAAGAGGAGATGGGAAGGCGCCAATGCAAGAATTCCTCCAACAACCTGAAAGGCAACATGACATCACCAGAACCCAGGGATCCCGAAATAAGAAGAATTGTACACCCTACTCCAGAAGAAGTAGAAGAAGTCGACCCAAAAGTGAATTTTTTGAAAATAATAGAAGACCTTAAACAGGAGGTGAAAAACTGCCATAAACAATTAGAGATTACAAACAAAAAGGTAGAGGAAATGAATAAATCGCTCAAAGATACCCAAGAAAACCAAGAGAAACAAGAAAATGCAATCAAACAGGTAAGGGAAATGGTTCAAGACCTGAAGAATGAAATGGAAGTAATGAAGAAAACACAAACCGAGGGAAGGTTGGAGATGGAAAATCTGGGTAAACGAACAGGAACTACAGAGACAAGTACTACCAACAGATTACAAGAGTTAGAAGAAAGAATGTCAGACACTGAAGATACCATAGAGAAAATTAACACACTGATCAAAGAAAACAGCAAAACCAACAAATTCTCATCACAAAACATTCAGGAAATATGGGACACAATAAAAAGACCAAACCTAAGAATAATTGGGATACAAGAAGGAGAAGAAATACAGCTCAATGGTTCAGAAAATATATTTAATAAAATTATAGAAGAAAACTTTCCCAGCCTAAAGAAAGATATTCCTTTGAAGGTTCAAGAAGCATACAGAACACCGAATAGACTGGACCAGAAAAAAACATCTCCTCGCCACATAATAATCAGAACACAAAACATCCAGAATAAAGAAAGAATATTAAGAGCTGCAAAGGAAAAAGGTCAAGTTACTTATAAAGGTAAACCTATCAGACTTACTCCTGACTACTCTATGGAAACCATGAAAGCCAGAAGGTCCTGGATAGATGTACTGCAGAAGCTAAGAGAACATGGATGCAAGCCCAGACTACTATACCCAGCCAAGCTTTCGTTCACTATAAATGGAGAAAACAAAATTTTCCAGGATAAAAACAAATTTAAACAATACGTAGCCACAAATCCAGCCTTACAGAAAGTAATAGAAGGAAAATCACAAACCAAAGAGACCAACAATGACCACAATAACTCAAACTTCTAGACACCCTTTACCAGCGCAACTAAAAGAAAGCAAACACACAAACCCTATGACTAAAAAAGTGACCAGAGTTAGCAACCACTGGTCATTAATATCCCTTAATGTCAATGGACTCAACTCACCTATAAAAAGACACAGGCTAAGAGATTGGATACGCAAACAGGATCCAACATTCTGCTGTTTACAAGAAACACACCTCAACCACAAAGATAGGCACCTACTTAGAGTAAAGGGATGGGAAAAGGTTTATCAAGCAAATGGACCTAAGAAACAAGCTGGTGTGGCCATACTAATTTCTAACAAAGTTGACTTCAAACTTAAATCAATCAGAAGAGATGGAGAGGGATATTTTATACTCATAACAGGAACAATTGATCAGGATGAGGTCTCAATCCTGAATATCTATGCCCCTAATATAAAAGCACCCACATATGTAAAAGAAACATTACTAAAACTCAAAGACGCCATCAAACCGCACACACTAATAGTGGGAGATCTCAACACGCCTCTTTCACCAATGGACAGGTCAATCAGACAGAAACCTAACAGAGAAATAAGAGAATTAATGGAGGTATTGAATCAAATGGACTTAACAGACATCTATAGAACATTCCACCCAAATAGGAAAGAATATACCTTCTTCTCTGCAGCTCATGGAACCTTCTCGAAAATTGACCACATCCTCGGTAACAAAGCAAACTTCCACAGTTACAAAAAAATATCCATAACCACCTGTGTCTTATCAGATCACCACGGACTAAAGTTAGAATTCAACAACAATGCTACCCCCAGAAAGCCTGCAAACTCATGGAAACTGAATAGTCAACTATTGACCCACACCTGGATTAAAGAAGAAATAAAGAAAGAAATTAAAGTCTTCCTTGAATTCAATGAAAATAAAGAATCAACATACTCAAACTTATGGGACACTTTGAAAGCAGTCCTAAGGGGAAAGTTCATAGCCCTTAGTGCCCACTTAAAGAAAACAGAGAAAGCATACATTGGAGACTTAACAGCCCACCTGAAAGCTCTAGAAAAAAAAGAAGCAGACTCACCTAGGAGGAGTAGAAGACTGGAAATAGTCAAACTGAGGGCTGAAATCAACAAAATAGAAACACAGAAAACAATCCAAAGAATCAATGAAACAAAAAGCTGGTTCCTGGAGAAAATCAACAAAATTGATAAACCCCTATCCAAACTAATCAAACGGCAGAGAGAGAATCTGCAAATTAATAAGATCAGAAATGAAAAGGGGGACATAACCACAGACATAGAGGAAATTCAGAGAATCATTAGATCTTACTACAAAAGCCTGAATGCCACAAAACTGGAAAATGTAAAAGAAATGGACACTTTTTTAGATAAATACCATATACCAAAGTTAAATCAGGACCAGGTGAGCAATCTAAATAGACCTGTCAGTCGCGAAGAATTAGAAGCTGTTATCAAAAACCTCCCTACCAAAAAAAAGCCCAGGACCAGACGGTTTCAATGCGGAATTCTACCAGAATTTCCAAGAAGACCTAATACCTATACTCCTTAAGGTATTTCACAATATAGAAACAGAAGAGTCATTGCCAAATTCCTTTTATGAAGCTACCATCACTCTGATACCAAAACCACACAAAGACTCAACCAAGAAAGAGAATTACAGGCCAATCTCACTCATGAACATCGACGCAAAAATCCTCAACAAAATACTGGCGAACCGTATCCAAGAATACATTAGAAACATTATCCATTATGATCAAGTAGGCTTCATACCAGAGATGCAAGGCTGGTTCAACATACGAAAATCTATCAATGTAATCCATCATATAAATAAACTGAAAGAAAAAAACCATATGATCATTTCATTAGATGCTGAAAAAGCTTTTGACAAAATTCAACATCCCTTTATGATAAAAGTCTTGGAGAGATTAGGGATACAAGGGTCATACTTAAATATAATAAAAGCTATTTACAGCAAACCGACAGCTAACATCAAATTAAACGGAGAGAAACTCAAAGCCATCCCACTTAAATCAGGAACACGACAAGGCTGTCCACTCTCTCCATACCTCTTCAATATAGTGCTTGAAGTTTTAGCAATAGCAATAAGACAACATAAGGGGATCAAGGGGATTCGAATTGGAAAGGAAGAAGTTAAACTTTCGTTATTTGCAGATGATATGATAGTCTACATAAGCGACCCCAAAAACTCCACCAAAGAACTCCTACAGCTGACAAACACCTTTAGTAATGTGGCCGGATACAAGATCAACTCCAAAAAATCAGTCGCCCTCCTATACACAAAGGATATGGAAGCAGAGAGGGAAATCAGAGAAGCATCACCTTTCACGATAGCCACAAACAGCATAAAATATCTCGGGGTAACTCTAACCAAAGAAGTGAAGGATCTATTTGACAAGAACTTTAAGGCATTGAAGAAAGAAATTGAAGAGGATACCAGAAAATGGAAGGATCTCCCTTGCTCTTGGATTGGGAGGATCAACATAGTAAAAATGGCAATCCTACCAAAGGCAATTTATAGATTCAATGCAATCCCCATCAAGATCCCATTAAAATTCTTCACTGATCTTGAAAGGACAATAATCAACTTTATATGGAATAACAAAAAACCCAGGATAGCCAAAACAATCTTGTACAATAAAGGTACTTCTGGAGGCATTACCATCCCTGACTTTAAACTCTACTATAGAGCTACAGTAATGAAAACAGTGTGGTATTGGCATAAAAATAGAGAAGTCGACCAATGGAATCGTGTAGAAGACCCGGATCTTAACCCACAAACCTATGAACACCTCATTTTCGATAAAGGTGCTAAAAGTATACAATGGAAGAAAGAAAGCATCTTCAACAAATGGGGCTGGCACAACTGGATGTCAACCTGTAGAAGAAAGAAAATTGACCCATATCTATCACCATGCACAAAACTCAAGTCCAAATGGATCAAAGACCTCAATATCAATCTGAACACACTGAACCTGATAGAAGAGAAAGTGGGAAGTACCCTACAACAGATGGGCACAGGCGATCGCTTCCTAGGTATAACCCCAGCAGCACAGTCATTAAGGGCAACATTGAATAAATGGGACCTACTGAAACTGAGAAGCTTCTGTAAAGCAAAAGACACTGTCACTAAGACAAAAAGGGAACCCACTGACTGGGAGAAGATCTTCACCAACCCCCGCAACAGACAAAGGTCTGATCTCCAAAATATATAAAGAACTCAAGAAACTAGACTTTAAAATGCTAATTAACCCAATTAAAAAATGGGGCACTGATCTGAAGAGAGAATTCTCAACAGAAGAAGTTCAAATGGCCAAAAGGCACTTAAGGTCATGCTCAGCCTCCTTAGCGATCAGGGAAATGCAAATCAAAACAACATTGAGATATCACCTTACACCTGTCAGAATGGCTAAAATCAAAAACACTAATGATAGCCTTTGCTGGAGAGGCTGTGGAGAAAGGGGTACCCTCATCCATTGCTGGTGGGAATGCAAACTTGTGCAACCACTTTGGAAAGCAGTGTGGCGGTTTCTCAGGAAATTTGGGATCAACCTACCCATGGACCCAGCAATGCCACTCTTGGGAATATACCCACGAGATGCCCGATCATATGACAAGGATATTTGTTCAACTATGTTCATCGCAGCATTATTTGTAATAGCCGGAACCTGGAAACAACCTAGATGCCCTTCAATGGAAGAATGGATGAAGAAAGTATGGAATATATATACATTAGAATACTACTCAGCGGTAAAAAACAATGACTTCGCGAATTTTGCATGCAAATGGATGGAAATAGAAAACACTATCCTGAGTGAGGTAACCCAGACCCAAAAGGATGAACATGGGATGTACTCACTCATAATTGGTTTCTAGAGATAATTAAAGGTCAGTGAGTCTATAATTTGATATCCTAAAGAAACTAAATAAGAAGGTGAACCGAAAGAAAAACATATAGCTATCCTCCTGGTTATGGGAAGTAGACCAGATTGCCGGGCAAAAATTTGGGATCTTGGGGGTGTGGTGGGAGGGGGGTGAGGGGAGAAGGGGAGAGAAATGTGAGAAGGGGAGGATGGGGGGAACCTGGGGAAACGGGATGTTTGGGATAAAGGAAGGTTGGTTAGGGGAGCAGAGAAGCACACATCTTAATTAAGGGAGCCATCTTAGAATAGAAAAATAAAATAAAAAAAAAAAAACAGTTTCCAATAGAGAGAGCTTAAAGCTGCCTAACAGGTACTCAAACAGGTAAAATATAAATCAACAGGTAAAGTATACAATAATCAACAAATACAGTATATTAATTATAATGCAGCTATGGCAAGTGTGCATATTAAATATAAAACTTATTCTACAACATTTTTATGAAAAAATGCTGTTTATGGCAAAATCTTCTCAAGTTTTGCCAATTAAGATATTAAACTCTTAATTTAAACCAGTAGCCTGTCTGGTACAAAAGGGCAGGATAAAAGCTAAAAAATGGCTTGATCCCCAGATGATTATTGCTACAATTCACACAACTGTATTTTGCTAATGTTATAGCAAAAAAATCCCTTAAAGGATTTTATGCTAAATTTTACAAATGGCTCTTCCAATGGAGGAACTGCATATATGGCTAATAATAATAAAAAAAAATTATGGAGCATAATAAGGCTCCTTGTAAGCAGCTTATGAAACTTGCAAGTAGATCCAGATGCAAACGGATCTGACATGATAACACCAAGCCGACCTTTGCTAGGGCAAGGTGGAAAAGCCCTTGCAATGCATTATGAAAAAACCCGACCTATATATATTTGGGGTCGAGGATATGTTTATGCTTTTTTCACAGAAAGAAAATAAAAGCTGGGCCTGATGTCGAGGCTGCGCTGCGGACACAGAGGGAGTTCCTGAGGCGATTGCAGAGAGGTCCTTAGTCTGGCTTTTCCTGCCCCCAAGGAGAGGAGTCCCTGATAACAGAACCTGCTGCTCCACTCTACAGGGTGTCAATCCTGCCTCCTGAGTCCAGGGAGTCCCGGCTGAGATAATGCCAGGATGTGCTTCAGATAGCTGAATCCAGCTCACCTCACCCAGGAATCCCACCGGCCCTGAAGCACAAGTGCTAAACTGCTTCTGCAGCTTGAACTCTGGTCTGCTTTGGAGCTGAGATGCAGACTGGACATCAGACTGTTTTAATCTTTGGGACACAGAACTCATTTTAATTAAAATACTAACCTCTTCACTTAAGAAGGGGAAAGATTGGGGTTCCTGTGACTGTTGCTCAGAGTCTGGAAATGGTGGTATGTGACAACAATGTATGTCATTGTACTCTTACTGAAATTGATCTAATGATATTTGTAACTGCTTATAGATGTTGGGAAAGGTTTGACACATGCTGTAAAGTGTTTGGGTTTAATGCATATGTTAAGAATTTTAGATTTTGATCCCTTTTTCACCTCCCTAATTGATGGCAGGCAAGCACACGTAACTTTTTGTGGAGTAGGCATTTAGGAAGGAGGACATACCATGGGCCAGACTAAAAGGTGAATACTGGGTTTGGAAGGTGCCCCTTTCTTCTTGTCTGGAGATGGAGTTATTGGTGCCAAAATTATATCATATCTTTTGTTTAAGGAGCACCTCACAGATTTTTCATTAATGATAGATATAGGGGCCCAATGACGGGAGTTAGTGTGGATCCTCACCTAAATTTCAAACCATACAGAGGCCGTACAGGCCGGCTCAACATGGCATGGTTTTTAGGTACGAGGGCGCTCTCCACATAGCCTAAGACAGGGTGCCCTGTGATCTGCTTACTTTAATCCTACTAGATACCTTTTATTTGAGAAGCTCCAAGAAACTAATGCTACTCATAAGGCACCCCTCTGTTCCCAGGAGAGGTTAATTACTTCACCAGTCGAGAGGAGGGTCTCTCCTTGTCCCAGTCCCCTCTCCTTTAGATCTGACACCATGGTTGACTCTGTCTTGGTGCCCTCCACCTATAACTACTTACCTTTATATAAGAAAGGAGGAATATGTTGGGAGCCGTTTCCCCCCCTAAAGATTGTTACAGAAACCATCACCTTGGGGAGCCTGCAGGGAACCCCAAACCCATAATTATGTTAAGAATAGTCCTATTGGCAAAACCTGCCCCACACCCAATTAGCTATTCGCTAATTGCTAACGAACCTAATCTGATAGCGGAACTGCCTTAAATTCCAGCTATCCAGGGAACTAGGTGTGGCAACTCCTGACTTCTTGGCCTACCTGACCGGATGTAGGTTACGTGACTGGGACCACGCGGCCAGATTCCATGCTCCTGTGCCCTACTCCCCAAGCCCTCATTCAGGGGGTATATAAGTCGTTACCCTGTCCCTAATAAACGGAGGCTTTGACAAAAAAAAAAAAAAGAAAAAAAAAGGTTAACAACTGAACTATCACTTATACCAGTTAGGGGAGAGACAATCAGTTTTCTACGATGAGTGACACTGAGCATGTCAACTAATTTTGGGCAAGCCTCATGTTCAGGAGTAATTGACCAACAACATATAGTTGGACTCCACAGGATTTTGTCTGAGCTTTATTTGGTTACAAGTTGGGCTTTTTGTTTGTTTTCAATCTTTTTTTCTTTCTTTTCTTGGTATGACTTTCTTGTTTCTAAGTTTTGGAAGATTTTATTGTTGTACAGGATTTTTGCTTCTTGTTAAAGAAAGAACTTAAAGTTGGGTGGGTAGGGATGGGGAAAAGATCTGAAGGGACTTGAGGGAGAGGAAGAATATGATCAAAGTGTATTTGAATTTGAAAATTGTTTTAAATAATGGAAAACATAATAAATTAATTTAAAAATAAAAAAAAAAAAAAACATTTAAGTGTTTGGTGGTGGGGCCTCTTAAATGAGCTGGAAGGTTCTGCAACTAAAGCAGAGTCAGGAAGCCTCTCTTATATGAGACACACTTGCCTCTAACAAACAGAGCCCACCTGAGAAAATACTGCTACCAAAAAGCCATGCATATGCCTAATTCTGTTCTCTTTTGTCTAGAAGTACTTCCCAAGCTCTCTCAGAGTTTAAGTGGATTCAGTTGTCCCCATTGGTGCCATTTGAGGTTTCTGTCCTGCCCTGTTCTCCTTGCCCTGCCCCTACTTCCTGCCTCGTTGCCACATCTATGCTTCCTGCCTGGCTCCTGGCCAATCATCATTTTATTAAACAAGTACAAGAAACAAATCTTTACAGGGTAAAACTGTTGTCCCATAACAACAACAGAAAATAAATTTGTTAATGTTATGTCTCATGATATTAATAAGGAAAACTAGTAATTAAAAAAGTAAGAATGATGTAAAAATGGAAGCATTTTTGATAAGTATTTGTGCATGGAGATTTAAAAAATATCAACAAGGAAAGAGAGGTGAAGATGTAATCCTACCCCTATTTGAGGAGGTATTAGCAATTTATAGCTGCTAGGATAGAGAGGTGGAGAATATGGTTGAAAGAAAGAAAAAAAACAGTAAAAAAACATTTGTTTTACATAAAGATAAATATGGTTCAGAGAGCATAGAATAATTATTAGCACTGCCAAAGAATTCCTAAAGATGGGTTTTTCAGGAAGCTGAAAAATTACACCTCAAACACCTAGAGGGAACATGGAGTAGGAACAGGAAATAGGGTGGCACAAATCCAAATAGTCTGTCCTCATTGATGTACCTCTTTTAAAAGGCTATACTCTCTAGAGTTCATAACCTCACTAAACAGCACCTGGTGATCAAGATCTCAAATATATGAACCTATGGGAGAAATTTCTTATTTAAAACACCACAAAAGGGCTTATATCTGGAAGAAGTAGATCAGTACAGGCAAGTCTAGAAAGTTCTATCTTGTCCCTCTCTTTTCATCATTTTCTGCTTTTTAGCCACCATGTGATATTGGTGTGTATCATCAGACTCTGATTCCATGAGATTGTGCCTGAACAAAGCCAAGAAACAATCAACAAAGCCACCCATGAGCTAAAGTCTGAAACTATCCTCTGGGTTTTCCTCCTTTCACACTAACCTAGATACTTCTCATAGTGGTAAACATATAAATCCTCTTCACCAGATTAGATTCAAGGCTGTCTACCATAAGAGAAGCCCCATCATCTTCAGTAGTCACAGTTGGAAAACTGCCTTGGCATAATCTTTTGAGAAGTGTTTCCTATATAGAGAATCAAAAAGCAAACACAGATGATCACTCTAGTTTTCAAGCGTTATGAGATAAAGTTATACATAATGTCATTTAGTCCTTTTCTTTGAGGATTAGAAATGGTTATCTTTCAGATATGCCCCTTGGGTCTATAAAAGTTTTTGTTCTTGACATTTTTTTCACTGTAAGTGCCTGTGGTTTGAGACATATTTCACTTTAAGGCCTATTCAGTAACAAAGCCATTTTTTCTTTATTTCATATGTAGAGATAATTCTTTGGTTTGGAGAATGTTTAATTGTTCATTATATTTACCTAGCAGCATGGATATTGAAATTATGGGCATTCGTGACAGTGAGTGATGATCAAAATTTTCCAGCAGTAAGAAGTGACTTTGAGGTCTCTGGGTTACTGCAACCTTCACAGTGAAAAGGAATACAAATGTGGGAACTAGATCACTTAGGGACATAGCACACATAAGAAGAGATAAAATCCAAAATGATAAAACAATTCTCTGACTACTGTGTCAAAAATGTTTATTGCTACTGATTTCAGCTTTGATTGTATAGCTTTACATGCTACAAAAATCAGAAATGCACATTAAGAAATAATGAGTCAGAAAGGTTTTCTTACATAAAGTACAAAAATATAACAACAATTCAAATGATGTCAAAAGCCTAAACATGAATAATTGGTAAACGAATTGCACAGACAATTTGTTCAGTAAATTTAGAAAAACAAGGGGTCACAAGTAAAATGAGTATTAATGACTTTTAAAATTAATACGCGTGTGGTGTTCTTGTATCATTCCCAAAAGATCATGTCTAAACAAGCTTTCAAGTAGCACCTAGAAGGGATTATACACCCCCGGAGGGCTCAATACATCCTAATCATCATACTATCAAAAGGTGAGAGATACCTCATTTAATCCAGCCCTGAGGCATCCCTCTTAAACAATCCTAGAGAGAGGAGAGGCTATCTGAGTTTGAAACTCTTCTTTGAGAATCTTTTATATAACAATTTCTGCTTTAAAACCTCCCAATTTAAACCAAATAGTGTTTTTGTGTGAAATTGATTTTAGTGTATCTGCAAACAATCACATCATAATTGTTCAGGTGAAATATTACTTCTTAATCATGTATCATGTCTGTGTACAATACACATCTGAAATACATTATTCATTTACATATATAAGCATCTATGCAATACGGTGCTGTAAATTAAATATTATATTAGTCGTTACTATACTGCATATCAACCCAAACATAGTAGCCCAAAATAGCATATTTGATTGTTCACACAACATTTTTAGTGGGTCACTGGATAATTCTGACTGAGATTTATACTAAAAATCTGGACTGAGGTGCTACGTTGGGCTGTTGTTACTTCCAGACACCAGGGAGAGATTCTGCTTTTTTGCTTAATGGTCAGTGAGCAGACCTCATAGTGTCTCTATTCTGAGTTTAATTTGGTGAGTCCTTTCAGTGTTTATTTTATATGGGGTTCTCTTCCAAAAGAGTGTAGTTGAAAGAAAGTAATGAACTAGCCAAACCTAAAGCCATGCTCCTGTACATAGTAAAGCTTAGAAATGACAGCCAAGTGATCTTTGTATTCTAATTTGGAAAATAACAGAAAGGCCATTCTACATTTAAGAGGTTAGACATCATGAGAGGCAACATTGCTGCAAGTCTTGGTCTGTGATATAGCTATCAAACGCCTGTCTCTCTAGTCCACATATCTAGGAATTTTTGATTAAATAACAACAGATTTGGAGGCAGAGATCCGAGTCCCTAATTTTCTTTATTCCTTATTGAGTGCAAAAGGATACAATAAAGAAACTGTCAATATGGTGTAAGATCTATTATTATTGTTATTATTACTACTAGTGTAGGTACTAGTTAGAAAGAAAATATTCAAAAGCATCAATTGTTACATTTAATTATATATTTTGGTTAATTCTCTACATTTTGACATTTTGCATTCTTATTCGCATTCTACAAAACTGTGCTGATAAGGTAGAGCTAATAATTTCCATTTTACTGCTAAATTTATGGGCATAATTTTCTGTTATATTTATCTTCAATAATTTCATAGTTATGTTTCTTGAAGAGTTTCATGTGACATTTTGTCTGTCTTTTCTTAAAAAACAAGTGTTTTCATCTTGCTCTTTATAGTTGATTATATCACACCTTTTCTTTCCTATCTTTGCAAATCAGTACACACACACACACAAACACACACATATGGTGGCTCACAATCATTTGTAATTAAATATAGTGCTCCTTGAGAAACAGACCTGGTCATTTGTCCTCATCAACTGAGACCATTTACTCCATATGCACAAGCACAACAAAACCACCATGTACGGACTGCCCATGCATGCTTCAGCATTAACAGAACATAAATTTCATTAAAAGTATGTATGTATATATGTATATACACATATATTCATTTAATCATATGTGTGTATGGAATTTTAGAGTAATGCTTAGTGTTTATAATATACATATATATGTATATTGTATATGTATAGTGCTTATATAATATATATTGTTTATAACAACTAACATAAGTCTATTTTCAAATATTATTATATTTTCAAATAGTATTATATTATTTCTTGAGTATGGTGAGTTCCCCATGAAATGAAAATAAGCTTTCTTTTATCTCTATGCTTTCATTTTTATTATTTGTTTAATTTTCACAAATAAATATAAATGAATATATACATATAAAATTGCATCAAAAGGACATTGCCAAAGTGACAAAAGAATTATACTAGTAGCTCCCATGAGTCAAAGACAGCAAAAATAATTATTTGACTGATGAAGACTAGCCCCAAGGAATTTTTATGTCAATGTTATATTTATACATTTTAACATGAATCTGCATGGATCATAAGATGCTATATAACTACAGCTGACCAATTCATGGCTTTAATTTTAATAATTATTAAAGAAGACATAATTTTGAAACACCGAGGTAGAATATGTAGTACATCCTTATAGTATCTTTAAACCTTCTTACAAGATAAAATTATTCAAGAACATTTTTTATTGAAAGTAGGTTTTTTACTTTTTTTTGAAAGTAGATATTTTGATTATGATTTTATATCCTTCCCGCTTCCTACAACAACCAAATCCACACCTTTTGATTCTGTCTTCATGAGGATAAAAATATGCACATAAAAGAATAATAGAATTAATAATAATGATAATAAAGTAAAATTAAATAAAATAAAAACAGAAAAACCAGAATAGGACAAAACAAAGAAACAAAAAAGGGACCAAGAAAACACTCAAGAAATACATATAGCCACAGCGACACACGTTTACACACACCGAAATCTGCTAAAACACAGAACCAGAAGCCAACATATATACAATGTATACAAAAAGGGCCTGTTTAAAAAAGAAAAGAAAAACTGTAAAAAGGTTGACAAAGCTTTGTAACACAAAGAACCTCAAGAACATTTTAAGTGACTGAAAAAGATAAGAATCTCTAATTTATCACCTGAAAAAAACCTTGTCAAACTTCTGAAAAAATGTCCTTCTAAAGAACAAGCCAGTAATGACAGTGATTCATCAACTGTGGTTTATAACACACACGAATTAGGAACAATAAAATGTAAAATGAATTTTGTATTGCACAGTGTGCTGGTGTAGTATTTTAAATCAAGTTTTATATGATTGGTTATTTTATAATCCAATTTTAAGCAGTATTCACAATGCACTGAGGCTTACAATATTTCAGGCAAATGCTAGTCACCATTTTATTGCCTCCGCTTTACATATAACCGAACAATCCAAGAGGCAACATAATTTTTTTCTAGAACAGAATACAAATCTGAGGCACATTTTAAAGACTTAATTCAATTTTTTCTTTAAGTCATAGTCATTGTTAGTTCCAGCATGGAAAATCGTAGACAATTTTGTGTTTGAATTCTATAGATCAGCCATATGTCGTGACGTAAAATAGATCCTTTTCATAACTACTGGTAAATATTGCCCCAAAACTTCAAAGTCAGGAACCTTAGCTAACTCTCATGGAAAGTAGCCCTGGGCCTAGGATTAGACTGTATTTCTTCTTTCTGCTGAAGGTGCTGTTCTCCACAATGCAGGGATTAGACTTCAGTGATGAAGTTGAGTTTAGCTCCAGTCACCTTCCTGTAAAGAAAAGGACAACCTGTACCTTCTCTGAATCACCTACTTATTATTATACTCCTTACTCCAGCAAATACCTAAAGAGAAACATTGGAAAGTTCCTGACCAGAAAGGTTAACCATTTAATATGGTATGATAATAATTTTATTACCTCCTTTTTTGTGTTCTATTTTATATTAAATCACAGGTTGATAACCATAAGTCTTTGGAAAAAATAATTACTAAGCTTCATTTAGAAAATGAGATGAGTTTACTACACCATGCATGAGACATTTAATTCTATGGTGAACTGCCAAAGCAAAAGTCCATCTCAGATATTTCTAAGTTCTGAATGTGAATGCCGTTCATATTGTCTAACTCAGATCATCTGATCAGTTTATCCTGTGTTAATTTTCAACAAGTCATAGGTTCTATCTTCCAATGTGTTGTCTTTAAACCTTGATATTAAGATATTCTTAACCTTTTCTCCCATATCTATGCTGTATATATAGATGCTTCATGAATGAGTCTTTTTTGTTTGTCCCTTTCATATTGTAGTCTTTCAATTCATGTCATATCAAGCACCAGATTCTGCTATGTTGGCTTTGGTGTTTTCATAATCTAATCTCTGACTACATATTCTATTTTTCAAATTTATCTTTGTAGTCTTCCAAAAAATTTACTCATCAGGATTGTTGGTTTCTTATGAAACTAGTTTCTTTTTCTCAACCAAACAGATGTTGCTTGGATTTGTTGTTCAGCAATTCAGTACCCATAATACTCTGTATCCCACTCATAAGTACCTTTGACATTCATTTCTTGTCTTTTTATTACAATAACTCAAAGAATTAAACAGTATAACTGATTCACACATTCACAACTTTAGTTCTTAAGTATATTGCTTACTATTTTACTGGCAGTCATCCAAATTGGTAATTTGCTTCATTAAAATTCATGATGTCTGGAAAACTCTTTAATTCCGTTCCTTATTTTAAATTCTTTTTAATGATCTTTTACTGTTTTGGCATACTTTAGATATTTCTCTCGAATATATATATGGCAAAGGTTTCTTTTTCCATTTTATCACATTGAGTAAGCTTTCCTACAAGTTGGTGGTTATTATTTTGTGTCCCTTGTTATCTTCCTGGCCAATTTCAGACTCCATAATCCAGTTACAAATGTCATATCCTTTCTCTCTCTAGCATAAATTGTGAGAGGCTTCAGTTACATAGTTTCCCCCTTTAGAATTCAGGGTTCTTTTGGTTTAGTATGAATTGTGAGAAAACTTTATCTACACAGTTTTTTCATTTTTTCATTTAAAATTCAGGGTTTATCCAGTATTGGCGAATCACAATACAGATAGATATATCTGCCAAAATATGGATGTTTGAAAACTCTCATTGTATCAATGATTTCAATTTAGTAATTTTTCATGATGTTTTATATATATTCTGTAGTAATATGGAGTGGTGCAGCTGTGTCCCTGTACCCGGCCGCCCACATGGCTTAGCTTATGCCCCGAAATAATTACACGGAAACTGTATTCTTTTAAATACTGCCTGGCCCATTAGTTCAAGCCTCTTATTGGCTAGCTCTTGCACCTGGACTAGCCCATTTCTTATAAGGTGTGTAGCACCCCAAGGTGTGCTTACCGGGGAGATTCTAGCCTGTGTCTGTCTGGAGTGGGAACATCATGGTGACTCCCGACTCAGCTTCCTTCTCCCAGAATCCTGTTCTGTTTACTCCACCCATGTAAGGGTTGGCCTATCAATGAGCTCAGGCAGTTTCTTTATTAATAAGAAATCACTCCCACATCATTTCCCCTTTTTCTGTTTAAACAAAAAAGAAGGCTTTCATTTTAACATAGTAAAATTACATATAGCAAAACAGTTATCAAGTAAGAATTACAGTTACAATATTTATATCTACTTTATCTTTTATCATAACTAAGGAAAACTATAACTATCTATTCATTCTTCAGCTCCATCAAAGACTCCAGAAGGATATAATACTAAACAAGAAATAAGAAAACTCTAGAAATGACAGAGACATCTCGCTGCCTTGACAGTCACCCAAAGTTCCTCTGTACCGTTGGGGCATCCATCTTCGGCCTTCAGGCCCATAGTATCCAGCAGACAGTTCCATGATGCAGGAAATTCCAAAGACAGTTCAGTCACTTTCTGCTGTGTCCTGCAGAATGTCTCGTAGACTCTTTTATGAATCAGGAACCCCGAAAGACCATCTCACCTTTAGGAAAGTTTAGCAGTCCTCTCTCTGCGGGTTCTTTGTGTCCAGTTTATGTATCAGTCCAGGCAAGAGCAGTCTCTTGCCCAAATGGCTATCCAACTCCATAAGGATCCTCTTCAATGCCCATCTTCCTCTTGAAGTAGATTGGTGCTGCCAGGAGCAGGCGTGTCTCATTGTCATGAAAAACCCTAAGTTACTAAAATATTTAAATGCCATATTCTGCAATCTTTGAGAGATATGAAGAATGTCTATCTAATTGAAATATATCTTTATATGTCTAGAAAATCTAACATGACTACAAGCTTGACTATTATTTACGATTATTTAACAACAACCTATATTTCCTAATTATACATTACATTTTAAAAATGAACTACACAATCATAATACCTTAATCAAGATCAAAAATACATATACATATAACAAAATTGACCTTAAAATCCATACCAATGCAAATTATTTATATCTATATCATATCCCCCTTTAAATGTAAAAGAATATTTATAAACAATATTTTGGGAACATGGGCACAGTTTCTCTCTCCAAACTGCTTCCTGCTGAATGGGGGCGTCGTTAATTAGGTCTTTCATGGTATAACCTGTGTGCCAGGGTCATCTCAGTTGGCAGTTGAGTGAAGTAATTTTTTGAGGGTGTTCACAGCAACCTTTCAGGAGGGAGTGGTCTATCATACCAAATCGGAATAGAAGAAATCCATAGGGTCTGGTCCTCTGTGAAAACAAAAGAAGAGCCGGGCGGTGGTGGCGCACGCCTTTAATCCCAGCACTTGGGAGGCAGAGGCAGGCGGATCTTTGTGAGTTCAAGACCAGCCTGGTCTACAGGAGCTAGTTCCAGGACAGGCTCCAAAACCACAGAGAAACCCTGTCTCGAAAAAAAAAAAAAAACCTAAAAAAAAAAAAAAGAAAGAAAGAAAACAAAAGAAGACCCTCTCCAAAGCATCATATCCTTAGACCCAAATTTTGAAATCATACCCTCATGATATCCATTCTGGTTCCAATTGGCAGCTCATATAATGAAATGTCTGTCTGTACTTAGCTCCTTTACAGTCAGAAATTTTAAAGAAAACACAATGTACATAATCCAGACTCTCTGTGAATTTACCATTTTTATGTGGCTTATTTTTCTTTATTTTTCTTAATCTATATCTGTACTCTGTCTCTTTAAAGACTTTACCTTTTTTAAAACCATTAACTTTATTCTCTATATTCTTTTTCTTCTCTCTCTCAAGCCTACGTACATTCATCCAACATTGTGACTCATTTAGTGGTCTTTTATGTCTGAATCTGTTCCATTGTCAATCTGTAATTCTTTACTGTCCAGGAGCACTTCTTAAAATGTTAAGCATTTTTTAAAAATTTAAGTTGCACCTTGTAAGGTATGGCCTGTAACCTGCCAAGTCTAAACCTTAACTGCACTATTATTATGATAATTAAGGTAGTTCCTGCCTGAGGTCAGCACAGTTTAGCAGTCGCAGCAGCTCCTGCTTCAGATCTATTTGGTGCTCCTGAGCTGCGCACAGTTCCTGGCACACAGCAAGTCCACATTGGAGCCGCATTTAGCAGTTTAATTCTGAGACTGAGCGTGCAGCATAGAAACTCTTTTCATCCAAGTTACAACCAAATCTGACAGGCAGAGCATTGCGCAGTCTGAAAACAGGTCTCTGAATGGCGGAAGGAATCCACCATGCTCTTTTGCCTGCTTAAGCCTGAATTAGGTGGGGAACGCTGAACCGCTGAGCCATCTGCAAGGCCTCAGAGCATTCTCCTCAGATCCCAAGCGGGAAAAGAAACATCCAGTTCCATAAAAGCCTTGAAATGCTTTGTACGCTGGCAGCACAGCCCCAGGAAGCCGTGCTTTCTCGAGTTTTTAAGTGGATTTAGCCCATCACGTCCGGGCACCACCTGTAGTAATAAAGAGCGGCGTGACTGTGCCCCTGTACCCGACCGCCCGCATGGCCCATCTTATGCCCCGATATAACAACACACAAACTGTATTCATTTAAACACTGCCTGGCCCATTATTGGCTAGCTCTTCTCGGCTAGCTCTCGCACCTGGACTAGCCCATTTCTTATAAGGTGTGTAGCACCCCAAGGTGTGCTTACCAGGGAGATTCTAGCCTGTGTCTGTCTGGAGTGGAAACATCATGGCGACTCCCAACTCAGCTTCCTTCTCCCAGAATCCTGTTCTGTTTACTCCACCCACGTAAGGGTTGGCCTATCAATGAGCTCAGGCAGTTTCTTTATTAATAAGAAATCACTCCCACATCAATATTCAAATTATCTTCTCTTATAAGATCTTCTGCAAGTTTAACTTCTATCCTCTCAATGATTTTAAAGATTCAGTTACTAATTTTCTGATGCATTTATTTCCTGGAAGTATGAATCCAATTTACCCACTAAAGAGATTAAATTTTCTACAAATTCTCTACCTTGGGTATTAATTCATGATAATATTTTTTTTATTTATCTCACTATCTATTCCCTAAAACACACATTATAAAAATCATGAGGTTTTTTTGTTCTTGGAAATTTAATGGAACTTTTCTCTTTCCAACCAAAGTGCTGTCGTAGACCTCTAGACTTGCTGTTTCGCTGTCTGTGGTTTCTTGTTTTTTGGTATGCTCTCTGTGCATCTCCCGTATTCTTATCTCTAAAACACTAGTGTTTCATCTGAGTCTCTTTTGCACTTTCAGGTTTTATACTACATACGTAGTATCACATTATACCTCTGTGGGGTGAATTAAGGTCTACTTGCTAATGAATTGTAATATGAGACTGCTCATTTGTTCCCCAGCTGTCTAGACCAAAAATAATCACACAGAAACTATATTAGTTAAAACACTGCTTGGCCTATTAGATAGGAATCTTGTTAACTAACTCTTACATCTTAAATTAACCCAATCCTATTATTTTGTAATTTACCATGGGGCTGGTGGTTTACCTGTAAGGTTCTAGGGTGTCTATCTCCTTCAGAAGCTACATGGCTTCTCCTTGACTTGACCTTCTCTCTCTCTTTCTCTCTCTCTCTCTCTCTCTCTCTCTCTCTCTCTCTCTCTCTCTCTCTGTCTCTCGGTATATTCCATCCTTCCAAAGACCCAAAACAGCTTCTTTATTAACCAATGGTAATAAAATGTATTCACACTATACAGAGGGGAATCCTGCATCACCTCTTCTTTTCTATCTAAATAAAAAGGAAGGTTTTAACATAGTAAAAATACATGTAACAAAACAGGTATCAAGCAAGAATCCAGTTTAAAAAGTTTATATTTACTTTATCTTTTATCATAACTAAGTAAAACTATTATTATAACTATCTATCCTTCAACTACATCAAATAACCCAGAAGAATAAAATATTACCTATGTTAACAGGAAGGGCATTGTAAGAAACTTACAAAAATTTAGAATTGTCCAGGCATCTCACTGCCTGGACAGCTACCCAAAGTTCTTCTGTAGCATTGGGGTATCCATCTTCAACCTACAGGCCCATAGTATCTGGTAATATCCTGGGCTTAGTCAGAAGATTTTCTATTTTCTGTTATATGAGGTTAGGCTTGTTACTTACTTATATTTAAATTTCTCCATTAATATAGTATGACTGAAAACAATAGCTCTCTAATAATGCTGATGAAAAATATGTTAATATATGCATAACACTAAGACTAATGCCTGTCTACTAACTCTTCAATAAATATTAGCTCTTGCTAACACAGTTAGGGAAGAAAACAAAACATGACTCATGTTCTACTTTATTAGTTTAAGTTCTTTCCACAAGCATTAATTAGTTTAAAAACTCAGTTCTTGCAGACTTATGGGAGAATGGGTAGGAGGTGTTCTTAGGAGGAATTCTACATAATGCCCAGTATAAGACAGTAGTAATACTTTAAAGCAAAGACTTCTCTAAGGTTCACAATGAATCTAAGTGTTGATAGTATACCAGCACTGTGATTGAACTACCTCTTGATAGCCTAGAAACTTGAAGTCACTCGGACTCCAATTCTAGGAATAGGACTAAATATGAAGATGCTGTTCCCACATATACCATATTGTAAAAGAAAAAAAGGACATTCCAAACTATCTCAGAGACGTCCCATTATTTCCATGATGATTTATTGCAGATATCGACAAATAGGGGGGAAAAAAGTAAATTTGGCATTGCCCTTTTAATTACTAAAATTGCATTCCTACTATAATCCCAATATATATGATTCTGTGTATGGAGAATATAGAAAAGATATGGTTGAAAGGAGAGATTCTTCATCAAAATCTTGATAATAATGGTAACAATGTCTTTCAATGTTGGTTATTTATTCTTGTCTGGCATTAGCGTTGGTCTGCTCTAATGATAACTATTATGTATAATATCTGCCTTGCCCAGACAATGTTGAGGAAATCTATGGAATGTAGCTATGTTTGTAAAATTAGACATGACATTTAGCTTTTTAAATATTCATCATAAAATTATGATCATCAAACTATGCCAACTGTTAATTACTTAAAGCTTATTAGTCTTTGTTTATAGATTGGATTGAGATAAAATGATCTTATGCTTTCCCATTGTCTATTATCTAAAAATCTATTGATACAAGACTTTTCACTACTACTTCACCACGGAATCTGACATTAATTGGGTATGTTCCTAATTCTAATAATAATTACATAATATTCCAGGATAATCTTGGCATAACCTAAATTCTTAAATCCTACTTCATTTATCCCCAGACATTCTTCACAAATGATTCACAACTACATCAACCACTAGATCTAAGAATATAGTGTCAAAGAAAGAGGTTACCATTTTGAGAATGAACACATTAACAGGAAGTAGAGACCAGTTGACATTTATCTGCTATCTGGCATATGGATTATGTTTACTTAGAATGATAGGATGGGAACAAAATTGACTTTAGGAGCACAAATGTTCTGTTCCATGATTAAGGCCTGGCTACATCGGGAGTCCATCAAAAATTTGTGTTGCTCTAAGACTTGAGCTGACTTTGTAGTAAATGATTATTTTGACCGATAGGGACACTGAGGTCCAGAAAGGCTGATATGTTGTGGAAGTCACAAGTAACATATGAGCAGAGTTAAGACTGGATCCAGGTCATGTGCCTCCAGGATTCAGGAATAAAAGCACTCAGAGCAGTGATATCAACCTAGAAAGCAGAGCTCTGCAGAACTCAATAAAGGAGATTCACTGGGCTTTTCAAATAACCCATAATGTCATTGTGAAAGGTTTGCCTGTGCCTTTTTATTCCATCTTTATTGCAAATGCTTTACTTAGATTCTAATCATAGATTTTAATTCATAAAGATGAAAGAAAAAATAAACTGCACACAAAGACTGTGTTCCAACTAGCCAGCATTTCCAAGAAGATAGAAAAGTATTTATTTAAAGCATTATATTATCATATTAATATAAAATAAATAAAATACATTGTAAGACTCAAATTGTTAAAATAACAAATTTACTTGAAAATCTTTAATAACTGCTACACATTTCAATATTTATATCAACTTTAACAATATGTCACTATGTGACTATCAGATATGATGAGCAAAGCTTTTATACATAAGTTTTATGATTACAAAAATAAGAATACACTATGCTTCAGAACAAAATTTAATATACACATGCAGCTGCATATCATGTATCAACATAAACTAGAAATAAACCACTGAATGACGTTGTTTATCTGCTAGGAATTGAGTCTAAGGTCTCAAACGTGCTATGCTACGAATGATTTGTATTTGCACCTACTGAAATTTATTTTATAAGCACATTTAAGACAAACATATAGAAGAACGTATTCTTCAAACAGAAACTTAATTAACTGATTAAACACCAAAGTACTATATCATAAAATAAATTTCAAAGATTAACATATGATTTAATCTAACTGAATGACTTTCCACTGTTTATCACTAACATGGGGCAAGAAACATTTTGTTAAACTACACCTGCAGTGAGTCCTTTTGATATCATACAAAGAAACCTTTGCTGATATCCTACATAAAAGGATTATAAATATTATGAAAGCTTCAAAACATCTAAATATTTTATTCAGAACATTGGAAAAACTAAAATGTGTAGTGTGGATCATATCTAAACAGTTTCTTACCACACACTATTTTGAGAAGTGTTAAGGGAGACTGTGCAGCTTCACTCCCTCAGACTACTTCTTTAAAGTCATGGAGAGTGCTCTATTTTTAGGTATAACACTTACTTATATCTATGACATTTTCAACAGTAAACTAATTGTGTCAGAGAGATGATATTGCTATGAAAATGTTATAAAAATTGTAACTTTATACTCCATCAAATTAGATAGTAGCATATGGATTATTGAACTATTCATTTGAATACTTATTTAGGATATTAATTATGACTTCTTGAATCATTTTATATATATATATAAATACATATACATATATATGCTTATATATAATATAGCTTCCTAAGTGGTATCTCTTATAGCTCTTATTTTGCAAGGGCCTACACAATCATTTTAAAATAAGAAAATTATGTTAATTAATTTTAATTCATATGGAAACACAAAAGAATCAAGATAATTACAACAATCCTAAACAAAAATACACCAAAAATGTAGCAGATATCACCATCCCAGATGTCAAGTAAAGTAATATTACAAAGCAAAGGAAATCAGAACAACATTATACTGCCTAAAGCAGACAAAATAACCAATTCATTAGACTTCAGGACCCACATCCAAGCCCACAGTTCTGAAGTTACCTGATTTTTGAACAAGAAGCTAATAATACAAAACAGAGGAGCCGGGCGGTGGTGGTGCACGCCTTTAATCCCAGCACTTGGGAGGCAGAGGCAGGTGGATCTCTGTGAGTTCGAGACCAGCCTGGTCTGCAGGAGCTAGTTCCAGGATAGGCTCCAAAACCACAGAGAAACCCTGTCTCTAAAAACCAAAAAAAAAAAAAAAAAAAAAAAAAAGAAACCCTAGAACATTTATTTTTTTAAGTTAATTACATGCCTGTATATATTTTGAAATTACTTTGAACCTGAGTATTTGCCACACGATGACTTAATAAATTTTAACTTTCAATTAAAAAAAATAAAGTTCATTTATGGCTAACGATTGAAAAAAAGAACATCATTAAGCAAAAGGTACATATACAGTGAAGTATACTATCCAGTGAGTAAAGAAGCAGACTTAAAGTATTTGAAAAAATTACCAGCTACACATTTGACAGTCAGTATCTAGAACATGCTAAAATCTACATTAAAATCATACATATGAAGAAAAGAAACTATTTGGATTTTTAAGAAAATGAACCATAGAATTAAACTAAGAGATCTTAAGAGATATATTTAATGGATTTTTTTTGTTTATTTTATTTTTTTTAGTTGTTGCAAAAAAAAAAAAATTTCTGCCTCCTTCCCGTTTCCCAGTTCCCTCAGCCTCCTCGCACACATCGTCCCCTCCCCCCTACTCTCCTACCCCTCCCCCCTCCCCCCACTCCATTTCCCCTCCCTCTGGAGAATGAAGAGCAGGTCAGATTCCCTGCCCTGCGGGAAGTCCAAGGTCCTCCCACTTCTATCCAGGACCAGGAAGGTGAGCATCCAAACAGGCTAGGCTCCCACAAAGCCAGTTCATGTATTAGGATCGAAACCTAGTGCCATTGTCCTTGGCTTCTCATATTTAATGTTTTAAAATGACTGAGAGGTATCCAGTGCCCAGGAGGGTAACTATTCCTCGCTACTAGGGGAAAGTGTCCCCAAAGAAAGTGTTACAGTCCTTCTCTACTCCTCTCTTCTCAGTCTCTGGCTTCCCCAAGGAAGTGGTAACAACTTCTCTCTGCTGGTGGAAGGTTTCCCCAGTGAAAGTCTTACATCTCTGCTCTGCTCTGCTATATCCCTGCTTTAGTGAAGGAAAGTTTTCATCTAAACCTAATTCAAGAGATTTATTGGGAAGGAAGAATCCAGGAGAGTGGTGGCTCCCTCTGCCCGGGTGAAAAATGGCAGCATCAAACTGAACAGGTGTGGGGCTTATATACGGCTTCTTAGGGGCAGAATTTTTCCAGTGAGAAGATTTTTCAGGGTGGGACTTGGTCAAATTTCAGTACCTTGATCTCAGATTGTCTAGGTCTCTGCTCATGGACTGGTTGGTTTTCTGCTAAGAGATTAGTTCGTTTTCCTGCACAAGGTTTGGTGAGTTTTTTTGCTTAGTTGGTCAGGGACAGATACAGCTCTGATTTCTAGGCAAACGTGTATTTCTTTCACTGGCCCTTTTTAACCATTTGGCTCTAGTTTCAGCATCAGCGAATATTTCTTTCACTGGCTCAGACGCTAGTGCCAATTTGCGTGTCTTTGATACTGGTTTCAGGGTCAGGGTGTATTTCTTTGGATCTAGGTTGAGGGCTCTGGTATTTCTTTCACCTTTCACTGACTCTGGATTCAGGGCCAGGGTGGCTTTTCTGTTTGTTTGTTTGTTTGTTTTGTTTTGGCTGGCCTTCTTGCCCTTCAGCTGTGCTTCAAAATGTCATAGATAAATAGAGGGATGGATTGATGCATGGATGGAGGATATATTTATAGATAGATGATAGGTTAGATAGATAGATAGATGATAGATGATAGATAGATAGATAGATAGATAGATAGATAGATAGATAGATGATATATGATAGATAGATAGATAGATAGATAGATAGATAGATAGATAGATAGATAGATAGATAGATAGATGACTGATAATTTTATACTATGGATTAAAATCACACAGTACTACATACTTTCGCATTTTTCCAGTGTTTAATTATACTCACAACTTTAAAACATATATCTTAAATAAAAAATATGTTATCTAGCTTGCACAAATCATATAAGTAAAATAATGGTAAGTTAAGCAAGAAATATATCTTTCTAGTCTGTGAATCTATTGCTGTTCAATTTTTCCTTTGGTAAATACTTACAAATTATGACAAGTGCATTAGAGTGAAAAAAATTAGGTTACTCTAAAGTATTTCTGTACAGAAATAACTTAGTAAGCTTCATTAAAATTGAGTCACTATGGAAGACCTGTTGGGAGAAATGACATTTAAACTGAAAACTACAGGAAAAGTAGAACTTAACTTTTGAAAAATGAAAAAGTAGCGAGGAATAAGAGGTCTCAGGGAGAGGGTGATTGAACAATGAATTCCATTAGAGAAGTCTCACAAAACAACACATGTTCTGTAAGTAGTCTGAATGTGTACCCTACCAACTGAATGTGTTATTAAATTGATATTTGAACTTTAATATCATCTGAAAGTGCCCTGAATGGTCCAGGAATTTCTTAAGCTTTTTTTTTTTTTTAGGTTTTGGCGCACGCCTTTAAGCTTTATTTTGAACCTCTATGATCTTAAGGATAGCTTATAGTTCTTCTCTTTTTGGTGCCTTTAGGTCATAATATGTAATATACATATGTAATATGTAATATTAAGAATACTTACCTTTTATAATAAATGTTCTAAGTAAATCTTAAACAGATTAAGTTTTGATTAAGTAATTATTAAAAGTGATCCAGGTAATCAAACTAGTTCATGAATGTCAATATCAATACCAGAAAGAGTTGCAAAGAACAATAAGATTTTTTAAAATACAGTTAAGAGATACTAGAACCAGGCCTGATGGCATATAATCTACAATACCAGCATATGGGAGGTGCTAATGTGAGCATCTGGAGTAAAGTGGAGTAAAGGTCATCCTCAGTCACATAGTAAATGAAACTGGATTACATGACACACAATCCAAAGAACAAATACAGCTCTTCTTGGAAGTTCTGATAAAATTCTGTATTAAAACCATCAGGTCTTGGGCTTTTTTTGGTTGGGAGGTTTTTTTATGACAGCTTCTATTTCCTCACGACTTATACGTCTATTTAAATTGTTCACCTGGTCTTGATTTAATTTTGGTAAATGGTACTTATCTAAAAACAAGTCCATTTCTTTTATATTTTCCACCTTTGTAGCATATAAGCTTTTGTAGTAAGACCTAATGATTCTCTGAATTTCCTCAGTTCGTTCATTTTGCACAATAGAAAACATTCAATACCTGGCTAGAGTATTCATGGCTGCTACCGAGGTTCATATAAGTGTTTTCTATAAACACAGCTAATCTATTAAGCTATCATTAGATAGTCTAATGGGAGAGGCCAACCAATTTTCCTCCCACTATTGGCTAGTTTTTGGTGTTTTTTTCTGAGAAAATTCACAAATGAGCACCTAAACAAATAAAAATAAAGCATTTCAAAGATCAGATAAAAAAAAAAAACCTACCATGACACATACCAGAACCTAAGTGAGGAATGCAATATTTCTTCACCATCTGAGACATAATATAGCTAAATAACATTCTTGAAACTGTCTCTCTGTGGCTAGTTCTGCATAAGATGCTTCAATGTAAGCGATATATGTGTGGGATGACTTTCACATTTTTCTTTCCAAATACTACAAAGTAGAAAGTTCAGCAGGTACTCCCACAAAATTGAAACTCTAATAAATATTAAAAGGGATATTTGATATAAGAAAAAATGTTGCAATTAAAGTTGTGTACTTAGCCATCACAGAGCGGTATGGGCAAATTAGAGTAATTTAAAACACAAAGCCTTTAGTAAGTGTTGGCTTTGCTGTTTTTTTTTTTTTTTTTTATTTTTCAGTAGCTTTAGGTAATTATACTGGTATAGTTTGGTTCTTCTGAGAATTAAGGTATGTCTTAAACTTTTAGCCCAGTAACCAAATAGTATAGTTCCCTATTTATATTTAGCTTATCTTAAAAGAAGGGATCATAACACCGGCTTTACTCACTGTGATAGCTACTCTTGGTTGTCAGCTTGATTACATCTGGAATGAATTACAATTCAAAAATGGAGGACACGCCAGTGAGAAATCTTTTGGTTTCGTTAGAAGTGGGTGAATCCACTTCTAGTTTGGACTCTTGATCTGAATGTAGAGGCTGGACGACATTTAATCTGTCCTATACTTTCTGCCAGAAGTATATAAAAGATCGTAGAGAAGGAAGCTTCTGTTCTTTGCCTACTTGCACTCACCTGGTTAGTATATACATTGCTTCACTGGTCTTGGAGCCTACTTCTCTGAGAATCCAGAATATATTGAAGATCAGATGAGATATTATCCAGCCCTCTAAACTGAGCAGTTACTGGATTCTTTGACTTTATGTTCACAGCTGGCCATTGTTGGATTAGCTGAACTGTAAGTCATTCCAATAAATCTTGTATATACATGAGAAAGAGAGAGGGGAGGGAGGGGGAGAAAGGAGGTGGAGGGGTAGAATGAGGGAGAGAGAGGGAGAGGAAGAAACAGAGACAGAGAGAGATTCATTTTATAATTTCTGATAATTCCTGTTACTCTATTGAAGGATGTAGTACCACAAAGAGCTGACTTGCCAAGTGATCATGCAAGATGCTATTGGTTAGTGGTGACTTTGTTGTCTGTGCCCCTCAAAATAGCCAGAATGGGGTCTCCGGGCTGTAGACTACCCCTGTATTTCCAGTAGCCAGAGCCCCAGAGGTTCTGAGTTCACAGAGAATGTTCACAGTACAAGCCTTCACAATTCGACAAGAAAATCCTGCATTGGACCTGCTTTTTAATATCTATAAGAGATCTCGCCCCTTTTTCTGCCTGTATAATGATAGAACTCACAATTATTACCTGCTGTGCTGGGATTTTGTCCGCCAAAAGTCCTTAACAAGTCAGAATCAGGCAAAGAAAGCTCGATTCTGTGAAGAAGCTGCATTGGTTACACAGACTAAGGCATCATTTCTTAACCTGTAAATCGCAGCTCTTTAGAAGGTCACATATAGGTTATTTTGTACAATTTAACTTATGCTTAATGGCACTGGCAAAATTATAATTATGAATTGCCAATAAGATGATTTGATGGTTGGGGTCATCACAATAGGAACTACATTTAAGGGTCACAGCTTTAGGAAGGATGAGAAGTGCTGCTAAAATATCTTAACTAATACACTCACTAAAAAGTGAAAATAAGGAAATATTTCATCATTATTCTAATACACAGGATAGGTAAATGCAGAGATGACCAGGCTGCTTAAGGTAGCATGTAAATTACAGTGGGATGTAGTGAGAATGCTGCATGTTAATCAGCAATGCAATAAATTTGTTCATCTGCTTATGATGGAGCGTGTGTGTGTGTGTGTATGTGTGTGTGTGTGTGTGTGTGTGTGTGTGTGTGTGTGTTGATGATTGGGTATTATACAAAGGACAAAGATCTTTTCATTATGAACTCAGTATTACTTAGTCTATAAATATATAAAATATAATGTCAGTACAAGAAATCTATAATTGTGAAAAATAAGTAAAATTTGCTTTAATCCTGAAATTAGGAAGTTTCATGTGGTTCTGCAAACCCTGAATGCTGTAATTATCTGGAAGTGAAAAACTTCTGTAGACAGAAGGAGACAAACTCAGAATTTCCCAGAGAAATATATGGCAGTATTTTTAAATGAAGCAAAAGACAACGGGGAAGTTATAGCCCTAGGAAAACTGTATAAATTATAATTTGTAATAGGATACAACAGAAGGTTTTTGTCAAAGGCACTGCTTGTCTGACAAATATTTTTATTACTTCTTAATATTTTTGAGATCAAAATATAATTACATAATTTCTCTTTTCTTCCTCCAAACTCTTCCTCCTAGCAATCCTCAAATGCATTGCCTTTTCTTTCATTGATTTTTGTTATATGCATATATATGCATACATATATACAGATACATGCCTATCTATAACTTTTCCACTCTGCATGTTACATGTATGTAGATTTTTGATAGATTGTTGAATGTTGTGATATATAATTTACAAATTGGTGAATTACTGAAATGCAATAATAGTACTGAAAAAGATGTTGGTTTTGATTCCAGTATAAACAGAGTAAAAAGCTTGTGTTTGTATTTTTGCAAGTAATATGTTTGCTCACTGTGGGATCTACCCATTAATTTGTTCTTGGGGTTCAGTCAGAAGTAGGATTCTGCCTTTGAGTGGATTGGTAAATGTTGATATCTTTTAAACAGAAGATTGATGCTGTGGACAGGAGCACATTTTAAGTGGTAAAAATACAGACTTAAATTTTTGCCATATCAAGCTTGAAATATAGTTGTTTTCCAAGTGAATTTGCCACATCAAATAATGGATTTCTCAGTTTTCGATTTAAGACAGAGGTCAGGGATGGTTACACACATTGGAATTCATTAGTGCTGAGATAGTATTTTGTTCCATAAGCCAGATGAGGCCAACACTGGAATAAGTAAAAAATTTAAAAAGGACAGAAGGAGCTCACACACCCAGCACTCAGGCTCTAGAAACACATTTATCAAGTTGAAAGATACATAAAATAGAGCAATGACTTTTTTTTTCTTAAAACATCATTGACCATGAGGCCTAAAGTATGATAAAAAAAAGAAACTGTGACAGTATGTCTTTAAAAACGTAGTGGAATCTGTATTTTTAGAGACAGAGTAATAAGTTTTAATGGAGGCAAATGAATATTAAATAAAATGAGAGGTTGTAAATTAACAGTCAAATTTAGCTACATAGATGTACTTGGTAACCTGGATAAAATTATTTTTGAAAGAGTACCAAAGAAAACAACCATTCTGAGTAAAGTAGCCCAGACACAGGAACACCAATATCACATATTTTCTTCCATTTTTATCATTCCTTAAACATATATAAACTGACTCATAAAAAATTAAAACTATCACAATGTGCAAAATTAATGCTGATTTTTATAGTTTTATTTTTAAAGATATATTTTATTTTAATTATAGTAACTCTGTGTTTGTACATACACATAAGTACAAATATTTTCAGAAACCAAATTCTTTGGATCCCAGAGCTATCAGTACATGTGGTTGTGATCTGCCCTATGTGGCTGCTCAGAACTGTAATCATGCCCTATATGAGAGAAAATGCTTATAACCATTGGCCTGTCTCTCAAGTCCCTATTCATGGCTTGAAAATAAAAATATTAGTTATTCTGGAATCAATCTAATATAAGATGTCATATTTTTCTCATAAAATCTAATTAAAGTATAATGCTATATAATCAGATCAATTATTCTCAATAAACAAATAGAATTCTTAAAAACTCATATAACTCATAAACTGTACATATAATCAATAATAATTTAGCTGATAAACAATTCAATCATTTCTGGGGAATATTATGTGCATCTTTCATTTTAGAAAACAAGATAAAGAACTCAGGAGAGACATGGAATCGAGATGTAAGAAATGATCCAAATGAACGGACAATTATGCTCCTTAAGAAACCTAGACACATCACCTGCTATAAATAAGCTTCAATTTTATTCTTTTCCAAAAGGTGCTAATATTAACTGACGTCAATACATTTAGAGAATACAAATTTCACAGAACAGTAAGGTTTGCCAATACCAAATGCATTAAAAAAAAAAACAAGTAAAAGGAAGATGGAGAAAATTTCTAACCTTTTAATATTGTGAAAATGAATGAATGTTGGGACTGTTGGTGGCAACTTATTGCCTTGTTCTATTTATGTGTAATTATTTATTTACTACTAAGTGTTTAGTTAAAACACTGTCAAATTAGATAATAGTAAAGTCCATTGGGATTTGAAGGATGCAAAATACCTCCATTATCATGGTATTAATAGGGAAAAGCTGACGAGAAAAACCCAAGTGAATACACAGGGAATAAAACAAGGTGTGTCTAAGAATTTCAAGCGAAATATCAAAGTTGAAAGGATTGATACAAGGACAACTGAAATATTACAATCCTCATACCATTTATTCTGGGCATATAAATAGATCATAGTTTGGGTTAAACGATTAAAATTAGTCTTATCATTGCTATCATTAGTTCCACAAAAATATGATCCTTATTACTTATGAGTTTCAGGATTTATGATTCAGAGTGGCATATTGATTAGTTAAATCACTGCATCCTAAGGCTAGACATATAAGATCAACTACCTTCTCATGCATAAACCTGTCAAACTGGCTTAGTCAAGAACAATAAGCCCAAAGCTATTTCCTACTTTCAGGAGAGAGGCAGAGATTAATACCATACTTAAAAATATAAAAAGCTTATAATTTTCCCTAAAACCATAAAATCTTTCAGTCTTTCATTATAGAAGCTAAATGGATATTTTAAAATGACTCTAACCCCCTCAAGCTCAATTAGATGGTAGAACTGTCACCATGTCCGATGTCGTATTGTTGTTAGATACACGGTTACTCTCCAGGTACTACGCGCTTACTCTCCAGGTCCCAGGCTGTACTATAGTGCTCAGAGAGACCATAAATATCTAGTTGCCTCGTAGAATTACACTCTGTCCCATTACATTCATGACATCATGATGACCATGAAAGGAAATCCTGAGATACTTTATATGAAGGCAAGCATGCTAATAATCTGCATGCCAGGGGGTAGGAAGGAAACTTTACAAGATATGGAGTGTTCCTAATTTCATATGAATATCAAAGGATCTGATAGGCATAAGTAGTATACTAAAAATTACTCTTCAAAACTAAAATATATATGATTATGTATGTCACTTCTTCCTACAGACAGGAAAATATGGTGCACGGCTGATAATACTCTGTAGCTAACACATTTCTTTGATCAACACATTTGCTAACACAGAAATTTGCCACGTTATCCTGACATTGGGAGTGACAGAAGACTGCAGTGGACCAACTCTGATCTCCTTTAACTCAGTCGCTTTGTTAGAGAGGCATCTGCAAGTTAGGGTTTGAAATCTGAATTTGGAAGAAGGGAAATCAATCCATAATATGAGTTCGAAGAGCAAGAAAGCTAGGGAATCCTGTGTGTACAATGTAAGTCAGACTCGGAGGCAGAAACAGAACTGAAGGCCTGAGTAGGGACGAATCGATTTTATCTGTTAATTTTAAGTATATGACTATATTTAAATGATCTCAGAAAGAAAAATGGAGCATGGACTATACTGTCATCTTGGTTTCTGGTGTATTTTTCTGATTTGTTATATCATTTTTTTTAATTTAATTGTGTAAATGTAGAAAATCTTTCAAAAAGATAAAAGTTAATTTTCTTTCTTGAATGCTGTCTCATCATTTACTGAATACTTACATATGGTGAAAATAAATAGTTTTCAGTTCTTTAAATGTTGTTGTTGTTGTTTTGCTGAGACAGGGTTTCTCTGTAGCTTTGGAGCCTGTCCTGGAACTAGCACTTGTAGACCAGGATCGCCCCAAATTTACAGAGACCCACCCGCCTCTGCCTCCGGAGTGCTGGGATTAAAGGTGTGTGCCACCACTACCCAGCTCAGTTTCCAGTTTCTAAGTCAACCAAAATATGCCAATTATGCTGGCCTCTTCATTATTATTCTTTTAAAACTAATTTAAAATTCTGTGAAGGTTATTTAATGCATATTTCAATAACAATTGACATAGTAGTCCCCTCAAATAACTAAATTATTCAGTGTTCAAAAATAAATAAAATAATTCAGTGTTCAAAAAGAAACCATCTTTCCTAGCTGCAAAGCTTTTAGATGCTAAATGAAAGAAAGCTAAGAAATAATCAAATATCTCCTTATGCTCCTGATTTGGACCTTGAGATTTTTGTCCAGTGCTCCAATGTGGGTCTCCGTCTCTGTCTCCTTTGATCGCCTGATGAAGGTTAATATTCAGGAGGATGTCTATATGTTTTTCTTTTGGGTTCACCTTATTTAGCTTCCCTAGGATCACTAATTATAGGCTCAATGTCCTTTATTTATGGCTAGAAACCAATTATGACTGAGTACATCCCATGTTCCTCTTTTTGGGTCTGGCTTATCTCACTCAGGATAGTGTTTTCTATTTCCATCCATTTGCATGGAAAAATCAAGAAGTCCTTGTTTTTTACTGCTGAGTAGTACTCTAATATGTATATACTCCATACTTTCTTCATCCATTCTTCCATTGAAGGGCTGACGAGGGAGGGGGACTTGATTGGGGGAAGGGAAGGGAAATGGGAGGTGGTGGCAGGGAGGAGGCAGAAATCTTTAATAAATAAATAAATAAATTTAAAAAAAAGAAACACAGAAAAAAAGAAATAATCAAATATATTTTAAGATCTATAACATGTCAGTTTTGAACACAATAAATATAAAATATAAAATATAGAAGCTTTTTGGTTTAATTCTACTTTTTTTGTTTTGTTTTCTTTTCTTTATTTATTTTTTATTTTATTTTATTTATTTATTTATTTTTTGTTTTTTCGAGACAGGGTTTCTCTGTGGTTTTGGAGCCATTTATTTATTTATTTATTTATTTTATTAAAGATTTCTGTCTCTTCCCCGCTACCTCCTCCCATTTCCCTCCCCCAATCAAGTTCCCCTCCCTCATCAGCCCAAATCAGGGTTTCCTGCCCTGTGGGAAGTCCAAGGACCACCCACCTCCATCCAGGTCTAGTAAGGTGAGCATCCAAACTGCCTAGGCTCCCACAAAGCCAGTACATGCAGTAGGATCAAAAACCCATTGCCGTTGTTCTTGTTTTTAACATGAAACTGATCAACCTGTTTTTTTTTTTTCCTGGTGTAACACTCTGAAGGAGACAGAGAAGGGCTCGAAATGAAGCCATTGCTTACTGTTTTACCCTAGATGGACTACTATGTGAAAGAGATTTATCACTCTGATTACCTAAGAAGAGTAATGAGACAAGGAACGAGAGCAAATTGCAGATAAGATTCTACAAAGGTAGAGATCAATGGAAAGAAAACTTTATAGAACAATCATGAGACTGTAAGCCACAAAAGATGAAAGGAAGTTGATGATCAGACACTGAGGGTCCCTGTCTCTTAGTCATTGATGATTTCTCTTGGCAATGAGTACTTAACTGCATCAGACAGATGTTGGCAGATACAAAGACAATGAAGTCAAAAAATATACAATTTCTATTAAACAGAAACTTTGAAAAAAAGTCTACAAAATACCAGAAAGTTATTAACGAAGTTTAATGATTGAACACTTGAGGGTTTAGAAATGATTACTATACTTGAAAGGGTCATATAAACTTATTCTGTCTGTGAAAGAAAAAAGGGGCATTGAATACATAAGAGAGAAAATACTCTAGGGAGAAAATAAAAGGGAATTATGTTTTGAGTATAAGCAAAGAGATCAGGTTTTTATCCCAATAGGAATATTTGATAGACATCAATTTTCTCAAAGAAAAATGAGAGCAATTCATCAGTGAATAGTTTGACTCTAGCTGCTGTCTGCTGCTTGGGTGGTAGCATGAAATAGGCAAGTAATAGGGTGTAACTTGAGTTAGGATTTTGCAGATGACTGTGGCAAAGGGAGAAATAAAAGGATCAGGGGGTCTGCAACTGAAGAATTATAGATTTGGACCATGACATCATTGCTAAAAAATGGAGGAATGAAGGTATAAATAGGGCCCAAGTGGCTAGAATTCTAGCTTTTTTGCCAACAGTACACATATTATATTATAATAAATTAGAAACTCTGTTTTAATACACATATGCAGAGTAGAATAGTATATGATAGCCAAATATGTAGAGTGGCATTTAATAAAATGCATTTTGTATATTGCTCATTTGCATAGCATGAATAATAAGATTTGAATAAAAGCGTGCCTCAAATAACCATTTTAATTCATTCATTTTATGTTTTACCTGTAACCGTTAGTGACTTGTGTTTTTCTTCAATCTTTGACTTTTGAGTTACAACATTGATGATGTTGCAAAAAGATTACAGTGTTATTTTGAAAACCTTACCTAGTTTTTCTTCATGTTATTCTCTTCAATGGTTAGAAAAATTTTATTAAATGAGGGGAAAACCTTGGTAGACTGTGGGTAAAATTGAGAATACAAATATTTAGAGGTTTATCTAATCTGATTTGTAGAATCTGTCCATTGTTTTAAGTATTACAAAAATGTATGCAGAGATTGCTTATGAGAACTCAAAATATATCACATATCTCAGACTTTCCATTGATATTAAAGATTTCTTATATTTAATAAACTTTAGATAAAGCAACATGAACTTTATCCATATTATAGTATATTATTTTTTGTTTGTGTGAGTTACTGTTGCTCAATTTTAGGGGCATTGCCTTTTGATGAAGTCTCTCACAGGGTTAGAAGTCTTTCTATTAAACACTACTGTCTGGTCTAGCTCTTGAGATGGGCCTCCAATCACCTACCCTGGGGTTACAGGCTGCAACAGTCACATCTGGTTTTATAGTTGGATGCTGAAGATTCAAACTCAAGTCTTCATGCTCAGAAAAATGTTGTCTTCAAACACCAAGTCTTCTCTCTAGTTGCCCAAATTAATACTTTAAGATTACATGCAGTAGGCATAAATTAAATAGTTACAATCCATTTAGTTAATTTTTAATTTTTAAATTAAAAGCTTAAACCACTTTTGGTTTTGAAATCCCCAAGTGTTGCAGTTTAAGCTGAGATAATCTTCATTGTTTTACTATGTTCCCGTTATTTCTTAAATATATTTTACATAATTTCTGAAATACAATTATTATATATGAAATTAGATATAAAATTGAACCAGGCAATAAGAGAAAGTAAAAGAAAAAGTCTCATGTTTTATGGCTATTTACATAAAATGCTTATCTCCTAAGTGTTCCCTTAATCCCAAATGCTCTTTTCTATACAAACAATGAAGGCATAGTGAGGTAATCATAGCTTTGTGCTTGTGTACTGATAGGTATAAATACGATAAATTGTGCAAATTAGCTAGTTATTTCTTGAGTTTTAGATTTAATGGATATTTAGCAAAAATGAAATAAATATTAGGCTATTAAATAAGAATACTGTTGGAATGTTGAACTGCACTGAAATATGACTAATGCATAAAAATCAATATGAAAAGTACTAAGTAAGAAAGCAATACATATGCGTTTTAAAATAATACATGCTCATGTTCAAGTGCATACAGTTGGACGTCCAAAGATAACTACAAATCAAAAGATTAAAAATAGTGTATGTTATTTCCACCTGTAGATTTCTTGTGGTACTATTCAAAACAAAACATATTACCATCTTAACTTCTGATCCATGGATGTTACACACACACACAGCACACAATAAGTGTGTGTATATATGTATATACATGTTTATGTGTGGGCAGTTGGAAGCTCAAAGAAAACCACAGCTGTCATTTTTCAGGGATCACCCACATATTTTTCTGTTTGTTTGTATGCATGGAGACAGTAATTTCGTTAGTAAATTTCTATTTTTATTTATGATCTATGTGTGTACCTGTGTACATATATGCTCAGTGTGTGTGGATGCTTACGGAGGCTTGAAGAGGGAATCGGATCCCAGAGTACTTGAGTTATAAATGGTATAGTGTCACCTGATGTGTGTGCTGAGAACTGAAGACAGATCCTCTGAAAAAAAACAAAACATACTCTTAAACACTGAGACTAGACAATGGATTTTTATTTCCTAGTTTTTATGCAAATTTAACAGATTTAATGTACAAGTTGATATATTTTTAAATATCAGTATACTTTGTTACTATCATCACAATCAAAATGTCCATGTAACTGTTTTAACTTTCCTAAATGTTTCTTTTTTACCTCAATGGAAATAATCTTTTCCCAAAACAAAATCAGAGAAATTAACAGGTTTGTTTTAATTTCTTGTTTTATTTACTTTTGAGAAATGTTAGAATTTCACATTGTTGTGAGCATGCTTAAGAATTTGTACATAGACTCTTTCACACTCCTCTGAAGCAGACATTTTAAATGACAGCAGGACAATTATTAAAATTAAGTCAGGAAACAGTACAATATTGCCAAATGTCCCCTTGCAGTTCAGGGTAGTAATTTGCAATCCATTTTATTTGGTTTGCAATGCTTCATAGGGTAAACCACTGAGAAATGCCGGTATTATTCTTGTGATTAGACTTTTGTGTTGATCCTAACAACTGAAGGTGGATTTTACAGAAGGTGACTATTATTCTCTTTTAAATAATTTTTAAATTTTTTCTGCTTTTCTTCCATACTAAAAGTTTCAGTGATATTAATAGGAACTTGAACTACAATAATTTTGTCAAACTGAGGCACACCTTAATTTTGATACTTACACAATTTTCTCATTTAACTTTATAATGTATACAAGAGCTTAAAGAAAAATATCAATGAATTCAAAGTTCTATATTCTGAACACATAGCTCTTTTTAAATAAGATGAGTGATCTCTCATGGAGCTGTCAATGCTGTCAGTCTTCACTGACGCTAAAGAATGCAAGGACTGATATGTCATATATTCTGGGGTTTAGTGATCATTTAGTAATCATTTACAAACTAGAATGCCCGGGATATTTAATGTATATTACCTGAAACACAATTAGTTGGCTTTAAGTGCATTTTACCATGTAATTATCTTAAGTAAATATCTTACATATAGGATATAATTATACATATAGATATAGATATAAGGATATACATGTATAATATATATGCATAGAAATGGTGTGAAATATGAACTAGAAAATATCATCTCAGTAAAATTTGTTATAAATGTATCTAACTGAGTGTAAAGTTACAGTACACATATTACACAAACTACCCAGATTGCATCAACTCCATAAGTTTAGGGCATAACCTATAACAGACTGTTTTAATTTCAGTTGTCAGTGACAAGTGAGAAGAACCACAGTCTATCCACTCCTCTAATCTACCTGAAACCCCATTTGATATACAATATACAGGATGAACGGCAGAACCCAGAGATCTTTTGGATGTTGAATTTAAAGCACACAGTGAGCAACACAGAAGGATACCCAGCAGTGCACTGAAGAAAGAGATGAGTACCATTCTTGGTGTCACAATAGTCACCTAAGCTTACTTCTGCCTGGCGGTTCGCAAAACAGACTAGAAAGTATGTTAAATCCATAACAGAAAGGTGTCCACTTCACTCACAAACTGTTTCCACAGACTTCCAATATTTTGACTCATGGTAAACATTTTAGAAAAGTGAAGGAGTCCCAAAGTGTCCCCTCAGATGGTACACAGGTACGAAACCGGGATATATGTTTAGAGAGATGTGCATAAAATGGGAGTGCAGTAGAACAAGCATCCTAAAGGTCTTCTGGCTGCAGAACTTCTGCAAAGATTTCAAGCTTTATAGGCAAAATGTTTTTACCACTACAGACAGGGCAGAGAACTCCAAGGCCCAATCACATCTTTTATTAACTTATATGCAACTATTGTCTTCAATTGAGAGAGTAATAGAATACACATTCAATTTGTGAATGTGGTGTGGGTAAAATCAGAAGAAATGTGTGTCTCAATAAGATAAAAAATAATGTGTTTATATTGCTAAAATATTGTTATATAAATGTTATTTAATTTAAGTATTTATGGAATACCAAATGCAGTACACTAAGATTTTCATGTCGATGGCATTAATCAATACATGAGAAACAGAAATTAGAGGTTAATGTGTGTTTGCAACTTGATAAACTAAGGATCACAAAGGTTAAGCAACATTACAATGTTCCAAAATTTAAATTAGAAAAATGTGCAGCATAATCTTCGGTGTGTCTGTATTTGATGTATTTTCAATTTTCATCATGTTACCCATGACTGGTTATGCATGGCTGAAGGAGAATTTTGTTAAAAAAAATGATGATGTTTATAGCTTTTAGGAAATAGAAAATAGTGGAACTGTAAAATAGTGCAGTGATATTACAAAAGATTGATCATTTAGTAATGGTGAGAAAACTATCACAATGATAAGAATGATGTTGAGAATGAAAAGAGAAATAGGTCTTGGGTGCGATAAAAATAGATCCGATTCATTTTCGATAATCTTAGTATTCTCTTGGTTAGAAAGGCACCATATAATTCAAAAATGATCAAAAGATACAACTGAAAAACATGAACATAATAAAGTGTGCTTCTATCTGTTAATGTTACGAAAGTGAGATCTGATGAAAAGCACGCAGAGGAACTGCCACTTGGCATTGAGGATACATAGAGATAACATATTCAAGTTGGCAGAAATATTTAGTTCTTAGTACTGTCTTAGTTTGGTTAAATCTTAAAGTTTAAAATTGTTATGATCATGATTGCTAGTCTTAATTTCATCAAGTAGTGGCATGTCTTTTTATACTTTTATTCTACTATTTTATTTTTTGCAAGATTATAATTTTATCACTTTTTCTCTTCACATTCATTCTGTCATATGTGGTGATATCTTGTTTGTACCAATAAAGATTGCCTGAAAATCAGAGGGTGGAGCTAGCCACTAGCTAACCATAGAGGTCTGGAGGTCTGTACAGACAGACAGAAAGTGATATGTCTGGGCAGAGAGAGGAAGTGATGAGGCAGAAGGAGACAGGAATTTAGTCTCTTCTCACTTGAGAAGTTGAGTAGGTAAGGTGACCTGGTTTTGCCCCTTCATCTCTCTGATCTCTCAGCATTTTCCCCCATATCTGACTCTGAGTTTTATTATTACGATCTCTAGTCACCCCCTCCCACACACATGTCTTTCATATTCTTGGAACTGATTTTCATTAATTATTGTTACACAAGCCCAGTCTAATAGGATTCATCTACAAAACTACTCTAGCACCTGAGACTCAGGGACATTATGAAAGAGAGAGAGAAAAAAGATTGCTACAGCCAGAAGATCAGGGTGTTTGCTGTGAGATCATGTCTATTAGTAATGTTAGAAAAAAAAAACTAGCAAGTCTTTTATGTGACATGTACACTTTTTTGTTCCAGTAATTTTACAAGTCTAATTTTGGACTGAGTCTTAAATGTAACTCGACATAAAATCAAAATACTTCATAAAAATGTAGTAAAAAGAACTTCCATTCGTACTGAGAGAAAGATCCACTGGCAGGATCTCGCTGCTCCTTTCCTTGTCAGTAAACTGCCGTGCACATATTGCTTGGACATTAGGAAATTTCGTTCTCTTTCTCCATCCTTCATTTGATGGTCTATAGTGAAGACATGTTACCCTGGTTGTTACTGGTTATGTTTTTATTTGAGCCTCTAAGCATGAGGGTTTGGGATGGTTGCGATTCTGTGTGCTAATTATCTGTTCTTGTCTTTGTTGGATAGCTGTTTTTCTTCCTTGGTTTTGTTGAACTCTATGATTTTAGAATTGTGTAGTTGTTATGGGTTTCCTCAGAGGGAATGTTTCTAAGATGTTATCTACGGTCCAGAGTAAAATATGTTTCTAGGTATTGTCAGCTGACACCAAGGACTAGAAATGACCTGGGTGCATGGGGTGAGGAGTGTTTGAGATGTCCATAGGAGAGAGGAAAGCTGGTTGAAGCATCAGGTTCTGCATAGGCCCCTGGAAGCATAAAAGGAGGAGAAGGAAAAGGTGAAGAGGAAAGAAAATAGGAAAAGGAAGACGAAGAGGAATAAGAGGAATAGGAAGAGGAAGAAGGAGAAGATGTAGCAGTTGGTCTGCTACAAAGTTGGGATAAGAAGACTGTACTATTGGAATTTAGGGGTACGAGGGAGATTAATAGCTGTCTTCATCAGGGTTTCCATTGCTATGAAGAGAAACTATGACCATAGCAACTCTTACAGGAAAATATTTAATGGCTTACAGTTTCAGAGGTTTAGTCCATTATCTTCCTAGAACCACATAGACAACCATAGCTGTGTCAGGGCCACTGATCCAGACATGACCCTTGCAGCAGCCCATACATGAATATCACCATAACTCCAGGTGGCAGGCAGGCCACTCACACAACCAGTTCCTCAATGTCCTTGACTCTTGAGATCTGCTTTTCTTCCCAGCACATCTGCCTCTCTCTCCCATTATCTTACCATATACTAGCTCAACATAACGGTGCCCAGAGCAAGCATCCTGGGGCAGAGTTATACCTGTCCTCCATATACCAGGGCCTCTGTCACAGAGTGGTGTCGTGAGGGAATGAGTCTCCCTCACCCCTAGCCACTTACTGCAGGCAGCAAAGCTGATCCCTGGATCAGGGGAGTGGGAGAGCTGCCCCTGCCGGTCATGGGCTGCAGGGCTTGGGAGAGTGGGCCTTGCACGTCACCTGGGCAGCACAATAGAGCTGAGCCTGTTGATGGGGTAACAAGTGATCTAGCTCCGTGACTGTGATTAAGAGATCTAGAAACAACATCTGATCTGTCACATGGTAGAGTGGGAAAAGAAGAGATGGCATTCCCCATTTTGGAAGGTAGGAGAGCTGACCTCAATAGCTGCAGGACTCAGGAAAATGGGTACTGCACCTCACTCAGGGCAACACAGTAGACCTGACTCTGTGGGATGGGGTGTAGGTGAGCCGGCCCTGTCCATTGGAAGATGGGGGTCATAGGAAAAAGTCTATACTAAGAAACAAAACAAAACAAAGCAAAGACAAAAAAAAAATCTACAGGCAATCCAGATGTGGAGTTTATTCTGTAACAATAAATAATTATGGTTAATGTGCTTGAGAAATAAGAGGTATATGTGGCAAAGAATAAAGACCACTGTAATCTAGTACATGCTGCTACTGTGTAATCAGATGTTCACTTAGGAAAGATGAACTTCCGAGTGTTTTATATTATGCGGGGATATTTTACTTGTAACTTCAGGTGTATGTGTTTCAGAGTGGTTCATGGGAAATCCCAAGTCACAAAGACTGTCTTGCATTTCTCATCATATGGATATCTAATCACTGTTAGACACTTCATCATGTGTCACATTCTGAAAGTCAGGAAAGGGAAGCTATAAGCTTTCGAGGAAGATTGATTAGATGTACATAGTAATAAAATCATGTCAGTGACAGCCCATCACTTTACTGTATCCTGTGGTTTAGAGAAAGTCACAGATCTAACCCACAGTCAAGGTCAGCGGATGACGTGTACATCAAAGGGCAGAATCTGGCACTTTTCTCTGCCTTCCATAAAAGCCACATATAAGTCATGTCACATCAAACTTGAATTGTGTTTAATATACCTGTAACAGAAGTACTATAATATAATAAATGCACGGAGAAAAAGAACTAGAAACATGTAACTATACACATTGATCTGGTAACCTTCCATTTCCTTTTCTCACTGGTAACAGTTGCATATATAATAGATGTGTCTTGTGATAGATGTAAACTCTATGGGATACTTAAACTCGGTGAACTCGAGAAAGCATTATACATTATAGGAAACTTGGTTCAGGAAACTTGGTATAGGATCTTAGCCAAGTGAAGTTAAAATGTATTTGTAATTAGTAAACATCAATAGGAAGTTACATTGAAATTCTATTCATTGGTCTGTTTGAATTACCACATTATAACTTGAACTAAAAGGGGAAATTCACTACTTAATACTAAATTGTAAGAAGAATAGTGCTGGCCTGACATTACTCCTGATGTTAATATCAAGAAATCAGTATCTCTCATTGAAACATCATTTCAACAGAAGTAGATCTACACTTGAGCATAGTATTGCTCTTAATATTCAAAATATAGATCTTGCAAAAGGCCTACTTATAGGTCTGTGTCGCTAAATCATGAATGCTTTGGTGTGTTACATGTATGGTTACTTCTCTTGTCTTATTTAGTAGCAAAGCCTTAGACATGAACTAAGTTTATTTCTGATTTTTTTCTGGGTTTCTTAAAGTCCAAATTAGTCTGTCCATAACAAAAGATATAGAAAATAAGAAAACAAAAAGTTATCTTTTCAGTAACATCATTTATATTTTGAGTAGGACTACTTATTTTTAATTTAGATCCTAACTAAAATAAGTGATATATATAAACAAATATTTTTTTCTTTACCATCATTATTGAAAAGCATTTGATAGTAAAGATATTTTTAGTTAGAAATTAATGTGTCATCTATATTCTAAGTTGTATATTGTTCTTCCAGCACTTTGTTAAATTTATTGAGGCAAAGATGATGAGTAAAATATTTTCTTCATCGGATGAGATTGGTAGAATTCAAGAGTCTGACCATATGGCTTTCACTAACTAACTACTTCATGAAATCAAATACCCACCCCAAGTATTCATCTTGTAAATTTCTCTTGGGAATCTAAGTTTTGAAATATGGTAATAGCGTCAGGCTCATTCTATTATATTACTCTAAGAAGGTTTGCAAAGTTACTTGGCAAATTACATACTGTTAAATCTGCATTTGAGCTTTACTTGACTTAGTTTAGATTATCTTGAATGTTCATTCTAAGATATAATCAGCAAACAAAAAAAAAGGTTTCCCCCCAATTTTCTTTATTACCCATAACTACAAACTAGATAATAAATCAAATATAGCATTAAACAATGATGAAAGGCATAGGGCAAGTCAAATTTTACAGATGATAAAGTGTCTCCATTTTATAGAATGAATTCTGAAAGTGGAGACATTTCCATTCCACGTGATACCAATGCACTATCACAGTTTTTCTCAATCTTCCTAATGCTGCAACCTTTTAATACAGTTCCTTTTATTATGGTGATCCTCAACCATAAAAATCTTTTTGCTGCTATTTCGTAATTGTATTTTTTTCTACTCTTGTGAATATTAATGTAAATTCCTAAAATGAAGTATATCTGAAATGCAATCCTTGTGTAAGGGTCATTCGATCCCAAAGAGATCACAACCCATAGGCTGAGAACTGCTGCACAAGCAGATGCACTTTTGCTTTTACCAAATGGAAATCAGAGGTAGGTGAATCTCTTTGGACAGCTTTTGTAACTTCTAGTGTTTGACAATAGTGAGCAGCAACATAAGGAGTGTTGGAGATGCCGACCGAATGTGGCATTGTCAAGTGTTACAGCTCTCAAACAGGCCTTGTGTGTCAGAACAGAACACACCACCTGTAGTGGTATATATTATTTGTGTTCTAATAAACAAATATTGTCTGAAGACCAGAGGCAAAGCTAAAGAAGCTATTGGTCAGATAATTGTGATCCACAGCTTTAATCCCAAGGTTTGGGAGACAGAGGCAGATGGATCTCTGTCATTTCAAGGCTACCCAAGGCTACAAAAGATCAATGCAGAAACAAATCCAGGTGGTGGTGGTCTACACCTTTAATCTCAGTACTAGGGAGTCACACAACCTTAATTCCAACAATAGAGGGAATATAAAATGGGAGGAAAGAGAGACTTGGTGTATTTGGTTTGTAACCACGTCAGTCTTGGTAAAGGTAAGACTTCTCTAGTGGCTTAGCTACTTTGCTTTCCAAGTTTTTGGTTTGAACCCCAATTTCTGTATCTGGGTTTTTATTATTCATGCTTCACAACCTTATTGATGTCTTAGGGGCTTGGACCTTTATATCTTTAAGGGTTAAAGTTCTTATGTAGAACTAGCAAGTTGGAATTCATCAGGCCAGTAGCAGCTGCTTATATTGTAGCTCCCAGAATTTATAAATATTGGAGTTTATTGGTCTTTGTAAGTGACTAGGTCAGAGTTCTGAAGTGTTAGCGGCAGAAGTTCTAGACTAGATAGCTCTCTGGGACTCATCCCCCAAACATAGGCTGCAATTTCCCTTCTCTGACTGTTTGCAGTCTTCCATCTACCCTGATTGTCAGTCCTCTGGACTCTACTTCTGTCACCCCTCTTGCTTCTACCCCAGCTGTGTCTCACACTGCTCAGTTGGTCTTAGGATATCAAGCACATGGCTGCCCTGTCATGTTTGCAAGTTCTTTTTCACACCTTGCTTTTTGAAACAGGGTCTGTCGATGAAACTTGAGCCACCTGGTTGTCCTCACTGGCTTGCAGACAAATTCTGAGATCCTCCTCTGTCCCCTAGTCCTAGGATGATACATGCACATACACAGCCATGGCCAGATCGTCATGGATGTCAAGAGTATGAACTCAAGTGTCATGCTTATAACCCATCACTTTACTAAATGAATCATCTTCATAGCTCTAGGATAATTGTCACAAGTAAACTAGCCAGAAAGATAGACAAATATATCTGTTTTCTTTTCCAATGTCAGTATTTGTTGAATGATAATGAAGCCACAAGGTTCAGATGTTTCAATGACAGCAATTTGTCCTATCATCCTGATGCTTTGATAACATGGCTAAAGTTCCTTTATTTACATTTTAATTATTGGTATTTACTCTTACCGTGCATCACATAACAGAGAGAGAGAGAGAGAGAGAGAGAGAGAGAGAGAGAGAGAGAGAGAGAGAGAGAGAGAGAGAGAGCTTAGAGTGAATATTAAGTAAATAGGATATGGCAGAGACTGTATATTGATAAGGTAGTGATCCAGACCAGTGCATGGAAGAAGCTGTTGCTAGACCAGCTAGAGGCTAGAGGCAGGGTTTCAGGACAAAGGTACAATTTTGAACAGTGAGATGAGGCTTAATAAGTTGGGAGTCAGAAAGAGCAGGCAAAGTCCATGAGAGTGAACGAGCAGATGGGCAGCAGTTAAGAAAGCAGTGTCAACTGTTGGAGACATAATCAAGTTGAATTTCTAAATATAAGAAGACCACTGCTTGTTACTCCATGACACATCCACAAAGTATCAGACGATGGCTTGACATGGGACCATCACAGTGTTAAGTATCTATTACTTTATGGAGTCCTGGTAAGCAAGTTACATCACTTCTCTGGTCTTACACCCTTCCTAAGTTCTGGTGCCTGGTTTGCCTAATATAAGTGCAGCACACTAATGTCATTCATCACACTTTTTATTCACACCAATAAATTTAATTAATAAGTCAAGGCAGCTATATTTCTACTCCCAGGAATGAGTCATTTATTAGTCAGGTGATGCTCAACACATGATGCAGTTTCCGTTCACTCACGATCTTCAGTCTTTCTTCTTCCTCCAAATGAGTTCAGAAACTGCTTGTTAAATGGAGTCTCTTACAGTAAAACACAACCTAATAAATTACTGCTTTATACAACATGAAATGACTTAGAAGAGACCATAGCCAGACCTCAGCAATTGTTTATTGATCTTTTCACCCCACTTTTCTTTTGCTCTACCTTCCCTCGAGAAGCATTGTCTCCCATCTCCCATAGCTAATGTTACCCAGTTTTATTTTTGTTTATTTTGTTGGCCAGTTTGTTTTTTTCATTGGTAATCTTATTGTTTACTTTCCAGGTATCATAGTGAATAGGTAAATTTGTATTTTTCTTTGTGACTTATTTTTTATAAACATGATATTCCTTAATTCCATTCATTTTTCTTGTAATCATTAACTGCATTTTTTTAATATAAGCTATTTTGAGAGGGGGTGGGAAACTTATTTCTCCCACTATTATACTGAGACCTATTTCCTTATTTATGTACTTGCCTTCTGGGGGTGGGTATTCCGGTATTAGGGACCCATTGATTTTTAACTGTTAGACCTTAGATAGCCGCAGAAACTCTATTTTGTCCCAGTCTGTTATTCTGTCCTGAGATGCTATGCATAATTTCCCAAAGTTAGGCTGTAGTCACCCAAACCCTTAAAAATGTGTGAACCACAAGAGTTCCACTCCCTTCTGATTGGTTGGCAGCCAAACCACAGAATTCCCTCATAAGCTGAAACTGTGTCACAATGAAAAGTCCCCAACCACTTCTCTCCATATTACCTTCTGATTGGATGGGACTCAGTAGCTGACTCTTCATGCTTTTCCTCTTTAGAACTGGCTGCTGCTCCTGCCTGGTGGACCCAACCTGGAGCCTGAACCCTACTGCCTCCCTGATAACAGTTTTTCTATATAAATTTTTGGCACTCGAAGCTGTTCTTTTGTGGTGGATTATTCCTGGATTCTCAAACCTTAACATAATTATTATATCTTATCAATGCATGGATGCCATGATTATGAAATAATTTTATTTTGTCTAGTTTTCTTTTTCTCTAACTTTTATTCATGTTGATGTTGAGTTTCCATTTGTTTGGAATATTGTCTATTTTTTTATTGTCTTTACTCATCAGGTGAGTTGTTTTTAGGCAGTCCGATCTTAGGATCTTTATCCTTCTAGCTAATACATATATTGTTACTAGAAAACTAAGACATGAGAGACGTGTTTCACTAGACAGTTTATATCAGGCATGTCTTAAGCCTCCTCATAGCCAAAATACTGAGTCCTAGTAATGCAAGTGGAAAGGGATTGACTATTACTGAAACTAATACGAAGAAGTTTCATGTACTCTCATTTGTTGATCTTAAACATATGAGGATATTTGTGTGTGTGTGTGTGTGTGTGTGTGTGTGTGTAAATCCAAGAAGAAATTGATGTGTAGAAAACTTCAATAAATCAAGCACGGCACTGAAGACTCATGTAGGCATAGTGTTCTGGCTTGGCAGTTCTAGAGATCCACCAGTTTTTCGATATCAGTGATCACAACAATCCACCATGTCTTATGCAACACGGTGTCCAGTTTCTTACCTAGCTTCTGGGAATCGAACTCAGATGCTCATACTTGTGCAGCAAACATTGTGCTGGTTATTCCCCCTGCTTTAAGCCTATTTTTCTTAATTTTATATAGGCCTCGAATTAACACATAAATTACAGCTATATAGAAATGTGGTAAGCAAAAATAGAATAGAAAGAATAGAAGAGAAAGAAAGAGTTTCACCAGTTGAGCTTCACATTGATTAAATATAGTGTCTGATTCAAGCTGTTTTCTCCTACACTCTGAGGTTTTGTTTTGCCAATGTGAATTTGAAAGCCCCATTCACACATATTTGTGTTATCACACATACACACACCCCATCCATTTTATAGCTCTGATCTGGTACCCAAACTGAGCTCCTTTGAAGACCAGTGAATCACTGTGTGGCAGGTTAATGCCTCTGTCTGCCACTGCTGCTGCTCCGGGATGATGGATGATGTAACGTGCAGGCCTCCAACCGAATGAGCCACGGAGCCTTCCTGCGAATTTAGGGGTTGATGAAAGATGAGCTCCCGTGAAAACGAACATATGTTGCTCATGAAAGCTCCAGAGGAACTATTAAAAATGCACTATTCATTTCTAAGAGAGGCTTAATTACTGCGTCGACAGCATACAGCAGTATTCCTGTAATCTTCCTGTTGCAGTACTGCTGTGAGTGATTGGGAGGTGAGGTAGTCGGTATGTGATCCCAGAAAACTGCAAGTCAAAAGGGGTAATGGCCTCGTTAATGTGTCATCAGTAAGCCTCTGCGAGGAGGCCTGCCAGTGTGAAGACTGTCATGTGTCATACTGCTATGGGACAATTGAGAGTGTTAGAGATAGAACTGGGAATGTCTACCCTTAACACCTCTGTTTCTGTTATTTCAAAGATCATAGGCAATATATATGATTTGAATCACTGAATATATGCAGATAGTGATTCGGTTTAATTTTATATTGTTACCATCAAATAAAAGTTCACACCAGTTGTATAAATAAGCTCTTGCCTGACAATCTGAATTACCTCTCTCAGTAAACAATGTCAGTCAGCCGGAGCCAAAATATAAAGATTCTTTGGGGTTACTTTTACACCTCTAGTTTTCCTTGAAATGCAATGAAAGAGCCCATCTAGTCTTATTAATGGAAATTGGGTTGGAGGAGTTACTTTGCCTAAGGAAAACAATCCATTAATTAGTAAATTAACAACAGAAAAATTAAGAATGCTAAAATTTCTATACCTCTACACAAAAGTAAATTTTAAGAAACAATTTAATCAAATATTGCATCTAAAATTAATTCCACATATTGAAAAATAAAATTTTCAATTATGACCTCCACTTATCCTTGTAGTATATTGTACTCAATCTTTAAATCTCTTCATTTTATGAATTTAAGCAATAAATACTAGCTTATTTCATCAGTGTCTGCTTGCATTTGTGTGTAGAACCATGTGATTTGCTCAGCTGTATTTCAGTCCTGACTGTCTTTAAACCTGATAGAATCGGGTGATACTGAAAACTCTCAATGCTCTGCTTGTCTTTTGGGTTTGTCTTGTGCTACGTGACTCATTTTTATCTCCATCCTGAGTTCCGTTATACAGACCTGGGAGATGTACGCCATAGTTTAGAGACTGTTGTAAAATGTTTCTATGTTTGGATTTATGAGAATAATATGAAGGATCCAGTGAAAATTGTCCAGCGTTATGAAATGTAGCCACTAGTTTCGTAGTTGACTTTCACATCAGTTTTTGGCTATGCTGCACTTGCTGCGTTTGACATACTTTCAGTGGAGCTGATCTTCCTTTGGCACACTGATGCCTCCAAAGGGGTAGTTCAGATTTGTTTAATTTAGTAGGAAAAGTGCATGGGCTGCTACAATGAATCCTGTCTTTCTGGACTGCCTGAGGAACTGTTTTGGCCTGTTGTGAAATATAATGTCTTTTCAAACCTTAATGAGTGGTTCCCTTATATGTTCATTGTATGATTTTTGGCTGTGAAACCTTCAAATGTAAATATTTCTTCCAGTGTTAAGAACCTGAGCTTTTTCCAGCCTTTATACTCTCTGATATTGATTTTTTAACTCTTAAGATGAGAATATATTTAAACAACAAAAAGAGGAAAGTAAGAAACTGACCCATAGTGGTGTTGCTTAGAAGTATACAAACAATCACAATGGATTAGTGTATGTATGAGGGAGTAAGAAGCTACAGACATAACAGAAACAAAAAGAAACTTCCTCTTTTTTCTTTTATTAATTAAATTTCATTTCAGCTTCCCTTCCATCCTCTCCTCCAGTTCCCTTCCCTCCTTCTCCTCTGCCCACCCCTCAATCCACTCCTCTGTTTCTGTCCAGAAAGGAGCAGGCCTCCCATGGGTGCCAACAAAGGAGACATATAAAGTTGAGGTAGGGATAAGCTCTGTCCTTTGTATTAAGACTGGGCAAGGAGACCCAGTATGAAGAATACTTTCCCAAAGCCAGCTCAAACGTTAGGGACAGGCCCTGATCCCACTGCTAGGACTCCCACAAATAGACCAAGCTACACACTGTCACACATATGTAAAGGGCTTACACGGGTCCTATTCAGACTCCCTAGCTATAGGAAGAGACCTTCTTTTAATGGTTGTGCATAAGGATAATATTGATAAAACCCACATAAGAAAGTTGTTTTGTACTTCACGATACAATATACACATCACAAGAGGATGAATACAAAGAGCACAGTTGGTGCCTTGTGGAAGGCCCTGTACCCATGCACGCATTAGCAGCAGTGAGTGAACTCAGTCAGATTTTAAGGAATTTAATCCCATTTAAAAGAAAAAGGTGTATTTTCAATTATTTAGTCAAGGAAGATATCAATACTTCTAAATGTTGTATATTTAGAATTTAACATAAAAACATATATTATAATGATTTATTAACATATGATATATACATATAATATACCTATTTCAAGGAAGCCTTATGATCAATTTTGATTTTGTATTTCTTCATTGTATTGCTGAAACTAAAATCTGATATGTATGTTGTTATGATTCACATGATTTGAAGACATAGAACTACTTCCTCCACAAATTTTAATTCCTTTCATTCACAGCACTATTGATAAATAAATATAATACTGCTAGAAAAACCACCTTTTAGCCTGTGGGAAGTAATTGACACCCTGCTTCTTTTGAAAATAGGATTTATTCAAAACTTGTTTTCTATGCATTTTTCCCTTACACACAATTATTTTGACTCTAAGAAACCCTCTGCCTTTCGCTTCTAGATAGGGCAAGAGGTGACATCTACACTACCAGACGAGTAGCTTTTGTATCCTTGTGTTTTGGTTTGCTATGTAAATGTGAACCTGATACTGATTTCTCAAGAGAATTGGGAAGTCTCTGTCAAAATGTGTATGAAAATGTACATGAATTTCCTTGTTTTGACTGGCACAACAGAATACCATGATGCCCCAAAACTACAAATTTACTTTTTCAGAATGTTAGAGGCTGAAAGTCTTTAATTACAATCTGGTAAATTCTAGATAGTTTTTTTTTTCTGAATTGCAGATATCTATCCTCTTGCGGTGCCATAACAGTTCTTCCACCTTTAGTTAAAAATATGAAGTCTCCAAAAATAACTGTCCATTACAACTGTCGTTTATAATAATATGGCACCTGATCCTAAGGATAGTTAATGAATATTTCATTGAGTTTTGTTTGTAACATGGACTGTTGAGGACTTCATATCTTCCATTCTTTTGCATACAAGTGGGAAGATTGTATTTAACACATTTAATCTTTATGTTGGAATACATTAGACAATTCTCAAAACCAAGAATTTATATATTTGTTTCTTTTTTATTTTTTCCTTTTCTTTTTTTAATTTCTTTAAATGCCAATCCAAATTCCCACTTCCTCCCCTCCTCCCACTCCCCTTCCTTCTAGCTACCAAAAAGTAATAATTTGAGTGTTGATCGGAAAACCATTTGAAAAATATGTTCCATTTATGCTCTACTGATTACTGTTTATTTTTCATTTCTCGTGGTTTTTAACCTTTCTTGTCACATAATCAGCACCATGCCAGGACTCACACATTATGTACTATGTTGATCTTCTGGATGGCATGCTGCAACTATTTCTTAAAATACTTCCCAGAAACATCTTAACCCTGTATATAAAACAAGATATGGCCAAACTAGAATCACTTAGAAAACTAAAGCATGCCCACTATATACCAAAGACCATAGCTCCAAAGGTCCATCCTTTCTAAACTCTTACCCACCAACAGTGAAGGAATTATATAAGAGAAACATTTACACTGAAGCAACAATAGTTTAAGTTAAGTATTATTGAATAGAAACAGTGTAATCACTGGCCAGTTATCTGCAAAAGAGAATTCAGCAATTGGTTTAAACTCATTCTACCCTGGATGTACCTGATCTTGTCTGACTTGGAACCTAAACTGAGATAGCCATAGTTACTCTTAGCATATGGTATCTAGTGACTGAATAAGAAAGGAAAGTAGGTTCTATGCTCTCAATTTTTGTTCAGGGCTACTGAGCTAACACAACAATGTATTAAGACCATAAAAGCTTACTGTTCTTGCTTCACAAACTATTGGCCTTTACTGTTATTGACTTACAGCAAAATTGCATTTACCACTTCAGTAATCACATCCCTAATGCTTAGGCTGTGCTAATTTACCATTTAAAGTAAACCAAACCTATGGTAGAGCTGCACTGAGTATAACATTCTAATTAAAGCCTCAATAACTCAATTGTCATTTTGTTAAATCAGTCTATTGTTCATAATTGCAAAACTGTCAAGTTAATGGGGAATTGATAATTGATTACCAATTCTGAATCTTTTAAGCCTTGATGATTTTAGTTAACTCTATTTTTTCAGTGATATATGTTTACTTACAGAGATGTTTTTATGTTCCCTTTTAACAAAGAGAAATGATCTCATGAACTTTTCTTGCAAAATATAATACTTTCCTCTGGAGCAAATTACTAAGATAATTATCTGGCCACTACATATTGCACCTTGGAAAAGGTCTGGCTCATCAACCTGACAGAATATAAATTTGTATGAAGCAAATATTTATCATTTTGTACATGTATTCTTATTGTATTGATGGAAATATAATTATGTTTGTTTGATTAAATTTATTATATTTTTTCAACAAAAATTTATAAGCTTAGCACCAGAGCATATAACATTTAAAATCTGCTACATTTCTTTTTTCTATTGAGTAGTTATTTTGAGTAACAAAGTAACAATTGCATGCCTCTGTCTTCCTAGTGTTGGGATTAAAGGCCTGCACCACCACCACCTGGCTCAGAAGGACCATTTAAAACAGGCTAGAGGGCAAGTTATAATACAAGCGAAATATTTGTGTGAGTTTTCCTAAGAGAAATGTCCATTTGGTAAGGAATTCTTTGTATGTGAACAGACTGTTATCCTTCAGTCACTGTTATCTTCTTTATTCTGAGGCTAAGACCTGTTTCTCTATGTCTGGGGAACTTCTTAAAATATCGATATATTATTGGTCTTGGTGAAATTATTCATATAACACCAAGCTTACTTCTATTGTTGTCATTTTGACCGTTACATTTTCAACCACGGAGATAATGCTAATGTTATCATTCGAACTATTTTATTCTTTAAATTCTGGTACAACAATCAGATACAACCTTTAGATTCTTGACACCCATTTCTGCTATTAGACCAATGTAGACAGAAGTTTCTGTCTTGCCCAGTCCCACAGCAGTTCAGTCCCAAATAAACACAGAGAGACATATATTAATTATAAGCTGTTTGGACTCTTTTCAGGTTTATTACTAACTACCTCTTACAACTTAAACTAACCCATAATTTTTATCTATGTTTAGCCATATGGTTTTGTACCTTTTCTCAGTAAGTCATTCTCATCTTGCTTCCTCTGCTTCTGGATGATGACTGCATCTCTTCCTTTGCTCTTCCCAGAATTATCCTAGTATGGTTGTCCCACCTATACCTCCTGCCTGAATACTGGCCAATCAGTGTTTTATTAAACCAATATGACTAGCAAATCTTTACACTGTACAAAAGTATTATCCCACAGCAGACCAAACTCAAATTTTCATTCTTACGATACCAAGAAGATCCACAATAAATCTTTTGGAAGATACAAGTGCATATTTTAATGTTTTATTTTCTAACATAGAATGATAAATTATATTTGACAATATAAATTCACTTTCTTATCTCCATATTTTTTCTCATATAGGGTCAGAAATTAGGTTTTATGTCTTATCCTCAGTTTTCATGGGCTATAAGTAAGAACAAATTTCAACAAAACAAATAAAATAATTATCCCAAATTTCTACATTACTATATTTGGTGAATTGACTGCTGGGCCATTGGCAGCTTTAATAAATACTTATATTATCTAGCTTAAGTTGCACTCTCTTCATACTCAGTAGCTAGTAGCTACATACATAGTCTTTACATACATTTACTAGATGTGTGTCACTGTTCAGTACCTCCCCCAGAAGATTTCATCTTGCATGATCTGATTCTGTAATTGCCTAAATTTGGACTTTGGTCAAATGAAAAGAAGAAAGTAGTGTGTATGGAAGTAGACAATATTGCAGTCCTTGCAAAGAAACACATTTGTACAAGCTACTCATGGGGTCTGTATGCCATTTTGAACAGGCTTATAATGCATGGAAAAAGATCCTGCTTTAACATGTAAGAAAAACTACAGAGAACAACCTATGAAAAACTGATTTATTTTTATAAATAATCTATATGATTTTCAGGGTAACATTATTATCCAGTTGTTCAAATACATTTAATGTCACTGTCAAACAATTCAACAGAGTTTGAAATTCGGACACTTCCAAACTACAAAATATACCCTGTTTTGGAAATAAATAAATAAAATAAAAATAAAACAACATAAAAAGAGCATGTTTATTAACAAGACTATTGGAAAAAGTTAGATTTCAGCCTACACTGAGTTTTTGCATATATTTTTCTTCATTCTATTTTTTGCAGTACCAGTATCACTACGCTACACACACATTTGTATAGCAAATGTCACCTTCAGTGGGCACCTAATTTAATCATAGATAAAAGTTTGATAGCTATTAATATAGCAAAAGTATTTGATAGTATTTGTTCTTGGACAGCTATTGTTACAAGTTATGTCCATCTGCAACTCATTTGCCTCTTGAATTGGCTGTTATTTTTATTTAACAATGAGTAAATTAAAGCACTGGTTAGTTAAATAACTGCTTCCTAGTCCACAGCCAAGAAATGGCTTATCTGTTAATTGTTTTCATGTTTAGAATCCATCACCTGAGTCTAATGGCAGCTCCATGGTCTGCTACCAGTGTGTTGCATTCCAGTCTTAGCTGCAACCACTTGCAATCTTTTCTGACATCAATCTTGTTTTCATTTAAGCTTTTCCCCCTCAAGAACAACAAACTCAGTAACACCTCCTATGCAGATACAATTAAATTACTAGAAAGGTAGCTCTAACCCAAGTTTCTAGGACACAGATCAAAAGCAAATCTATTGAAATGATTCCAAGCACTGATATAATGATGAAACCACAGCTGCTCTGACATCAGAATACACTGCAGAGTATATTGCAGCTTTTTGAGTGTTTAGTACACAGTGCTTCTGCGGATTCCATAGCCAGCATCCAACCACATTTCATAGTACTCTCACAAACAATGCCACATATGCCTTGAAAAAAATCTCCTTACAGCAGACATGGGCTATCGATGCCAGGAACTACTGCTGGGGAAGCCACGGAGAAGGACATCCTGACTTTGACATTTAGCCTCTGTATATACCTGCACAGGCCAGTGCATCTGCACACACACACAAGCTCACTCCAAACACACACAAATTCACTCACAAAACATGCAAACACATAACATACATGAACACACTCATACTCATACACACAAAGTAAAAGACTGTCCCTCATATTTTTTCGTTTGTTTATTTATGTGTTTGCTTTTGGTTTTCCAAGGCAACATTTCTCTGTGTAGCTTTGGAGCCTGTCCTAGAACTCACTGTGTAGACCAGTCTGGCCTCAAACTCACAGAGATCCACCTGCCTCTGCCTTCTGAGTGCTGGATTTAAAGGTGTGTAGCAGCACTGTCCGGCCATCCCTTCCTTACTCCTTAAAACATGAACATTTATAATTTTTACACTGTAGCATTTTGTAAAAATGATACATATTTTGTATTTTTTCCATCTTTGAGTTTGGATCATAACCCACACTAAAGCTGTGCATTTCCTCTATCTCAATGGCAGAACTCCCAGGCAGCCAAGTGATTCCAGGAGTGAACCACTAGTACAGACTTGCAATATATTGTGTTGCCAAAAGTTTTTGGATATTTTTCTGATGTTAATACCACCATGTATATGAAATGACAATCTGTGTGTACATGAGATAATTAAGACTATTATAAAATAGGCTTTCCTTAGCATAATTTGTATCAGCTGTGGTTTAAAGAAGTGTTCCGTAATGGTAACATTAGACTGTAATAATTTCACAATATTCAGTAGGTTCAGTCTGTTATGTTCATGTTTGGCAGTGTTTTCAACTTACGTTACATTAACAGGTCGCTGTTTAGGCATCCATTGAGAAAGATATATGTTACTTCATTCACTGTCAATAACTTACACAGGTCCCTTATGCAAATTAGAAAAAGATTTTTTAAATGGAAATTGTTTTGCTTCTTTGCAAATACTGATAGGTTCTTAATATACTACAAGATATGCTTATGAATTAATAAAAATTTCACTTGCACCCAGAATGTTTAAACCATCTTTATGAGGGGGAGATGGGAGTGTTTCAAGACAGGGTTTCTCTGTAGCTTTGGAGCCTGTCCTGGAACTAGCTCTAATAGACCAAACTAGCCTTGAACTCACAGAGATCTGCCTGTCTCTGCCTCCCAAATGCTGTGATTAAAGACATGCACCACCATCGCCTGGCAAACAATCATTTTAATAACAGCTTGAGACATAATTCTACATCTTATTTTAATTAAATGAGACTAAGTTCTTTGTATCAATCCTTGATTTTCATAAGTAGTATGTTAAAGCACCATGTACTATGACCTTACCAAAAATTAGAGCCAGGAATACCATACACTTAAAACTGGCTTAGTGAAGCATCATCAATCTTACATTTTGTGCCTTTATTTTAAATATAAATTCCACTAACATTTTTGCATTTAATTTATGTGTTTTTATTTAAATACATTATTTGTTTGGTTAGTCATGTAACCTTTGGGGTTGAGCATTCATGTTTTCCATCCTTAGTAAAGGTTTGATATAGAAATAATGTGAAATTATTAGAGATACAATAAATAATCAGTATCTACCTTTATGCAAATATAAGTGTTATATATTACAGATACAATACATATGTTACATATATACAATGTATATATGTATATTATGTATACAAATGTGTATTATATATAGAAAATATATCCTAGACAATTTCTTCCTTGTAATATTCTTTGAGAAAACAAAATGGTTTAATGGATGGATGATTTTCAATCACAATGTATTTAACAGTTTATGAGGCAAACTTTTATTGTTATAAAATTTGTCTAATTAAATTAGTTCACATGTTTTTAATCTTTGAGGTTTTCCTTAAGAAATTCTATTACAGCTGACCTGAAAGTACAAGTTAAATGTTCAGCCATAAACATAAGTTCTTCATTCTACTGAAACCAATGTAGTTGAGACATTTTCTCCTTTCTCTGATTCTCCTTTGTTCTGTAAAATATAAAATTATTCAAAATCCAGATATTATCCTGTTCTTATCACTTCCTATATTCAGATACAGATCAACTAATCTAAATGAGTCTTCTCTGCCATTCTAGAGAAATACAAATTACAGATCTGCATTTATATTTCAACCCAAAGAAGAAATGAGTATTTACAAAAATTAGGGACTCTGGTGATAGCTCAGTGGTTAAGAGGACTTGTTGCTCTTCCAGAAGAGCGGGGCTCAGTTCCCAGAACTTACATCAGTAGACTCAAAATAGTCTGTAGTTTCACGGGACCCGTCTCCCTTTTTTGACTTTCTTGAGCAGTGCAGGTCATGGTTAACATGCATATACTCAAGCAAACATACATGCACTGAACAAAATAAACAAATACATTTTCAAAAATTAGTTCTAGTTATATGATTAAGTGGAAAACTGTCACACAAGCCCAACAACATAAATTCAATCTCTGAGACCCTACCGCAGAAGTAGAGAACTGACTCCCAAAAGTTGTCCCCAGCCTCAACATCTGAAACAAGTTGTGCATGTGCTAGAACTTAACATAAAACACTGACACACACACAGAAAAATGCACAAACTCAGACACACATACACAATTAAAAATTAAATATTAATTTCAAATTATAAACAAATGTCAATGACCAAATTAAAATTAAAGTTTGATGTTGCATAACTATCTTATATAACTATATAAAAATTGCTTATTGGTTTTGTGAACTATTCATTTTAATACATATTAACTAATTCATTTAATTTTGGATCATCAAGAAAATGTTGGTGTATTGAAAGTGTAATTGAAGTATAAGTTTCTGCTAAGGGAATAACAAATGTAAACTAAATACAAATTCAATAATACAAATTTATTCAGTGTGAAAATAAAATGAGTGACTTTGCATCTATTACAGCTGTTTGCTTGTTTTAGATATCATTTATCAGTCAAGGAACCTTTATTATTAGCCCACTCTTTCAATTATCATAAAATTATGGCATTTTCCTATTTAAATACCTTATTTAAATACATTGATCAACATAATAAGTTTATGTATGTGGAAAGTCTTTATTATAGAACAAAAATTGCTTGTTTGAGCATAGTTGATATAAAGATATAAAAGCATTTAAACAGGTGACACACAATTTTAATCCTAGCACTCCAGAGGTAGAGACAGTCCAATTCCTGTGATTTTTAGGCCATTAACTAAGTTAGTTGCAGACCGACCAAGGCTACATAGTGAGGTTTGTTGTGTATGTATGTGTGTGACAAAAAAGACCATTCATTGTCATTGGTAGTCTACTATGAACAGCACCTCCCAAGATTCATTGTTTATGTAATTTCTATTGTACTGTACTTGACTGTGACCAAGGGATTAGTTAGGCTAAGGAGACATGAACATATATAAAGGCAGAATTTTAGATAAATATCCATAGAGGCTTACCATCTTGTCCAGAAGCCCACAGCATTGTTTAAAAACAGAAATCTCCCATTTGATTTTAAGTAGAAGCTATTATGCAGAGACCTCGAGGGAGAGTTTATTTATATTCATTTGGTTTTTACCCTTTCCTGAGCCCCTTCCCCTATGACTGAATCTGCCTCTGCTAGTTAATAGGTGGAAAGAAATCCCTCAGCTTGAGCTTCATAAGCCACAGACAGTTGGTGACAAACAATTACCTCATTACTAGTTCAAGCCACTGAGTTTTTCAAGAGTTTTCTTGCTCAGCAATTCACACCTGAAACACATCCACAAAAAATGCCTGTTATTAGTGAACTGTTCATGTGGTTATTCGGAGGTTTGTTTCATCTGCTCTTGCTCACTGTGAGATGTGAAGACAGGTTCCTCCATGGGATTCTTTAGTGTGCATACTAATGGATGTAGTGCCTACTATCTAATGCTATATTGCCCCTGGAGACTTGTTAAGAAATGGGAAGTCTTGCAGGGGTTCCATGGTTAATGTTTTAAAGCATGCAGCTATAAATAGCCGTGAAGGGTAAACCAGCAGGGTGATGAGATTCTTAAAGCATTTAAAACAATTCCTAAGTAATTTCCCACAGAGATGAAACTTAAATCCATGTTTGTAAAGATGTTTAATTGATTAAAGGTTCATCAGATTCTTAGAAGAATAAACAGACTATAGATCTAAAGAAATTAAGACTTAATACATGGATTAAGTATACTTACTGACTTACGTGGTCTGCTATCTATTTTTGTTTCAGAGAGAAAAAAAAACACTTCATTTAGACCTTGAGAGCATAGATTTATGTATTGTGACATCTAAAATAAACAGGAGCCTATTATGCCCTTTATACATCCTTTAAAGACTTCAATATCATTTTGATTCACCTATCTTTGCATGACTAAAGCTATAGCACATAGAAAATTCCATAGCTTATTACTAACCACATCAGTTGTGATCTTTTAGTGTCATTTGAGAATCACAAGTTTATAGGATGGGAGCACAATGCATTGTTTTCATATTGCAACAGTAAATTTGCTGTAACCAATTCCTGAAGAAAAAAAATATGCATTTGTTTGGACAAGTGGTTTTCAGGAGTATTGATTGCCCTTCAAGTACATGATAAAGACAGATGTTAAAAAATATTACATTCTGCTTGATAGAGTACTTGGTCTAGACATAATAACATGATAATGAAAAGCTTAGACCACAAGAAATGAATTTATGGTTATAAGTAAGCCCATGTCTTGTATGAATTCCAGATTTCTATATCTATGTGGACACATATGAAGCACATTCCTTTTGATATTTAAATGTCTTAGTAATGTAATAGTCTCAATGACATCCGGTAATACTTTTGAGCAAACCTGTTTTTTGCTTACCTTTGTCTGCTCAATGAAGGATATTTCCATTTTTCCAGTCTTCCTCACCTAGAGAATAGTTGTATTTCTGGTTTTGCTTTGTTTTATTCATACTATGATTTCAGTTTTGCAAAATGAGTTGATTCCACAATTAAAACGTATTCAGAATCTGACTACAAATTACCAAAGTTACTACAACTAATTCTCGTGTAACTCAAAACACAGCAATATATTTTGAAGTCTCCACAAATACTGTCTTAAAGAATACTCATCGCTGACAAGGACAGTGTTTGTTTCCCATGCTCACAGTGTTTTCTCCAACTGATGCACACATCACTGCTGTGCGCTCATTTATGTTTTAAGATAACTTGGCATGTGCTGTTGACTCACTTGAACATCTCAATGCTCTCATGCCTAGGAGCACTAGAGGTCACTAAACTTGAGAGCCATTATTTGTAGTAAACCACCAAATAAATTACACAAAATTATGTAAAGCATGGAGATGTAGTAAATCAAGAAAGAAGAAAATGCCCCATAAAAGGAAAGAGAGTCATAGAATATGTGACAGGAAGCAGAAAAGAGGCTGCTATGGACAGAAAGGGAACAAGTTGGCATGGAGGTAGGGTGATGGGAGAGGGTATTGAAAGAGGTAGAAATAAGTTTAATATATGTAATAAAAACATCTCCACACAAATAACCTTAACACAATAAATGTAGTTGTTGTTTATGCTAAAGAAAAACAAACAGTAATATACACTTTTATCTCAAAATGCTTTATATTTTTAAGAGTGAACTTTATATCATTAAAATGTATAAAGAACAAATGGGTATCCCATGAAAAGCCGTTTTGTCCTGTGAGTAAAATGTCAAGTTTACCACATTTTAAAAGTTCGCATAAAGTTGAATCTGCAAATTGTAGAGTAAGGACATATTTTAATATGGAAACATACTAATGAGTCCATGGGGAATTCAAGCGAATAGTGTGTTAGAGGAAAATGGCACAACAGAAAACACTAAAAGAACACAGCAAAGTGTCTGTCCAGTAGCCAGGAGTGGAGTAAAAGGAAAAGCATCAAGACTAAAAATATACATGTGGGGATCTTATGAAGGAGCTTATATTTGTCAGAAGGCTAATAATTAGATTTGGAGAAATTATATAATGTCATTTGAAAAGACCCTTATTAATTACGCCGGTATCTGCACAGATTATATTAAAGTTATACTAAAGCAAAGATAAATACAAATCATCAGAGCATAATTATTTCCATATGTTTTCCGTATTTCTGTGTGTCTGGAATTAGTTTGGCAGATTACATTGGAACAATGGAAACATAAGAATTATTTATAAGACAAACCCCAGATTAAATGATGTAATAGTCAAAGATTAAAATAGATTATGTGTAAATATATATATGTATGCATATCAACACAGAATTTAAAAATGTAATGAATCAAATGATGACTTATGATTCTGTCTGTTGTTTTATCCAAACTTAAGCCATGAAAAAATATTCATATTATTGACTAAATTTAAAGTGTCCCAAACCTATTAACATTTTTTTCTGATCCAATAATCATTTCTCCTATAATTAACAAAAATGAAGGTCTATTTTTGTCATATCACTGAAATATTTTATTATCCAACACTCATGCTAAAACTACCCTTAAGTCACTTGTACACTTTTTTAACAATACATCTAATATGCCTATTATTATTTAAAACTTTAATAAATATTTCATAAACAATTCAACAGCTTGAGATTATGAAAACATTACAAAAATGAATACAGTTGTTTAACTACACAAAAGTCATTATAGGGAAGTAATGTTATGAAAAGCTGAAGATCAGTTAAAAATTTTGGTAGGTATTCCTCATTAGGGAACAAATGAAACAGAACAAAATCAAAGTATTATATATGTCACAGAGTTACTTTAATAGTTTTAGCTTCCTGAAGCCATAGGTAAACCTTGTCTCTACTAGGAACAGCTGCCAGGTGCATACTCAGTCAGGCGCTAATCACAGAAGGTTCATGGTCTGCTTAATGGCTCTACAAAGTGCACAGAGGAGAACCATGGTGTCATTAACAGCATCACAGAATAGCCACACCTACCGAGCCTATACCCAGCACAGTTTAGGGATTCTTGAGTCTCCTTGCTGTCTACCTTTATGCCCCAAAGCAAGATTATACCTTGAAGAGTACACCTTCAGGAAGAATTCTCAGTGTTCTTGCAAGACTAGGATAATTAGTTGTATGATAGAGTCTGGTCTTCTTGTTTTTATGATTCCTGTCTTGCCCTGTGGTGTGTCTTTTCTTCAAATGAGTTATGTACTTAAAGATACTGTGTATCATATTAAAATGCCATAAGTGTATGCAGCTGGTCAATAGAGTTCTAGCTGTGAGCTAAAAAAAAAAAAAAAAAAAAAAAAAACAAACAACAAAAAAAAGCAAAACAAAAAAGACTTTTGTCCTTATAAATTTGCTATAACAGCCTCAGGCATTTTGTTTTAACAACACACACACACACACACACACACACACACACACACACACATATATATATATATATATTTAGTCAGGGGCTTTACCCCAGACCCCTGATATCCAATTTTGGAATGATGGATGGCTAACTTCATTCCAAGCTTCCTCCTCTGAGAAAGACCTACAGTGACCCCTTCACAGGGAAAGTCAAGACCACTCCCACAGGCTATTTAAACTGCCCCCTAGAGAATGAACACGTGGTCTCCCCTTTTTTCCTCTTTCCCTCTCCATGTTTTCCAAGGGCCACCTGAAAGTATTGCCATCCATTAAACCTGGCTGTCTTTTTATTAGGGCTAATTTGTTCTGATTGGCAGTATTTGCATCAGCAGAGAGGTTTGTTGGCCAGGAAAAGTAGTTAACAATATAGAATAAAGTCCACACACTGAGATGAAGAAGGTCATGAAATGCTTAACAGCATTCTTAAACTAAATTAAATTCCAGTGTGACTAGAACTTGTAACTCTAGTTTGCAGAACAACATACAACATTTTTTTTCAGATCAAAACATAAATTTTAACTGCATGTAAACCACTAGTACTGAATAGAGCTGAGTGTTTTAAATATCATCTCAGAAGACCATAAAAATTTAGAGGTTATAGAAAGCAAACAAGTTAACGAGGAAAACAATGGATTTATTTTAATGAAAATTTGACAATTAGAAGATCAAAAGACTTATTCAACAGAATTGGTAAATTTGAATGAGTTGTCTTAGAATAGGAAAGCAAGAGCTGGAAGTCTGGCTAAGGAAAATGATGGAAATTTGTAAAGTTAATAAAACAGATTCAACAAACATTGAGAAAAAGAGCATTTTTGACAAAGATTTAGGTGGGGTTTTTTTAGCTTTTTTATTTCAAATTTCCATACAGTATATTTTGTGCATTCCCACCTGTGGAGGCTGAGAAATGTGGACCTATTTCTACCTTGTCAGAGGAGTTTGGAGGTTGCTCAAATGTTTATTGCCTGTCCCAGCTCAGGGTGCGACTGCATAGTTCTTTTAAGATTAAAATAGCTCATTCAAGAAGGTCCGTGCCACAATGACAAGGGTTCTCAAAGGACATGCAAATGTACTTCTCCTTTTTTGTAACTATGAGGTTACCTTGGTAAGGGCAGTCTTCAGCCTACCTGATCTAGAGCACCTTCTCTATCTAGACAGCAGGATGCTGATGATTTCATGTCTCAAAGTAATAACGCCATTGACTGTGTGAGTTATCCTTTGTAACATGTTAATAAAGTCTTTTGTTACCTTCCCCCCACCTCCCATTTCCATTGTATATAAAAGCTTGAAAGAATAATCATTCAGGTGATTTCAGGATTTCAGTAATCACTGGAATACCCTCCCAGTATTATTCTATGCTTTCTGTCTTATTGATTTTATGTGTCTTCATATTCATTACTTGTATTTTTAAAATTCCCACTCCCCTATACTGTCGAGAGGTGATTTTGTGAAGGCCAGACCTTGACATCTTTCCCCTCCCCAACTTCTCCCACAGCCTCTCCATGTCTCCACGTCCAAATTGCCTTTTCTTTTTTTATTTAAAGAAACACAAATACATAAAAAATAAAATATAACAAAAACAAACAGAAAGTCCAATAAAATAAAAGCAGTAAATAAATAAGTAAATAGCATCTCTGTCTCTCTTTCTCTCTCTCTCTTTTCTCTCTCTCTCTCTCTCTCTTTCACACACACACACACACACACACACACACACACACACACATTCAAATGTAGATGGACATGACCCCTGCTTTGAAGAGGAAATTTATATACTCAATATCCCTAAATTGGTGAAAGCTAATTTTCTGTCACCCAGCTGGTATCCACTGCCAAATATTTCTTGATTAAGGGTCAATCCTTGTCTATAGTAAAGATTTTGACTATGGCAACTCAAATGTCTATCTTTCCTACATGCCAGTGATTGAAAATCATTGTGGGAATTTTTAGTATGCTTAATTTTATGGAAGTTCTCTGGAGACACTATTTACATTGACATTGTATGGCTGAGATTGCCTAAAGAGTACATTGGAATAAGATCTAACCTGAACTGTAATATGGAATACATATACACATAGATATAGAATAGAACAGGACAGATATAGATATAGCATAGGACAAGACAGGGCACGGCACATTTAAGAAGAAGAATGAGTTCTGCCCAATAGCAGCACTCAATGGAAAGCAGGGATTGAACAAGGCTATGAGAGAATGACTGGCTGTCTTAGGGCTTCTATTATTGTGAAGAAACACAATGATCATGGGAACACTTATAAAGGAAAACGTTTAATTGAGGTAGCATCTTTTATTTTCAGAGGTTTAGTCCATTATCATCGGTGTGGAGGCTGGGAGTATGGCAGCATACAGGCAGAAATGGTACTGGAGAATTCTACATCTTGATCCAAAGGCAACAGGAAGTGATCTGTCCCACTCAGAGTAGATCCAGCAAAGGAAACCTCAAATCCCACTCCTACATTGATATACTTCCTCCTATCAGATCACACCTCCTAATAGTACCACTCCCTTTGGGGGCCATTTTCTTTCTAAGCACAATACTGGTACTGTCTACAGTAAACCTGAAACATTGAAATACCAAGTCATACTTCATTGAAAAAATTACTATACATAAAATCACACGTTGGGGCTGGAGACATATCTGAGGACTCAGAAGGACATACTGCTCTTCCAGAAGACACACATTTAATCGCTACCACCCACATTACGCAGCTCAGAACCACCTGTAACTCCTGCTCCAGGATATCTGACTTCATCTTCTGGTCTTCATAGGCAACTACACTTATGTGTACATATTATCACAAAGACATATACACACACATAATTTAAAACAAAATAAGATGATCAAAATATATTATATGAATTAGAATCAATTCTGTGTGAGTGCACAGAAAATACCACTGAATCTTACAAACATCTTTTCCAAATAACTCCCTTATTTTACTCTCACAATATAAATGAACTAATTTATATAATTATATCACAATAATGTTGATACTGAAATGATATCTAGACATTAAAGAAAACTACTTTATAAAGTGTTGCTAGTAGAGATTAATTATCCTGATAAAACCTGGAGTAAGGCAAAAATTATCCAATTTCTGTACTAAAGGATAAATCCAAATTTATTACCAAGTATAAATGATTCTAGATTGAGTGTCAAAATAGATAGTAAATAGGTAACAAAATATGAACTGGCATACAATGTATTTGAAGAGAGGGTTATTTGTATATTTAATTCTATCTTTAGCCCGGAATTCTCAATTTAGGCACATTCATGCTGTCATTATTGTTGTGCCTTACATAAATATTAAATTAAGGTCATACAGAAATAAATAATTTTCTATAAGAGAAAAAGGCAAGGGCCAGAGAATGGACATAGCAGAGAAATACTGACCCAAAAATTAGCATTGGTAAAACACTTGCCTCAGGACTGACCATCTGCTGTATGGGACCTGTGAGCACTGAGATCTCTGCCTGAGACTGTTTTATTCTGCCTGAGGTCTGTGGCCATGGCCAGATTTGACCTATTTGGATCAGATAACTTTTATCTACAATAGAATGTACTATGAATGTCTTTTTTGCTTGGGGGGAGCTGCGTTGGGCTGGAATCCGAACAGATATAGCACAGCAGATCTATCTACCTAGGACCACACCAAGCCTCAGTGAGCTTTTAAATTGACCACCCTCCATAAAAGTTTTACATAGCTGCTGGCAGGCCACTGTATCCTCTATTGGGATGGGGCATCTGGAAGCCAGATTAGGCTTTATCCTGGCTTCCAAGCAGTTAGCTGCTGTTTGCTAATTCTGATCTGGATCCATCTCTTTATGTACAATAACTGCCTGCAGCAACTTCTATTCACTCCTGATTCCTTGGTAAACTTGTGAGCTTCTCCATCTCCCTTTCCTGTTTCAATAAAATTTAAAAGTGGGTTGTTAATTATATTAGAACAAATGCACAGGTTCAATCCCCCTCTCTAAGCATAGTTAATGAGAAATGTGGTTTTTCAGAGCAATTGAAAATAATTGCGTCTACTTTCATAGTTACTGAGGTGATGTCAATTCCGGACCCCTTCCCCCTTTCCTTATGCCCCCATCTCAATACACAGTCACAGTTGTGTGTTCCAACTCCAAATTCCTTCAAGAAAATAATGAAAAATTAGTGAGTAATTGGAATAACAATACCGCCTGAAACATGATTTGCCTGATTTGGTAAAACATTTGTCTCATGTGTTAGCGAGAAGCACACTGTGAAATCGCTTCTTGCCCTTGTTAATTCCATTAGAATTAAGAGTGTTCATTATACAGGACAGTACGCTTGCCAGAGCATTTTTCACACTCACTGTATAATTTTGAATGGAAATAAATGAAGTACCCATCTGATGGGTGTTACTCTTTAAAACATTCACAAATACTATTTTCTGTCCATCTGAAAAACCTTTGGAAAATTGACAAAAATACTGAATCATCAGGTCTACTACCATTTTGAAACAAATTCATTATTTTTTAAAAGAATTTATACCACATAAACAAATAAAAATATATAGTAAATACATAGTATATAGAATACATGTGAAGTAAATTAAAACTCTATGTGTTACTCCCAAGGAACCAGAATGTCTTCAGTGAGAGGGTTTCTTCTAAATACGCCAGGGAGGCTATGCCTAAGAAATCTTAAGATATATTTGCCTAAAATGGCCTAAAAATCAGTATCAGTTGACATGCAAACTTGGTTAAGTAATTATCACAAGACTTCATCCCTAGAAGAAGACGAAGGTAATTTATATTTCCTGAGATAGGGAGACTCAGTCTTCTTGGTAATTAGCCAACCTAAAAGGGCCTCAACATATATAAGCAATGTTAAAGGACATCAGTAGATTGTATTATAAACTTATATACGTATTTGTGACCATTATAATTACAAAGTGAGAGGAAATGAGTTTAAGAAGGAGTAAGAGAGAATATAAAGACAACATATTAAGTCATATTTTTTGACCTGATCTTGAAAACACAGATGAAAAATTCTTATACTCTGAAGAAAGCCAGAGAGCCATACTCCTGATAGCGTTAATACAACACTAGCAGGACTTTACCAGGTAGCACAAGTTAAAGGAGTGTTGGACAATGAACACAGACTTGCATTTCAATAATGAGTGAGTTTTGAATACTCTTTATAATTTTTACTTATTTCATGTCACCAAGACCTAATATTTAAAATTATTGAGATATAATTAAGCAATTAAAACATATTATTTAGCTATAATTTCACATAATAATAGAAATTATTGAGCTGTAAAAGCATTTATAAATAATGTAGATTTAAGAAAAAATGCTAAGAGTAGAATAGATCCATAGGTTACAATTTATAAAATATTCAAAAAGTATGGAAAAATAAATAACATTAGGCTCTTATACTATGTATAATATAACCCTATGACTAAAGAAGATATATTTTTAGGATAGTGGTTACATATGGATAGAATAAAGGTTAATAAAATGAAAAAAAAACCAAGGCTTTGAAGAATGTGGGCAACGTTTAAATACTTACTGTACAAACAATTGCTTTCCAAATGCCCATTAGTGCTTATAACTTCTTAAACCTAAAGAAAAAAACCCTGCTTTATAAAGTGATAAGCCACCAACATAAGAAGAAAATCCTAAGAAACTGAATGATGGATCTCACTTTGTAATAAAGACAGCTTTTGAAGAGGCCCTATAGGTTAATTTGTGAAAAAAGAACGGGCACAGAAGCATTCTCTTTCATTGTTGACAATTTCTGTGATTCATTTGCTCATATAATTGATTTAGTGCTAAACCTTGTGATTAATTCTATTCAGCTTGAGAACGTGTATCTTTTACTAAAAGAAGCATTTATGCTCAGTTTGAAATTTTCTTCAATTGAAGAGAATGCTTTTCAAAATGACATCTCATGACTGCAAAAATCATATCACAATTTTTATTTCAAAGTAAGTTATGAATTATGTAGCTACATTCTCTTTTATGGTTTCTTATTAAAGTATTGACTTTCCCTATTCCATTGTTTTGACAACGTTTTCCAGAAAGATGTGGAAAGAGAAGCAAGAAATTAAATCAAAGTTGTTCAAACTTAAAATCATTAATCATCATGAATGCCTCATTCAAAATTAGGGAATGATTCCAAATTATCCTTATCTGTAAAGAGAAAAATAATGACATTTCTGGACTTCGTGCAGGCTGCCCTTTGTATCTACATAAGACTTATAGTGACTTCTGCATCATTGCTCTTTCAAAAGTCTTTCGCACAGATGTGGATTTTTGTTTGTACAGACATTTAAACCAGGCTCTGCCATCCTAATTTACATATACAGAGGGCAAAGTCTGCTTAAGTATAATCCCCGCCCGAGCTTTGTCTCCAGGAAATAAAACGGTATAGGATTTGATTTTGACTGTGCAACCCAAGAGCTTCACTAATTACAGCACTATTTTAAAATGAATCTTGACACACCATCTTAAAGAACTAATATGGTGTGAAAGGCAAACGTTTTGGGGGAGACAGCTTCCGTTCAGCCTGCAGGGCTCTGAAATCTGAAGTGTAACGAGCAGCAGAGGAGCCATTAGAAAGCAGTAGAAATGCAAGGGCTTGGACAGCCCCATCAAAAAGAGCTGAAGCGACAGCAGTGCGTGTGTATCAGAAGTTTAATTTAGTGTCTGAACTACCTTGCTCATTTGATTGGGTGATACCTGAGACGATGCTTTAAAGGAAATTTACCTAAAGCAGAAGACGTTAACCTAAAGACTTCGTGGGATAAAACAGAAAGTGAAAAAACAGTTTGGCTTGTTAATAATTCAACAATCTTGTGATTCTAAAATCCCTTCTAGTCAAAATTTTTGACACCCCCCCCCCCAGGAAATTCTTATTAGTGTGAATTCTCAGGCATTTGTAAAACGTTTTTAAAGATCCGCATCTTTTGTTTGTATCCTTGATCCAGAACATGTGTCCAGCACATCCAGCTGTTCTGCTCTTTTGTTCATAACCCATGCATCACAGCTTCTTTCTGAAATGTGTGCAAAAAAGCCACAGGCAGGTAATCTATAGAAAAGCTATTAGCTACTATTTTTAAAGTATTTGTTTTCTAAAATCATATTGCCTACAATATTCAAATATTTTTCTATTTCCTGAATTTTTAAGTAAAAAAATATTGAAAGTATCTCACAATACCACAAATTGATGATATTAAAATTTGCAAGTATGCTATTCTTACTGTGCTGGTTTCAATAAGAATAGACTTGATAATGTTATATTTGCATGCTTAGTTACCAGAAAGTAAAACTGTTTGAGAATATTGGGAGATGTGGCTTTGTTAGAGTAGGTGTGACCTTGTTGGAAGTTACTTGTTGCTGGGTGGAGACTTTGAGAAACAGCAGGTAGTCTCTCTCTCTCTCTCTCTCTCTCTCTCTCTCTCTCTCTCTCTCTCTCTCTCTCTCTCTCTCTCTCTCCACACTGAGGCAGCAACTATCTACCTTTATTCTACTACTGATACAACTACTGAAGGTTCTTCCACCTCCTCTTTTCATCATGAGCTGGGGACCAGTCACTGTTATCCAAGTCTTTGAAGGGATAGTCAAGATTAGCAATGGCAAACTTGTATTATGCTACTTTGATGATCTTATTTTACCTATGAAACAGTAAAACTATTAAGATAGAATGTGCATATTTTGTGGGAACAATCTACATTTGCTTCTTGTCTTTTTTTGTTCTCGTTGTCCATCCTAGCATTCTGTACACAACACAGAATAAGTAAATACTGAGGTTATACATAGAAAATAAACAATCTATTTAAAGTAGATAATTCATATGTGTGTGTGCTTGTGCACATGTGGAGCTTAAGTATGTCTGTTCACATATGTATACCAGTGTATGTGTACATATATGGACAGGCCTGTAGAAGCCAGAAGTCTACAGTGAACATTTTCCTCCAACATTCTTCATAATTTAGAAAGAGTCCGTCATTGGACCTGGAACTTGTAGCATGTCAAAGTAGCTTTCCAGCAAACTCCATGTCCCCAGCTCTGGAATTACGTGCATTCTCTACTGTGCCCAGATTTTACACAGGTTCTGAGATCCCAAATGTAGATCCTCACATTTGGTGGGCATCAGGTACTTTGTCAGCTAAGTTACCTTCCCATAGTGTTGAATTTATACTTTCAATGAAGAAAAGATGATTATGAAAAACTTCTCAAATAAAATAAACAAGTTGTCATTCACTTTAGAAAGTTTTGATATTAGATGCTTGAAAGTTCCTTTTTCACATAAAGAACACAGCTCAGTGGAAAGCACTTAGCAGGTACTCACTAGTGTGATCTCCAGCCCTAAGCGGAGCAAAGCAAAGGAAGCAAATTTTAATTTCGTTTCTCTCCCTTATCTGTCACTTATTTTCCAGCTCTGCCTAATTCCAAACGAGCAGTGTATATCAAGAATAAATCAGTGATGACTGTATCTAACTCATGGCTTGTCTTCACAATCTGTCTTAGAATCTCTCTTAAAGATACTCAATTGTCTGTAATCTTCAGACAAGTTCAGGTTCAGAGCAATGGCACAGTTCTCAAATTATTTTTTTTCTGAGCCAAATGGCACACTGCTGTATATATTTTAGGACACAGAGAGCCTACATCCTCTAGGAAGTAATTGAAATCTTCTGAAATGTTCTTGTTATCTGTCAGCACTCAGGGTATACACACAAATGAAAACTCCTAAAAAATCTCATGTATGGCACTAACTAATGCATGCACTGACAGTCTCATAAAAATTAGTATTTAAACAACCGTCAAGTTCAGATCTTGATGACTCCATAGCATTTCTGGATCCATACATATTGTCGAATTACCAGACAGAAGTCAGTCAGGTTTTCTTTTCTTTAACACACTTAATTAAGCAAAAATAAAAGCCACAGTTCCTTGTAAATGAAAGCTTTTGGCCATATATAGAAACGCCTCTATAATTTCTGAGTTATTTTATTAATGATTATCATTTTTGGAACTAAAATCTTCTGACAATTTTTAAAGTATTTAATTTTTTTCTGGAAGTGTTCTAGATATATGTAATTGTTTTAAAGTAGGATATATTTAAAAACATTTATTTCATCTCACTTGATAAGAAAATTAATGGCAGTTTTAAAAACCTGCAAAAACCTCTCTTATTTTCAAATCTAAAATCAAGAAGCATTAGGTAGAATGCTATGGGAATTACTTTGTCATGAAATTCCCAGGGAATAGGACACCCCCAGCCTGATGTTTCATACTGCTGTCTTCAAGATAGTTTAAGTAAAAATTGATAAAAATAGGTGATACTCTTAAGTTAACAAAACCCAGTCAATAAACACATAATACTTTTGGATATAATGGGTTATAAACTACCTATCATGGGTACTGGAACCTGATCTTGGGTCCTCTAAAAGAGCAGAACAAACTTCTTAACTGCTTAGCTGTTTCCTTAGCAATGAAGTTGTATCTCAGGCTAGCCTCAAACTCATGATCCTCCTGCTTCCACTTCTCCAGCATACCCTAACAGTGCGTATCTGCACCCACACAACTTAATAAACATGGAAATGTGGAGCCTACAAAGAGCATTCACCCTATGTACATTCCAGCATCTTTGTTTGAAGAGAAATGTACTATGTACCCTTTTTAAAGAGAAAGACAAAAACCAAGCTAGCCACAAACCCTTTGATCAACAGGCCTGTACTGCCTGCAAGATATGCCATGACACTTGTGGTACAAAGCCTGTGAAAGTAACTAAACAGTAGTAGATTTGATTTATGCCACACTCCAAGAGATGGAACCCATAACCAACACTGCTTGATAACCTCAGATTAAATAGCCCAGGGTCTTAGGGTAAAATCAAATAATACTAGCATAAAAGAAGAAAAGAACATATTAGTGAAATCACCTGTGTTGATAACTGGTTTACCAGTGTACTTTTCAGCTGTCACCAAAGAAAACTCTTCTTGCAGCATATGAGAATAAATACAGAGACCCACAGTCAGACATTACCCAGAGAGTAAGAGATCTTAGAACAATAAGCCCTAAATGGGAGGTCTCCATCAAATCCCTCCTCTCAGAGCTCAGGGAACCCTGCAGAAGAGGAGGTAGGAAGAGTGTTAAGAGCCAGAGGGGATGGAGGACACCAAGTAAACAAGGCCCTCTAGCTCAACGTGAACAATATTCATGAGCCCTCACAAAAATGGTAGCACCATGCACAGATTCTGCAAGGATCTGCAACAATTAGTGTTTTTGGAAGATTCCAGAGAATGCAAATGAGTGCATCACTGATTTTTGTGCCTTCTTTTGGGCCCTTTTTCTTCCATTGGTTTGTCTTTACCAACTTTGATGTGCTACTTTCTGTTTTATTATATTTTATTTTGACAAATTTAAAAATGAATGAATGGATGAAAACCAGAGTAAGTTTATCGATGAACTGTCACTTACATTTGCTGGCAGAGGGAAAACCAGTTTTCTTCAACAGAGTCACACTGTGTATGTAAACCACTCCAAGGCAGGCCTCATGTTGAGGAGTAGTTAATCACCATATGATAGGCTCTACAATTTTTGGGTGCCTTTATTGGTTACAATTTGGTGAGTTTGTTGTTGTTGATGTTTCATTGTATTTTGCTTTTGGGATGTGGTTTTATTTTGTTTTCTTGGTTTTGGGGAAGGGTTATTGTTGTATTGAGTTTTGTTTGTTAGGTTGGTAAGGAGAGGGACAGGATATAGAACAACTCGAGAGATGGAATGGATAAAAAGCCAAATGTTTTGGATTTTTATATCATTTAATTAGGTTGTGTATTTATTCTCTTTTTATATGCATTCTATTTTTCTATACTGTTTCTTTTTCCATATTATTATTATTAAAGAGATGAATATTGTAAATTTACTTTTGCTGTATTTTCATCATAGTCCTTTCTATCAGCTGTGTTTGCTTTCATCATTAATATTATATAGTATGAAGTCCTGAATATTGTGCTTTACACCCCGAGCATGTGGTCTAAAGCTTTAGATATAGAGTTACTGTATCGTTTTAGGAGACACACAGCAGTGAAACAGTGGCACTCATATTTTGGTGGTAACCAATATCTGTATAATGAAATCAGCTCAAAAGGAGGCAAAATTGTGCCTAGTACTGGAAGTCTATCCAACTCCCGAGGGCTAGTATGTTTTAGATCTTACAGGAGAATCTACTAACCCCATTTGGATTAAGGTAAGCCTTAAATTAAGGTAAACCCTAACTGCATTCTCAATATTTACCCTTATACCCGCAGATAAGTGTACTTTTAACTATTATCAAAGACTTTTTTCTCAACAGACAGAGGGCAGTGCAGGAAAACCACAACTAATCAAAGCACAAAAAGCAACTAATCCCGGGGCGGCCAGTTCTGATGGGTACATCTAGAGCAAAGCTCCTGTATCTAAGGCCTTAGATGTTGAAGTTTCAGTCCCTTGTGAGCTGGCACTATTGGTATTAGATGTCAGGTAAGGCAGTGACATCATGCCAAGGAAATCCTCAATGGGTAAAGTTCCTTACTTTATTCTATTGAAGAAATAGACAAAGGGCCTAGAAAGAAGAGTCTATAGCCAAAATACACCATTGAAAGGAATGCTACCCATGACCTAATTCCTCCAACAATGCCTTATTTCTAATATCTCATCCAGGTATGATATCATCAAATGTTTAATTCATTAAAAAACTATCCTGCTTTATTATGCTCTAGTTATTTCACAATAAATAGCCCTTATTATTACCACTTCCTACTGGGGACTAAACCTTCAACTCATTAACCTGAGATTATTTTACATCTATATCATACTAAAGCAATCAAATAATCAAAATATATCTGGGATAAGACATTCATATAATTCTACTTTTCTGTATTTCCTCCTACATTCTCTCTTAAAGTGTGTCAATTCTTAAATATCAAAAGTCTCATAAGTTTGATGCCTGTATGCTTAATAGAACAATAATAAACAATACTAAATACTGCATGAGCTTTTAAGTTTTTATATTTAGTTTCATTTAGAGAATTGTCATCTTTCACTGGGGCATATATTGTAAAACTGACCTATGAACTAAAATAGATCCTTAGCCTTTTTTTCTGAAAATAATATAACTAAATGTTTTGAACGTTGAATTCATGCACTTCATTTTCCTCCTAAAAGAAAAATATTTATTATTTTTATAGCACTCTGCTTGTCTTTCAGTGCATTTGTCTTGGAAGAAACAGAATATGCAAGAAGGTCATTTAAAGTCATTATTCAGAGGGATAGATGAGTTTGAAAGTAGAATTTTATTGCCCACTTGAACCTAATGGGTTCCAGCACACAGAATGAAATAGAGTTTACACTGTGTCATTTACATTGACATTAACTTGGTAAGACTCAAAGGATAACTTTGCTTGCCAAAATAAAAAATGATCTCTGGATTATGTCTGCCCTCTTTTTGATCGTTCCTAGATGAAAATTCAGCCTTTTATACTAATAAAACCTCACAGTCTTGACATTAATGTTTCATCTGAACCTGATAATGAGATTTGTGGAGTTTCTTTCAGAAAATCCTTACCTTTTCTTCAGAACAAGTAGATGTAAGGTAAGATCAGCCATGTCTTACATCCTCACAAATTTTGTCATAATATAGACCGTCATTTGACTATAAGGTCAAGTAATTAAGTGACTGTTGGAAATGATTTGTTGACGAAAATATTTCTATTTTGTCATTATAAATATTATAGTATCATAATTATAAATACTAATCTATAGTCATATACCACAATTTTAGAAAAGTATTATGTAGTATTTTTAAATACAGGATCTACAAAACTTTAAAAGTGCAGAGCTTCTACTTTGAAGACAATGAGTGGTGTATTCCAGAGTAAAACATTTTGGCACAATTTGAGAAAGAAAATGAAAATACTGTCATTAACATATTTTTAATTCTTTAAGAATTCTATTCACTCTTTAAACAGGGATTGACAAGAAACACAGAATCATTGATTCTTCAATAAGTTTTTATGGATACAGAAAACAAATATTCAGGTTAATCACAGAATACAGAAAAGTTGGCCTATGATTATTTTAGCAAGCTAAAGTATCAAATAAATACTGTGTAATAATCAAGTAAATGTATAGCCTGTTGTCTAAATTCTGTTCTTTAGAATCTCTAGAACCTTTTAAATATTAATTTTTATATTAAAAACTATCAGAGAAAAGGGAGAAAACAAGACAGACAACGATGGCCTCCACAAATTCTCTAACTCTTTAGAAGAATCTACACAGTTGAAAAGGAAAGCACTTCAGTGTGTGTGTGTGTGTGAATGGCTTATGATGCAATTAGTCCTTAGTCCAGAACACACACACACACAGACACACACACAGACACACACACACAGACACAGACACACACACACACACACACACACACACATATATATACAAACATACATATACATGCACACATACAATAAAAGCATGGAATGAATATAATAAAGTAAGGTAAAATAGAAATTTTGTAGAAATGTCATTTAAAATTTTATTTGCTGTACAGGGTCTTGATTTTTTTTCTCTGTAGATAAAAAGTATTACTTGAGCAATCTCTAGAAATCATGTATGTTGAATCAATTTCTATGCACACAATGCAGACTTAGCAGTGGTTAAAAAGTTAATCAAATGTACAAGTCATAGAGGCTGAGAGACACCTACGATTGAGGAAGATCAAGGAGATATATGGACAAAATGGATTTTTTTTATAAAATTTGAAGACAATTACTATTGTTTGTCGCTGATAGACTAAATAGAAATTCTATCTCGTTATTACAAATCGCTAAGACAAATTATGCAGCTACAGTTGGAGGTCAACATTATCCACAATATCAACAGACATATAAAATAGTTCAAACACCTTGGAAAATACATACTTTCTACTAAAGCTAAATATAAATGCAGTATACCTCCAAGACATTTAATTCTTATACATGGAATACAGAGGAAATATTTATAGGACATGGCAGGAATACTACTAGGGACATTTTTTGTAAATTTTGTAAAATTTCCAACAACAAATCAGTTATAGTGAAAAGGGAATTGGAACTTGCTGGTTTCATTAAACCCTATACAGCAAGAGGGCTGCACTGGTACAGCTGATATTATAAGTAGATATCAAAAAGTTGTATTGAATGAAGCTGTAGGCACAAAACATGACAATTTGTGATTTGATTTCATACTTCAAAGAGGCAAAATCAATCCAGTGTGAGACACAAGAATTTTATTTTTCCATAGTGACAGTGCTTTGACAAAGATAACTTGTTAACTTGTTTTTATTCTCTTTTTACCTTCCTTTGCTGGCCATACTGGGGATGAAATTAAGGATGAAGTAACTGGAGTACCACAGTTGTTCACCCCCAGCATACCTACTTTCTCAACTGAGGATTTTCCTAGGCAGTTTCATATTGCGATATCCATACCCCGTGTTTTGTAACTTTTGTCTATGTGAGGTTAACTTCATTTAAAAGTTTAGTAAATGTGGTCTATTAACACTTAAATACTTTGATGAACCAAGTTTTCATTCAGAAGAGACATGTGGTCAGATGAATGTCTGAACAAATGATAATCAGAAGAGCTCGAGCTCAGGAGACAAGAGAAATGGCTGAAAATTTAGACAGAAGGAATCAGGCTTTGTTAAGAACCTGGGGTACCAGTTTAAGTCCCTCTGGGAATCTGTATCTAGAATCTGTCATGAAAGAGGTGGTCAGTGAGCAATGGAAAGACCATCTTAACTGCAAAATTTTACTAGTAGAGCTACATTTTACTTGTTTAATTTTTACGTTAGAAAATACTGATTAAAAAAAACCAGAGATATTGGTGTCAAACTCTTCAGAAATTTATTGTACCTGACACAAAATGCATTCATTTCAGAATGTCATATCAGAATCTGCCCAATAAGCCCCACCCCAGTGGGTCAGATGTTTGAGGAATGAAGTTGAAATAACTCGGCTTATTAGTCGTCACCATCCTAAGGAGGTGGCTGATAGACTGTGAGAAGAGGCGTTGACTGATTTCCTGGCAAACACCCATTCTGAACGCCCCATTAGAGGGTTCTGTTTACGGTCTCTAAAGTGATCTTAATTTTGAGAATGACCACTTATCTAGCCATAGGTGGCTAACATCTCATGTGTCTCTATGCTTTCACTTTCTGGGTGATTCTTAAAATCAATGATAATATGAATATATCAGTTACTTCCCAAGATGGATATTTTTCTTCCAAAATTTACTGGGAGATACTTCTATCAGAAAAAAAAAGTCATTTGCAGTAATTTTCTTTGCATATAAGTGCTGAACATTAGCATATTAGAAATGAAATCCCTTAGTGAGATGTTTTAATAAACAGGAAAAAAAAATACAAAATTACACTTAATCCTAAGTGTTTTATATAATCATCACTGACACAGTGTTGTAATTCCTTCCAGGCTGATGAGTGAGGACTGCTGGAATATGAAGGATTCTTAGTGAGTTTTTCAAGACTTTTCATCATTTAAACCCAATATCTGGTGTTTCTTTGCCTTTTTAATACTGAGTTACCATAAATGCCTTCATGTTCTTGATATAGTCCTGGGAAGATGACTTAGCAGGTAAGAACCCTGCTGATCAAAATGAGCACATGATTTAAAATCCTTGGCATGGATATAAAAACTGACGTGTGTGTAACCCTAGCTTTTCAGAACAGATACAAGCAGAACTTGGGATCCTACTGGCCAGACGCCTTCATGATACACTGAACTTGCTATTCAACAAAATACCCCATATACAGGAAATATAAAGAAAATGATAGGATATCTCAGGAAATATAAAGAAAATGATAAGCTGAGACTCCTTACTTCTCTTCTCTGCACACACATGAATAGCTATATCTATACGCATGCATATACCAGACATATACACAGAACAAGAATAATAAAAGAGTTTATTTATTTAAAAATGGCATATGTAATCTAACAAGACAAAAATGTACCTTTTGTCATCATATACTTTCTGAAAAATGGTCCTCCTTGACAACCTTTCTTTTTCCCCAACAGTTGTTAGTGATGATGAGAAGGGAGGGGTGCATCCAGTCAATGGCTCGATTCTTTAGATATCTACCTTCTTGACACCGAGAGAATAAAAAGATTTCTCCTTTTCCTCCCATACCATCTCTTTCATCAAACACTGAGGTTTCGCTTTGGTTGAAGTCAATTCTTTCCCAAGATTCACTAGCCCTGTGGTAACTTCTCCTGGAAGTTTTAATGAGGTTTGACCTTCTCTTTTATCTTCTGTACTAAACTGTTTTGCAGTGCTGCCGGAGGTGCTTTAATAACAGGTGAGCTTCACCCCTAGGCTGATTGTATTTCAGCAGAGGTTGAAGTGATCTTTGTATGTCAGGTTGTTAAATCTGTAAAAAAAAAAAAAGAAAAAAGAAAAGCTGTGTGATCTTTCAAAATGAAAGTCAGTACATCAAGACAGTATAGTTCACTTTTTCTTTTTATAGACCTTTTTACATCTTTGTTCTGGACAGCTCTGAGATGCCAAAATTGACTGCTCCTTTTTCTTTACAACCTCCTACTCATGAATGAGATTCTAATATGCAAATAAGAACTTGTCAAAATAAAAAGTTCTTGTTTTAAGCTTCATAACCTTTCCAAGGAACCTGAGAGCTTAGTGCCTCCATGTGGACCTGTGGGGACTATTAAACTGTGGTTTTCAAGTATTAGGATATATTCGCAGCTAGCAATGTTCTTTATGTCTCATTCTAAATTGTTTCTGCAACAACTACCACAATTCAACATATTTTATTATAGGTTAGTAGATTCATATTTTTCTAAATTTTTAAAAATCTAAAGCCTACGACCTCCTATCTCTCACAAAATTCTACTTATTGTAGAATTACTCACATATAAATTTGAGGCTAGCATTTAATATTTAAATTCATATAATTTTGATAACTTTTTAATTTTTTAAATGTGTCAACTATATAATTACATTAAGTATCTAAATATTAACTTCATAATTACTTTGTAGGAATATCACTTTTTTGCTTTTCAGAATTAAAAAATGATTTGTTTATTTAGTTTGTTATTTTTATTTTTAGCTCATAAAATATATCCCAAACAGTTTCCTGTCCCTTCCTCACTCCTCTCAGCACCCTCTTAGGACTTTCTATTGTGTTAACATTTCCCTAATTTCTCTTTATCTAGAAGGTGTGAAAATTCAATATATCATTACAGTGTATATTTGACAAGAATTTAAATTCATTTCTATGAATTCACAGATTGATCAAATTAGAAAAGGAAAATAAAATAGTTTTAAATGGAAGGGGACTGTAAATAGAGGATCAAGTGGGGTGGGGAAAGAGAGGGGTAAAAGGGAGGCAATGCAGGGGTAGACAGTTAAAATTAAGGCAAATTGAGGGATAAAATGGAAACCTAATACAGTAGAAGCTTCCAAAAAATATATACATATATGAAAGCAATCTAAATGAAATTTTCAAATAAGGGGGGAGATAGAGCCGCAGCTGGACATTTCTGATCTCCAAATAAAGTTTCCACTACTGGGAATCTAATTGATTTGTGTGTCAGATGGACACCTTGGAATCCCAAAACAGCTCATGCTATGACAAGGATATTAGTTGCTTTCTGAAAACTGATAGCAACTGATTCTATTGATGAAGGCAACACCAATCATTGAACATGGGGAAGTCAAGCTAGTACCTTCCTAGAGCCTACTGACTATTGTTCAAAGTAAAGGAAGGGACTCTGCGAAAGGAGAAAAGTAAAGAAAAATCAATCTACACACCCTTCGATCTACAATAGTGATCAATGTGTATGATATAATAGTGCAATGTTGGCACAAAACTTGTGCAACTAAGCAAACACTATCTAGTTGGACTTAAGGCCTGTTTCATGAGATAGAAGCTATCTCCAACACTGCTCAGGTGGTCAACTGAGATTAGACAAGGTAGGAACCTAGGGAAAACAAAATATTACTGTTCTCCTAAAAAAGTGTAGAAATAAAAGTATCAGAATCTTGCTCAGACATCATAAGAGAAGCTACCTCTTGCAATAGATGAGAACAAATACAGAGAGCAACAATTGGACAATGTGCAGAGAATGAATGACTTTGGAACAACCAGTCCTAAATGGGAAGTCTCCGCAAAATCCCTCCCCTTAAGACTCAGGAAACCCTGCAGAATACGCAGAAAGATCGTAAGAGCCCAGAGGGGATGGTGGACACCAAGGAAACAAGGTCTTCTAAATACAGCTGGACCGATGCACATATTAACTCAAAGCATCTACAGATCTGGACAGGAAGGGGTCCCAACACAGAGAATGGAAGTGGAAATTAGACCCTAACCCTATCTCAGAAGTCACCTCCAGTTGATAACTGCTCAAAAATAAAAATTAGTTTTCTCCAGTGGATATACAAGCCACTCTTAAGTGAATACCTGATGCCCAGTAGTAGATGATCAATATAAAATCAACGAATACTTTTGGAGGTTCTTCTTTTTCATAATGATTTGTAGGTTCCTTTTTTATCTTACAGTTCTTTTGCATATAAATTATCATTTCCTGTTGAGTTTATGTAATGTGATGTGTGTGTGTATGTGTGTGTGTGTGTATGTACATGCGTGTTTCTATATGTGTGTTTCTTCAGGATTTTTCTTTGATTCCTTTTCTTCTATTTATTTGTTTTGTCTTGTTATGGCTTGCTGGTTTCCATTATATCTATTTTATTATTCTTTTATGAGGGTGGGGTTTCGAGACTAGGTTTCTCTGTAGTTGTGGAGCCTGTCCTGGATCTAGCTCTTGTAGACCAGATTGGCCTAGAACTTACAGAGATCCATTTGCTTCTGCCCCTCAAGTACTGGGACTAAAGGCATGCACAACCACCACCTGGTTATTTTATTATTATTCTTTAGATGCCCATTTGTAACATAATGAGAGAGAAACAAAGTTTTTATTTGGGTAGATGGGGAAGTAGAGAGGATCTGGGAGGAGTTGAGGGTGTACTTGAGGGAGGAGAAATACTAATCAGAATATATTGCATTTAAAAAATCTACATTTAAGCCAGGCGGTGGTGGCGCACGCCTTTAATCCCAGCACTCAGGAGGCAGAGGCAGGCGGATCTCTGTGAGTTCGAGACCAGCCTGGTCTACAAGAGCTAGTTCCAGGACAGGCTCCAAAACCACAGAGAAACCCTGTCTCAAAAAAAGAAAAAAAAATCTACATTTAATAAAATGGCTAATCATATCTAAGCTATGACTTATACATTATGTTTTAGTAAACTTTAGGATGAATCTATGGTTTCCTATTATCCAAGAAGCCAAAGTTTCTGCATATTTTGGCTAAGAAACAGAATGTTAATTTGCATGTTTAATAATATATTATGGTGGATATTTTATTTATCACCCATGAATATGTTAGCAATCTCTCCTCCAGTTATTTTTGAAAGCTTTGAATCTACATCCTCTATTTTTTTTTTTTAATAAAAGCTGGGTCTTTCTGAAGTGTCCTCAGTGTGCATGTGATTTCTCTCCATTCCTGGACAGTCAGTGAGTATATTACATTCTCAGATTTCAGGACTGATGTTCCTATCTCTAAAATTAAAAGAAAAATTAAAGCAAGAGGTATAAAACCGGACTTGCTGAACATAGTGGACAATGAGGACTACTGAGAACTCAAGAACAATGGCAATGGGTTTTTGATCCTACTGCACGTATTGGCTTTGTGGGAGCCTAGGCAGTTTGGATGCTCACCTTACTAGACCTGGATGGAGGTGGGTGGTCCTTGGACTTCCCACAGGGCAGGGAACCCTGATTGCTCTTCGAGCTGATGAGGGAGGGGGACTTGATCGGGGGAGGGGGAGGGAAATGGGAGGTGGTAGCGGGGAGGAGGCAGAAATCTTTCATAAATAAATAAATTTAAAAAAGGGAAAAAAGAGGTCTTTAATCTTGTTTTCATGTAGATTAGATATGTTACACTTGTAATTTAATACAGAACTGTACATATGACAATCTAATTATACAAATAAGACATAGTTAAGCAAGTGCAATCAACTGTGTTTATATATGTCAATTAACATAGAAGTTGAGGTCCAAATAAAATTTTAGTCTTTTGAGATAAAATCAGTAGCTCTGACAAACATTTAAATTAAGCTGAAGATTAAATTATTTCTTTCAGGGATAATTTTCAATGTTATTTTTCTGCAAGATTCAATATGTTACAGCAGGACCATTAGTGTATTAATCTCTTCCTGTGGCATAGAGATGGTGTGCTGTAGAATATAAATCTTTTCAATGTTTTATAAGTCATAAAAGCCTGACTAAATGTGCATCTATCCTTCAGAGAGAGAATAATTATGAATGCATGAACAATTTTCTTCAACCAAGTTACAAACGTATTTCCCCCTTCATTAAAGTAAAAAATGCCATGAGCTCTGTTTCTGAAGAGAAAATCTAATAATGAAAGTGATAAAAATAACTAGTTAATCACAGGATCTGAAAATACATGGATATTCTTTCTTCCAAGGAAAAAAATATGTCAATGCAATTACAAGTATTAATTGTAACTAATAAAATCTTTCGGGGCTGGAGAGATGGCTCAATGGTTAAGAGCATTGCCTGCTCTTCCAAAGGTCCTGAGTTCAATTCCCAGCAACCACATGGTGGCTCACAACCATCTGTAATGAGGTCCAGTGATTTTTCTCTTCCTGCTGGGAGAGTCTGGATTTGTTCAGGTCTTTCAATGCTGTGTGTGATCCAGGGGTGGCTGTGCCAGTATGCACTTCCAACATCAGTTTACACTTCCAGCAATAAAGTTTTAAAAAAAAAAATCTTTCAAGGTCTGTAGATGCTATTTGTTACCCCAAATTTTGTAGCATGCTTTACACATAATTGCAGACATCCCGATGTTAAACTAGTTACAAAGAAAACAGAATTGAGGCATGGTAGTAGAGTCTATATGAATCTTTGGGCTAAAGGGGAAAAGGGGATCAGAGTACATATTTTACAAGAGAATAAGGGAGAATGGGAACAGCTGTACTTCTCTAATGAAAGCAGATTCTTATGAGTGAGTGAAAAGAAATATCAAAGGACCCCTAAAGTTCAGCAGTGATGGCTTTTAGAGATTGAGAAACAAGTATAGCAGTATCTCTGTATAAGTAAGTTAAGGGACATGGGGGTGTTTATCACAGAATTCTCAAGTTCACTGAATCCTGATCTATTTGTGTTTTTACTTAATGAACTACTTGCTAATGTTGTGTACACGGTATCAGACAAAATGCATAACTTTTTCTAGTTAATGTCTTATTGTCAGATTTAAAATTTTCAATATAATCTTTATTGAAAGTCCTACTATGCTAACATACCTGAAACAATTTTCTAAATGTCTGCAAGCGTTTATAGGTTAGGCTAGATACACGGTACAAGAAAGTTTAACTCTCCTCTAAATTTTTATAAATTGAAAAGATACCATCAAAATATCTTGCCTTGAAGTTATTTTAGATTTCTGGATTACAATATGATTATAATGTTTTTCTTTTTTCTTTTTTTCCTTCAAAAGATTGCCATATACTCTTTCCTCCTTTCCTTCAAATTCATGGGCTCTTTTCTTCATTAATGTTTAGTACATATGGATAAATATTCCTAAATATTCGCTTCAGTCCATTTAATATTACGTGTATTTATGTTTTCAGTCTTAACTCTTTGGCACTGAACAACAAATTGGTGTGCTCTTTCCTGGGAAAGACTTCCTATCCCATCTCTAGCTTACTAAGTTACCTAGAATTCTTTCTGTAGGGTTAAAGCTTTGTGATTATTTTGCCATGAAATAGCTCGGTCACTAAGATAGACAACTAATAAATGAAACCTCATGAAACTGAAAAGCTTCTGTAAGGCAACTTACACTGTCAATGGGACAAACAACAGCCCACAGAATGGGAAAACATTTTTGTCAACTCCACATTTTATATAGAATTTACATCCAAAATATGTAAAGAGAAAGCTAGACACCAAACCAGCCACAAAACCCTTCGCTTACAATCTGTGCTGCCTGGAAGATGTGCTGGAGCAATAATGGTGCAGAACTTCCGGGAGTGGATAGCTAATGTTTAATTTAGCTTGAGGCCCACACGGCAAGAGATGCCCCAAGTCCTCCTGCCAGGATGGTCAGGAATCAGACTGTGGTTCGCTTAGAGATGTAGATTATAATTAAGCATCACAATTATTTTTCATAATAATTTCTTTCTAAATATAGGAGTAAGAGCACATGAAACTTCAGTGTAGTTATGATGTTTACCTAAAATATTAATCGTTGTCACCATTTTCTTCTAGCTTAAATGTATGTTCTAAAACTGTACATGTATTTAGACAACCTGGAGAACTCATTGTTTCTTTTATAATACGAGGAGACGGCAGGAAAGTGCCATCTATAACACAAAAAACAAGTCTTGTAAGAATTAACGGAGTCTCATTTATAAGCTACGAAGACTACTAAAGTTTTTTTTAAATGTCTTAAATTATGACAGTTCTGTATTTGAGCCATTACTGTATTTTTAACAGAAATAATGTGAGGTTGGGTTTTTCAGAAACATGATAAGAGTTTTAAGTTGGAATCACCCTCATGTTTGCTTGAAATGAAGAGTGAATGAAGAGTGAGAATGAAACGTCTCCACTTGAAATCTAGATGCTATACTTAGTACTTAGAGTTGATGCTGGGCTCTGATAACACTTAAGGGTATTTAGATACATGAATACGTATCTTTTTTTACGTATGGTAGAATTCTTGGATCCATAAAGTGGACTGTTCTGGGTTTAATATACAAGATAGAAAGAGATTCATACCACATTAGAAAGTGGTTTGTTTGATTTACCATAGATTTTTTATTCTGTTCTTGATTATCATAAATAATGACTCAGTCCTCAACACACAACTAATAACTAATAATAATAGACATGTTATTTTGTGATACTTGGTAAAACTTAAAGAACAATATTTTATTCATGTGAAAAGTTGGACGTATAAATGCACTACAATTGTTAAGACTCAGACAATGTATTTTGTGGAAGAACCTCTCAAAAAATAGTAAATATATAGTCACCACCATGTCTCTTTAGTTTTATATACTGTGTGTTTGCTGAATTTGTCTTTAACTTTATTTATATTGACTTGTTTTTAGAGTTGTAGGTCAGATACTGGCAGTGCTCTCTAGTTTCAATTTGTCTTACAGTTCATCATGACTAGATTAGGTTACATAATTGTGCTGGAATACTTATTATTAATGCATATTGTAGGATTTCTATATCAGCAAATAAATTTAAATTAATTCAACCTAAACAAATGAAAATAAGAACTGGTTGAATAAATCATAGTTCTGCTGATCAATAGAATCAAGTGAGAACATTAAGTATTATGATATAAATACATTTTTATTGACAAAGATAGGCTTACATATTATTTGGAAAAGAAGAAAAAGAGGTTTGAATGCCAAAGGCATGATTTAATCCCATTGATTAGATTGCAGAATGTAAATTCTGTTGACCTTCAGGATGCACACTCCATATACCTTCAAGTATGCCAATCTATCACTTATTTTATATAAAATGATACAATGATGAATACAAACTACATAAATATTTCTGTTATGTTCTATATATTATTATTATACCTAATAAAATATAAGTGCTTCTAAGAAGTGTTTTTGCCATAGTGTACAGAGAATTATGACAAGTAAAATAGTAAATGTTGAGAACTGGAGAGATGTCTCAATGGTTAAGAGGATTTTCTGCTCTAGCAGATTATCCAGGTTAGGTTCCCAGAGCCCACATGTATGCTTACAAGCTAGGTTTCACTAGTTCTAAGGAATCAGACAATCTCTCCTGTCCTCTATGAGCAAGAGACACTCATGCACATGAAATAAATAGTAGTGTTTTGTTGGAGGCTGTTCATTTGTTCCCAGCTGCTCTGAACTGAAATAACAACCCAGAAACTATATTAATTAAATCACTACTTGGTCAATCACTTAAGCACATTGCTAGCTAGCTCTTATATCTTAAAACAACCTATTTCTATTATTTTATAATTTACCATGATGTTTGTGGCCTACTGGCAAGGTTCCAAAAGTGGCTGATGTCTTTCTCCTCTGTTAGTGCCATGTTTTCTCTCTGACTCTAGCTATTCTCTCTCTCCATCTCTTTCAGCATAAATTTACAGTAGCCCTCTTCAACTGGTACTTGTGACATAGTTAGTTTTCAAATTTCATGAGCCAAGACCTTGAGGAATTATTTTAATCAGACCAGTCTCATGATTAGCTTTAACTGCCAACTTAATACATCCAAGATACATTTGCAAAAAGAGTATTAATATTATCTATATAAGATGAACAAGAGCTTCTATTACTATGAGAAGACATCATGGCCAAAAGTAGCTTGAGAAGGAAAGGGTTTACATCAGCTTAACAATCCTCAGGTCACACTCCATACCTGTCGAAAGACAGAGCAGGAACCCAAGGCAGAAAGCAGGAGGCAGGCACTGATAGAAGCCATAGATGAATTCTGCGTGTTTCCTTTCTTCTCATGGCTTCTCAGATTGCTTTATTATACATTCCAATAATACCACTTGGCACTACACTTAATAAGCTGAGCCCTTCCTTATCTTTTATTGACCAAGAAACTATTCCACAGACTTAACTACATGCCAGTCAATACAGACAATTCCTCAACTGAAATTTCTCCTTTTCATTATGTTTGGATTTATATCAAGTTCACAAAAACTAACCAGTAAACCCATGAGCATATCTGTGGGATTGTCTTGATTATTTTTGTTTTTATTTGATTTTTCTCTCATGCAATGTATCCTGAATGACGTTTCCATTCCCTCAACCCCTCCAATCCTCCACTCCCAGATTAATCCTTCCTCTATTTCCCTTCAAAAGAGAGCATGCTTCCAAGTGATATCAATCAAACCTAGCATACCAAGTTACTGTGAGACTAGGCACAAATCCTTATATTGGGGATGGGCAAGGCTACCTAGCAGGAGGAAAAGGGTACCAAGAGCAGGCTAAAGAGTCAGAGGTACACTGCTTAGATTCCCACAAAAATATCAACTACCAACCTAACAATCATTAAGATATTTACAGAGACTCTGTTGCAGACCTATGAAGACTTAGTGATTGCCTCTTCAGTCTCTGTTACTCTACAAGCCTTACCTAACTGATTTTTTTGTCCCTGTTCTCCTGGTATCCTCAACTTCTCTGATTTCTACAATCCCTCTTCTTCTGTGGGCTTTAATGTTAGTAGGAAGATCCACTCTGAATGTAGAAAACATCATTACCTATAGTGGCAGTTTTGAACTGTGTAAAAAAACTAGTAGGCATAAATCTGCTTATCAGGCAACCAGAAATAACCTCTAAAATTTCTGCTCCACTGTTCTGAATGTGAGGTTGGCTCCTTAGTCAGAGGTAAGGCTCTTCATCATTTTCCCTCAGTGTTATTCTGTAGTCTGAAATGTTAAGCACAATAAACCCTTCGTTCCTTATAGTTGCTTTAGTCAGTGTATTTCTCACAGCAATAGACATGAGACTACTAGAGCAGCTAGCAGGTAATATATGCAAAATTTAGATGCAGGGACCTGACTTCAAGTCTGAATTCATAATTGCTAAGCTAGCCTCCTCTGTAAGGCAGAGTTGTAATGTAATTAGATTCTGAGGTAAAAATAGGAAGTGGGAAGCTTGAGACCTGCCATACTACACTGAGGCAATATTGGCAGATTTTGACAATCAATATTAACATTCTTTGCCTTTCGGCCTCACATGGCTTAAGTCATTATATTACAAACCGCTCCAAATAAATCAGAAATGACTTTGGAATCAAAGCCATGCTAGGTGCATACTAGTGTGACTTATTCCTTCAGTGAAGGAATGAGATGGGTTGAAAGCTACATTCTGGAAAAATAACAGGGTTTTGTCTGTGTGTGTGTGTGTGTCATCTAGGCTGAAAAGAATTAAATAAACAAAATGTCGCTGAATTAAAACAATTTTACTAAAATAATTTTGCTTTTATCATAAATAAATGTTATTATTCTCATTGAAATCTCAGCACATACCACAGAGACTTACTTTATGCCATCATGATAGTCTATACACAAAGTGGACATGATTTTACTCAGAAGCAAACCATGAAATACAATGTAGGTTCATGGGGGAAGGGCAGAAATTGATAGAGAAAAACAGCTTAGTCTTAAACATAGATTTTAGAATAGATTTCCCCACACATGACCTTCATATAGTATTTTGAGAATCCAGGAAGATATAAATCCATTTTTTTCATATTACCAAGGAAGTTTTTCACCAGCTAAACTGTGTCCTGGTATATTCCTTCACAAATAGGTGCTACTACAGGTGCTTGGGGCAGATGAAACAGTGAATTCTAAGGCAGAAACAACTTCCACGGGGAAATCACTTGACCTTGACCACTCTGAGTATTTACATTATAAAAAAATCCATACAATTAAATTGAATAACCCACCACATACTATACTGTCAACTCCTCAAGTGTGTCTGATGTGTTTCCATCCAGTTAGGACAGTTCTGTGTTTACAGTTCGTTTATTTAATTACACTTTTGAGTTTTAAATGCTTAGTCAAGTTATAGTCTACCTTTTAAATGGAGTGTAACTAGATTTTAACATATCTCTTCACATATGAATAACAATTTCTAATGAAATTATGGGTCGTCCCATAAAGAACATACACTAAGCTTATACTCATTGATTCTAATTTAAGAATGAACATGGTACATGCCAGGTTTTACCATTTTATAATACAAATTTCAGAGGAAAACAAATTTTAACAAGCTTGTTTCAAACTGAAGACCATGGAGAATGAGACCGTTCATAGAATGAGACCCTTTTTAAGAGAAGCGGTATGAAATAGTGAAGTTTCCAAAACTTCAAACAGCAGAAGCTCCTAATAATTAGGAGAACTTGAGCATAAAAGGTGGAAGGTGAAGAAACAGAACTTAAGAAGAAAAATGACCTTGATGGTGAGGCAAAAGGCAGCATATATAGTGTTAGAGAGATGTTAATGCATTATAAAAGCCCCAAACCAGGAGACTGGAGAAGAAAAATAATGTTTCATTTCTCTTTCATTTTATTCTACTTCTGTTTCCTCTCAAGAAATTCATAAATAACTATAGTTAACTAATAAGAAAGAATTATCCCATTAGGAGTCAATTGTTGGGCAGAATGAGAGTAAAACTACAGAGAACAGGCAATAGATGGATAAGAACAAAATGATTAATAATCTCTACATAACCCTATGGTCATTCAAGGAACCTGAGTTACCTCATATTTAAAATAAGAGAAGTATAATTCCTATACACCAGCTCTGGGATGTTAAATAAAACTGAATTATTGTTTTCTCATATTTGACGTTCAGTAAAGGTGAACACAAGTCGTGATCTAAAGACAGGAATATTCTTTGTATTTCTTGCTTCTCATATTCAGTATCCTAAAATTACAGTAGGAAATGATTTTTATAAAGTTGTAAGCTCAAAGGAAAAAGTAAAAGTTGATAGTTCAGCTATAGATTTTAACAAAATTTTGGCAATGTAGATTGACAATTGGTAACAGATTTAGCAGGGGGAAAAAAAGCCTTTTATGAGTGGATAAAGGCATAGGCTAGGCATTAGCTCCAAAGAGGAGTCATTTTAAAGATGCACTAAGCAGAGACAAACATTCCAGTTTTCAAAACACTATCACACAATTGGTGATATGCAAGATATTCATCAGTGTGGCTATGGGAGAAGGCCAGTTCAGGCACCGTCTCCTTTGCTGCACAAGGACCTAGCTGGGGACATCCCCTTGCATATCACCATAGAACCTTCATCTGGTGATGGATGGAGATAAAGACAGAGACCCACATTGGAGCACTGGACTGAGCTCCCAAGGTCCAGACAAAGAGCAGAAGGAAGAAGAACAGGAGCAAGGAAGTCAGGACCGCAAGGGGTGCACCCACCCACTGAGACGATGGGACTGATCTAATGGGAGATCACCAAGGCCAGCTGGACGGGGACTGAACGAGCTTGTGATCAAACCGGACTCTCTGAATGTGGCTGACAATGAGGGCTGACTGAGAAGCCAATGATAATGGCACTGGGTTTTGATTATACTGCATGTACTGACTTTTTTGGGAGCCTAGTCTGTTTGGATGCTTACCTTTCTAGACCTGGGTGGAGGGGGGAGGACCTTGGACTTCCCACAGGGCAGGGCACCCTGATTTCTCTTTGGACTGGAGAGGGAGGGGGAGGGGAGAATGGGAGGAAAATGGGAGGAGGGGAGGAGGTGGATATTTTTTTAATAAATAAAGAAAGAAAAAAAGGAAAAACAATGAAAAAACACTATTACACATTGGGATGCATATACATGGAATAGAGCCAGTACAAAATTTTTATTTTTTAATTATTTTTATTATTGTATGTGTGTGAGAAGCAAACACGACAGAAAGAATGGGTTCACTCAAGTCACCATACTTAATGAGAACAAAGGAGAAGAAAGGGAACAACTTCTGTAACAGTTTTTACCATCCAAATTGTTGAAGTCTGTCTTATTTCTCATTTCTTGTCCAGTTATAGGTTTCTATGCTAATTACTATTTACTATAATAAGCTTTACAGATGAGGTTTGAGCAATACACTGATGTATATTTGTTTTAAGAAAAATAGAAAGGGAAATTTTCTTCTCTTTATAATCTTCTGAGATTATAATATAATGACAATCCTTCCCCCTTTCTCTTCATTGAAAACTGAGTTTTTATCTTTCCTCAGCAATCATGTCAATAGTTTCTTGGCTAATAGTTTGACTTTGCACCCCCTTCTGCTTGTTCATTCTCTGATTTGTGTCTTTCTTGAGTGTATGAAGATCTTGAACATGGTGTAACAGTCTCTATGAGTTTATATGGGCATCTGCATTATTGAGTCTGAATAGTTACCTAAGGAAAGCTGAGACCAGAAAAGAAAAATCATTTTAGTAGAGAATTCTTTACAGTCTAACTACTTATAAACAGAAAGAATAATAGCTTTTTCTGTGAAATGCAGATGATGGACACAGAAGTTCTTAGAAATATTAATTTCTCTGTACATTTCTTAGGAACCCACTAAAAGTTGGACTTCCAAATCTCTGGGAAGGACTTTCTTAGAATAGAAACAAAGAAGAGCCTTTTACAGCATAGAAAATGAATATCCATGTAGGAATGGAAGCCTAGAAAATATCAGGATGATCTTCAAGTAATAAAGTTATACTTTATAATAAATAGTATGAAGTTATAACACATTTAGGAAAAGTAAAAGATTGATATAAGCAAAGTTATGTATTTTAAAACAAAAACTATATTAAGCCAAAGGTATAAACAGCTTTTCATGAGTGAACATGCATCGAATAGTATCATTGATTTAAAGTTGCAAAAATTTATTTCTAATTTAAATAAAAGTCATGAGGTTGATATTTTAAGAAAATTGGGAAAGAGAAATAAGATTGATGTTTCAATGAACATGGATTCAGTTCCTGTCACTGACCAAAAGAAACCAACTGATGATAAAAAATCTTACAGGAATAGTTTAGATTTATGAGCAATGACATCAAAAATTAAAAGTAGATAATAATCAAAATTTTGTTACTGGTTCCCAAGATTGGAGAACCCAAAGAAAAACATATAGTCATCCTCCTGAATATTAACCTTCATCAGGCGATGAAAGGAGACAGAGACAGAGACCCACATTGGAGCACCGGACTGAAATCTCAAGGTCCAAATCAGGAGCAGAAGGAGAGAGAGCACGAGCAAGGAACTCAGGACCGCAAGGGGTGCACCCACACACTGAGACAATGGGGATGTTCTATCGGGAACTCACCGAGGCCAGCTGGCCTGGGTCTGAAAAAAGCCCGGGATAAAACCGGTCTCGCTGAACATAACGGACAAGGAGGACTACTGAGAACTCAAGAACAATGGCAATAGGTTTTTGATCCTACTGCGCGTATTGGCTTTGTGGGAGCCTAGGCAGTTTGGATGCTCACCTTACTAGACCTGGATGGAGGTGGGTGGTCCTTGGACTTTTCACAGGGCAGGGAACCCTGATTGCTCTTTGGGCTGACGAGGGAGGGGGACTTGATTGGGGGAGGGGGAGGGAAATGGGAGGCGGCGGTGGGGAAGAGACAAAAATCTTTAATAAATGAATAAATAAAAAAAGTGTAAACTTAATTGTATATGTGTTCATTATGGTGACACTGTTTTTCCTTACTTTCTTCTGCTAGCTAATCTTTAAAATGGATTTAGTAGGAGAATTCTATATATATATGTACACACATATATGTGTGTATGTAGAAAGAAAAGTATATATTAGAGAGAAAGAAAAAATGGATAGGAGAAAGGCAAGAGAGGGCAAGGGAAAACCATAATCAGAATACATTGTATAAAAAACTTATTTTCAATAAAAAGAGATATATTAGAAAGTATAAGAGAGAAAAAAGAAGCCGGGCGTTGGTGGCGCACGCCTTTAATCCCAGCACTCGGGAGGCAGAGGCAGGCGGATCTCTGTGAGTTCGAGACCAGCCTGGTCTACAGAGCTAGTTCCAGGACAGGCTCCAAAGCCGCAGAGAAACCCTGTCTCGAAAAACCAAAAAAAAAAAAAAAAAAAAAAAAAAAAGAGAGAGAGAGAGAAAAAAGAAAATGAAAGAAAAAATGCATAGAGGCATTTCATTTGTATTTTAATAAAGTTTGCCTGAAGATCATAGAGTAAAACAGCCCACTGGTCAGCCTTATAAGGCAGAGAGTGGTAACACACACCTTTAATCCCAGTAGCCACACTAATTGTCATAGAAACACAGCAATGCCCAACATTAATCCTGGCCCTAAAGAGGATTATAAAATGGGAGGAAGTGGCTCTCAAACACAATCTCGTTCTGAGATTTCTAGAAGCAGGATCACTATTTAGTACTGAGATCTAGGTAAGAGCCAGTGACTGACAATTTTGATTTTGGGATCTTCAGGTTGAACCTCCGTTTTTCTCTCTCTAAGTTTTTATTAAAAGTGTTTCATTTGGCATCCAACTTTTGGAGTGCAAATTTAGGAAAAGGCTGTTTGCCTGAGGCTTTTTAACCACCATTTTAGGACAGAGTCAGACCCAAACCTAGCCACCTGGGTTTAGGAGAAAAACTAGTGCTCCCAGCTTCCATTCACCCTGGTTTATCTTCCATGTAAAGATGGAAAACACACAGAGAATCTTGATGCTGTGTGTTATTGTATCATATTTGAATTGTTTAATAGATGAGAAAGAAGCAACAGTTGCTAAAAGACATTTGATTATAAATGCTGCTGGAGTAATCCAACCTATGTATTTTGAAATATTTTGACTTAACAGTTTAAGTCAAAAGATGTATTTCTTTGGAGAAACAATTATGCTTTTATTTCCACAGAAAATTAGAGGCTGTGAATTTATTTTGGGTTAAGAAAAATAAGAGTTGATCAAAGAAGACACCATGAAAAATCTCTAATCAGAACAGATGGCCCAGATGATGCAACATTACAGAGTACCTCTGTTGCAGTTTTCTATGAGTTCTACATCCAGAACAGTCTCAAAACTACTGGTTGAAATGATCCAGCCTCACAGAAAATTCCAGTCAGGACTTGACCATAATCCTAAACTTTCTTTGGGGCCCAATAAGATTATCAGTTACCCCTATCAGCAGGAAGTAGTCTGGAAAACTATACCCAAAATACCAAAAAAATGGATTATGGATGTTTGTCATTTTTAACATGTTGGTTATGGATAATGGTAAGAAAAAAAAGCTAAACAAAGATAATTAGATTCAAGGTTCTTACTTTGAAAAGAAAAAAAGGACCAGGTGGTGGTGACACATACCTTTAATCCCAGCAATTAGGAGGTAGGGACAGGCAGATCACTGTGAATTAGAAGTCAGCATGATCTACAGAGCAAGTTCTAGGATCGGCTCCATAAGTACTGAGAAACCCTGTCTTGGAAAAAACAAACAAACAAACATACATATGAACAAATAAGTAAATAAGAAAAAAAGAAAGAAAAAGAAAAAGGGGGATATAGATATGATAGTATAAAAGTATTGATTATTGAATATACTCTGAGAAGAAAAAGGGAGGGTAAAGATATGATAAGATAAAAATGTAAATTATTGAATCCACTTTTAAAAAACAACTACTAGTTTTAAATGTTTTACATTGGTTTGGATTTTTGTATATTGTATACAAATTTTGTATATTGATACAAATTTGAGATTAATTTTGTTAAAACATACTGCACATACATTTCGAATCTTGTTCAAAGTATTGTAGCTATACAGTTCATTTAACAATGTAATGCAAATTTCTAGTCCTTGAAAATTGTTACTATCAGCTGTTTAGGATAATAAGGAAATGCAGGTTAGTAGCTAGTCACCTATTATAATCAAACTTGTAGCTACATTAGGTATGCTTTCAAGGTCATGCAGAGGTATATTTTACATAGACAGGGCATCTTCAAAAACTTTAGTGATCTACAGAATATGGCATTTAAGGTGTTTTAATAACCCAGGCTCTTTTTTATGACAATGAGACATGTCTGCTTCTAGCAGCACCAAGCTATTTCAGAGAACATAATAGGCATCGAAGAAACTCCACATGGAATTTACTTTCTTTGTGGCAAAAGTAAGCCACTGGGCAAGAAAATGCCCCTGCTGCAACTGCTGACAGTATTCTGTCCTAATTAGACAAGCAGGACAAAAAATACTCTGCTTCACAGAAAAGTCTGTTGGATATGATATGCCCGTGGGCTGAAGATGGATCCCATAACATTACAGAGGAGCTTTTAGTTACTGTCCAGGCAGCCAACTGTTTCTGTAATTATTCACATTTTTTGGAAGTTATTTGCTTGCACTTCCTGCTTAATCACTTAATATTATTTCCTTCTTGGATCTCTGAGGGAGGTGAAGATTAGATAGCTATACTTATAGTTTACCAAATGCAAAAAAGCAAGTTATGATAGAAAGTAATTAAGTATATTTAAACACTGAAATAAATTCTATTTTGTTTTTACTTTGTGCTTATATCGGTATTTTGACTGCATATGTCTGGTGCACATAGAAGCCAAGGGATGGTGCTCTTATCACTGAAACTGGAGTTACAGACAGGTGTGAACAGTCAGATAGGCGCTGGGAACCCACCTGGGTCCTCTTGAAGAGCAGTCAGAGGTCTTAATTGTATAGCAATCTACTTATCTCCAAATACGTTTGATTTTGATACTGATTAGAAACTCTTTTCTTTCTTGGATATTAAAACTGGAGCTCAACATGGCTGAATACGGTCAAGAACATGAGGTTTGTGTTGTGCATTCTTTATGTTAAGGAAATTATCAATGCAGCAATTCTTTTTATTTATTTCTTTTCATGAATTAGCCAAATATTCAGAAGAAGACCAGTCAAGACTTGTAATGGTAGCAGATAGATCCCTTTTCTTTGTTTGGGTACTCAGACTGGGAAACTGATAATTGAGTAGCCACGACTTCTATGGCAGTGGTTGACTCACTATGTGAATGCTGTAAGGAACACCATAACCGAATCCTTATTTCTACTTTCATAGTCGTTGTTGAATTCATAACCCCTCAGAACAACCCACAGCTGCTTGAGATGACTATACAACTACCTCTTCAATAGCTCAGCAAGAAGCCAGTAATTGGTCTAATGCCAGATTTTTTTTTTTGGCATGAGACAACAAATACTATACAGTAAATGTACAGCTCACAGGTCTATTAGACTAATCCACGGGAGGTATGGACACTCCACATGGAGAACTCGTTTCAGCAGAGCTGGGGCAATACTTATATTTTGGAAAAGTCACTGTCAGTTCTGTAGAAATCTTGTAAAATATTGGCATTTCTCCCTTCTATAATATCCCAGAAGTGTATAAACCTGACTTTTCCTGAAGGGGCGGATACCTCTTCCCATACCATGAAGCCCTGGTCTGAAAGCATTCACTCAAACTTTTGCTCCCATAGTCAAAATCTACATAAAACTCGCCCCCCCCCACACAATTTCCTTTATTTACAGGACTTAAACAGCAGACCCAGGAAGGTATAATCTATTGCTCTTCTACTCTAACTTAATTGTTACTAATATTCTGTATTACCCTTCACCTTGGTTTCAGTGAACATAATATCATAACCCAGGAAACTAACTGATTTTACCTTTGCCCCTAGAGGTACAGGGAAAAGTCACTAAATCAGTCTCAGAGAAATCAATTCTCACTTGGTTACTGTCAGGCATCCTGCTGGTGTCAAAAGCAAAGTCCCCAAAGGAGATTCCTTTTAACTCAACCAACTAGACACTAATACAAATCAGGCATCTTGCCTCCCTCCCAGACCCTGGCTGTAGCTACCAAGGCTGTATTTCCAACCACAGGGAGCTTCACAGCTATGCCCCACCTGAGATATAAGGTGCCTCCTTGTCAGATCCACCAGGTTTGTTGTTGTTGTTGTTGTTTGTGATTCTGTGGAAAGGCATATTTAATACTACTGTTACTGCCTATGGGCTTGATAACTTGTCTATATGCCTATATAAACTGAAAGCTATGTGAATAACAGCTCCCTTCCCCCCTTCTTTCCTTCTTCCAATCCCAAGGAGTAAAGTAACATGCAGGAAGAACATGCTGGAGTCAGTCATTTGCTCTTCTTCTCAGAGTCTTTCCCCCAGCCAGTTTCCGCCTGTCATACAGAATCTTAGCTGGACCCTGTGAGGGTGCTGAGGCTGGCACTCAAGACTCCTGATAATTTTTGGTCCTGTGGTTGGTTGATGTGAAAGCTGTGTTGTGATTGATACAGCTGAAGTATTTCACTTCCATGTCACACCTCAATCCTATCTTTGTCTGGCTCTATGAAGAGGCTCCTAAGTTCATTTTCTTTTATTTTTCTTTTTCTTTTTTTCCCCCAAGACAGGGTTTCTTTGTGTAACAGTCCTAGCTATCCTGGAGCTAGCTCTTGTAGACCAGGCTGGCCTCGAACTCACAGAGATCTGCCTGCCTCTGCCTCCTGAGTGCTGGGATTAAAGGCATGCACCACCACTGCCTGCTTCGTTTTATACCTAAGCCACTTGATATTCTTTTATTCTGGCCCTTGTTGTGTTTCATTGGACCCAACCAAAAAAAAAAAACCAACAAAAAGAGACAAATAAAAAAAAACCAACAAGATTCTCTTGAATATTTTTTGCCTACTATTGATTTTGTATCAAAAGTAGAGCGAGTGAAGGGGATAACATAAGCGGATAGATGGGAGTGGTTGTGATTGCAGCTGTACCCTCTGCAGCAATGGCAGAATATTGTAATGGCAATAAGAATAGCTGAAGAGTTCCATGACGCAGACAAGAAAATTTCTTAGTTCCTTGCTCGTGCTCTCTCTCCTTCTGCTCCTGATCTGGCCATTGAGATTACAGTCCGGTGCTCCAATGTGGGTCTCTGTCTCCTTTCATCGCCTGAGGAAGGTTAATATTCAGGAGGATGCCTATATGTTTTTCTTTGGGTTCTCCTTCTTATTTAGCTTCTCTAAGAACCCGAATTATAGGCTCAATGTCCTTTATTTATGGCTGGAAACCAAATATGTGTGAGTACATCCCATCAGGACCGCGAGGGGTGCACCCACACACTGAGACAATGGGGATGTTCTATCGGGAACTCACCAAGGCCAGCTGGCCTGGGTCTGAAAAAGCCTGGGTTAAAACCGGTCTCGCTGAACATAGCGGACAATGAGGACTACTGAGAACTCAAGAACAATGGCAATGAGTTTTTGATCCTACTGCACCTTTTGGCTTTGTGGGAGCCTAGGCTGTTTGGATGCTCATCTTACTAGACCTGGATGGAGGTGGGTGGTCCTTGGACTTCCCACAGGGCAGGGAACCCTGATTGCTCTTTGGGCTGATGGGGGGGGGGGGGACTTGATTGCAGGAGGGGGAGGGAAAGGGGAGGCGGCGGTGGGGAAGAAACAGAAATCTTTAATAAATTAAAAAAAAAGAAAATTTCTTAGCTTTTTCTCCTGTTGCTGTGATAAAATCTCGTATGATATAAACTTAAAGCAGAAAGGGGTTATTTTAGCTTATAGTTGAAGGTTACCATCTTCTCAGGGAAGATACAGTGATAAGAGCTTCAAAGAGTTGGTTTTATCCCCCTTCCTGAGAAGGGGTAGGGACAGTGAGGGAGAGAGAGGAAAGACATATCTTGATCGAGGGAGCCATTAAAGAGCTATTGAGATAGAGAGAACTAGGAAAAATCCCGGGAATCCTCAAAGATGAACCCAGTTAAGACTCCAAGAACAGTAGAGTACACTTAAATTGGTCTTCCCCTGATTTCAGATTGATGACTGCCTTAATTGCCATCAAAGAACCTTCAGCCAGCAACTGATAGAAGATACAGATATCTACAGCAAAGCACTGGGCCCAGCTACCTGTGACCAAGAGAGGAGGAGCGATAATATGAGCAAAGGTGTAAAGACCATGATGGTGATACCCACAGAAACAGAAGCTAGTGAGAGCTCACTGACTCTGGATTGATAGTGGATGAACCTGCATAGGACCAAATTAGGCCCAATGAGTGTGGGGACAGGTGTGAGGCTTTGACAGTCTGTGAGACCACTGGATCAGGATTTATCCCTAGTGTTTGAACTACTGTCTAGCAGCACGTTCTTTTTGGAGGGATACCTTGTTCAGCCTAGATATGGGGGAGAGCCTTGTTCTTTTCTCAAAGTGAAGTGTCAGACTTTTTTGGCTCCCCATGGGAAACCAAACCTTATCTTTTCTGAGAAGTGGATGGGGAGAAGGTTGAGGAAGCAGGAGAGGAGCGAGTAGGACAGGGGATAGCTATGTAAAATGAGAAAAGATTGTATTAAAAATCTTAATAAAAAAGAGTTGGTTTTATCATATTCATAATATAAGATAGAGCCATGAATTCCTGATGGCATTTGTTTAGCTCGTTTTCTCTGCTTTTATAGAGGTCCAGAACACTGACACTAGTATTTTCTTAGGACATCCATTTTCTTTACTGTGAACCCCATTTCTTCCATTTGCAACTTTCTTTATGTCCTGCAATTAAGAGAAATTTGCAAACTCAGCTCTATTACGTTCTCTTAAGCACAAATAACTGACATAAGCATTTTGTTAATGTCACGCACTTTCAAGAAAGTTTGCTTTTCGGACTGTTTTATAAATTGTTACAATAATACTTAGAACAACTTTGTCCTTTGTACTGTACACTTGGCAGACTAGACTAGAAAATTTCTACAGCTGTCTGTGCTTTGCTTTGTCCCTAAATCACATTGAAAGTGACCCAAAGCAGCCATGCAGTAACCTAAGCGCTCCACTTTCTAGATGTCACTTCTCCAAAGATCATTTAGATTTAAATATGGCCTTCTTATAGCCCTGGGGAATGCACCCAGTGCAACCACCTTCCTTCATACTGTGTGATGGTGACCTTGTCACAACTTCCAATTAAATATTTCTTATCTTCTTCCGACATCTCATCAACTCTCCTTTCACTGCTCACTTCTCTTCTCAAATTCTTGTCACAATTCATTTAATTTCCTGGAATTCAAAACTGTCACTAATCTTTTTTTTTTTTTAACTCTTCCAAACCTTCCATAGAATCATTTTTTATTTAGGTGCTAGCGATCGAGTTAGGGACTCATCCAAGTTAGGCAAACCCTCAATTACTGAACTACATTCTAAACCATAAAATCATTTTTACTACTCTATTCAAAAGAATTTGTCTGTACCAATGATAACTTCAAAGTCACCTTCACATTCCCATGTACATATTAATTCCAACAAATCTACTTCCTGGTGTCAGTTTTCTCTTAGACTAAGCCATTTTCTATGCTAATAGCACAGCGCAGTAAATTTGTTAAGTTATGAAGCAGTTAAGTGGGGTAAAAGATCAAGGCACTAGTTCTGATGATGCCTTCCTTCTTCCAGAACATGGTGAGGCAACAGTGAGTGTTAGAGAAGCCTAACAGCTTCTGAAGTAGTCGATTAATTCTTTTATCTATTAATCACACACAGGGGTTAGCCCTTTCATGAAATCAGAAACAAAATCATCACCTTTTGTCTGGACTCACCTCTTCATATCTAATGTGGAGATTAAATTTCAACTTTACTTTTATAGAGGAGAGCTCATATGCAAATAATTGTAATCTAGAATATTTGTATAACTGAAGAAATTTCTATTAAATTTTCCTGTATTAAAAATATTCCCATATTCTTTATGTAGTTGACAATAGACAATGTTGTTATTTTAAAATATGCATAAAAAATAAACATGCATATATTCTGTCAAGGGCCAGGGAAATGTACAGCAGATGGTAACTAGTGTTCAGATGTCAACCCAGCAGAGGAATGATTCTCTGATGGGGGAAAATCCTGTCCACGTAGGGCCTGTGGGACCACTGACTCTGGAAACTGTTTGACCTGTCTGTAATTTCACATGTGGAAAAGCAACTATGGTATCTCCCCAATATCTGCACTAAAATGTGTAAACTTGCGTGGTGTGTACTTATAATCTCATGATTGAATCTCAATCTTAAGGGCATATATATCAGTGGATGGTCCAAAAGGTGGCTTTAATTAAGCTGTGTAATTTTTATAAATAGAAAAAATGTTAGGATATGCTTCATAAATAGATCTATTTTTTTCACATTGACCGTAAGACATTTAGAAGCCTATTCTCTGTAATTACCTAAACTAATAGGGCATACTGGTCAGATGAGGTGTCTCTGTAGAGAGAGCGAGAGAGCACTATTTGGACTTTCACATATGACACTTACTGATGGAATTACAAAAAGACTCGATGTTGAATCAAAGTCCTTCAGGGACAAAACTGACCTTAATTGTTTGCCAACTTCTGTTGCCATGTCCAGCTGATAATGGGACTGTAAGCATTCTCTACTATACTTTTAGCAATTAAAACTCTTCATAAACTTCTAGACAACGGTAGTGGTGCACGCCTTTAATCCCAGCATTCGGGAGGCAAAGACAGGCAGATATCTGTGAGTTCGAGGCCAGACTGGTATACAAGAGCTAGTTCCAGGGAGGCTCCAAAGCTACAGAGAAATCCTGTCTCGAAAAAAACCAAACCAAACCAAAACAAACAAACAAACTTCTAGCATCAGTTTATGTTATAAAACTCAAGCTTGAACTGTTTATTGTTTAGTTTACAAATAACAATTAATCAAGTCCAAAGAAAATTAGTCTTATGTCCAACTTCTGAGGATAAAGCCTCACGATTAGACAGAGCTACAAAGAACGGTCTGGCCTTGTAGCCAAAGACACAAAGCTCCCCCATTTTTTGTGTTCTGGGATTGCAGACAAGATAAGAGAATATATATTGGGGTGTAGCTTTTGCTGGCCTTTTGCTGCTGCTGTCTGCATGCAGTCCCCGTTTCCCGAGCAGGCAAGGTGTGAGAAAACGCGAAATCAAAGACACAGACTCTGGAAGATTCCAATACAAAAGCTCTTCATTGTAAACAGGTTGGGGATTTTTATGGGGTTAGGGAAACTAAACTGCTGCTGGAACATTTCTGGTTGGTCCTTTGGAAATTGGCAGTCACTGCTGGTGTGTTATGATTGGCTAGGAGAGTACATGATTATTTCCCATGCTTTTGGTTCTCTGACAGATTGCCTTGGCCAATTTTGCCTACTCACTGTGAGTTTGCATGTACTTGCTTGTGCTTACACTATTGGCCTGTCTCATCAGGGGCTGAGACATTTTCAATGCCACTGCCTGTGCACTATATTCTTGCCTATGCATTGCCAAGGTAAATGGCAATGCTTACCCAAGGAATGCCCTTTGTCCATGAGATGTAAGGTTTTTATTTTAATTTAATTTTATTTTATTATTTTTGCTTCAAGCCTCCTGTAAAAAAATGGTATTTAAGCTAAATGAACAAAGAAGCAAGAGATTCTCTGGAAACAGAGAATTGAAACCAAAGGGTTAAAACTACATAATTGGAACTAAAGATATATAAAGAATTATAGACAATTAGGACAAGAGAGTTAGAATTGAAGACGAATAAAAGAGAATGACCCTCATATGATGTATGTGAGTCGTTGCTCCTCACATTAAAAAAAATCAAATTGAAGACCTGGTATTAATCTACAAACCTATGAACACCTGGTTTTTGACAAAGAAGCTAAAAGTATATAATGGAAGAAAGAAAGCATATTTAACAAATGGTGCTGGCATAACTGGATGTCAACCTGTAGAAGAATGAAAATAGATTCATATCTATCACCATGCACAAAACTCAAGTCCAAATGGATTAAAGACCTCAATATAGATCCGACCACACTGAACTTTATAAAAGAGAAAGTGGGAAGTAGCTTGCAATGCATGGGCACAGGGGGCCACTTCCTACATATAACCCAGTAGCATAGACAATAAGAGGGGGAAGGTGTGTTTAGGAGAGGGAGGGAAGTGGCAGGAGGGGAAGAACTGGAAATTTTGATTGGTATCATTTATAAAGTAAAAAAAAAAGAAAAAGGTAGCTTTAATCTCAGTTTTGCTTCCACTGTAGACTTTTTCCTTGAACCCTGGAGGTAGCCTTGGAGAGCTAAGCTTTCAGGCTACCATTAACATTCAAATATATACTTAAAAAATTAATTATTTCCTTTTTTATCCTTCTTGATATAGAAGGCATTATTTTACCATTAGAGAAAAGTGATCACTTTGAACAAAATGTCCTGGAAAATTCATGACCATTACACACGTTTATTTCTCTATTCACTACTTAATAAAATATAGTCGAAATGATCTATACTCTTAAGTCTACAGGTGATGCTTGTAACATACAATATCATAATCTAATATCATTTTTTATTTTGGTTAACTGTTTAAGTAACAGGGTCACTTTCTTCTTCTCTTTTTTCCTTCCTTTTTAATTCGTTTCTGTTATTTTTATGTATGAATATTTTTTCTGATGTATGTCTAAGTAACACGTGTGTGCATAATACCCTTAGAGGTCAGAAGGCAGTATTGGATCCCCTAAAATTGAAGTTAAAGATAGTTGTGTTACTTTTTGGTGCTGGTAATATAACCAGAGTCCTCTGGAAGAATAGCCAGTGTTCTTAACCACTGAACCATCTTTCAAATCACCAAACCACTCCTCCCTTTGTTCTCTCTCTCTCTCTCTCTCTCTCTCTCTCTCTCTCTCTCTCCCCCTCCCTCCCTCCTTTCCGCCCTCCCTCCCCCCCCCTCTCGTGGTTGCTTATTCCAATACTAGTTATATCACAATTGCACAATTTTGTACACAATTGCACAATTTTGCATACCTTGCCTGGCAGATTGGTATTGCCGTTCATAGTTCTCACTGCTGGGTCAAACTCTCAAATGTGTTTCTGCTCCAGCAGCATAGTTCCTCCTAGTCCTACCAAAGCCTGCTCTTGGGGAAGGAGCATCCAACTTGGTTCCAGCTGGATTTCTTTGTATCTTGCAACCATAATTTGTCCTGTATTCAGCAATAGGATCTCAGCATGTAATTGTGGTAGGTAGCTAAGAGGGTGGCGTGAACCTGCATTGTTTGGGGGATTTCTAGAGTTTCCCTGACCACTAACTCAAAATGAAGTATCTCAAACATGACATTGAGATATTGATTTAATGTCATATAGCTTCTATAGAATGCCCAGAGTTGTGGTATACAGAATCTATTAAAACATTGATTTTGAACATATTTAAAATGAGTATAGTCATGTTCTAAGATTCTCCCAAATGTCATTGTAGTTTCAGTTTCCTTTAATGATACAAAGGAAAGGGGGAAGCAGTTTTTAAAGGCCTACTTTGTGACCCCTGAGAAAGTCGCCATTAGAGAGATGACTAGGCTTTGACTGAGGCCATTTTTTATTTTTACCTCTCTGCCTCTGGTAATGACATGATGCACAGTCACCTTCTAATGCAACAGTTCCCCAACTTGATTCTTGGGAGAATTCTGAAGGCTCAGTTCTCTAACCAGCTCTGCTCCTAAGAGTTTGATTAACCTGGGGCAATGCAACTAATTCTGCCAGCCCTAATTTAGTTATTGGGAAAAAGACAGTGGTTTCACCCTCTTGAAATGCCACTGAAATTATAAAGATGAGTGACGAAACTCTAGGATATGTTTTGGTTGCTCAGACAATGATTGTTCACAAGTATAAACTACCCTTAATATGTTTTAGCCTGAATTCAAACTGATGAGGCTCAACTGTTTAATAGTACATCCTACGGTGACGAGGAATTTTCACGACACCCTTGAGAGGGGCTTCTTCCACAAATGCACAATTCTTTCTCGAACTTAATAAGAGTCTTGATATGCCTCATCACAGAGTTACCATGATTGATTATATAATTTTGTCTTTCTATGAGAAAAAATGTGAAGATAAATATGCTAAATTTCAGCCTAGTATTTTTACAGAGACACTTCTCACTGAGTGCCATGGTGCTTCAGATGCACAAAGCTTTGTCATGCCTTTCTAAAGTAAGATAAGTGGATAGATTTCAAACGTGAGTATTTTGTCACTTGAACACATATATCAGACTAGAATGAAGGGGAACTTTGAGAGTATCAAATCTATGATTATAATAAACACTGCCTGCATTAAGTCCTATAGCCTAGCAGATAATAGTGCTTGAGGGTGAAGAAATGATGCAATTTCTGAAATGAGAAAGCTTCATCTCACCTCAACACATTCTGATTTCTGCAGATTCACTTTTAGAGACTCTACAATGAACTATGCCAATTTTAAAAAGCAAAGGCTCAATCACCGCCATCACCCTACATTTCCTTTACCTCACTTAACTTTTTCATAGTGCTGGCTACCCCTGAACATTGTGTGTATGTGTGTGTGTGTGTGTCTGTGTGTGTGTCTGTGTATCTGTGTGTATGTGTACACACATAGGAATGTTGCATAATATGTGAAATCATTAAATTGGCTATCTGTAATTGTTTTTACTGTTTAGTCCCTACTGGTTTATAGAGTACCCTGAAGATGTTTAATGAATGCTTGTAGAATGGGTGACTTATGATAAATTTTGCATTTTAAAATGACAAAACAGTTCTTAATATATAGTTAAAGTGGTTCATTGGGTAAAAACACTTGCTTCACAAACATGAGGATATGAATTCAAATCCCTAACACCCATATAAAAAGCCAGTGCAAGTTTCTATAGCCTCAACATTGAATAGTAATTGCATGTGGATACAGGAGCTAAGTGACAAGTCAGCCTAGAGGCAACAGCCACCTCTGCTTTAGTTGGAAACTGTCTCAAAACAATACAGCAATAGAAACAGAAATGCAACATTCTTCTCTGGCCTCCACATTCAAGAACATGGAGCCATAGACCTCCATGCTCACATTCCTATAAAAAATATAGAATACTGAAGTCACACGTATTTTTATTATGTACATGTATATGATATTCTTGTTCTTGGAATTTTTATACATGTGTTTATACAATGTATTTTAATCACATTTGGTCCCACTATCCATGCCTTGCTCTCCTGGGTCTTCCTGTCATGTCTTTCTTTTTTTTTTCAACATCACATCCTCTTTTTGCTTTCTTTCTTGTTTTCTTATAACCCGTTGAGTTCAGTCACGATATACTTATATGCATATATGTATGAAGTCATTCACTGGAGTGTCATCAACCAACCAGGGATTACAGTGGAAAGAAAGCTGGCTCTTCCTCCCAAAAGAGCCATCAACAATTAATAATAGCTCCTCAGAGGAGGCCCATGTGCTGACATATTTTCTTTAAGCATTTTAATAGATGAACTATTTTAAAATAGTTTTTGAGGGGGCTATGTTGTAATTATTTTTGTACTTTCGCTGAATAAATTAGAATATCTAGAAAAATATTGGAACATGGTTTTGCTGCAATACTGAAAAACATAAGAATTTATATTTTTGAAATATTTATCAATTTTACATTCTGAGGTTATGCAATTGCAGCATATTTATTTTTTATGTATAAATTATGCATAAAGCTTTCTATTTACATTTTTTGCCCTTTAAAAGTTAGTATGTAGCTATTAGACTACTAAGTTTATTTTGAAAGGCGTGATTGATTTACTTGTTGAACTAAGATATCAGAAGTCTGACCATTAACATTTCATGATTATGCAAATATGAATCCCCATTGTCTGGTAGTGAAGAGTTCAGAGAGGACTGGGGTATAGATAGCTTGTATTGTATAAATACGAGACTATTGGCATTCATATGCTCTTGATTATTATGGATCCTTTCCCATAACTTATATTTTTGTTATCAGGCATGCTTGCCGGTATGCTTTAATCTAACACAGCTTATTTTAAACTATTGTAATTTACTCCTGAGTTCTTAGGGGAAAAGCAAAGCAGTGTGTAACCTCACTGGAACTGTAATATATGAGCACTCGTGCAATAAAGCATATCGACTGTCTTTGAACACTGTGTGAGTTTTAGAGGCCGGGAATCCTTTTCTGTCCTCTTATGCATTTGCTTTGCTTTTGACTCATTAGTCAATGGAACTTCATAGGTGTGTGATTTCTGAAAGAAAATACATTTATACAGAGCACCAATACATATTCTAAACTGCAAAGTTATTTCTTGTTAAAGGTTTTTATCAATATAATGAAACAATAGCTTCAAAGCCTAACAGTCAACAGGGCATTTTATAAGCCCTTTCAAAGGAGTGCTCACAAGAATACTGAGCTAACAGAATTTAAACCCAAAACTGTACCTGATTCCTTTTATAAAGAATCGTTAGATGTAATGCAAGTGATCCCTTTATCCTCGGATAGTGCTTAGTCAATCTTAGTGATGATGCTTCCTTCTCTGTTGGAAGGGCAACTGCCATACAGAGGGAGGAATAACAGTGCAACAGATAGGGCTGGGCCAGCTCTGGTTCTGTTGCTTAACATTCTATTATGATCTCTGGAAATTGAATTAGGAATGATTTCTTCTTTCTTTATAAATAGCAAAGCCATATTATTTTCTTTTACTTTTTTGACATCAAACCATGAACTTTTTCTCTATCTATCTTTCTCTTTTTCTCTCGTGTTCTCTGGTGACATCTTTCTTACTATCAAGATTATTAACATGCATAAGAAGACTATTATCCCACTGAACAACTTCCATATACATAGTCAATTTTATAATTAAGAATAAGAAAAATATTAATGCTGCAAGGCTTTCAATATCAGGTTTTAAAATGAAAGCTAGTTTATCCCAATCTTGACTCTAACTTATCTACATGTTCTTCTGAGGAAAAAAAAAAACCTGTGAAAAATGATTTTTCAAAGTTCAGTCATCAGGTATTCTCTAGGAAATGTAGGGTTTACACATGGCTGCCCATTGCTATGAAAGAATGCACCATTGATTGTAGCTGGTGTCAATCAGTATTATATCATTTTTTACAGGAACCTATGTCCGTGAATTAAAAAGTGAGCAAGTACATAAATACAGAGATCTGAAAGAAAATTTCTACAGTATTTAAAATTCAATTATTTGGGATAAATGTAGCAATATTGGAGATTATCAAGGACTTAGTTCCAAATAAAAGTTGATGCCAACTCTGTACATTTGAATATCTCTCTACATAAAATGATGATATAGATGTTGATGTAAGTATACATATCTAGACCCGCAGACCCCCTCAATGTTACAATAAAGGGGAGTTGCAGTAGGTATAAGGAAGTAGAGAAGTATTTTAAAAGTTAACAATGTAATATATTCTGTGCTAAAATGAGAGTATGATTAAAACGGAAAGGATTATTTGAATGTTCCCCCATATGAAAATATATATGTTCCATTAATCAAGTTCACTGAACACTAACACTGATGGTCAAAACTGATTCCAGTTTCTAAGACCTATACTATTGAACAAAAAATAAAAACTCAAATCACTTTGACATGAAGTAAAAATAATAAAAAAACAGACACTTATTGCTAATCACAAATCTGTGCAACCCAACTGCTATATAGCTTCTAAAAAAAAAGAAAACAAAACAAAAACAAAATTTCTACTCATTATTATGCTAAAACTTTTTATTCATAAAAGATGGGCATCAAATGCCTTCAAAGTAGTCTGATATGCTTTATAATATTGTAAATACCTCAGAAAATGTCAAGGACATTTAGTGATCACCAGTAGGCATTTTTTAGATTAAACTATAGTGCGCCTAAAGACAATGGAATGAGAATGATGGGAAACTATTGTGAGGTGCACTCATGTAGGCTTCAAGAAAATAGCAGCGTGCTGCCACTATACTCACAGTCTAGGAACTCTTCTGCCCTTTTCATAGGTTTGTATCGGTAGTGATTAACACAAGCAGATAAATAAGATAAAATTCTAGGAGGATATCATGTTTCCCTTAAAGGAGAAAACAAGATTCATCTCTGTTACTTTGAGGTCCAGTTTTTCCTGAAAGATCTAAGCTAAAACCTGGGTAGAAAGGAATTTCTACACTAATAAACAAAATTTGGTGCATGTGGGTAGATAAAAAAAAAAAAGACCAGTTTTTGCAAGTAGCCATGAACATGAACCAAAATCATGTTGTACTGTGAATAAAAGTTGTAGAACTAATCCAAGCCTTCCTGTAGCTTCCTTATTCTCCCAGATTTCATTCTTTGGAATGATCTTGGGGACTCTGAGTGATTCTACATCCTCAAAATACTTTATCAAAAATTCCAAATTCAAACTCTACAGATCAAAGTAGATTTTAAAGTTAAAAAACAGATTGCATTGGGGGAAACCTCTTCCAAAAAATGAAGTGAAATGATGGCCTTTGTAAACTCAACCCATCCACCACTGCCTCAGGTTTTCCCCCTCCTCAGTACATGCTGAAACTGATTAGATCAAAAGCTTGCCAATGGGAAACTTTATTACTTGCACATCCATTTATTTTTAACAAACAAGCAGAGTTCTCGCCATATAAAACTTACCTGCTTTCTATATTTCCTAAATGCTCAGCTTTTCACTCTTCACAATAGATCAGCCATAGTTATAAAGACCTTAAGCCATTGCTGCCCTTCTGGACTCTCTGCCATTCCCCTGAGCAACATCAACAAGATACAGTAGGCCTTTCCTCTGTATTCTTTCTTCATTGAGAATTCCTGAGCTGCCCTTCACATTGCACTTCTGCATTGGGTTTGAAGGAGGCACTTGCTTACATATAAAATGCAAGATTTCTAAAAAGTCACCCCATAAATCTGCCAGCTCTTAGCCATATCATTTTTCTGATAAGGCTTCAAATCCTCAAACATCCTATAAATATGTCACATGTATAGTAGTAAAAAAGAAACTAGATGACCTATTTTAATACAAGATAAAGCTGACTTCAGAATGCAGTATATTATCAAGTACAAAAATGGATATTACATTATGTAAAAGCAGTCAGTTTTCCAAAAGACAGATTTTTGGTTGACTATAAAGGAAACAAATATCTATAACCATAATTGGAGATGTCAATATTCTCCTTTCCATAATTGATTAAAAGAACAGTCAAAAATCCCAATAACGTAGGAAAACCTGTCCATCTGAGGCTCTATTTGTGCAGAAACACATATTTAAAGTGGTTTAAAGTTCATTCTTATTTATTTTTTCCATAGAGTATGTTATGATCATATTATTTTGTCTTCCCAAATTCCTACCCAGAGTCTCTCCATCTCTGTGCTCACCCAACTACATCTCCCTCTCCCTCTTCTTTCAACGAAAGATAAAAATCAAAACAAACAAACATGTGATATATTAACACAGTGAAGTATTACTCAGCTATTAAAATCAATGATAACATGATATTTTCTGGCAAATGGATAGAACAGCAACAACAAATTATTCCTGAATGTGGTAACTCAGACCCACAAAGATAAACATGGTATATACTCACTCATATGTGGATATTAGTCATAAAGTAAAGGATAACCAAGCTACAATGGACAGACCCAGAAATCTAGAACAAGAAGGGCTCAGAAGGTGAATGTATGAATCTCAATGTGAAGGGGAAATATAATGGACATTACCAGTGGAAGGAAGGAAGGGACTAGAACAGGAAGTGGGGATGGGAACAGGAGCAATCAGGTTAGGGGAGATTGGAAGAAGCAAGTATTGGGAGAGATAGCTGACAGCTGAAATTTGGGGAACTAGAATCTCTGGAATGAACCAGAAACCTAGGGCAATGGAAACTACCAAGAATCTACAAGGATGACCATAGCTAAAACCCTTATCACTAAGGGATCTGGAACCTGTTCTAGCCATCGCCTGTACCAGGCAAGACTTTTAAGAGAGGGATTGAGACACCAACCCAACCACAAACCGTTCAACCTACAGCTTGTTCTGCCTACAAGATGTGCTGGGATAAATATGACAAAGAAATTATGGGAATTTCCAACTAATGATATAGCATAGCTGGAATAGCACGGCTGGAAACCCATACCCTGAGAGGAAGGTCACCCCTGAGGGTCAGGACCAAAAGCAGGATATCCCAGAGACCTAGGGTAGAAGCCAAGTGGAAAAAAAAAAGCCAATGAAATGATTCTTAATGATATTCTGCTATAGTCATAGTTTAATGCCTAGCCCTACTGTTATCAGAGATGTTTCATGTTCATGCAGTAACTACTGGGAAAAGATGCAGAGATTGACGGCCTATTATTAGGCTGAGCTCTGGAAATTTTGTGGAAGAGGGAGAGGAAGAATTATAGGACATGGTGGTGTGAGGGACAGAACAAGAAAGCCCAGAGACAACTAACCTGAGCTCACCTGGACTCACAGAAACATAATAAACAACCAGGGAGCCGGCATGAGACTGACCTAGGCTCTTTGCATATATGTTACATTTGTGTAACAAGATCTTCTACAGTGAGTGCAGAGGCTGTATATGACTCTCTTGTCTCCTTTTGGGACCCATTCTTCCTACTAGATTGACTCATCCAGCCTTAATAGAGGAGGTGCCTGATCTCACTGCAACTTGATATACCATGGCTGACTGATATCCGTCTGAAGTGAAGCAGTGGAGAAGGAAAAGAGGGCAGGAGCAGGTTTGGGAGAGGAACTGGAAAGAGGGGATGAAGGGAAATTTTTGGCTGGGATGTAAATCAAATAACCAAACAAGCAAAGAAAACATCGAGTCTGTTTTGTGTTGGTTAACTACTCAAGTGTGGAAGCAGCATTTGATTGTGCTTAGTCACTTAGCACAGTGACATTCCATTGGAGAAATTTTGTGTACACTTCCTCTTCTCAGTGCTGGGATTGTTGCCTGTTTGAGCCTGTACAGGTCTTGTGCAGGCTGTACTGTTTTTGACTCCACGTATGTACCAACCTGTTGTGACTGGATGATACTGTGCTCTTAGAGTCATCTATAACCTCTAGCTTGCACAGTATGCACGCCATCTTGTCTGTAGAGATTCCCGAGCCTTGGGAGAAATTAAAAACAGTTTAGAATTAAATGGAAATGAAAACACTGTATGGGACATTATGAAGGTGAAGTCGGTTCTAAGAATAAAGTTATGGCACTAAGTACCTACCAAAAGGAACTGGAGAAATCTTCTACTAGTTAGGCACAGTTGAATGCCCCAGAAAAGAAAGATTAAATAATACCCAAAAATGGGTAGAGAGGAAGAACTAATCAAACTTGGAACTTAAATCAATAAATAATAAATAACAAATAAAAAACAACAACAAAACAAAGAGTTGGCTCTTAGAGAAAACCCACAAAATTATGAAACCTTTTGCCAATTTAACCAAAAGGTGGAGGATTAAAATATAATGTAAGCAGAGATTAAATGAGAAACACCATAAATGAAACCAAGGAAATTTGGAGAATCATAAATATATACTTAAAAATCTGAATTCTACCAAAGTAGAAAACCTAAAATAAGGATGAATTTCTTGAGATACACAACCCATAAAGTTAAACTAAGATGAAATAAGCTACTTAAGGGGAATCATAATCCAAACAGAATTTAAAGATGTAATTAAAAATCTAACCAAAAAAAAAAATCCAAGGTCCAGATGGATTCAGCAGAATTCTTCCAGCCCTTCAAAGAAGAACTAATGCCAGAATTCCTCAAATTATTCTACAAACTTGAAACTGAAGGAACATGTCTTAACTCTTTTTATGAAGTCAGTATCAGTATGATACAAAAACCACACAAAAACAGCACAAAGGAAATTTGTTGGCCAATATTCTTTATAAACAAAGTTGCAAAAATTCTCAATAAACACTTATAAATTGAATTAAAAAACACATCCAAAATACCCACTGTCTACAGTGTTCAACTTCTTATTTAGTGGTATGAAATCATATATCATGTACACAACTGACGTGACTCAAGTTCAATGATGTTCAATGTTCTTGTATTAACAAATGTAAATTAATAGAAATCACATTAAAGATATTCACAGGTGATTATTGAATTAAAATCAGTTCTGAAAAATTATATGGAATGCTCCCTCTAATATTTAACAATCAACAAACTTACATGAAACACATAGATCAAAGAAGAAGTCTTAAAAGACACATTTTTAATTATACTGGACATGAACAAAATGACACATCTAGATTAATGACATGCGGGGAAAGCAGTGTTCAGAAGGAAAATGATAACAAATGGTTATAATAAAATATTAGAGTCCTAGGATAAGCCAGCCACCCATGCTCAGTTATTAATCTCTTTGTCATCAGAATGAGATGAAAAGCTTTATCCATCCCTGTATAATACAGCTCCACAGTACCTTTTTAATCTCCTTTTCTTCAGACTTGGAAGGCAAAATAACCCACCTCCTGCCTAACTTCTTCTCACTAAGTTCTCACTGTGGCAGTAGCCCTCTTCTTTCCCAAGATAAATGCATTCTTCCTCCCTTTGTTCAGGTCCCCTCTACTTTATTGCACTGAAATACATTTCTAACCGTCCAATATCAATAACAACTTTCTACAGCGCATAACTGCAATGGCATACCAAATGGACCTCACACACACGATGAATGTGTCTTCCTCAGAGGCTCGTCAGTAGTCAGTGGCATGACTCTCCTGTTCATGTTACACAGGTTCCCGGTCTAATGGGACAGGTTGCCACGTCTAATTTGTGTCTGTAAAGCCTACTAGGATCTTTCTATTCTCCTTACTCACAATTCAAAATTAGTATGAAAGTGAGAAGAACATAGAATAATTATGCTTTATTTGTATGTTACTGGCCAGGCCTGAAAGCTAAAGACATAACAAATGAAACTCAATCACATGACAAAATTACATGACTGATCGTAACAGTCAGGAGGAACAATATGAATTTGGTGAAAAATAATATTGTATCCTTTTTATTACAATGTTTAGTAGTTTCCTTTGTACAAGAAACTCATAAGCAAATGGGTTTTATTGTCTGTATATTCTAAAAACAATAAGTAATATGAAAACAAGTAGCTCAAACTTTTTTCTTCCTCTGAATACTGATCATATAAAAATGCATAGTTATTTTCATAGATAATTAATAGGCTAAGAAACTGAAGATTTCTCAGGAAATTATAAATGTACTGAATGGAATTGAAAATAATTAGCTGCATTAAAGATCTACCAATATAATCTACCAATATATTCTTTGGAGACATAAAATAGATGATGTGATTATTTTCAGTACTGAGGATAATTAGTTATTTTTCTCATTACTGAACATTTACAACTAGAATTATGGCTCTTATCCAACCTAAGATTCTACATAAATTTCTACTTTTCACATATATATATATATATATATATATATATAGCCATAAATTAATCCCAAAGAAAGGTTGAATTGGTATTCTAGTAATTATGAATGTGTTGTGAAACACAACTTGACTTTTAGCATCCGAGTGTAGCTCAAAACGTTCCCTATCCCAGTAGAGAGAAAAAGAGGCTCTATTACTTGACATGAACTACATTTTGGACACAGACATGCAAAGAAAAAAGGAATGTGAATCTCATGAAGTCCACTGCATTAGGGGTTTATAGTTATATTTTCATTATGATCTAACAAATAGATCTATCCTGACGATCAGAGTACAAAGCTAGTCACACTAGTCAGTCAATTTGGCCAGGCAGTGGTGGCACACACTTTAATCCTAGCAGCCACACTAGTTGGCCATAGAGGCTGGGTGGTGGTGGTGCATGACTTTAATACCAGCACTAAAGCTGGTATTAATACCAGCTCTATAAAACAGGATGAGACAGGAACTCGCTCTCTTTTCAGCCAGAAGATTTCATAGGGTTAAGAGTTCTCTAGTTTTGCTGCTTTGTTTCTCTGATCTTTCAGCTTGAATCCCAATATCTGTCTCTGGGTTTTTATGAGTCGTGCTATAGGAGTTTTAGAAAATATATATGGAATTAGTTACATCATACAGAATATAGTAAAAGTCTTTTCAATTATAGACATAAAAATAAAATGTCAAATTTCATAACAGCCAAGAATAAGGAGATGTCCAAGCTATGCACTGCAGAACAGAGGTTGCTGTGACGTGCACAGCACAGTGAGGTGGAGTGGCATTTCACCTGTATTTTAATAAATAAAACTTTTCTGAGGATCAGAAAAGTAAACAGTCCCACTGGCCAGCCTTATAGACCAGTGAGTGACACACACCATAATCCAGGTAGACACACTAGCTTGCCACAGCAAGCAAGCAGTAGTGTTGTATGCCTTTAACCACAGACCCTGAGCGTATTATAAAACGTGAGGAGACAGCCCTCTGTCTCAGTCACATTCTGAAGTTTCCTGGAAGCAGGATCACTATTTTGTACTGAGGTCGAGGTAAGAGCCAGTGGCTGGTTACTTTGCCATTTCTGGTCATCAGGTTAAGCCCCAATATCTATCTCTCATTTTTTAAAACTTTTTAGAATTGATTTTATTGAGCTATATATTTTTCTCTGAGTTTTTATTAATCGTGCTACAGTGAGGACTCAGAAGTGTCTCCCTGCTACTATTTCTTGTAGAACTAAAACCTGTCCACACCTTGGTAAAATACATACTGCGTGCGTAGGGAAGGAATTAACATATTTTTCTTCTAGAAATCACTAAAATTCCCTGCTCTTTTTGTTGAAAGTTCATTGCTTTTGAATAATGTGTAATAATGTATGGATTTATAGGATTTATTGTAATACCACATGTACACAGTATATAATACTCCAACCTGGGTAATTGACAATTATACGATTTTATATTTTGTTTTTAAGTCTGGGTTTTAATAATGCATGTAATATACAAATTTATTATTGTAAATTATAGTTCCTTTCTTAATTTATAAAGAATCACTATTTATTATGTCTGTTTATCCATCATAGTTAGATGGGCCCTGTTACCCAACTTCCCTCTACTCTCTTTACCATGTGATTTTCCCAGACTTCAGAAACTACTTTTCTACATTTTGTTGGACTCCTCTGAGTTTCTATCTTATACATGATATCTAAAAGAGATTCACTTGAATGTACAATGTGATTACTAATTTATTCTTTTACCACATATGTGAAAGAGTTTTCTTTCAGTGTTAGAGTGCTCATCTAACATTTTAAGGCTCCTACTTCAGTATCCAGAACCAGAAATAAATGAAAGTTCCCTTGATCCACATCCTTTGCAGTAGTGGTTTGAATGTAATTGACTCCATAATCTCCTACGGAGTGGTACTATCAGGTAGGGCTTTGTTGGAGTAGGTGTAGCCCTATTGGAGCAAATGTGTCACTGTCAGGTTGGACTTTGAGGTCTCTTTTGTTCAAGATTCCCTAGTACGACAATCAGTCAACTTCCTGTCACGTGCAAGATGTAGCATTCTCAGCTTCAGCAACATATCTGTCTGCATGCTGCCATGGTACTCACCCTGAGTGGACTGATCCTCTGAAACTATAAGGGAACTACCCCATTAAAATGTTTTCTTTATAAGTGTTGCCATGGTCATAGTGTCTATTCACAGCAATTGAAAACCCTAAGACATTAGCCATCTTATTATTTTATGTACTTGATAATAGTCATTCTACTTGGTGTGATATGGTACCTTGTTATGGGTTTTATTTAAATGCTGGTGGATAATCATATTTTCAGTTTCTTGTATTTGTGATCAATTGCATCTATTCTTTTAATAAATCTCTGGACAGATCACTTGCTTGTTTTCCTTTAAAAGAATTTACTTACACTTGTATTGTGTATCTGTGTGTGTTGTACACGCATGCATGCTTATACATATCTGTTCAGGATGAAAAAGGAAAATAAATTATTCCTAGTTTTGAAACTAGGAACTATACTAGTCTAATTTTTTAAAGATTCACACATATAGATACAAAATATTATTTTAGAGTTTATGATTTACAGAGGCCAAGGAAGAAAATCAAAACAGTATTTTGAGGCACAAACCAAGGATGAAGACTGTTTACTGACTTAGATCTTTTGACTTGCTCAGCTCAGCTAGTTTTCTTATACATCCCAGGCCAACCTCAACAGGGATAGAACTGCCCCAGTAGGATGCCCTGCCTCATCAGTTCTCAGTCAAGAAAATGATCCACAGGTATATTGTAGGCCAGTGTGATGAAGATTAGTTCCGTAACAGTAATTGTAGTGTTCACAAGGCCTTAAGTTTGAACCCTGCACAATAAAACCAATCATTCTTTTATATGGGTAGAAAAATCATTTTAGCATTTGTAAATGTATATTTTGATTATGTTTATTTATGGTTTTTTAATTTTAAATTCATTATATTATGATATAATTCACATATAGAAGTGAATTTATTTAAATGTAGAGTTGAGTAGTTTTAAATAGAATATACAATGATGACTAAATGGAAGAGAGAACTAAGAGGTTAATGCATATCATCCATAGTTTTTAAAAACGGTATTAAGAAAAATGTTTGCCTCTTCTATTTTTAGTTTCCTAAAAACTGAAAATATGAATCCAGAATGATGAAATTGCATCCTTCTGTGTTTTCATATAGAACGTCTACCAGAAATAGATCAGAGATGCAAATACAGCACCTAAAATTACTACAAGACTGTTTTTCGGCCTCAAATGTTATATTATTTTCGTGGGTTTTTCATCTGAAAGCTATTTGACAAAAATATCTTAGTGTAACTCCAAGTTATTTTCTCTCTCTCTCTCTCTCTCTCTCTCTCTCTCTCTCTCTCTCCTCTCTCTCTTTCTCAGTTTTTATGAAACAGAGTTTCTCTGTAACATTGGAGCCTGTCCTGGAACTTACTTAGTAGACCAGGCTGGCCTCAAACTGATGGAGATCCACCTGTCTCCGCCTCCCGAATGCTGGGGTTAAAGGCATGTGCCATCACTGCCCACCAAAATCCAAGTTATTCTTAAAGCTTTGTTTCAGCTGCTATGTACTCCAAAACCCGTGAACACATCTCCCAACATTAAGGTTAAAAGAATTTAAACTACTTAGGTTAAGTGGGACTCAACTGTTTTTTTTCTAATCATTAACCTAAGTCACAGTTTATATGACTCCTCAATAGAAACTCGTATTGTATCAGTGTGAAACTTCCTTGTTTATATTTTTAATCACCAGAACTATTTAAACTAACCTTACTGTTAACATTTAGAAAGTACAGATTAAGAAGAAAACATCTTCATAATTATGCACAGGTAAAATTGTCCCGTAGAATGGGATGTTTCTGTGAGATAAACACACCTCATTATAGTCAGTGGGAATCTCCCCATGCCCAGCCACATCACGCCAGATACTAGAGTAAGATAATAACAGCAAGCATGTAAAGGCACAGCAAAAGCAAAAGATATTCCAGGGTCTGTGTCCTCTGGGCCTAGCAGAGATTCACCAATCAGGGATTTTCCTCCTGGTGGACTGACACCTGAACTTCAATTGCTACCTGCTGCTCCTCTGATATGACTCCCAGCACTCGTTTCAACCTCGGGCATCTCTAAGGATCTGACCAAGCAAGTACATTGGTTGACACATATGCTACACACATGCATGCACACACACATGTATGTACACCATAGATTACTGAGACGTTAGTTACAAGGAAGATTATATTATATCTGTATTTTATAATTCAATGTGTCTTTTAAAAACTACCAAGTTTATAGTCATAATTTATTCTTGCCAAATACTTACAATTTGTTCTTAGTCTAAATATATCCAAATTAGCAAAAAGAAACATATTTTCAAGCATTCTTTTACCTTTTTTAACATCTGTGAGTGTAGTAGTTTGTCACCATTTGTTATTTATGTAAAACACGCTCATGTCACCAGCTATTGTATACTCCCTATCCTTGTAGAGTAGAATGATCTCCAACACAGCTGTCCCCAGAAATCCCCCCAGAACCTTGTAAATTTACATCATTGGCTCCCACAATACAATTAATTTGTGCATGTTTCCTAGCAGCAATTAGCAGCCAGCACAAGTTTTAATGAAATAAACTTGTGATTCCCACAGGGACTATTTATAATGAACACTACAAAGCAACAAGAGCTTCAAACTATTTACATTAAGAATTGATTAATAGCAAAGTCATTAAGCCCCATATTCGATTGCATATTGTGCCAATTTAAGGGATTCTGCTAATTAAGTAATCATAATCATTTGCATGTGCTATATCTAATTAACTTTTTATGTCTCTTTAAGCTTTTCCTCCAGGACCAATAGCATTCAAGTGGCAATAGCAAAAGGAACGTTTAAGCCATTTCTTGGAATATTGTTTCCTGATAAAGTGGATTTCTATGAAAACACTTGGAGAGCTTAATCAGACAAAGTGCTTGTTCAGGACGATTACTTTGGTCTACACTACACTTGCTCTTGAAGAAATGGATTAACATTAGGTTAGGGTTAAAAGGACTTTAACTATATCTATGTAAATGAAATTCAGAAACTTGTTTTAAATTTCTGAAAAACTTTAGTCCTAGAGTTCTAATGTGTGAAATAACAGTATCGATCTATTCTCTGTTTATGTGATTTAGAATATTACAGAGTCACCTAAGAAGATTTTAAGCAGTTTTTGGTAATGGTAAATCTCAATGGTAAGAGAAAGCTCTTGAAAACGATGACACATTCAATCCTACCTTAACAAATCTCATCTACTCTAATAAAAATTTTAAAATAATATTTTATTACCCAACAGCATCTTGTAAAACTAACTTAATTTTCAATAGCTTTAAAGTATTATAAGTCATTATACATTAAATATTTATTATGTAGTTACAAAGAATAATAATGTATAAAATTGATTACTATAAGCAAAAATGGCAGACTGATTGTAGACACTAGCCAATTAATTATATTTTATTACTTATTTAGTTTCTGCTTGTTTTTTTCCCTAAATCTGAATTTCTGTTTGGAGTGAATTGCCTGGAATTTTCCTAACAATTTACTGAGAGATGTATTTCATTATAGTTAGTTAAATTTGTAGTATTGAGGGTTAACTATATTTTAAAGTTCTGTGCTGCAGCATATGAAAAAAAAATAAAAATGTATTAAGTAATGTTTCTAGGGAAGAAAAAGAACAACAACAACAAAAATCCTAAAACTTTTACTAATTAAGCATTTTTCAAAGTATCAGACATTTTATCCATATCACCACCTCCACTCAGGCTCAGGGAGGATGCATTAGATAAATATAAGAGGTTGAGGACTAGGAGGAGTACTTTAAAATACTGTCTTCCCTCATCAGCATCATTAATTTTTGAGAGAGTAGCCACAGATGGGTTTATCACACTCCAGTGGATTGACCCATCCTCATGGGGATGCAAATATCATTGGAATTAGTGGGGTATCAGAAGAAGAAGAGAGGTAAAAGGAGGCAGTGATGAGGGTGACAAAGGAGGAAAGAGGACAGATATGATTTTTTTGTATTGTATATAAAACTTCAGCAAATAAACAAAAAATTAAAAAAAAAAACAAAGAAAATTCTTGGAAGCCAATTTAGTAGATCAATACTCACACACACATACAGACACACACACACACAACCACCACCAACAACAACACCATGACCACCAAGAACAACAACAATAACAAAAACTGCTAGTTAAACACTGTTTCAAAATAATCTATGACCTCATTTCGTCAAGAATCTGTACCTGTTATCTGTTATGTTCTTATTCACTGCCAATAGTGAATCCTCTTTTGAATTCCTTACTAAAAACAGAATTAATGTATAATGTTATGCCTGGCTAAAAATAGTCATAAAACTATCACTTGTTTATATATCATGTATAATGTTGAGCCTGTTTGATCAAGAGAAAAATCTTGATCAAACCATCTTGGAGCCAAGTTCCTGTCCTCCAATATATTTTTGGGGTAGTCATGTCTTCATAAATAAAAATGCTAAGTACCTTTAGAACAGTACTCTGTAAGTATTATTGATAGGTATGGCTCTCAACAATTGTGAGCTCAGTTTCTCCCGTCTCAATTAAGACTTCAGAATATTACTTAGGCCATTTTGAACCATTAAAATCAGCCATTACTGATAACTTTGAAAGAGAAATTTCATTTCAAACCAAAGGATTAATAAAAGTTATTAATTATTTTTTTTTATTTCATACATCCACACTCTTTTTTTTGCTATTATTGTGTTGTTTTGTTCTTTTGTTTGTTTGTTTGTTTTTTAACAACAGTCCTGGCTGTCTTGGAACTCATTCTGTTGACCAGGTTGACCTTGAATTCACAAAGATCTGCCTGCCTCATCCTCCTGAATGCTGGGATTAAAGGCATGTGCAACCACCACCTGGAACACACTCTTTTTTCATTAACATTTATTTTATTATTTTTAATTATGTGTAAGTGTGAGTGCATCTGAGTGTAGGTTTGTGCTCATGAGTGTGAGTACTCATGGAGGCCAGAAGAGGATAATGTGTCCTCTTGAGCTGGCTCAGTGTAGCTGTGAGATTTGTAACAAGAGGAATACAGGCTGAATTCCAGTCCCCAAAAGACGTCTCCCCAACCCTAAATTAACAGATTTGAGGAAGGCTTACAATAGTAGATGTAAATTGTAAAACACTGCAAAATATTCTCGAGCGAACAGAGTCAAGGCAAAAACAACACAGATGAAAGAAGTAACCTAAAGTGTGTCAACAAACAGTGGGGATTTTTACATTGTGTGATGGGTGTCAGCATTTTTTTCAGATTATAGAGCAATTTGCGGAGCTGGAGAGACACCTGGGCTGTTAATATTATTGGTATGTACTATTCTTGCAAGAGACACAGTTGAATCCCCTACACCCATGTCTAGTGTCTTATAACCATCAGTAGCTTCATCATCACTAGGGAATTTTCAACCCCTGGCCTTGATAAACATCTTCACTCACGTGGCCACCCTCATCTGCTAAATCTCACAACATACATAAAATTAAAAATTAGTAAAACATTTTAAAGACAATTTGCATTGATTATTTCATTTTGCTCAAAATATTCATTAATGAAAAATAAGAATCTAAGCCAAGCGGTGCTGACTCAGTCCTTTAATCCATCACTTGGGAGGCAGTGGCAGGCAGATCTCTGAGTTCGAGGCCAGCCTATCCTTCAAGAGCTAGTTCCAGAACAGTCTCCAAAGCTGTACAGAAAAACCCTGTCTCAAGAAACAAACAAAATAAAAACAAAGAAAGAAAAAGAAGTATTTAGAAGTACTACCTTTTACTCATGTTTCTCTCTTATTTTCATATGAGTTTAAATACAAAATTACTATTTATAATTTTATTTCTAGTTAAGATTACTAAATAAAAATAACTAGGTAAAATCTTCTAGGTAAAAATCAGGTTTAAGGATATAAAAATTCTGAACATCTTGGAATAAAATTACTTGTTTGACTTTACAAAATACATTTTCAACATTGGAAAGAATTGCTTCTTTACATTAAAAGTACAGAAAATGTTAGGAATTATGTATATATATTTATGAATTTATACTTATAAAGCAGGTGAGAAATCAGAAAGTCATGCAAATTTACATGTCAGTTTCAATGAGCATTAATCAGTGAGTATATAGAGTACAAACCTCAAAAAGTTTGTTATCAGTATACTGTTTTCATAAAACCTCTGCCTGTAGCAGTAATTCTGATTGGTCTTAAATGCAAAAAGATCAGATAGACAAAGAAGCAAGACCCAGCCAAGTCTTCTCTATCACTACTCAGCCTGAAAAGGGAGTGAACTTCTGTCAACACTCACCTTGTTATCCTCTATCTACACAGCCTTACCACTTCCTGTTTCCTCCTCCCTAGTGCTGGGATTAAAGACCTGTTCTCTCCAAGTTCTGGAATTAAAGGCTTGAGATCCCAAGTGCTGGAATTAATGGTTTGTGCCACCACTTGCAGATCTCTATGGTTAACTAATGGCTATTTCTGCACTCTGATCTCTGGGCAAGCTTTATTTGTTAGAGCATAAACAAAATAACACAATTTCAACTTTTTGTCTAAAATAAAAAGGAAGGCTATAACTAATATATGAACAACCATATACAATAAGTACAATAACTATATACAATAAATGCAGACAATAATACATCAACATGTCTAGTCCATAAACATTTGACAAATTCTGAGAAAATACTCCATTATCCACCCTATTTTGGTACCTGTTTTACTTTCTATTCTAACTTGCATTAGAATATTTTTGCATAACAACATTATCTTTTTATGTCTCACAACCTTACACACTTTATAATTCTTTAGTGTATTACTTTTCTGAAGATGGTAACAAGGAAAACTGTAACTATAAATTCTTCAGAATAAACCTTTTTATGTTGTGAATACGGTTTGTTCCCATTGGTTAATAAAATAGCTGATTTGGTCAAAGCCAGACAAAATATAGCTAGGCAGGAAATCCAAACAGAGGAACAAGGAGAAGAAGAGCAGAGTCAAGACTACAGCAGCCAACCAGCTGTGGAAGAAGATGTCAAAAACCAGTAAGCCACGAGCCACGTGGTAATACATAAAATAATAGAAATTGGTTACTTTACCTAGTAATTGGTTAGTTTATCTAGTAAGAACTAGTAATAAGTTTGACCTAATAGGCCAAACAGTTTGTAATTCATATTAAGCCTCTGAGTGATTATTTTAATAGCAGCTGCAGGATCAGGCAAAACAGGAAAAGCCTCAGTTTATATCACCTTACCTCTACATTTATCTAATATTTTCTTTTTTTATAAAATATACAAAATTGTGATTTCTGATTGCTCAGTTTTAAATAGATATTCATATGAATAATGATTGAATTTCAAAACAAGTAGGAGAATATATTAAAATGAAGAAATATATTAATATATTTATGCATGATGTTCATTGTTATAAATAATATTTATATTATGTCAGCCACAAGCAGGAATCTCCCCTTGTGAAAGGCCCACAGCCACATCAGGTTGGAATGTGAGTAGTGTGATAATTAACTTGAAAGTTTGTCGGACATAATGATAGATTATGTTGCCACGTGAACTCTGAAACAGAGTTGACCTTAGAAATAAGGAAAAATATAAATATATTGAAACCAGGAAAGGATAAAATTATTTACACTATTAAACTCATGACAATTTTTAACCATTTGTTATCAGAGTGTACTCACAGAAAATGTCCAATTGCCATTTTTAAAGAGACAAGTGAGCAGAAAGAAGTCTTGTATTGTCTGTCTTTGTAGGAAAAAATATGAATGTTTGAAAAGTTACATTACTGCTGCTGGTTGGTGGTTGATGGTTTTGTATAGTATCTAATAATTAAAATGTTTTAATAATTTAATAGTATCTTAGATTATAGCTTGCTTTCTTTGTAGTATAATGATAATTATTGAGGTTTGTATATAAAATAATTGAGAAATTTTTTCATATAAAACTTACCTTAAATAATCAAGATTATTCCTGATTATTGTTGACATGAGTTATGTTTATAGGTTGGTAGTGTTTCAACATGTATGTCATGTTGGAGAGTGCATTGAAAATTCTTTTCCTCTGTAGATCAATTTTCTAGGTTTAAAAATATTTTCAGGAATCTTGATTTCTCCTTCAATCCTCCATTTTTATATGCATCTAAGTTTTTGAAGTTAGAGCAATAAAGGTTGAGTTTATCTGTCATCTACCTATAATGTTAGGGCACATCTAGAAACTTTTATCTCTTCATGTCATTTCCCATTAGACCCACATGATAATGTTTCATAAACCAGAGCACAATTAGCTTCTACTTCACACTCTTTCCTGGCAATTGAACCTCGCTATTTACAATCACATATTCAACCTGTCCAATGTAAAACACATTTGGTCAACCACATATTCCTTGATGTCCTGTGTTCTATTTCCATCTGTTCCAAGCAAAAGTGAAATGCTGTATTCACTTATTCTCAACACAACCACAGCAAATTCCCTCTCATGTCCTGGTCATAATTGTGTTCTTGTGCAGTTAGCCTGTAATTAGAGTAGACTCCATCTTATTTTGAATCAAGTTTCTGTGTCATTAAAAATAATTCCTTGACTTGTCCGGTCTTTTATTACTTCCAGGTAATATCTACTTTTCAATTAGTATTTAATTTACTTTATATCAATATAACTTTATAAGATTAATTACATACCCCAGGATATTATTAAAATATTTAGCATACATTATCTATACAATGCTTTGTATACTTATGTGGTATAAATTGTAATGGTTATATTTATTGTAGTTATTAAAGTATTATCCACAAGACCAAACAAACATAGCTTTAAAATAATGCTACTGTCACGTGCTTGCTTTCTGAAAACACCTGAAACATTTCTCAATACTGTCATGTCGTCCTGCCCTCTGAAGATAGTCTCTAACAAGAATGTCAATTTTAGGATTATGTAAAATAATCAGCATCAAAGGCTTCATCTCACAGGTAGAAAGCATTTAAAAATAGATGATGGTGTCATGAATATTGTTATAGTTATTGGTGATATACATATCATATATCTATATCTATATCATCTATATCTTAACCTTCTCAGAGCTAGAGCAGTATTTTGTTATCTACCCTCACAAGAACATGGCCAGCTTCTAGTAGGAGACATTGCAACCCTATGTAAAGTGAATATCATAACGGTTATAAACACAATTTAGACTTAAAAATCACTATTTAAAACTTCTATCCACAAGAACACACATTATTAGATAATAAGAAAGATGTTTTAGTATAATATTACTATTAGAAATATGAGAATTTAAATTCTAAAATACTTTATGAATAAAATGAATTTCATACCTATTCAAAGTGTTAATATAATATTTTGAAGTGGAAGAATTTTCACAAGGAGTTGAAGAAAACTTTTTCTGTGTTGGATATGTAAAAGTTTTTCTTAAGAGCTCATAACTTTTCTTCTAGATGTGATAATAAAATTATACTTGGAGACCATAAGTATGAAAGAGACTTGTACATTCTCAGGATATATAATATTTTGTTCACTTTCCTAGAAGTCATATTCTGGGGTATTCTTCAAGAGAAAGATATTTCTCAAAAGAATTTCTGGCCCTCTCTTTCTGTTTTAATTGAAAATTGATAATTTTCACCTATAATATATCCTGATTATGATTTTCCTTTCCTCTGCTCTTCCTGGTACCACCCCATCTGGATCCACCCCCTTTCTGTCTTTCCTTAGAGTACAAGTGAACTTCTAAGAGACATTGATAAAATATAATAAGATAAAATGAAAAATAAGACACCAGTCAGAGAAGCAAGTAGGCTGACTACAGATCTTCACCCCTCCCTCTAGTCCTCCAAATTCAATACCCCAGTCTAATGCCCAACCAGATCTGAGGCAGGGCCTTAGATTACTGTTGTTTATAATAGACATAGAAAAGAAACTGGATAAGTCTTGATGTTCTTTTCTTTAAAGAGTTGCCAAAACCTAAATGAGATCACTAGGTGGTTCCTGAGGGTCATCTGAATGTGATTACAGTTGATTACATTAAAGTACACCTCACTGGGACAAAACAAGGTAAGATATTTGCACTGGAAACAGAGTAAATAAGTGTTTGGTTTTTTTTTTTTAATTCTCAGGAAGTATCTGAGGGATGAAATTAGATCTTACACAAGAGCTGTGTGCATTCAGGCCTTATGCCTGGCTCATCGATATTTTACCATGAAACATCTGTATTAGAAAGAAATATTGGCTGAATATGAGCTACCTTATTGGAAGTGTCCTTCATTTTAACTGGAATTTAAATATACTTATGGGTGATGGTCATTTTTACTTTCTCATTTCCCATAATTCTTTTGTCTTTTTATTTTATTTTAACCTTTTTTCCATTTATAATAACTTTCTTCATTGACTCAGAACTTAACCCAGCATTGAGATATACAGCAATGCTTTCTTTTAAATTTAAAACTGTAAAAAAATGAGATGATGTCAATATATGATTTATAAAACATGGAGCAGGAGATGCTGTCAGATATCTAGTAGAGAATAACAGATGGATTGGCAGTGTGACAAAGACTCAATATGGATAATGTCTATGCTTCTTTTGTCTAAAGTGTGAAGAAGGTGCTAATTCTGCATTGCTCTAATATAGAAAAAACAGAGTCTTATCCACAAGTTTGTGTGAGTTATGACAGCCTAGGAAAATTGAACACTATATCCCAAATCCAAAGCCATAATGGCTTCATTTGTTGAGCTTACAAATCCAAAGTCTCCAGGAAAATCTTAGAACCCTTGGTAATAATGCCATGTACCGTATCAGAACGTAAATGTCTTGACTTCTGGCTAGGTTATAACCCCAACAGCTGGGCAACCGGGAGAAGGAGAAATTGAACACCACTGGCCATGCCTGCTGCCTTAGAACCAGGAAATCAATGAGGTCAAGCTCTGATTACACTTGTGGATATGTCATCTAGGGTTACAACCAAGTATTGTCACCTATAATTGCATTGAATTAAAAAAATAAATAAATATATTAAATGCATTGATTATGAAAATCAATATCTATTTTTATATATTCATCCATTTATCCAACTGAAATCTTTTAATATTCATTAATTTTCAAAGGCAATGGGTATGAAATACCTATTTTTATATATATTTAAATTTTGTGATGACATCAGCATTTCTTGTTTACAATATTATTTAGCGAACAGAAAAACAGATTCTTACTCGCAGAGGATGATTGTCATAGAAAAGATCAAATCCATTTAATTTTATGTCAAAGAGTCTTTATAAAAGAAGCATGTATTGACTGCTAATATTTAATTTATGAAGATTTTACAGTATTCCGAATTAGAATACATTTTTAGGCAAACTATTCTGAAGAATTCCAAGAAGTTTTGAAGGTCAGGATTGCTACATTACAGTTATAGCATTGGGAACCACACAAAATAACAGAATTTCTCTAGAATAAAATTGTATCAAGATCATAATAATTTGCATGCACTTTAAAATTTGAGAAGACAGGCTATGTACACTGCAAAAGACACCCGTCACTGTTTTTAGGAACATGTTGGCCACTCACAAACATTAAGGGAAACAACATTAAAGGACATGTTAATGAGGTGAATTCTGCCCCTTCCCAAAGACCAGATACATATGTTAAATATTTAACTCCCAACACTTCAAATTGTCAATGTATTCTAACATGGAGCCTTTAAAGAAATAATTAGATTAATTAAATTGGACCCTGTTAATTATGACTAGTATCTATTAAAAGAAAGAAATGTCACCGGGAAGTGGTGGTACACACCTTTAATCCAACACTCAGGAGGCAGAGGCAGGTGGATATTTATGAGTTCCAGACCAACCTCGTCTACACGATCTAGTTCCAGGACAAACACAAAAAAATGGCAACATGCTTTCCTCTTTTAAGATAGTGGTCACTTTAACAGAACAGATCCCAGAGCATAAAGCCATCAGGCCATGTTGGTGGGAAGGTTGCATGGGTATTAATATCATAAGCACTTATTATTTATGTCTTTCAATAATCTGATTGTTTTTGTTGACTATATCTAATTGGTATTCATAGGATTAATCATGCTGGGATGAGCTGTGTAAATTAGCTTCAAGAGAGAGGGAGGAGCAACCAGTGTGACAATAACAGGGAGTAGTGTGGATATGCAAAGGGCAATTACCCAAGACTTGTTCATCTTTCTTCCAGCTTTTTAATAGATGATACTCACTTCATTGGCAGCAATGATGTCACTCAGGTAGACAAATAATGGGGCCTTGGAAGCCATTGAAGAGAGCTGGGTCCTTTCTCACTTTACCTCCAGTTTCCCTAGAAACAAAAGAAAGAAAAATCTCTCCTTAGGATTTTAAACTATGAAAACGTGAATGTATTTGTTCTTTGGTTTGTCCCATTAAGACAACTCTATTTCTCCCTAGTTTAAGGGAATATACTCTAAATTCTACCTCTGGTCTTGAATAAAGACCAGATATTCTGTACAAAACGTATCTGACATTCTGTATTACCAAAATATTACACTGTCATCTCACTTTTTAAAGAATTAATCCAGAGTCAGGAATGGGTTCTATCAAATAGAATGGGTCATATATATAATTTTAAATTCTCAGGTATTACCATAACATATATGCCACTATTGCATCAGTATAGTCTATAGCCAAATAAAGATTTTAGTTTGTAGAGTTTGTAGCTAGGTGATACTGATTATTACTTTATAACTGTATCTTCTAACAACATGACTGTTAGTAAATATTGCCCTTCAATTTGTACATCAATTTAATTTTTCAGTACTTGATGTTGTAAGTAAGTTGTGTCTTCATCAACAGGATCTTCCAATTAGGTAATGGAGAGTAATCAATAATCTCAACAAGAGTGTATGATATTTGAGGGTCTCTATAGGATGCTTTTGGCCATTGAGTCAACCAGATGTAACCCATTCCAAGCTTTAGGTTTTAACAGAACAAAACTTATTAAGAAACAAAACACACAAACAACAATTAAAACAACACAAATGTGTTACTGATGATGTGGCAGGATCATACAACTTCTTCAGGGAACAATGCCTGAGAACAGCACAAACAGCTCTCCTTGTGGTAAAGCCACTGGAAATAATGACAGGGGTGATAGCCCTGGAGATAATGGACAGCTGCCTGCATAATCCTGTGCAGGATCCAAGGAGTGTGTATGTGTGTGCTGTATGCTCTCCTTTCTTCCACTGTGCTAGCCATATTGCTGGCCTGAATGAGTCAAAATATCATGAATTTAATATTATGTATTTGCATAACTGGTTTTGAAAGAATAATTTTAACCATAAAAGCTTTAAAGAAAGGCTATTAAATAGATGGCATCAAGAGTTAATTGGAGCATTCAAGGAATAGGAAACAAAATAGAATCACAAAAAAATAAAAACAAATAAAAAATGCTGTTCTCTCTTTTCTAATATGTGTATCCCAAGAAGTTAAGGGAAATTGACTTTAGGACCAGGAACAAGCAGTGCCAACTAGTAAGAGAAAGTTTGGAGGTTGTGTTGCATTTAAGATAAATGGATAAACCTGGTATGCCCCTAGAATGGCTAGAACATTATAAAATACAGAATGGATTGATCCAGCTTTGGCTGATGAGTTAGTGAGAACCCAGACCCTATCAAATGTAAATTTTAACCACATGAGACAAAACTGTCTCTCACTTTGCATGACACTGTATTAATATGTTCTGCCAACTGGGTAGGTGTGTCTCATTAGAGTAATTCTTTTGTAGCTTACAAAACTGCTTAAGCTTCAAACAAAAGAGATACAGATCAAAAAAGTAAAAACTACCTGTGGGAGATGGAAGCAGAAAAAGGCAAAGAAATAAACTGGTAATTATTGCAAATGTTTTTAGAAATTCAGAAGATAAAAGCTGATAGTAAAACTGTTCATACAAGCCATTGAAACTGTAAAATAAAGAGAGGTCAAGCTTTCAAGGGCCAACAGAACCAGATGGCCACAAAGCTCTTGGTGCCGACTTCACACATACCACCCAGGGTATGGAACCTGTCTGAAGCAAGGCTTCCAACAGTGGTGAGGTATTTGCAAAGTCACTTGGTTATATCTCTAATAATTGAAGCACCAGAGGATCTATGCAGTAACTACAACACAGACTTTATGCATTTAAACTGCCAACATTTTACATATTATATTGAAGGAGAAGGAGCCCATGACATGAACTTGCAAAATATTCTACTTTCCCAGAAGGGTTAATTTCAGCTGAAACTAACCGTGGATCAAGAGATGTAGTGAAGAATTTTTGAGCTTGTCATGTTTTTCTAAATGCAGATAAGTTTCCTTTTGAGCAGAGAGTTCTCCCAATTCAAGGTAAGGAAAAGAAACTCTAGTTGTCATCAAAGATGAAAAGACACTAAGCTGAGCTTACATCCATTGATTTTATAAAAACAGTCCTAAATTCCCACAGTTCTCATATATGTAATAGGCCCTTCCTCACAATTATAATCCCTGAACCTCAAGCTGTTTTTCTCTGCTAAACATGGTCTATAAATACTTGCTCTAGCTTCCTTTTATTGCCGTGATAAAATACTTTGAGAAAAAGCAATGTAGGAGAGAGAGAGAGAGTTTATTTTAGCACACAGTATCAGTTATAGTCCAAGATAGAAGGAAAATCAAGGTGGCAGGAAGTTGAAGTGAGTATTAACCACATCCACAGTGAGAAGCAGAAAGGGATAATTGTAGGCATATTTACTGACCATCTAGCTTTCTTTTTCATTATTTCTTTATTATACAATACAGGGCCCCATATTAGGAAATGCTACCTCACAGTGGGCTGAGCCTTCCTTTATTCGTTAGCTTAATTAAGACAATGTTCCACAGATATACCCAAACACAGCTCAGATTAGGTAATACCTCACTGAGACTCTCATCCAAAGTGTTCAGCTTCAGCCAAGTAGACAATTAAAGCTAGTCAGTGAAGACTTGAATTCAGGTGACTTGTCGATTCACTTCTCTCATGAATATAAATATTAATATGAATTATTTGTCTTTTCACCTGTTAACCTGCCCTTTTTCAATTTAATTTGCAGATTCCTAAATAGCATTTCTAAGAGAATAGAGAAAAAAATATCTTCCTCAATGTTATGAAGCTGGAGATAATTCAAACTGATTTGAGGACTTGTGAGATAAGTGTATTCAAGAACCTTCAAAATTGCATATATTATTTTTTTAAGAATAAAAGACTGTCTTGGAAGATTTTATGAGTTATAGCAATCTAAAAGTGCCTTTATGTGACCTGATGCAAATTATAAAAATATTATTAGTCTTGTCAAATTAGTACAATAACAGCATCATGGTTTAGACAGAGAATTTTTCTGCAATCATGTATGAATATATTTGGCAAATATATTATAGAGAAAATAAGACAACGGTGAGGATTGAAGGATTAGTTCTGGTGCTCCACCTAACTGTATCTGAGCAGTCGCTTCATTTTTCTGGCTAATGGTGTTCTTTGTCATACAGTAGGATGGGTTAATTAAAAAACCTTTGTGTTTCAAATAAGAACTGGGGACCATTAAATGTTACTGTTATCACTCACTTAATGTCACTAATAATGAAGGCTTGTCCTTTTATATTAATATAAAAATGTATACTTAATATTTGTTCATAAGGATATTAAATAAAAGGCTATTTAAATATGTCTACAAATTATTTTGAAGTAACAACTACTTAGTCTACACCTGGTTTGCAATACCAAAGAGGAAAAAATAAAGTGTTAACTTTTAATTATTGACGGCCCTTTTACAAACCATAACATGAGTAAGAGAGGAATAGATTAATGTTATGAATGTATCAAATTAGCCACCTCCTGGGGTTGGGCTGGAAGGAAAATGATTTAATGTATTTGTCCAGGATTAAAGATAGCATTATTTAAATGATATTTTATTATATTTTATCTTCTATGTTAAGTACATTTATGTATATTCTTTATTACCATAAAGAACTCATTATTTTCTTAAAACATTCTCCTCTTTCTCTTTTTCTCTTTGTGTGTGTGTGTGAATGTGTGTGTGCACTTCAGCACAGAAAAATAACTATACATACAGAAGAAAATCAGAGATATCCAGTATAAAATTATTCCCTGGTACAAGCAAGGAAAACCTAGTAGTCAAGAATGGGATTGAGTGCCTAAATATGACTAAGTATTAGGAAGAGAAATTATATCAATATCTACAGACATTTAAATGTGTTGTTATATAAAATCAATAGTTTAAAGAATAGTGATCTTTCTCATTCAGAGTAATAATAAATCTTCTAGAATATTGGAATTTATCTCATGCATTATTTTTATTTGCATTTGAGATATATCGTTTGCTTGCATTGTTTTAGCACTGTGTTCATGTACATGCAGGCGCTCGAGTGCACACAGTTCTCATAATGCATGTGTTGCCATCAATGGAGAACTTGTAGGAATGTGTTTTCTGTTAGCAACTGCAAATCTACAAGTATACATGCCAGTTTGTATGTTTCTATGGATATATTCCTGGGGACTAAAAGTTTTGGAATTTTTGGAAAGCGACAATAGGAAGAGTCTAGACTGAACTCCCAAGCTCCTTGAATTTCCTGGTTGTGTAGAACATTAAGTAAACTTCTTTTTTATTTCATTTTGATAAAATGTGAGAAATTTAGTGACAGTAACTTGAAATGTGACTTTAGGAGAAAGAAACATAAAGGCTAGGTTTTCAAAATGAAACTTCTTTTAACTTTTTTGCCCTCTTATCCTTACCTCTTCTTTTTTTCTTTCTTTCTTCTTTTTCTTTTTTTTTTTTTGCTATCCACTAGTATGACTAGAATTGTTCCATTACAATTACAATGATACATTTTTATGAATTTATGTCTGTACCGATTATGGAATAAAAGTAGCTTGATTAACTCCTTAAAACTAAGTAAAGCCACTCACAATTGTTTTTATTTTTCATAAAAACCATGAGTAGATTCTAGCTGAAATCTGGTCCACATTACTCACTTTAGTTATGGAAGAGCTCTTTGGTCTTAAATTTATATTCTTGTCATCCATTTCACAAGTGTTCAGATTCAGGGCATTCAGATAAATTTATATTCTCTGTGACAATGCAGGTGACCCCATAGGACTTTATCTATATTTCTGAGAGGCTTTTTCAATCTCCACTAACTTTTATAATGCCTCCAGGGAGTCTCTTTTATTGATATGTGCGTGTACAGCAATACAAATGGAATTGATCTTTCCTAATCTTTTGAAAGTCGAAGCCAGCAAATACACATAATAACAAAATTGCACGAATGGATGGATCTTACAGAAACATACATTTTAGGCATAAATGATGTATTGGATTATATTTTCGGTAGTCATCATTTTATGTTGCGAAGTTTCCTGAAAATTTACATTTGGGAAGAATTGATTTTTACAATTACTTTTACTTATCTCTTTCATAAGCAGTAGGTTCTTCAGAGAAACTGAAATATACATGGCTACCTCTGTCTGAAATATTATAGATTTCTTTGGGAACTGTCTAAAGTTGTGTAACTCTACAAAATCTATCACTGACAATAGTTCTATGACCCACAGCAAATGACAGTCTCTTTGATCTCTAGGTTCTTAAACTTGAAAGGGATTTTATTTTATTATACACATCTGGGGATATTTAGAGTTTCTAGAAGTGATGGAATCTTTTAAGAATTAACAACAAGGGAAGCCCCTAATGATATACCTTTCTCTGCCTTTAGGCCTTTAAAGACAACTTTAAATTTCAGAATGTTTTGTCAAGACAGATTTCAGTTTTTTCAATGCTTTACACTTGTGGTATCATTAAGATGAAACTCACATTGATTAACTGAATTGTGTGGAATTGTCTTCCAGTCTCCAGTCATCAGTAAGGGTCCCCTGGCAGAGGAGAACAACCCTGATTGAAAACCACTGAGCATATATAACTGAACCCAGGGTCTAGCACAGGACAGACAAATGCTCTGCGACTGAGCTACATACCTACATGAACAAGAATGATTCAGCATCATTTCCTGCAAACAGTAATGACCATTTTATCCAGCAAGGATAATGAAGTTTTTTTCTGGAATCTCAGCAGGTGTTCCTCAGGACCTGCCATGAGTGCTAACCACTTTTATCATTAAGTTCTTAAATTGAGATACTGCATCAGTTTAGTTCAGGCTTTGATCTACTAACTCAAGTCAAGCAATCAAAAGCTTTGCTCTATGGATCTGCCTGCCATCATCACGTTGGTCACCAATAAGACCATTCACAACCCTCATATGCCAATAAATCAATAACCCATGCTCTCAGACATAGAAGACAGAAACGAATAAATTAAAGATATCGTTTTTATTTTCCCAGTTTTTATTTGTCCTTGATAGATATCCAGAAAGATCCCCAGGGACAAAGAAGTACTCAGAGTCATAATAATGATTAGCTAAAATTTGCACAAAATTTACAAAGTACTATATTTCTTTGCATAGTGCCCTTTCTTATCTATACCACAACTTGGCCTGATAGGGTAGAGCACAGCTAGTCTGGGAACACTAAACTGAATGCTGGGAGAAAGAGGCTGAGTCAGTGAGAAGCCATACAGTCCCACAAGAGACAGATGCCGGAACTTTACCTGGTAGGCCACAGCCTTGTGGCAGTTTACAGATTAATGGATATGGGTTCATTCTAGATGTAAGAACTAGCTAGCAATTTGCTTAAATGATGGGTCAAGCAGTGATTTAAGTAATATAATTGCTGTGTAATTATTTCAGGAGTCTGGGCGGCCTATGTATATATACAACAAAGCATCCCAGGATGTATGTGTTTATTTATAATTATATATTTCTCAAGTCTTTACAAGAGAGAAATTATAGAGGCTTTGATTGAAGACCAGCCTGCTTCATACTGTCTTTTTCCGGGAAAAAAAAAAAAAAACAAACAGGTGAAGGATAGCATAATAAAAGTAGCTACAGTTGTTGGGTGTTAGGCAGCACTCTTGCTTTTTTTTTCATGGCTATCTCATTTAATACTCACAATGATGCTGGGGGCAAGTGCCATTACCATCATTTGGAGAAACTGATGCCCATGAAGATTATCTCACCCATGTTGCATAGCTAGCAAGTAGTGTAGTCAGAAATCAAACAGGGGCCATCTGACTTCAGCTCCCAGTGTCTGAAACATTGTACCCTCCTCTCATTCATTTTATGCTAAATCTTCATTCCTCTTCCAGGCACCTGGAGTCTGGAAAAGGATGATGTGATATCATATTGTCCTGCCAGCTCCACAAGCTCTCTTGTAACTACAGCAAACCATGACTACATCAAATATTAAATAGACAAGCAAATATTGAAAAAATAAGAAATGAAGAATTATTTCAGGAAATGAAAGAAACATTCAGAAAATATTATCCAAATTCTATAAGCTTGATAAGTCTATACACTCATATAAAAAAAATCAAAAGAATCTGTCAATCAAACATAAAAGCATAAAATGTCAAAATCAAATTATCAAAAGTGAATAATAATGATAACTAGTCAGCGTGCTCTTCCTTGAAAAAGACTGTTCCTCCTTCTTTCAGCATCCCTTGGATGCCTGTAGTTTTTCTACCTCAAACTGAAGCCTCCAGAGCTTTTCCACCATACACATTAGCATGTCTATTGATGACTTCCTGTTCAGTCCATGTTTAGGCAGCTATGTTGGTGGGACTTCATACGTTTGGCTTCTCGGACATTCTTAGGAAACATAATCTCATAGCAAACTACCCATTACTCTGGATTTTACGTTTCCATCTCATATTCCAAAGTGATTCCTGAGCCGCTGCAGTTGTAGATATATCAGATAGAACTGGGCTTTACTGCAAAGAGAAGCTACTTTGATGAGTAGGAAAAGTCACACCTATCAATGCAAAGAAAGTAAAATATGTAGAATGTAGTTGGAGATTATGTTGGTTTAGAAAAGTATTAGTTGTTGACTTGGAGTTACCTTTCTGTATAGTTCATGTACATTATTTATTTTTCTCAAGCACACATCCAAAATCCACAAAGATGGACTGTTAATAATTTGAAATGTTTTTGTATTATATAGTATATTTTCTAAAAATATGATGAGCAACAAAATCAAACTACAAACCCTGGTTTTTAGAAATGAACAGTGTACTACTGCTAACTTATGAATTTATTCCTTTCTCTCCATTAATTGGGTTAAACATTCAATACAATCCAGATCAAATGAGATTAAATTCATATGAAATGGAAAGAATATTAAACAGTCTAAACAATTTTAAGACCTTTTCAACAGTTAATTTAGGTTTTTTGTGTTATACACAATATGGCACCTGTTTAAGAGAGTACATGTAAACTAACCCAAAAATTAATAAAATAAACTATAATGCCAAAATATGTTGTATATGTAAGTGGTTTTGAATATTATGGAAATTCAGTGTGAGATAATGTCCTTTCATTTAACAAATAATGATAAACCTTGATATCTATAAAAGGAAAATGAGCCAGGAAACTACTTCATACTGCAGACAAATCCTATTTTAAAATAGATGTCTTCTATGGGAAAATAGAAGAAAAATTCTACCATACTAGTTAAACAAATATTTGTTGTATATGGGTTAGGCATAACACTTTTTTAAAATAATGAATTTGGATTTTAATAATCAAAGACTTTTACCCCATCAACGTACCACCAACTACTGAACAGCCTGAGATGGTCCATGGTTTTGTTTTCATTGTGTGTTAGAAAATATTTTATGCCAAAATTCTTGAAATATTCTTGAAAGATGACTCATTAAAATTATGCAAAATACTTGAACAGACACTCGAAAAAGGCAGATGGCCAATGAACAGATGAATTTTCATATAAATACAAATGAAAACTGCAACCAGACACAGTTATGCATCCAGAACACAAAGAGTCATGTGTGTCACAGCTGCAACTGTCTTACATTTTTTACAGGGATGTAAAATGTAAAACCCTTTAGCAAGACAATTTGACAGTTCATTACAAGGTTAAGAAAACATTTGTAGTATGATTTACAATAAATTTATTATTGAATATATGACAGGACCCCAGGAAAGTAAAAATATTATTCATGTGTTATCTTTTCATAAATGATATGGCATCTACATTTTTACTAAAATAATAGTGGGAAACAATCTGAATGCCCATCCATAAATGAATGGAAAGGCAGAGGATAATATATTTACTCAAGAGAATACAAGGACAACCAAACTACTTATACAATAGGGAAGTAAGGGAATCTCTGAGATATATGCTGAGAAAAAAACAAACAAAAAAGATATTCATGGCTATTTCTTTAAAAGTCCTTAAATATATATTCTCTTCTTCTTAAGAATCAAGTTGGATTTCATCCAAAATTCAGCATCAGCTATCACATATGTGAGAAAACATTTGGATGAACTAACCCCGGACCATCTTCAAGTCACCCAAGTTGGTGCAAAATGGAGACCACTCAAAGTGTTATTTTTTCCCTCATTATACAACCTAACTATGGCTACCCCTCCGTCTACTACTCCCGGTTCTTACCATCTGCTCTTCCTCCTGGATTCACTCCCATTCTGTCTCTAATTCAAAAACAAGCATATTTCTAAGGGATAATAATTAATATAAAAATATAAAACAAAACTAGCACATCAGTATTGGACAAAGTAAACAAACAGAAGGTAAAGAACCCAAAAGAAAGTACAAGAAATAGAAGACCTACTCGCTTACATACTTAGGATTGCCGTCAAAACACTAAACCAGAAACCATAATATATATGAAAATGTCCTATCACAAACCTGTATAGGCCCTATGTGTGCTGCGTCAATCTCTATGAGCTCTTTGAAATTTGACTGAATTATAGGACCTTGCTTTCCTGGTGTCTTCCATGCTCTATGGCTCTTACAGTCATTCTGTGGTGCAGGAGAATTGTATTTTGTCAATGATGTTTTAAATAAACGCTCATTGGCCAGGCAGGAAGATAGGTGGGAACAACAAGACAGGAATTAGAGGTGGAGTAAAGAGAACAGTATTCTGGCCAGCAGGAAACTCTCTCTGTGATTCCTGCCCAGACCGCCGAGAAGGAAGATGTAATGAGAAAGATACCAAGCCATGGTAATACATGTTACAAGAGCTAATACAAAGCCTGAGCTAATGGGCCAATCAGTTTATAATTAATGCAGAATCTCTATGTGATCTTTTGGAGCTTACCGGCTGTGGGAACTGTGCAGGACAGAAACCCCGACGAGACCGGCCCATCATGTTACATCTGTGTCCTTTTTCAAAGAGTTCCCTGAGCCCTAATGGGACTCATTTGGTGGAAAACTGCCATTTAGGGCTTGGGATTCCAAGGTCTCCCACTCTCTGCATAAAATTTGTTTGGGGGTCTCTGTATTTGTTCCCATCTACTGCAGGAGGAGGCTTCTATGATGACAGGCAAGGCACTGATTTATAAGTATAGCAAATGGTTTTTGTTTACTCACTTTTTTTAGCACAGTAAATTTTGGTTTTACTATAGGTCCCTGCCATGGGTATCTAGTATCAGGTACCTGGATACCTAAGCAATATTGGGTATAGGTTCCATCTCATGAAGCAGGCCTCCAGTCAAATCAAGTATTGGTTGGGTACTCCAACAAGCTTCGGGCAACCATAACCCAAGCATATCTTACAATCGGGACAGCAATGCAGATACAATTTGAGGTTGTATTGTTGTTTATATTTCTCTTTTGGTACTATAGAGAGTACCTTCCTTCACTAAAGGCAAAAGCAACATTTATTTGAACTAATTAATATTGGAATTTTTTGTTTGTATTTTCAAATAAAATACGCTAGAATGTGTCTTCCCACTTATCTGAACTTTTGATCTCAGGTTTTGAACTGTCTAAAGTTATCTAAAGTCTGTAGTGTAGACTGGTTGCTTTCTAGCATTCGAATGACCGAGAAATTGGTATGAAAGGACTCATGAATTATCCTGAGGTAATGGAACTTGTCTAGATTATTATTGGGATAGAGGTTGCATGGGTGTATACATTGGTTCTCTGGTCAGTACTGTCTGATTTTAACTCTCAAGTTGATACAAAGTAGAATGATTTCAAAAGGCTTTTATGCGGAATTATATAGGTCAGACTGCCATCTGGCCAGGTTTTGTAAATTGACATAAGAAGGCCCATCCCATTATGCATTGCACCCTTCCCTAGATGGGATGTCCAGGATGGTATAAGAGAAGAAAGAGCAACACAGTTGTGTGGCTTGGGCAGTTTGTGGGGCCACTGGCAGTGTAAACAGTATTTATCCCTAGTGCATGAACTGACATTTTAGAGCCCATTCCCTATGGAGGGATACATTATTCAGCATAGATACAAGGAGGAGGGCCTTAGTACTGCCTCAACTGATGTGACAGACTTTGTGGACTCCCCATGAGAAGCCTCACCCTCTCTGAGAAGTAGGGGTAAGGTAGTGAGAGCAGGAGGAGGGGAAGGAGAGGGAACTGGGATTGGTATGTAAAATAAAACAATGTCTTAAAAATAAAAAAAAGAAATACAATAAAAACAGAAGAAAAAACTTTCTGTGATCAAGCACATAAATAAACAAGCAAGTCTACATACCTGTACTTATTTCCTCTGCTCTTGACTGTGCATGTGATGTGACTAGTGTCTTATTTCCTGGTTTCCTTTATAATGCTGGGCTATAAACTGGCATTCTAAGTTTAACTATCTCTTCTTCTTTAAGCTTTTTGGTAAACATATTTCACCATTATAAAAAATGAAACTAGAACACCAGTTATTTACAGATGACTTAAATATTTGTAAATTTGTCCCTCTTTAGTGTCAAAATATAAATGGAAAACTGAATGAGTAAATTAACAAAAATGTAGAACTCCTTCTGGGGACTAAAATACTATTCCTAAGTACAATTAATTCCAGACAAATTTTTTGGTCATAAATGGTTTTCTTCTGTGTGTGTGTGTACATGATTATGTATGTACACTTATATGGAGATGAGAATTTGGTGATTGATCATCTTCTATTGACTTTCATTTTATTCTTTAAGACAGAGTTTCTCAGTAGGCCTGAAGAGCTCCAACTCAGTTAAACTGGCTGAGTAGTATGTGGAACCTAGGTTCTCATAATTTATGTGGCAAAAACTTCAGACTGAGCCATCTCCCTAGGACCCAACTTCTTCTACACAGGAAAATGTTCTTTCACAATACCTTTTGCCTGGTGTTTAAGTCAGGCCACATTGTTTTGTTTTTCCTAGAATTCATTTAAAATATCTATGTAGGACATATAAGCTCACTCAAAATCTTGAAAAATAAGTCTTATGCCATTCAAATCATAAGTCAGGAACATAAGATGCCTCCTCAAATTTAACAAGAAACAAAGGAATAATATTACCAATCTGAAAAAGAAATTAGTATTGACAGCATGCTGTTCACCTTTGACAAGCCAAGTTTTTCAGGGGTAAGGGAAGAAAGCATTTCAGTGTCCTGCTTTTCATTCATTAATAGTAGTGGGAAAAGTTGCTGGAGTTATATAGAGCCTAATTCCAGTGGTATATAATTGGGCAGAGGGGACTTTTATTTATGTAAGAAAGTTGGCATGAATTCTTTCAGTTACCTTGTAGACAAGAAAGGTTACATTATTTTAGTAAAGGGCAATGTAATATTTCAAAGCCTAACAAAGAAAAAGTATATGAACATGATTGAATTTGTTAAACTATTGAGTATGGTATTATATTCTGACTTCAGCCCAACTAAAATGATATGACTTTGTTCTTCAAGGAATATACTTTAAAATCATAATGATTCAATTTGCTTGGATACATAATTTAACTTAAAAACACAGATGAGTATTGGATGACTGTACAGATTAGATGTTCCCTTTTCATACCAGTAAATTTTGCCCAGTGACTCTCTGATTTTGAGAGCTATTAACCACAGAGTCAGGGTTTAAACCAGTACAAACTCTTGGTTTGTTGTTGTTTTTCCTTCAAGTGCTAATATTGTTTCTTTAAAAGAAAAATAGTAAATTGACATATTACTTGGACAGCTCCCCTTTTTTTGTGAAATCTTGGCAAGGTCTGGGGATGTGTGTGTGTGTGTGTGTGTGTGTGTGTATACACGTGTACTTGTTTGTTTGTGGCAGTGGAGGTCAGAGGTCTATGATTGGTGGGTCTTCTGCTTTACATCTTTAGAAAAACAGTATTTCTCTCTATCCTTGGCTTGCCTAAAACTCATAATGTAAATCAGGTTTGTCAGTTCCCTCTCCCTCCCCCTTCTCCTGCTACTTCCACCTCCCACCCAGTCCACCCATCATCCTAGGGAAATTCCACCTGAATCCACAAGGGTGACCCCAACTAAGACCCCAAGAAATAGTGGAGAGGGCACCTGAACTGTTCTTTCCCTGTAATCAGATTGATGATTGTTATTTCAAAACTTCATACAGAAGCTGGATGGAAGCAGATCCAGAGATCCAAAGCCAGAACTGAGCTGAACTCCTAGAGTCTAGTCAAAGAGAGGGAGGAGTGATAATATGAGCAAAAGGGTCAATACTATGATGGGGATACCCACAGAAACAGCTCACCTGAGTTAGTTGGAGCTCGTTGACTCCAGACTGACAGCAGGGAAACCTGCATAAGCTTAAGCTAGGCCCTCTGAATGCATGACAGTTGTGTGGCTTGGGCAGTCCATAGGGACACTGGGAGTGGACCAGGATTTATCTCTAGTGTTTGACCTGGAACCTATTGTCTTAGGAGGGATACCTTGCTGAGCCTAGGTATATGGGGGAGGAACTTTGTTTTGCCCCAAAGTGATGAGCCAGACTTTGTTGACTCACCATGGGAAGCCAGTTTCTACATACTGACAAGATAGATGCACTCACTCTGTTTCCACAAAATTTGAAAACTGATGTATAAATTATTGAGCGGTGTTGCTTGTTTCTTGTTAATTGTTTTCCTAAATATTTTTTTAAATTTCATAATATTTCTTTATCAAGGTAAATCCCCTGGGGTTAGGAAAAACCTTCTAATGCTTTTATTGCTTTTGTGTGTGGTTCAATTTGAAAACTTCATGCTGTCTTAACAGCACTAAGCATTCAGGTACTACTTGGACATTTTCATTTTCTCTCATTGATATCGTAACTCTTATATATGATTTTAATTATTTCTTACTTACATTAACATTTTTGTGTTTATATGTGAACAATACAAGTGCAAGTCACTGCAGGCAAGCATCGAGCCATGCTTGTAAAAGGCAACGAACAAGCTGTGAGAGTCAGTTGTTGTTTTATTGATTTTATTGAGCTATACATTTTCTCTGCTCCCCTCTCTTCCTTTCTCTTCCCTTTCAACCCTCTCCCATGGTCTCCAAGCTCCCAATTGTCTTTATTTTTTTTTTTAAAGAAGAAACAGACTATCTTTTCTTGTCATTTTACATACCAATCCAACCTCCCACTCCCTCCCCTCCTCTCATTCCCTCCACATACTCTCCCACCCCACCCCCATCAGGGTAAGGCACATTGCTTTGGGCTCTCCCTACTAATATCTAGGCTGAGCAAGGTATCCATCTAAAGAGAATAGGTTCTCAAAAAGCCAGTACATGCAGTAGGAATGAATCCTGGTGCCACTGCCAGTGGCCCCTCAGTATGCCCCAGCCATGCAACTGTCAACCACAATCAAGAGAGACTAGTTTGGTCCTATGATGGAAACAGAGGTAGAGGCCCTCATTGGAGCACGGGACTGAGCTCCCAAAGTCCAGTTGAAGAGTGGGAGGAATGAGAATATGAGCGAAGAGCTCAACACCATGATATGGGTACACTCACTGAAAAAGTCTACCTGAGCTAATGTGAGCTCATAAACTCCAGCCAGACTGGGAAGGCACATGTTTTATTAAATGGTTTTTGATATGTGTTGATGTGGGTTGATGGCCTCATGCTTTGCTTTCTCATTGTATCTCTCAGATTTTGTTATGAAGGTGATAAAAACTGCTGAGGTCCACAAGAATCATTCAATGAATTTTCAGCTGATAAGGCAGAGGCTGACCCACCAGAACAAATGCATGCTGATGGAGAAACCTACTATGCAGGGTGCTGGGGCCACCACCTTTTGCACATCGACTAATTCTCACAGTGGATCTCTTGTAATCCATAAGCACTCCCTTGGTGCAAAATTTGGCCAAGTATGGATAAGTGAGTGTAACTTTTTTAAATGTACTGCTATAATGAGCCACCCCCCCCCAATCTGTGTGACTTCCAGTGGGAAATTTGGTTAAATAGTCAGTAACCTAGGTTCCCACAGTCTAGTCTGCACTCTGTTCCCTGAGATACATTAGAAGCCACCTCCCTGCAACTACCTTCCATTTGGCAGGACATGCAGTCAGAAAAGGAGTCTTCCATATAGATCACATTTGGGACCTTCAAACATAAAAGAATGCCCAATTCAGAGAACTGTCTTTGTTTTGCATGTGTATATAAACTGGACACTTTACAGAACAGGAGGTGAATAGCAGAAGAATCATAAAGAAACGGATGCAGAAAAGTACGTAGTGGGGAGTTCATTTTGCCCTCACATCTTAGACCTGCACTTGCTGTAATCTTCTTCTCAACCCTGATGGGGACATTGAGGGTGGTACTCTTAAAAAAAAAAACCCATAACCGAGTGGAGACATATTTCCTGCTTCTTGTACTTACTAATTTGTATTGTAGATTTTACTTCATAATTTTGTTTTAGATTAATAGGTGTTAAGCTGCTTCCCAAATGTGATTACCTGCAAACTGGTTACCTGCCTTCTGTGAAAACTGTCAATTAGTGTGATTTTTCTGTGGACAGGAAATGTGTTCTCATTAGATACATAACAGGGATGTTGATCTTTACTGCCATTGCTGATAGTCCTTGATCAATTGTCCACCCTTTGTCCACATATCAGAAGGTTTCAGTTTGGGATGTCTCTCCCCATGACTTGTATTGACAAATATAATAATCAGGTTGAGTAAATTTTCTATGTATCGGTGAATATCATCTCTTAGTTTTTTTTATAATTTTTCCAATTTCCATAACAATAAAAGGGAATAGAATGAAAAATCATTCACTGATGTGGGAGTGTCATATATCAATCTGTTTATCAATCTGTTGATTTCATTGGTTAAAATAAAGACACTGCATGGCTGGTCCTATAGGTTAGAACATAGGTGGGAGGAGTAAACAGAATAGTATGCGGACAGGAAGAGGAAGTGAGCTGAGAGAAGCACGCAGCTCCGCTCAGAGACAGCAGCCTCCTGTCTAGCGGGCAGACAGGATGGCCCAGCTCTCTGAGGCACGCACACGATGAAGCTCCGACTCAAGATGGACGTAGGCTAGAATCTCCCCCGTAAGCGCACCTTGGGGTGCAACACACTTTATAAGAAATGGGCTAGTCCAGGTGCGAGAGTTAACCAAGAAGAGACTAGAAATAATGGGCCAAGCAGTGTTTAAAGGAATACAATTTGTGTATTGTTATTTCGGGCATAAGCTAGCCAGGCGACCGAGGTGTTGGGGATGCAAACCCCAACGCCCCAATTTCAACAGATGGCGCCCAACGTGGGGCTCGAACCCACGACCCTGAGATTAAGAGTCTCATGCTCTACCGACTAAGCTAGCCGGGCGACTGGGGTGTTGGGGACGCAAACCCCGGCGCCCCAATTTCAACAGATGGCTGCCCAACGTGTGGACAACTGAATCCACAGAAAGTCTGAGAAAGCTTGGGAAAGAGTAAAGCATGTTTTCTTGGTAGCAGCAGTTTCTCGGTTCTGCTCTGCTTGCTAGAGGAAAGCAAGCGCTCTCAGCTAAGAGAGCCTTCCTGACTCAGCTTTAGCTGCAAAGCCTTGCAGCTCTTTTAAGAGGTCCTGCCACGAAACACTTAAACATTGTTGACGAAAAGCTGAACGCATGGTTTTCGGTTTTCAGCCGTAGCAGAAAAAAAGCTGCCCCGTTTAAAAATGCCGGCTTTCTGGGCCGTCCTGCCAGGGCAAACTCTGACTGTTTGAGGCAGGAGGGCCGACTACAGAGAAAGGACTTGAGTGTTGTTTGTTGCAGCTGAATTGCTGGCAGGGACCTTGAAACACTGTAGACTTGTGGCACTGAACGCGGCTCTGGCCAGTACCTCAGTCACAAGGTTGGAATGGCAGAAAGCTAAGGAATGGACTGGATCTAGCTGGCAAAGCCACGCCTTTAGTCCTACTAAGATTGCTTGGTAAATTAAAGACTTATGTGGTCAGAAAAACAGAGAGAGATACAGTAAAGAGAGCGTCAAAAAAAAAATTTAAATGGTTTACAGTATGTTAAAAATATATACAAGCTAAAAGTAAGTTCTTAAAAGTAAAAAATAAGGACGAAAAAGAGAAGTTGGTTGTGGTAGTACACGCCTTTAATCCCAACACTTGGGATGCAGAGGGAGATTGACCTCTGTGACTTCAAAGTGTGGTAGCACACGCCTTTAATCCCAGTACCTAGAAGGCAGAGACAAACAGATCTCTGTGAGTTCAAGGTGTGGTAGCATACACCTTTAATCCCAATGCCTGGGAGGCAGAGACAGGCGGATCTCTGAGAATTCAACAACAGCCTGGTCTACTGTGTCCAGGTCAAAGATATACGCTTAAAAAGCTAACAGTAAAAATAAACGAAATAGAGGTTAAAACAAAGCTGTACAAAGATGGAAAATACACAGAGAATGTTGATACTGTATTCTATTATGCTCTGTTTGAATCATTTGAATGCTGAGGAAGGACCAAAAGCTGCTAAAAGATATTTGTTTATAAATGCTGCTGAACTAATCCGAGATAGATATTTTGAAAATGCTTCAGAAATTGGATGTAAGGATATGATACTTTGGAAAGGAGTTTATTTTTTTGTTTTCACAGAGGATGAGACCCTGTTCATTTCTTCTATTCCGATATGGTATGATGGACCACGCCCTCCTGAAGGGTTGCTGTGAACGCCTTCAGAAAATTGCTTCGCTCAACTGCCAACTAAGATGAAACCAGCACACAGGTTATACCATGAAAGACCTAATTAACAACGCCCCCATTCAGCAGGAAGCAGTTTGGAGAGATAACTGCGCCCATATTCCCAAATATGGCTTATAAGTGTTCTTTTACATTTAAAGGGGGAAATGGTATAGGTATGAATAATTTGCATTGATATGGATTTTGCTTTGGTGATTTAGATTTAAGGTCAATTTTGTTATATGTATTTCTGCTCTTGATTAGGTGTAGTGATTGTGTAGTTCACTTAAAAATGTAATGTATATAGGTTGTTAATGGATAATCATTGATAATAGTCAAGCTTGTAGTCATGTTAGTTAAGATTTTCTAGATGTACATAGATATATTTTAGATAGGCATTCTTCACATCTTTCAAAGATTATAGAATATAGCATTCTAAATGTTTTAATAACTTAGGGCTTTTCATGACAATGAGACATGTCTGCTCCTGGCAGCACCAATCTACTTCAAGAGGAAGATGGGCATTGAAGAGGATCCTTATGGAGTCTGATAGCCATTTGGGCAAGAAAACTGCTCTTGCCTGGACTATTGCATAAACTGGACATAGAGAACCCGCAGAGAGAGGACTACTGAACTTGCCTAAAGGTGAGATGATCTTTCGGGGTTCCTGATTCATGAAAGAGTCTGCAAGACATTCTTCAGGACAAGCAGATAGTGACTGCCTTTGAAATTTCCTGCTTTGTGGAATGTCTGCTGAAAACTATGGGCCTATAGGCTGAAGACGGATGCCCCAACGGTATAGAGGAACTTTGGGTGACTGTACAGGCAGCGAGATGTCTCTGTCATTTCTAGAGTTTAAAGGTTGCTTTTTTCTTGTTTGCTGAGGTAATATTGTATCTTTCTGGAGTCTTTGATGGAGTTAAGAATAGTTAGTTATAGTTATACTTTTCCTTAGTTATGATAAAGATTATTGTAATTTTTACTTGATAACTGTTTTATGTAATTTTGCTATGTTAAAGTTAAGGCCTTTCCTTTTTGTTTAAACAGAAAAAGGGGAAGTGATGTGGGAGTGTCATATATGAATCTGTTGATTTCATTGGTTAAAATAAAGAAACTGCTTGGCCGGCCCTAATAGGTTAAAATATAGGTGGGAGGAGTAAACAGAATAGTATACGGACAGGAAGAGGAAGTGAGCTCAGAGAAGCACGCAGCTCCGCTCAGAGACAGCAGCCTCCTGTCTAGCGGGCAGACAGGATGGCCCAGCTCTCTGAGGCACGCACGCGATGAAGCTCCGACTCAAGATGGATGTAGGCTAGAATCTCCCCGGTAAGCGCACCTTGGGGTGCAACACACTTTATAAGAAATGGGCTAGTCCAGGTGCGAGAGTTAACCAAGAAGAGACTAGAAATAATGGGCCAAGCAGTGTTTAAAGGAATACAATTTGTGTATTGTTATTTCGGGCATAAGCTAGCCAGGCGACCGAGGTGTTGGGGATGCAAACCCCAACGCCCCAATTTCAACAATTCACACACTTAAAAACTTGTTTTGCCACCTTTTTACATCATTGACTTGTTTCGGCCAGTACAGTCATCCTTTAAAAATCCAAACCTGATTAATTATAACCATTCTAAGATTATTAATTATACAGTAAAAATTGCTAGCATATATTCAACTTCTTCCCAGGGGCAAAAATAAATGTCTCATCTGTAAACTTTTCTTCTCTCCCAAAGGTAATTTTTATTCTGGTCTATGTTCCAAGTTAATGTGAAGAATAATTTCTGCAAGAAAATTGGTTTTCTACAGAACTGAACTGAGCAAAAGAAATACACAAAACAGTTAAAAATTTGTTGAAACTGCCATAAATCTTCACTTTAAGAAAGACAGAAATCTACTGCCATTTCAAGTTACATCTTAAACATCTAACAATTATTATTGACATGTAGGATGGTGACCGAAAATCAGTCATTGTGACTAAAAGCAGAAATAAACTTGCCAAAGCACAAAACCCATTACTGCACCTTTAATAATTCAGATATTCATTTCCATATAATTCAACTTTTTCTGTGATTCTAATACCTCAAAGAATTGACTGCAGTGCCTTATATTTCATCAAACTAGCAGGTAAGCCTAGCAAAAATCTCAGATAAATGACAAAACCCATTCTTGTTCTACAAAGACAATTTACCTTTGTAAGATATGTTTGGGATTTATTGTTAGGTAAGTTAAGTACATTTTCTATGCATTAACCACATTTACTACATTTGGACTGAAAAATAAACTGCCTGTGTTTTTCTTCACAGGGATACAGCAAAGTAAAAGTAACAGTCACTTTCTCATGTTGAGGTCTGTGGCTAGAAGAACATGGCCTTTGACAGTCACATGAATGCAGTGTTTGCAATCATAGGTATTCATTAACAGACAGTCAGAGTAAAGGCAACAGAATAATGAACATGCAATTTGTCTTTAAAAGCTGTGAAACAATGTTCAGAGTTTACAAATAAAACTAAAATTGAAAAAGTCTGTTTTTCATTAACTATGTAAATACAGACATCAATCCGCATTGAACTGCGTAATGTTAACAACCAGCTGAAAATGTGAGTTTTCTATATCTTTTTTAATGCATAGCTTTGATGGTGGTCTTTTTTTTCTTTTTTACAGAATACTATACACAACTTAATTTAGTGTTTATTTTTTATCTTTATTTATTAAAAATTTTCACCCCTTTCCATCCTCCCACTTCCCTCCCATACCTTCTTTATCCATTCTTTTATTGAGGAGCACCTAGGTTGTTTCCAGGTTCTGGCTATTACAAATAGTGCTGCTATGAATATAGTTGAAAAAATTCTTTTGTAGTATGACTGGGTATCTCTTGGGTATATTCCCAAGAGTAGAACTGTGGAATTCTGAGGTAGGTTGACTCCCAGTTTCCTGAGAAACTGTCACACTAATGGGAATGCAAATTTGTTATGGTGGTCTTTTAAAGGCAATTTTAAGGTATCATTCATTCTTATTCTTTTAGTTTTGTGCTGAGGGAAGGTTTTGCTATGAAACTCAGCCTGGGATAAAACTTTTAATCATCCTGTCTCAGCATTTAGAATGCTTGATTTACAGATGTATTCTAACACACCCAATTTATAAATGCTAAATATATTTGAAAATATGTATATATGTGAAAAATGTTTGTGTGTACAGGTGCATGGGCACATGTGTGTGTGTGAGTGTGTGTGTGAGCGAGTGAGTGAGTGTGCTATCTCACATCAACTCAGAGCTCACATATTCAGCTCCCAGATGTGGCCACTTTGTTCTGGAGATGTTCTGCCTTCTCCTTCTTAGCCCAATATGTGTTATTGTAGTTGGATCACTATGCCCACCTGATGGGCCAGGCAGTGTTTAAATGAATACAGTTTCCGTGTAATTATTTCAGGGCATACGCTAAGCCATGCGGGCGGCTGGATGCTGGGACACAGCCCAGCAGCCCCTCTTTCAACAGGTGGCGCGCCAACGTGCTAATGAACTCCACGTAAAACCTGAGAGGGCTTAAAAAGGACATAGAAAAAATTTAAGACAGTTTTTTGCTGTTTCTGGGTTGCGTGCTGCAAAAAATTGTCCTGACTCAGCAGCAGGAAAAAACTGGCTGTTTTAAAATGCCGGCTTTCTGGGCTGTGCCGCCATTGTGATCTCTGTCTGGCTCCTGCGGGAGACAAAGCTTTTGAATGGAGTATTTGGAGTAAAGTGCTATGGCTTGCTTGATGGCAATGTGGACTGCTGTGTGCCTGGAACTGTGCGCAGCTCAGGCGCACCAAATGGCTCTGAGGCAGGAACAGCTCAGCTCCGCCAAGCTGAACTGGGCTGGTCTCAAGCAGGAACTACCGTAATTACTGTGATAACAGCGCACTTAAGGTTTAGACTTTGCAGGACACAGGCAGTACCGTATTACCCCTACATGGTGCAACTTAAGTTTTTAAAAAATGCTTAACATTTTAAAAAAATGCTCCTGGATAGTAAAAAAATTACAGATTCACAATAAAACAGATTCAGACAGACCACTAAATGAGTCACAATGTTGGATAAATGTACATGGGCTTGAGAGAGAGAAAAAATATATATAGAGAGAAAATAAAGTTAATGCCTTTAAAAATAAAAAGATAAAGTCTTTAAAGAGACAGAGTACAGATAGTTAAGAGAGTAAAACAAATAAAGAAAAATAAGCCACATCAAAATGGAAAATTCACAGAGAGTCTGGATTATGTACATTGTGTTTTCTTTAAAATTTTTGACTGTAAAGGAGCTAAGAACAGAGAGTCATTTCATTACATGGGCTGCCAAGCTAAACCAGAATGGATATAAGGGTATGACTTCAGAATTTGGGTCTAAGGATATGATGCTTCAAAAAGGGTCTTCTTTTGTTTTCACAGAGGACCAGACCCTATGGATTTCTTCTATCCCAATTTGGTATGATAGACCACGCCCTCCTGAAAGGTTGCTGTGAACACCCTCAAAAAATTACTTCACTCAACTGCCAACTGAGATGACCCTGGCACACAGGTTATACCATTAAAGACCTAATTAACGACGCCCCCATTCAGCAGGAAGCAGTTTGGAGAGAGAAACTGCGCCCATGTTCCCAAAATATTGTTTATAAATGTTTTTTTACATTTAAAGGGGGATATGATATAGATATGAATAATTTGCATTGGTGTGGATTTTAAGGTCAATTTTGTTATATGTATATGTATTTTTGATCTTGGTTAAGGTATTGTGATTGTGTAGTTAATTTTTAAAATGTAATGTATAATTAGGAAATATAGGTTGTTGTTAAATAATTGTAAATAATAGTCAAGCTTGTAGTCATGTTAGATTTTCTAGATATATAGAGATATATTTCAGTTAGATAGGCATTCTTCATATCTTTCAAAGACTGCAGAATATAGCATTTAAATATTTTAATAACTTAGGGTTTTTCATGACAATGAGACACGTCTGCTCCTGGCAGCACCAATCTACTTCAAGAGGAAGATGGGCATCAAAGAGGATCCTTATGGAGTTTGATAGCCATTTGGGCAAGAGACTGTTTTTGCCTGGACTGTTGCATAAACTGGACACAAAGAACCCGTAGAGAGAGGACTGCTAAACTTGCCTAAAGGTGAGATGGTCTTTTGGGGTTCCTGATTCATAAAAGAGTCTACGAGACATTCTGCAGGACACAGCAGAAAGTGACCGAACTGTCTTTGGAATTTCCTGCTTCATGGAACTGTCTGCTGGATACTATGGGCCTGAAGGCCGAAAATGGATGCCCCACCGGTACAGAGGAACTTTGGGTGACTGTCCAGGCAGCGAGATGTCTCTGTCATTTCTAGAATTTGGATTTCTTGTTTGTTTAAATAGTATTATATCCTTCTGGAGTCTTTGATGGAGTTGAAGAATGGATAGTTATAGTTTTCTTAGTTATGATAAAAGATAAAATAGATATAAATATTGTAACTGTAATTCTTACTTGATAACTGTTTTGCTATATGTAATTTTACTATGTTAAAATGAAAGCCTTCCTTTTTGTTTAAACAGAAAAAGGGGAAGTGATTTGGGAGTGTCATATATCAATCTGTTGATTTCATTGGTTCAATAAAGAAACTGCCTGGGCCCTGATAGGACAGAAAATTAGGTAGGCGGAGTAAACAGAACAGGATTCTGGGAAAGAGAAGCTGAGTCAGAAGGAGTTGCCATGATGTTCCCAGTCCCTGCAGACGCAGGCTAGAATCTCCCCTGGTAAGCACACCTTGGGGTGCTACACAGATTATCAGAGATGGGTTAGGTCGATATGTAAGAGCTAGCCAATAAGAAGCTGGAACTGATGGGCCAGGCAGTGTTTAAATGAATATAGTTTCCGTGTAATTATTTCGGGGCATAAGCTAAGCCATGCAGGTGGCCGGATGCTGGGACACAGCCCGGCCGCCCCTCTTTCAACACCCACCGAGCCTTTATGTAAGTGATGAGAAACCAAAGTTGGATACTCACATGTGTACACACAGCACTGTCCTCACGTAGCTAACTCCCCAGCCAGAGGATATGTTACAACTGCAGAACAAGCTTAAATTATTGCAGTTAATGAAACAAGTAGGTTAGATTCTCAAGAGAAACCCTACACAAATATTAAGAATATTGTATTACATTCATATGAGAGAGTTCTACCCAAGAAAGCAGCTTGCCTACAATAATAGAATAGTGACAGAGCAGTGAAGTGCAGACTCTATCAAGATTTTTCCTTTTTTTTTTCTTCCAGAGGTTTTCCCAAGATCCAAGGACAATGGCACTAGGTTTCGATCCTACTGCATGAACTGGCTTTGTGGGAGCCTAGTCTGTTTGGATGCTCACCTTCCTGAACCTGGATGGAGGGGGGAGGACCTTGGACTTCCCACAGGGCAGGGAATCCGGACTGCTCTTCAGACTCGAGAGGGAGGGGGAATGGAGTGGGGGGGAGGGGGAGAGGAGTGGGAGGAGGGAGAGGGAAATGGGAGGTGGGGAGGAGGAGGAAATTTTTTTCAACAAAAAACAAATAAATAAAAAAAAATATGAAAAAAAGGAAGCAAAAAAAGATCCAATGATAAAGACATGATGGATATCTATAATTCAAATCTCTTTGCATAGTGTCTAACGGTGGGTCTCAGCATGTGCTCCCATCTGCTGCTGGAGAAGGCTTCTATGATAATGACAGAAAAAAACATGGATTTATACATATAGCAGAATATCATTAGAAATCAATTCTTTCTTTCTTTCTTTCTTTCTTTCTTTTTTTTTTTTGTGAGTAGTATTTGGTTCTTTCCTGGGTTTGCGTTCATTGGTTCCTGGATATCCAGGCAGACTTGGGCATGGGCTCCTTCTTGTGGAGGGAGCCTTAAGTTAGATCAGACATTTATCAGCCATTCCCCCAAATTCTGTGCCATCATTGCCCCAGCATATCTTTCAAGCAGTATAAATAGAAGGTCAAGAGTTTTATAGCTGCGTTAATGCCCAGGGTTCTATTGCATTAACCTTGCTACACCAAAGAGACTAGAACACATGATATTAGTACAAAAATGAAAATGTTGATCGATGGAATTAAATTGAAGACCCAGGCATAAATCCATACACTTATAGACACCTGATTTTTGATAAAGAAACCAGAAACACACACTGCAAAAAAGACAGTATCTTCAACAAATGGTGCTGATAAAACTAGATTATTTTCATGTAGAAAAATATAAACAGATCTATATTTATCACTCTGTGTAAAGCTAAAGTTCAAGTGGATCAAAGACCCCAATATAAATTCAAATATACTAAATAAGATAGAAGAGAAAGTATGAAATATTTTAGAATGTATTCACACAGTGGAAAACTTTCTCAATAGAAACACACACACACACACACACACACACACACACACACACATATATATATATATATATATATATATATATATATATATATATATATATATACTTTCACTGGTTTTATACACTATGGTTAACATAGACAATTGATGCCTTTATGTTCTTTCTAATATATTTGCATTTAATACAACCCAATGTATAACGCTAGCAGATTACTTTTCAGAGGATACTTATGAGGCTATGCTTTGAATAGTATGCTTTAGATTTGAGTAACTGCATTGGTTTGAACAAATTAGTGATAAACTATGTCACTAATAATGCATCAGTATCACATTAAGGACAATAAATTAAAACAGCTTCCCTTCTGAATAATTTAATGAAGAGTGAGCTGAGATTTGAGTTTACCACTTCTCTTTCCATGTGTCTTTCATTATTCCCTGTCTGTCTGTCATATGAGTCTTTATGCTTTCCTGTGAGTCTGTATATCCTGATGACTGTGTCTTTCTTTATCTTTATGTATCCCTAAGATTTTGTTTTTGTTTTGAATAGTCCAGAAAATATTACATGAGGGAACAATTAAAAATATTTCCCAGACATCATTAATATAATATTACAAGGGATTGAGACTCACTGACATCACCGACCTTAACTGACCATTCACTGCCAACAGATTTATCAATCTTACATTCAATATTTATGCTGCATATTTGTTTTATAAGGCTGCTTTCAACATGTTTGATGTTTGCAGCAGTTATTACCATAACAAATAAACACACATGTCACCAAGTGGTGGTGGTGCACACCTTTAATTTCAGTACCCAGGAGGCAGAAGCAGACAGATATTTGTGATTTCAAGGTCAGCCCAATCTACAGATCTAGTTCTAGGACGGGCTCCAAAGTTACAGTGTAGCACGGAGGGCCTGCTTGTTGGGGTTTCTGTCCTGCCCAGTTCCCATAGTCATTAGGTCCCAAAGAAAATCACACAGAGGTCTATATAAGTTATAAACTGATTGGCCCATTAGTTCAGGCTAATTGTTAACTTTTATAACTTATATTAACCCATTATTCTAATCTATTTTAGCCATATGGCTTACTACCTTTTACAGTGGGGCAGTTCATATCCTGCTTCTTCTGTGTATGGACAGGACTGGGGAGAAATGGGCTTCCTCCTTCCCAGAATTCTCCTGTTTTCATTGCCCCATCTCTACTTCCTGTCTGGTTGTCTGGCCTATATTTCCTGCCTGGCTACTGACCATTTAGCATTTATTTAAAACATAATTGACAGAATACAGAATTGTCCCACGTCATTAAAGAGAAACCCCTTCTTGAGAAACAAAACAACAACAAAAAGCAAACACCCACATATCTGGGTGAGAGGCACATAAAACTATGTGTTAGCTTAGGCTGTAAAAAAAACATTAAGTGAAAAATTTTTGCCAAGTAGTGTTGTCTGTTATATATTTTTCTTAAAGAAGGTTAAATATTAGTGTTTTTGATCTTAGCCATTCTATTAGGTGTAAGATTGTATCACAGAGTTGTTTTGATTTGCATTTCCCTGATGGCTAAGGATGTTGAATATATCCATAAGTCTCTTTTGGCCATTTGAGATTCTTCTCTTGAGAATTCTCTGTTTAGTTCAGTACCTCATTTTTAATTGGGTTATTTAGAATTTTAATGTCTAATTTCTTGAGTTCTCTATGATAGCTTATGCTAGAGAGGATGTAGAGTAAGGGGAGTACTCATCTATTTCTGTGGGAATGCAAACTCATACAAACACTTTGGAAATCAGTATGGTGTTTTTTTTTTTTTTTTTTCTTTTTTGGAAACTGGGAATCAATCTACCTCATAATCTAGTAATACCACTCATGGGAATATACCCAAAAGATGTTCAGTCATTCTACAAAGACATTTGTTGAACTATGTTCATAGCAGCATAATTTGCAATAGCCAGAACCTGGAAATAGCCTCAATGCTTTTCAACCAAACAATAGATAAATAACATGTGGCAAATTTAAACATTAGGGTAATACTTAGAGGTAAAAACAATGACCACTTGAAATTTGCATGCAAATAGATGGAACTAGAAAACACCATCCTGAGTGAGGTAAGCCAGACCCAAAAAGATAAATATGGTATCTACTCACTCATAAGTGAATACTAGCTATAAACAAAGGATCCCAGAAAAGCTAAGTAATAAGGTGAACCCTAAGAAAAAGGCATATAGATCCACCTGGAAAGTCAAAATGGACAAGACTGACTGACAAAATTGGGAGCACGGCGGTGGGCGGAGAAGGGAAAAAGGAAGTGGAAGTGGAGGGGAGAAACAGATGAAGGAGAAAAACTTGAAGAAAAAGGATAGTCTAGATGGAGGAAGGACAGAGATGAGAGCAAGGAATAATATATCTTGATTGAGGGAGCCATTATGGGGTTAGCAATAAACCTGGCTCTAGAGAAATTCCCATGAATCCATGAGGAAGACAGCTAAGACTCTAAGCAATATAGGAGAGAGGGCCCAAACTTTCTTTCCCTGTAGTCAGACTGATGAATATTTTAAATCTCACCATACAACCTTCATCCAGCAACTGATGGAAACAGAGGCAGAGACCCATCTTGGAGCACTGGGCTGAGTTCCCAAAGTCCAGCTAAAGACTAGGAGGAATGAGACTATGAACAAAGAGGTCAAGACCATGATGAATAAACCCATAGTCTACTTGAGCTAATGAGAGCTCACCAACTCCTGCCAGACAGGGAAGAAATAAACATAGGTCCAAACTAGGTCCTTTGAGTGTGGCTGACAGTTGCATGGCTGGGGCAGACTGCAGTGCCACTAAGAGTGGCATCAGGATTTATTCGTAATGCTTGTACTGGCTTTGGGGGAACCTATTCTCTTTGAAAGGATTCCTTGCTTTTAGGGAGGGCCTTGGACTGTCTCCAAAGCAATGTGCCTTACCCTCTCTATGGAGTGGATGGTGGATAGGGTGGGGGTAAGTGGAACGAGTGGGAGTGAGAGAGGGAATGGGAACTGAGATTGCTATGTATAATGAAAAAAGATAGTTTGAGTTCTCTTTTTCAAAAGAAAAATATAATAAAATAAATAAAAGAGAGAAGGGAGATGCCAGTCATGCCACAGTAAACTATTTCCCTCCATAGAGAAGGAGTACAAGAAAATGAAAAGAAGCTTAAACAAATACGATGGAAGGGTTAATGATGGATAAAGTATCTGTTAGCACAAATTTTACTTTAACATGGATTTTGGGGCATAAAATATAGAAGTCAGATGTTCATCAAACCCCCCAGAGCAATGAAAATTTTACAAGGGCCAAAATTCAGAATTTTTAGAACAATTCTTTACTTTGATAAGTAATTTTTAAAATGGCATCTTATATGTCATAGAAAATTTGGAGCTTCAAGTAAGTTTGCTTTCAGCATTATTAGTCAGTAAAGACTATGTTATTTCATCCACGGCTATAAAGTATGCATACAGGCCTATGCATTTCATACAGTTGGCTTAAATGAGTGAAAAAGAAAAGATTTCCAAATTCACTTGCTTTAGAAAACTACACTGAATAGAATTCCCCTTAGTAATTTGATACTATAAAGTTTTTTTTACTGAAAATGATGTAAAATTCAACACTTGAGTGATGAATGTTAATGTTTTACATACTCTGACAGAAAAAACAAATTCCACTGATATACTCCTTTTCTGCAAAAATTATTTACAGTTTCTTATAACTCGCTAATTCAGTCAATTTTGACAAGGGCATCCTTGATAGTATAACGAGCACCAAGATGTGGGTATTAGCTGTCACTGAAAATTGGATTTCTTCACAAATGTACTATTTTTAAATTACAAACCACATGACATTTTAAGTCTTTTAAAATACACTAGAACATTATTGAATGGAAATTTAGTCTAAGGGTAAGTAATAAATTAAATTTTATTAATAAATGTTTATATTATGAGACTAAAAACAATTGGAAAAGGATTATATGCTCTAAAGGCATGAGGTGAAGTTAATAGGAAGGACAGGTCATTTTATGAACGGCTTATGTATTTATTAGAAGACAAATCACCACGGAAAGGACTGCTGTGTTTCCAATGCCTTTCTCTGCCTTATTTCCCAGTTGACCAATCTGAACATCTTGGAAAATTTGAGATTCCACAACAAAAGGATATTATAGTCTAATTCATAAGTATGTTTCATGAACTCAAATATGGGCACTGTTATAGATTGAATGTATCCCCTGTGAATTTCCTGTTGCAGCTCCTACTCAAAAGAACAGCATCACTAAGTGTAGCCTTTTTTACTGGGAGTAGGCCATAGTGACTCTTCTCTTAAGGACGGCAGTAAGGTTGTTGTTAAAGTGAATTGCCACAGCACTTGCTCTTCCCTTTCTGCTTTCCCTCCCACTCACTGCTATGTCTGAACATGTGTTCTCCAGAAACCCTAACAACAAAGGTTTTTGAAGGAAGAACATCAAACCTCTCTGGGTATCACAGTCTTCATCTTGTATTGCACAAAAATAAATCAAAGACCTGGACAGACATAAAATGGACCATCAGCAGGAGACAGCAATCGAGTAGCCACTTTAGAAAGCATTATCCATAGAATTTTACTATCACAGTAATATCTACAGCATATAAAACATCTCCAATATCTATGTGTCTCTATTTTATTTCCACATCTGTTTTGATTTCAAACATTACATAAAAGCCATATTCTACTCTATAGAGGGGGAAGTCACTTTGTACATCGATATAAAGCCATAAGACTTTCACATACTATATAGAAATGAAAAGAAAACAAGGAACTCAAATGAAAGAAATTCTACCATTAGGTAAAATTATATCTAAAATAAATTTACATATTAAAAAATATAAAATGCTGATAGAGCATTAATAATAAAAATTTGTTGTAATCAAATAACATTTGAGAGTTAGAGCAATTTTTGACAAATTCCAGACTAAGGGACTAAATTGATACAGTTGAAATGGTCTATAATTCATGAAAGAAGTCTAAGAAGAAAAAAGGACTGAAAAAGACAAGTGGTTTGATATGTCCAATTAGAAATGCCATTTTTGGAGATAATACGTACATACACACATATATACATACATACATACATACATACATACATACATACATACATACATACATAAATGAAGGGAGCGTAGGTATAATCATACAATCCTGTAAATCTAGGAATCAGCAAGCTGAGGCAGGAGGATCACAAGTTGGAGACAGCTTAGGCTATGCCTTAAGAAGGCAACAAATAAGATATGGAAAAACATTTAAGTAGTAGTAAGCAAGCAAGTGAAACAAACCCCTAAGTGATAGGATAATAATGGTGATCTTTCCTAAGGGGTAGGATAAGATAATAGTGATCTTTCCTATGGGATAGGATAATAATAGTGATCTTTACTTCTGAAATCTGTTTTATTTAATCAGCCATCCTGTAAACATTTATTGATATTTATTTTGTTGCAAATGACAACTAATATTACTATTAAGAAAAAAATCACTGTATCATAAAATCACACAGATACTTTGGTTTATCATGGTATCATGTGCATTTAATAAACCCAATGTGAATAGAAATATTCTAATTTGGAATTACATTTAAAATTCTTATCAGATGAAAATTATTGCTTAGTTTGGCTGGCCTTGAAATACTTTATAACAATTTTATTAGCCTACAGTTAAGACAACATAAACAATGCAATCCCTATTCTATGATAAAGTCTGAATAACCCATTTAATTTGTTGAGTACTATAAATCTATGGCACTTTATCATATCACCATAAAATGTAGAACTGTTTAAGTTGAACCCTAGTACATCTAAAGTTGTCAGTACAGTATATATGTAAACAGTTAAGTCAGCCAAGACACTGTACAAAAATATAGTAACAAATAGAAATGGAAGTAAAAGTGCCAGATATCATGCACAAAAATAATAAAAGGTATTTTTGTAGACCCTGAGGAAATACATTTTTCAGAAAATCATTTAGTGAAGGTAAACATCACTGAGTGGAAATATTTAAGAACATGCATAGGAAACAGCCAGATATCAATTAAGAAAAAATTTGATAACCATGAAAATTCCTGCATATTTTTCCAAATAAAATTAGAATCATTTTAGAGATTTGGATTAGAAAAATGATGTGGTCTAATTAATGTTTCAAATTCAGTCTTACTACTGTATGAAGAAAAAAATAATCTATACTGAAGTCCTCAGTGGGTGGTAAGGTACACAAGTATAGCAATCAATGAGGCCAGATGCTCAACTCTATGAAAATCACAAACATCAGTGATATACAATAATGAGATTCAACACTGATCATAGAAAATATTTTATAACCTTTGGTGAGTTAAAGTCACAAGAAGATTCTGAGAAAATTAATAATGCAATATAAACCAGAAGTGCACATTTTAGCATTTTCTTTACAATTCTTATTTGTATAAGAGCTTCACATCACTATTTCCCAATCTCAGAGACTTTGATAGATTTATATTCTTTCCCTTAGAGATGTGGGAGGGAAAGAGATGAAGCCTACCTGTGGAGGCGATGGTGACAGATAAAATGAATAGGAAACAGCATATTTACAAACGCAAGATGGCAATAAGGAAATAAATCTCAGAGTAACATCTGCTGTTCATCCTACCAGCCATCCTTCCTAATTATTTTGGTAACAGCACTTTGAGGAATGACTTTTCCCTTTCAAGAAAGTCAATGGTATCTTGACATCTTCAGATGTTAGAATAATAGTTCTATCACTCTGTACAATGACTATAAAAGGTTAAAAATACTGAATTTAGTTAAATGTTTCTATTTTTTATTTTTTTAACCATGTAATTGTCTTTTGGGGTATAATTTAAAACACAATAAGCAGAAATCTCTCTCTGTTTCATTGATTATTTATGGCAAACAGAAGCATGGTTATATTCTAGTTATAGTTTGTCAGATTTATTTTCTACATTGGAGAAGAACTGCACATTTTAATTAAATTTAAGGTGCCCACCAGGAATAATAATATTATGTGAGGAATTGCTAGTAATGTCTTGAGAAACACTGCATTTCTTCACCGTAGCCATTGTTATATCTACATGATTTTTTAAAAAGAGGAAAGCATTTTAGTGCAATAAATTTCTTATTCAGCTGTATATTTTGGTCATTGATGCATGCCTCTTTAAATTATGATGAGTGATATGCTCTATGTATCCATTTCAATCATATTTAGTACAGTAATAATAATGCTACTAAAATAATAACAATGTTGTTGATCTTTTTCATTTTGATGATTCATTTTCTGATGCAAACATGAGGTATACCTATTAATAACATATTTTCAGTGCTTCTACATCATTTTAGTCCGACTTTCATCTTTAAAAACTACTGTGTATTGGTTTCTATTATCATAAGAGGAAAAACTCTAACGGTTTGATCTGTTCAAAATATACAAACTGAAGATTGAAGAATTTATTTTCTCAGGTATCAAAAAAGTAACAGGGTATTTTTCTTTCCAATGCATACTCTGAAGGACATCCAAACAATTCTGTCTTAGAAGACATTTACCAGTTGAAAAAATTAATCACTAAAGAGTAATCACCTACTGATTTTCTCCTTCAGCTGTTAGTTTATGAGGCTATTGATTCCCTCCAGATATAATCACTGTAGGGAACACAAACTAAATAGGAACCCCACTGGCCTGAAACATGTCCATTTTATTTGGGAAACATAAGATTTGACAGCTAATAATGTCAATCAATGAAGGGTACATACATATATTCATTTAAACATATATGTATCGAGAAAAGGAAGGAAAATCAACTATAGGAAGCTAAAAATAAAACACTAGAGGTGATTATCAGAGCCTTGAAAATAAGCTTTTTATCAACGCTGTGGAACTATGATCGAAAGATTGTAGGAAGGTGTCACACCTGGTTTAATTAAACAACGTTCATTGACTTATTTAAATCTACAAACCCATTGGATTATTATCAGGGACTATAAAACCAGTGCTTAAGTTTAAGAAATGTGTTTTGTATGGTTGATCCAATAAGTAAATAAGTTATTTGGAGTATTGTGGAAACTGTAACTCCAGGATTTTTCATGTTGCTTAAAAATAATGCTGAAGAAGGAATAGTAAATTTTGTGAGTGGCAAGGGTAACAGAAGGTGGCTACTGAAAAATTAATACGGATCTCCCCTGTGACTGGAGAGGGTGTTCCAAGAAGTATGAAGGAAAAGTTAGTCATGCTCGAAATGAGTGTGCTGCTGAAAGATTATTCTAAACAGATGGAGGTCACAGTTCACATCAAAGGTGGAGGACACACAGCTTATTATGGAATCACGCAAATGCTTGCTAAGTTTTGTGTCACCTGGAGATGTAACAGGATCCTCTAAATTTGAATGTACTTTGTCAGGAACTATGTGTGATGGTTCATTGCATAACTGAAGACTGTATCGCTTTGTGATTATGCTTACTGTATTCTGTTTTCTACTTCTTCATATGGTTTACAATTCTACAATATTGTACATCATATAGGTTTTGTATAATGAAGCAAATACTAATATCGTGAAGAGTTGTGGATATCATAGGTGATGGAGGGTCAGGCAAAGAAGAAAATATTAGTTTGCTGCATTTCTACAGATGGAGAAAGAGGGAAGACTAGGAAGTTCTGTGGGGGTGATAATAGCATTATTACAGCTGGTATCTTATGTTCTAAAACATCAAACTCAAGAAATAATGACAATAGTGTAACCTTACTTATGTGATTAGATAACTAGTTCAATTTTGACAGCATGTCACAGCTGGATTTTATGATATATGCTTCAAAACCTTACTTAATCCCCATTGCAACAACTGGATTGTTACTCTAGTCATGAAGTTACGGTGAGGATTAGTAGACTATGGAGATAGATCAGCAGTTAGAACTGTATGTTTTCTCTTAGAGAACCCACCTTCAGTTCTCAGAGTATCTTAGAAACCTTCAATATCTGCTTTATGCAGATCAGTTGTTTCTAATCTCCAAGGGCATCTGCATTCATACACACACACACAAACACACACAGAGAGAGAAACAGAGAGAGGGGGGACAGAGAGAGAAACAGAGAGACAGAGAGGCAGAGAGACAGACAAAGACAGAGACAGACAGAAGGAGAGAATAATATAAGGTAAGTAAATAAAATTAGACTTAGATGAGCGATAATTTCAAAAGGTACACAGGTCAAAAGAAGAAATTCTGACTTTAATAAGGTTGATAAGACTGTCAAGTAAAGCCCTTTACCATTCACCCCTTTTAAGTGACTCAATAATTTTAATCCTCAAGTAAGACAAGGTTAAGGCTCTGGAGATGGCACAAGTCACATTTAGAGAAGAGAGCTAGTGCTATTCAGAGGACTAAAAGTCACAGTTCACATTTGCTTTGATTTTGTGTCTCAAGGAGGAGGGCTGTTGAACATATATCACTTTCCATTGCCACACTCAAGAGAAGCTGAACAAAGTAGTTTTCTTTTAAAATGGTTTGTGGTTTATTTTACGAGAGTTTAGAAAACATCCCACAGTATTGATTGAGGTGAGTGTATAGATCTTCAGAATACCACAATTTTAGAGTAAACACTGTGAAGACACAGCAAAAGTTATTGAATAAATTAGCAAGTCAGATAAATTCTGACAAATGCTGTAACCGCAAGGCCAAAAATATACGCAAATGCCTACACATGCATACACACACACAATATACAAACATACAAACAAACACACACAGAACACACATGCACACACAATATACAGACAGGCACAAACATTCACATATCCTCACACACACATGTACACCAACATATACATCCTTCAGTCACTATGAATTTGAAGAGACTCTGATGAAACTCGTGTTTCACACAGTCATAGGTTTATCCCTGAGGATGGAAATCCTTGAGGACAGAAAAGCTCATTATCACCCTTATTTCACAGGTATTAAAGGTGAAATTGAATTTCATTAAGCATCATGTGGAAATATTGTATAACAGAAATAATAGCAATGATTTTCATGCCTGCACTCCTCGGCTGGTAGTTTGTTAACGTTTGTTAGTTACAATATCATCCCTGGGTCAGGGAAGAAAGAAATTAAAGTCTTCCTTGAATTCAACGAAAATAAAGACACAACATACCCAAACCTATGGAACACTATGAAAGCAGTGCTAAGAGGAAAATTCATAGCTCTAAGTAACGCTAAAAAAAAAAAAAAAAAAAAAAAAAAAAAAACCAGAGAGAAAGCTCATCTTAGAGACTTAACAGCACAGCTGGAAGTTTTAGAAAAAAAAGCAGACTCACCCAGGAGGAGTAGAAGATTGGAAATAATTAAACTGAGGGCTTAAATCAACAAAATAGAAACACAGAAAACAATCCAAAGAATCAATGAAACAAAAAGCTGGTTCTTTGAGAAACTCAACAAGATTGACAAACCTTTATCCAAACTAATCGAAAGGAGAGAGAAAACATGCAAATTAACAAGATCAGAAATGAAAAGGGGGACATAACAACAGACACTGAGGAAATTCAGAGAATCATTTGGTCTTACTACAAAAGCTTATATGCCACAAAGTTGGAAAATGTAAAAGAAATGGACTTGTTTTTAGATAAATACCATTTACAAAAATTAAATCAAGACCAGGTGAACAATTTAAATAGACCTATAAGTTGTGAGGAAATAGAAGCTGTCATAAAAAAACCTCCCAACCAAAAAAAAGTCCAAATACATTTATAACAAATCTATTTTAGGATGTATTTGTAGAACAGTATACATAGGGCTTCAAGGAATATCAATGAAGCTCAATGTTTGAGTGCCTAAGCAAATTCTGAGACTGATTGTGAACACTACACACACTTTTATAAACACAAAAATAGATAGATAGATAGATAGATAGATAGATAGATAGATAGATAGATAGATAGATAGATAGATGATAGATGATAGAGAGAGAGAGAGAGAGAGAGAGAGAGAGAGAGAGAGAGAGAGAGATAGAGCAGGAAAGAAAGTTATAATACCAACACCTAGGATAATGAGATAAGAAGGTTCTCAAGTGTGAGCTCAGCTTATGCTCTATTGTGAGATAGAATCTCTAAAACTAAAATAAAATATTTGTAATTGCTCTTATGATGAATAGGAGGACTTTGCACTCTGGTAACAAACCTCAATTCTCTTATCTCTTACACAAATGTCCATAATAGCTCAAGTGTCAACTGATCCATCATCTTTATAGGCTGAAAATGTTTCAGTTCATTTTCTTTTCCATTCTTCTGTCTTAGCAGCTGTTATTTTGTATATTTTCCTAAAACATTATTCTGCAAGCCCATTCATAAACTCAATTTATTCAAGAGCAATCTAAATAAAAACAATATAAAAGGGATTCCCAAGTGCATTCAATAACAATGTAGATTATTTACTGCATCATAAACTTTGCAAGGTTTGTCTCCTAAAAACATCCATTTGCTGCTGGGTGTATTTTAGTGTTGCTCTGTGGACAATTTGCGCCAGGCTAATGTGGAAAAACAGTTAAAGTTCTATCCTGCTTTTGCAAACACAGATGTGAGCTAGTAGCTATGAAACATATATCTGTCAAATAACATGTATCTAGAATATATAAAGAACTCAACAACTTGCTAATAGGATCATACAGAAGCCAATAAAACATCAAAGTGTCTTTGATGAGACACTTCATAAAATAAGAAATACGAATGGTAAATAACCAGAAGAAATATGTGCATCACCATTAGCCTTTAGGGAAAGCAAGTTAAAATTACAACTAGATATTATTAAACCTCCATAAAATTAAAGCAAAGCATCAACAACAGCAAATATCACAGAATAATGCAAGGAAGGAAAACAGAAACTTTAACAGATGCTGAGTGAATGCACAATGGGGCACCAACTTCAGAAAACTTCTTGGGCCACAGAGTAAGCTCAGAACAAAGTTCTTGACACACAATCATGAGGGCTAGAATTTGAATACACAGATCGTTGTATAAAAACCAGATGGACAACTGCCACCCATGTTCTTATCTCCCAGAAGGAAGAAATAGCAAATTTAGGGGACAAGCAGACCAGGCTGACGACAAGACTGGAGAACTCAGAGTTTATTTAGACATTGAGATGTGCCTCAAAATCTAAAGTGGAAACCATTGGATGAACAACCCAGAAATGAACTGTTGGCTGCCACACACATGCACATATGTGTACATAGACCCTCACATGAACAAGCACCCACACATATTGTTGGAGTCAACCAGTGATTGAGAAGGGATAGCTGAATAGAGGAGCAAGGACTGAAAAAAACTAGAGGACAGGACAGAGACAGGACTGTCGGTCAATGTGGAAAATCCATGAGTTTATTTCCGAGTCTGCTTATATACAAACTAAAAGCAGAAGCAGAACAAAGAACAGCACGTACAATCAGACACTATCTTAACCACATCACTCTTCTGTCCTTGAGTCAAGGAACAGGCAGTCTCACTATCTCATAATGTACCTGCTGCTAGCATTAGAAGTTTTATTTTCTATCACCATGTACCTCCGGCAGGCGTGAACAGTTTGCGTTTAGCTAGATAAAATGTTCTTCCTCAAGGGCTTAATCAGAACATTCTTATAACTCTCAAGGAGACTGGAGGAAACTAGCTTGACCTTTATTGACTTATAAGTAGGAATTCACTCGAGATCGAAACCGAGTCACTTGTGGGCTCCCACAATGCATACATAAGCATGTTATACCCATATATCCAAGAGACAAAAAACTTCTTGGTAGTTCCTTCAGAATTTTCCTACATGTTTTCCATGATGCAGAAGAGGAAGAAAGAAAGAGGTTGACAAAGGCTGAGGACAATAGTAGCCTTAATTATGTTGGCAAAATAATGTCTGTAGCCAGTTCACTTTAAAAAAAAAAGTTTTCTATTATTTAAACAAACTGAAGTTCATGGAGATCATTCTGACAGTGCCTACACTGGCAATATTTTAACATACCAGTAATGATGTTGTAGAGATGGAGATGACCATCCGATATCCATTTGAAGGATTATCTCAATGACTAGTCAATTATATGGAGGTTCTACTGAGCTATGGTTAAAGGTCCACAATGGTGATCAGTTTTTCATTGTATAATGTGTTTTCTAAGCACGGGTAAGGGTCAGTTAGCATTTTACTTTGTTGAGGCTATAAATATTATATATGCAATTATTGGGTGAAGCCTCTTCTACCTAACAAAAAGATCTCAGGAAAACACCATAACTGTAATTAGAGAAAATTCCATCATAGATAACAAATAATAACTTGAACACGATGACTCATCACACTGACATTCATACCATCTATATTAATAAAAATGTTTTATCTTCTAAGCTTTGATTATCTTGCACTTGCAAAGTGCATTCATTAAAAATATGGGCGTATAGTCAAGGTTGTGAATTCTAAGATAGGAAAATAAACTCCGAACTGATATTCTTATAATAATAAATGTTTTATTATTATCCATCACATAACTCATAACTATTCTTTGCTTTTTAATAGTATCTGTTAAAGTCGTAGGAAACTATCTCAACTTACATACCCTTATATAGCACAAAGAAGAGTCAACATGATATTGTAATTCCCTGGGAAGGTAGTAATTCACAAAACTTAAATATTATATGAACTTAAAAAATTATAAAGTGCAGGCTCTATCTTCTACATCTTGATGGAGTAGCCAGAGATTTCTGTGTGAATTTTAACTTCTGGCTACTCCATCAAAATCACACTTTCAATTTTATATTTCATATAGGCTACAAAATGACAAACATATTATCTGTGATTCAGGTATAAGTCAATGAGAGATGAATTTACTTATTTAACACATACATTGTAGAATAATCTATGAAGTAATGACAAAAGTGACTGAAAACTTGAGAGGTGAGTACCAATAAATGAGGCTAAAATGTAGTGTTTCATGGAACACAGACTATGAAGACTACTATGAATAATATAAACAACTTTTTATTAACAGAAACATGAATACTTTATCATGTATACACCTTCATTTGAAAGATTTGTATTTTTGCGTTCCCTTTAACAAATGAGAAGGCACCTCAATCATTTGGGATTTGACAGGTGGATGTTTTATACAATAAATGGAATTTTGTAATTCAATTCTATTTATGGGGTAGTTGAGGGCAGCAATTTTACTTATACAATTAACTTGCCAAGTTACAAATTATGAAGCAGGAGCAGTTTTTGTTTTACCTCAATGTTTTGTTATACCTAAGGTATTTGTTGTGTGGAACATTTATGTATTAAACTGGTCAGCCATTATGGTTTAAGTTAATATTTTGGTTGCCTTATCTTGCTCCACTTATTTGGTTCATAAGTAACACAATATCCCTCGGGCTAATGGCTGAACATTTTCAGCTTAAAGCCTGTTGTTAAAATTAATAAGAATTGCTAGCTGCACGCATTCAAGTATCATTAATTCAATAACTTGCATGAGAGTCACAGTTCTCAGAAGCTTCTAGCTGAGGAGAAAGTTAATATAATTTTGATAAAGGGAAACTTGGCAAATTTGCTGAATGAATTAAGAGTACACATGTTTTAATTGACTCTTTGTGCACCATGAAATTATTCTAAAAAAAAAAACATTAAGTTGCACAAAATGGTAGCAAACCAATTGCTGATAGCCGTGTATTTTGTGTTATTAAAAATAAGATAGATGTGAATTTCAAATACATACCTAAAAATGGCATTTTTATAGTAAGCTAAGCAGTAGCCAGATTGGATGCTTTTTGTTTTAAATTGAAATGAGCATCTAATTTTTTTTAATTTTTTTATTCATTTTTTTATGTGGACTCAACAGTTTATATTTAGGAATACATATCTTTATATAAATACAAATGTGCATGTAATAACAACTGATTAAAACAGAGGTCATGAACTTGACAGAGGGGGAAGATAGAATATTGAAGGAAGGGAAGGAAAGGGGGACTGTTGAAAAAAATCCAAATTAATATTGTCTTCAGAAAAGAGTGCTTGCAGACAGAAACTGAGTTACCTGCCTACTACAAGAGAGTGCTTGGACCCCAAATGCTGGCTCTCAAGACGCCACCGAAATGTTCTTTGCTAGCTTGTCCTCACATCAAGGAAGACTATTGGCATAAATAGTCAAATATTTGACCATACTTTTAAATGTTTTGCTTTTTGTTTGAGATTGTATTTTAATAAGCATCTAATCTTAACTATTGTCTTAATCTACAATTGAGATAGGTCAATTAGAAAACTAAGTGTTCATTTTTTTCTTTGCATTTTGTATTTTATTGCCAATCTATGCTTCTGAATTGAGTTATAGCAGACTGACTTTTCCACGTTTAAGTCAAAAAGACAAAAAAAATCAATAACAATGACTATTGCACCAATCAATAAGTGGATGCTTTATAACAATGCTGATTATCTACTCATACTTTTACTTGATAAATCTATGCTCTCTCCAGAACCTGAAACTAGAGAAAGACCCACAAACCTCTTTTTTATTTCTCCATAATTTTTGAGATAATAATAAATGCATCATAACTCCCTTCCCTGTTCTCCAAACATGTCCATATGCTCCTTCTTGTTGTTTTTCAAACTCATTGCTTCTTTTTTAATTAATTGCTTTTAGGTGTATGTATGTGCAGATGCATTCATGTGTTCATACATGCATGACACACATATGCACATATATGTGTGTTATGTATGTATGTTGTGTGTGTGTGTGTTCCTAAATAAAACCTGCTCAATCTCTGTAATGTTACCTGTAAGTACACTTTCAGGGCTGACTATTTAGTATTGGATAATCAATTGATGTGCTCTTTCCTAGAGAAGAATACTGTTTTCTACTCTCAGTATTCCTTAGTTGCCTGCCATTCCTTGTGCAGGAGTGTGGCAACCTAACCATTCTCTGGTCTACTTTACCACTGTTTTTGTAGTCCTTGTTCAGATCATGCTTAGGCAGTCATGTTGGTGAGATTTTATATTTGTAGTTCAAAACTTGCTGAAAAATTAAAATTTAAAAATCTAGATTGTATTAAGTTTTACCTAACTGAGAACTGGGAATCAAGAAAGCTCAAAAAAATAGTAAAATAAACAACCAATATGCCTTCACTTTTGACATACTTAAGTAGAAGCTGATTGCTCATACATTTGATTGTTCCTAATTACAATTGGAGCGAGCTAAAATCATTTCCTCAATATGTTATCATTTTTAAGGCTCTTTTCTATCACATCATAATGGCTTGCTTGTTTTGTTTCTCAGCTAAACATGTCATGTTTATTCTTGGCAAAGATTCATCATTTCTCAAAGTCATTCCGAGATGTAAGACATAAGCTCAAAGCAGTTTTAGCATGTTGCTAAAGATAGACAGTGACCTTCTGGGTGACGAAAAGACTTATTCTTAAGCCATATGGTCAGCCTCAGGCCTAAGACACAGGAGTTGAGGCTGGAGGGAAAGAAAACTATGACACTGATTAGTGCTTATGTTCCCATTTCAGACACGACAAAAGCCATTGAGATAATATTTTGTGACAACTAATCTGTGGACATTAATGTGATCCAAAAAAGAAATCATTCAGAAGGAATAATTCTGAAACATCACTCGCTAAACTTGCTATAATTGTGAATTTTTAAACACTTTTAGTCAAGTCTAGGGAGTCAAGGCTAAGAGACTGAAAAGATTTAGGAGTACTGATTAACTCACCTCGAATACACCTGCACTCCCATAGCACATACTACTGATACTTTGTCTCAATTCTTGAGATGCTTTTTCATGAGTAAAAATATATTGACCTACTAAATTATTGTCCTAATGTCAGGAAACTTTATGGTGAATGTCTAGGTAGTCACTTGTCTGCTGAAGCTGATCAATTAATATTCAGAACATATGAAATTTTTCCTCTTATAAGACAATTTTGTAGTTACTTATTCCCTGATTCTTATTCTTAGTTTTATTCTTGGTTTGAAGAAAATAACTCATGAAATTCGTCCTTCCAATAGCTGTTTGTGCTTTTCAGCTTAAAGGTAAGCTGGTAAAGATGGAGAATGCCAAATTGTATGAGAACTTGCAAAATTCTGCCACAATTACCCCAACTTTTTCCATAATTTAAAGTTAGACACTTCTGTGAAAGATATCACTCACTGTTAATTTAGGGCTCACCTCTTTTGGAAGAGTTTGACCGTGTTCTATCAACAGTGTAGAGAAATAGTCATAAAGTAACTTGTTCAAAGAGTATAACATATTATAGATGTAATACGATATTAAATTTATGAGGAATATTTATTACAAAATCTAATTTGAAAATATGCAGAGGAGGACATTTTTTCTTCAGTTTTGAGAGTTGAGGCAAAGACCGTACACATGTCAGGTCTGCATCAATACTGAGTTATAGCCTTACATCTCAGGATATACTTTTCTTAAGGAAATCAACAACTTATAAAACATACATGTTAAATTAGCCAATATTTAGTCTCAATAGTAACTGTCAGGGGAGAAATAACCCATTCTCAATCTTAACCCAGTTGAAAGAAACATGAAGCTCAAGTTATGATCTAGTATCCTATTAATAATCTTATTTGGAGAGATGACATGTTTCCTACCGCATTTTAAAAATAGCACTCAGCTTCAAGGAACTCTCTTCCTTCCACTTCAAGAATAGCAATAAAGGCAAAGTTCTGTCCATGGGAATAGAGGTTCTTCATTGGCTATGGATGTATTCTGGTTCCTTCAAACTTTCAAACTTCTAAGCATTCTTTTCATTAAATGCAGAGGGAATAAGAAAAAATTAAAAGCAATAGCTTAATCAGGCACCCAATAGAAGGAAGACTATATCAGAAAGATACAGTACCTGGTTAATAAACAGAAAGAATTGAAAAGTGTATTCCTAAAATGAGAACTCACCTAGATTCTTCAACAAAAATGAACTTATCATTCTTTATTTTTGGCCTATCCAACCAAGCATATGATTTTATTTTATTAATTTTATATTTCTCTTCATTTGAATGTAGAATTTTGGAATTATTTTTATGCTAAGTTTTGTGTTATTCTCTCTAAAGCTACCAGCAATCTTGCCATGTCATCCCTTCTTAAAGGCAAACCAATATTTTAAGGGTTTTCAAAAAAGAGGAGGGTTTCTGTAGTTGCATAAATTTTGGAAATGTCCTACCCCACATAGATATTGAATAGGATAATTAACAGAGCTACTATCCAATAATGAAATCTTTTTGGGTTAACCAAACATCTGAGTCTTATTTAAAAACTCCCTTCCTTATTTTTTTAAAATAACAACAGCCCTTATGATCTTAGATAGTATTTGAGTTTGTATAACATTCTCTGATGGATAGTTTCTCAAGATATTTTAATGCCATTCCAATTACTTCCTTATCCTAAAGGTACCCGGGTGAAATTAAATGATAAATTTTATAGTTGCCATATTTAAAATATTCTGTAATCCTTATTATTATGTTAAGAAAATTTAGGTTAAAGCTGGGTGGTAGTGGTGCTTGCCTTTAATGTCAGCACTCGGGAGGCAGAGGTAGGTAGATCTCCGTGAGTTCCAGGCCAGCCTGATTTACAGAGTGAGTTCCAGGACAGCCTGGGACATACAGAGAACCCCTGTCTCAAAAGACCAAAAAAAAAAAAAATTGGGATAATATTTAAACCAATTTTTGTCTTTACTTATCCATCTTTTCTAAATAAAAACAATTTTTTTTCTCTTTTTTTTATTGGAAAAAAAAGCAATTTCTGCCTCCTCCCCGCCTCCCATTTCCCTCCCACTCCTCCCTCTCCTACTCCCCTCCCCCCACTCCTCCCCCTCCCTCTCCAGCCTGAAGAGCAGTAGGGTTCCCTGCCCTGTGGAAAGTCCAAAGACCTCCCCCCTCAATCCTGGTCTAGGAAGGTGAACATCCAAACTGGGTAGGCTCCCACAAAGCCAGAGCATGAAGTAGGATCAAAACCCGGTGCCATGGTCCTCGGCTTCTCAGCAGCCCTCATTGTCCACCAAATTCAGAGTCCGGTTTTATCCCATGCTATTTCAGTCAGAGTCCAGCTGGCCTTGGTGAGCTCCCAAAGAATCAGCTCCACTGTCTCCACGGGTGGGCGCACCCCTTGTGGTCCTGACTTCTTTGCTCATATTCTCCCTCCTTCTGCTCCTCATTGGGACTTTGGGAGCTCAGTCCTGTGTTCCAGTGTGGGTCTCTGTCTCTATCTCCATCCATCGCCAGATGAAGTTTCTATGGTGATATGCAAGATATTCATCAGTATGGCTATGGGATAGAGTCATTTCAGGTTCACTATCCACAGCTGCCCCAGGAGCTAACTGGGGACATCGCCCTGGGCACCTGAGAGCCCCTCTAGATCCAAGTCTCTTGCCAACCCTAAGATGGTCCCTTAATTATGATGTGTGCTTCTCTGCTCCCCTAACCAACCTTCCTTTATCCCAATCATCCCGTTTCCCCAAGTTCCCCCCACCCTCACCTTCTCACATTTCTCTCCCCTTCTCCCCTTACTCCCCCCTCCCACCACACCCCCAAGATCCCAAATTTTTGCCTGGAAATCTGGTCTACTTCCCATAACCAGGAGGATAGCTATATGCTTTTCTTTGGGTTCACCTTCTTATTTAGTTTCTTTAGGGTATCAAATTATAGACTCACTGACCTTTATTTATCTCTAGAAACCAATTATGAGTGAGTACATCCCATGTTCATCCTTTTGGGTCTGGGTTACCTCGCTCAGGATAGTGTTTTCTATTTCCATCCATTTGCATGCAAAATTCGCGAAGTCATTGTTTTTTACCGCTGAGTAGTATTCTAATGTATATATATTCCATACTTTCTTCATCCATTCTTCCATTGACGGGCATCTAGGTTGTTTCCAGGTTCTGGCTATTACAAACAATGCTGCTATGAACATAGTTGAACAAATGTCCTTGTCATATGGTCGGGCATCTCGTGGGTATATTCCCAAGAGTGGCATTGCTGGGTCCATGGGTGGACCAGATGGTTTCAATGCAGAATTCTACCAGAATTTCCAAGAAGACCTAATACCTATACTCCTTAAGGTATTTCACAATATAGAAACAGAAGAGTCATTGCCAAGTTCCTTTTATGAAGCTACCGTCACTCTGATACCAAAACCACACAAAGACTCAACCAAGAAAGAGAATTACAGGCCAATCTCACTCATGAACATCGACGCAAAAATCCTCAACAAAATACTGGCAAACCGTATCCAAGAACACATTAGAAAAATTATCCATTTTTATCAAGTAGGCTTCATCCCAGAGATGCAAGGCTGGTTCAACATACGAAAATCTATCAATGTAATCCATCATATAAATAAACTGAAAGAAAAAAACCATATGATCATTTTAGTAGATGCTGAAAAAGCTTTTGACAAAATTCAACATCCCTTTATGATAAAAGTCTTGGAGAGATTAGGGATACAAGGGTCATACCTAAATATAATAAAAGCTATTTAAAGCAAACCGACAGCTAACATCAAACTAAACGGAGAGAAACTCAAAGCCATCCCACTTAAATCAGGAACACGACAAGGCTGTCCACTCTCTCCATACCTCTTCAATATAGTGCTTGAAGTTTTAGCAATAGCAATAAGACAACACAAGGGGATCAAGGGGATTCGAATTGGAAAGGAAGAAGTTAAACTTTCGTTATTTGCAGATGATATGATGGTGTACATAAGCGACCCCCAAAACTCCACCAAAGAACTCCTACAGCTGATAAACACCTTTAGTAATGTGGCTGGATACAAGATCAACTCCAAAAAATCAGTCGCCCTCCTATACACAAAGGATATGGAAGCAGAGAGGGAAATCAGAGAAGCATCACCTTTCACGATAGCCAAAACAATTTTTAAAATAGAAATAATGCTAACAAAATTTTCTTTCATACCAACAAAAGACAAATATGTTAGAAGTGTATGATTTTGAGTGCTTGGTTCTTAATGTCATTACTAAAACAGTGTATTGAGGCTCTCCTGACCTATAGTCCTTTCTCTCAACTCTGAAGGACTTACCTGGCTTCCTCCTACCTTGTGTCCCTATATGAATTTGTTCTCTTTTATCCAATAGAATCAATTGAAACACGGATCAGTGATAAAGAACCTTGAGTCTACTTAATAGAGGAGAGAGTTAAAGAAAAATATGTTTTCTTCTGATTTTTTACGTCATATGTAAGTGCAAATACAAGTCTCATTAGAGTATGCTAATGAGGTTTAAATGTGCATGTATATGTAGATGTTTAAAGGTTCTTCATTGTGTGTAACGTTAATCATGAAGCTTCATAATAAACTTTAAATCCTCTGCATCAATATTCTCCTTTTACATATTTTGTGGAGTCTTCTCTTTTCATATAACAACCTTTGCTCGGGGGAAATCGTTATAAAATTTTGAATACACATAGGGAATCATCAAACTGAATATTTGTATTTTATAAGTTGGGAGCTGATGTCTTCAACACGGAGTTCACTTGCTCTTTGTCACATAGCTAGTTGGCAGTACATCCAGGGGTAGTCCTTTGAACCAAAGCCTAGCAGACCCAGATTTTAATTAGTAACTTGCACAGGAAAAAAAAAATCTTCACAAGTTGCAGTGAACTGATAATTCATACTTTATATTCAAAGCATGCTCTCTTCATGTAGTATGTAATAAAAATAAATTGGCCATCAGTTTTTCTCCTCCACATTCAGACCATGGGAGAAACAAAAAGTTTTTAGGGATAGTGAAATATTTCAGTGAGTAAAAGTGCTTGTCACACGACCTGATAGCTTGAATTAGATGCCCAGAACTCACAAGGTAGAAGGAGAGAATTAATGCTGAAAGTTGAGCTTTGATCTTTACACATGCATGATGGCATAAACTTATAAATACTCATACACCACACAATTTTGTTATTTTTAAAGCTACTGAGTTATAATACAGTAACACATAGAAATCAAGCCAACAGAAATTTGGAAATTATTAAGTAAAATCTATATGAAAAATAAGCAGATGTCAAGCCTCTTTAGTTCATTTTTCCTCCTACTCAAAGAATATTACTTATCTTTCCCCTATAATTATCTAGTTGATGAGAAGTATTTATTAAATGATAATATAAAATTGCATCATTTTTCCCCTGAACTTTTATATGTTGTTTAGTTGCTTTGTTGAATTTAAGTGACCCAGTTCTTTATGGGGATCTAGGTCAAGCTTCAGTCGTAATTAGAACCTTGTTAAGCACCACTGATGTTAATAATAGGTTTCTATTGCAAGCAGCCTCTTTCTGTTTACTTTTACTTTAGATAAGCTCTGAGAGGTCAGTTGTAAAGAAGAGATGGTAGAAGCTGTAGTGATGTAATGGCAGTAGCCTAGCAACAAGAGAGTGGAAGAGTTGCAGACACTGATGATGGCGGAAAGTTCAGAGAACAAATACAGTGCAGGTGGAGGCAGCAGTGGATGTAATAGGAAGGCAGAAGAGAGTGCAGAGTTGAGGATGAAGAGTAACAGGCTATAATGAACCAGAGAGAAGAGCTGTGAGTGCTGAAAACTGGAAGACTCCAAACTGCTGCCAACCTTAAGAATCAAGAGTCTCATAAACCCTACATCTATGAATTATAATATCATTATATTATATATATAATATATATATATATATTATATTATATCATTATATTATAATAACGGCCAATCCTGACATTTTAGTCTTAAGGTGCCGTCCCAACATTTTAGGCTTAAGAGCTATAATAACAGCTGCCTTAGATGTTAGCACTATTCACTGTGGAGCTGAGGATCCCAGTACATAAAGACCTTTGGAAGTGGTTGTGATTCTAGCAGATGCTAAAAGCTAAAGCTTGTATTACCTACCAAATATTTGGCCACTGGAATCTGAAGCCAAGAGCCACAAGCATCCAATCCATGTAGGGGAACCATAAATAAATCACTCCTCACTCTGGAGCCACAGGCCTTTAGCAATCAGGACTTTAAGTAGAATACTCTAGAATGGCAAACCAACTCTAGGTTTTGTGTGGTCAAGAGCTCAGGATTTACCACCACTTTTACCCAGTGAGCCTTCCAGCCCAAGTTTGTTGATTTCTGTAGATCTCACATATGAGCAAGACCATAATGTTTTTGTTTGTGTTCCTGAATTAATCCATTCCCAATATTCTCTAGATTTGTGACTATGGAAAATGACAATATTTCCCTGTTGTTTTTTTGAAAAGTATTGGACTAGTAACTATTCCATTGTGTGTATGTCACATATTTTAAATGTTTATTCACCTGTGGGTGTGTACTTGGGTTATAAAAGTTGGGCGATACAGTCTATTCTCTAAGAAATAATAAAGTGGAGATATTTGGCATGCTGATTTTATCTGTTTTGGTCTGCATCCAGAAATGGCATGGGTACTGTTTTAATTTTAGCATTTTTTTCTCAGAGATCTCTATCCATGTTTTCTTATATGTCTGGAGTAATTTGTAATGTCCCATTCTCTTTAATTGTAATAAAAGTTTATTATATTTTGGAGCTCAGTCCTCTCTCAGATGTGGGGTTGGTGAAGATCTTTTTCCATTCAGTAGACTGCAGTTTTGTCTTATTGACTACGTCTTTTGCTTTACAGAAGCTGTTTAGTTTCAAGCGGTCCCATTTACTTATTGTTGCTCTCAGTGTCTTTGCTACTGGGGTTATATTTAGGAAGTGGTCTCCTGTGCCCATGTGTTGAAGGCTACTTCCCACTTCTATGAGGTTTATTGTGGCTGGATTTATATTGAGGTCTTTGATCCATTGACCTTGAGTTTTGTGCGGGCGGTAGATATGGATCTATTTGCATTCTTCTATATGTGACATGCAGTTTTGTCAGCACTATTTGTTGTTGAAAATGCTTTCTTTTTTTTTCCTTGCATAATTTTAGCTCCTTTGTAAAATATCAGGTGTTCATAGGTGTCTTTCATTTAATATCAAGGTCTTTGAATAAATTCCAGTGGTATACCTGTCTGTATACTAATAACAAGCTGCTTTCATTACTGTAATTCTATAATAGAGCTTGATGTCAAGAATGGTGATTCCTCCAAAAGTTTTGACTATCCTGGGCTTTTTGTTTTTCCATATGAAGTTAGTATTATTCTTTCAAGATCTATGAAGAATTGTGCTGGAGTTTTGATGTGAATTGAATCGAATATGTATAATTGCTCTTGGTTGGATTGCCATTTTTTATGTTGATACTGCCTATCCAAGAACTTGAAAGATCTTTCCATTTTCTGATATCTTCTTCAGAGATACCATCTTACACCAGTTAGAATGGCTAAGATTAAAAACACCAACGATAGCTCATGTTGAAGAGGTTGCAGAGTAAAGGGAACACTCCTCCACTGCTGGAAGGAGTGCAAAATTGGCAGACACTTTAAAAATCAGTATGGTGGTTTCTCAACCTACTTCAAAAACAACCAATATGACTCTTTGGTATATACCCAAAGAATGCTCAATCATACTACAAAGACATTTAGTCAACTATGTTCATAGCAGCATTATTCGTAATAGCCAGAACCTGTAAACAGCATAGATGCTCCTCAATCAAAGAAGGGATAAAGAAAATGTGATACATTTTTACAGTGGAGTCCTACTCAGTGGTTAAAAACAATGACATCTTGAATTTGCATGCAAATGGATGGAACTAGAAAGAAACAACATGCATGAGGTAAACCAGACCCATAAAGACAAGCACAGTAGGTACTCACTCATAAGTGGATATTAGACATAAAGCAAACGATGAGCATAGCTATAGTCTACAACCCCAGAGAAGCTAGGTAATAGGAGAACCTTAAAGAAAACATACATGGATCACCTGGAAAGGAGCAATAGACAGATCTCCTGAGAAAAATTGGAAGCATGGGGGTAGGTGGGAGAAGGGAAGGCAGAATGGGAGAAGGAGGGGGAAAGGGAGGGGGAAGGTAGCTTGAGGGAATGGGGTGGATAAGATAAGGAAAGGATAGCGAGGGGGAGCAAAAAAAAGAGATATCTTGATTGAGGAAGCAAGGAAAGATGTATCTTGGTTGTGGAGGTATCAAGAAACCTGCCACTAGAGAAATTCCCAGGAACCCACAAGGATGACCCCAGCTAAGACCTTAAGCAATTGTGGCAAGTGTGCTTGAGCTGGTCTTGCCCTTTATCAGGTTTATGACTATCTTAAATGTCATCATAGAATCTTCATCCAGAAACTGATGGAAGTAGATGCAGAAATCTACAACACTGCACTGGGTTGAGATACCAAAGTCCAGTAGAAGAGAGAGGAATGATAATATGACCAAAGGGGTTAAGACCATCATGGGGTTACTCACTGAAACAGCTTATCTGAGCTAATGGGAGCTCACCAACTCTGGCTTGACAGCAGAGGAACCAGCATAGGACCAATCTAAGCCCTCTAAATGTGGTGACTGTGGTATGGCTGGGGAAGACTGAGGGGCCACTGGTAGTAGGACCAGGATTTATACCTATTGCCTGTACTGGGTTTTTTGTAACCCATTCTCTTTGGTGGGATACTTTGCTTAGCCTACATATAGTGGGGAGAGCCTTGGCCCTGCCTCCAAACAATGTGCTAGACTTCGGTGACTTCCCATAGGAAGCCTTACCCTCTCTGAGGGGTGGGTGCTGGTGGCGTGGCAAGGAAGATGAAGGAAGTGGGAGGAGGGGAGAGAGTGGGAACTGGAATTGGTATGTAAAATAAGAAAAGATAGGTTTTTAATAATTTTTTTTTGTTTTCTATAAGATCGAATTTTTTTTAGTGGAAAAAAAAGAAATTTCTGCCTCCTCCCCGCCTCCCATTTCCCTCCCCCTCCCCCCCCTTCCTCTCCATCCTGAAGAGCAGTCAGGGTTCCCTGCCCTTGTGGAAAGTCGAAAGTCTTCCCCCCTCAATCCTGGTCTAGGAAGGTGAACATCCAAACTGGGTAGGCTCCCACAAAGCCAGAACATGAAGTAGGATCAAAACCCGGTGCCATTGTCCTTTGCTTTTCAGCAGCCCTCATTGTCCGCCAAATTCAGAGAGTCCGATTTATCCCATGCTTTTTCAGTCACAGTCCAGCTGGCCTTGGTGAGCTCCCAATGGATCAGCCCTACTATTTCCGTGGGTGGTTACACCCCTTGTGGTCCTGGCTTCTTTGCTCATATTCTCCCTCCTTCTGCTCCTCATTGGAACATAGGGAGCTCAGTCCGGTGCTCCAGTGTGGGTCTCTGTCTCTATCTCCATCCATTGCCAGATGAAGGTTCTATGGTGATATGCAAGATATTCATCAATATGGCTATAGGATAGGGTCATTTCAGGTTCCCTATCCTCAGGAACTAACTGGGGACATCGCCTTGGGCCCCTGGAAGCCCCTCTAGGTCCAAGTTTCTTGCCAACCCTAAGATGGCTCCTTAATTAAAATGTGTGCTTCCCTGCTCCCCTAACCAACCTTCCTTTATCCCAATCATCCCATTTCCCTAAGTTCCCCCCAACATCCCCTTCTCACATTTCTCTCCCCTTCTCCCCTTACCTCCCTCCCACCATACCTCCAAGATCCCAATTTTTGCCCGGCAATCTTGTCTACTTCCCATAACAGGGAGGATAGCTATATGTTTTTCATTGGGTTCACCTTCTTATTTAGTTTCTTTAGGATATCAAATTATAGACTCACTGACCTTTATTTATCTCTAGAAACCAATTATGAGTGAGTACATCCCATGTTCATCCTTTTGGGTCTGGGTTACCTTACTCAGGATAGTGTTTTCTATTTCCATCCATTTGCATGCAAAATTCGCGAAGTCATTGTTTTTTACCGCTGAGTAGTATTCTAATGTGTATATATTCCACACTTTCCAAATGGATCAAAAACCTCAACATCAGTCTGAACACACTGAACCTGATAGAAGAGAAAGTGGGAAGTACCCTACAACAGATGGGCACAGGCGATCGCTTCCTAGGTATAACCCCGGCAGCACAGACATTAAGGGCAACTCTGAATAAATGGTACCTACTGAAACTGAGAAGCTTCTGTAAAGCAAAGGACACTGTCACTAAGACAAAAAGGCAACCCACTGACTGGGAGAAGATCTTCACCAACCCCGCAACAGACAAAGGTCTGATCTCCAAAATATATAAAGAACTCAAGAAACTAGACTTTAAAATGCTAATTAACCCAATTAAAAAATGGGGCACTGATCTGAAGAGAGAGTTCTCAACAGAAGAAATTCAAATGGCCAAAAGACACTGAAGGTCATGCTCAATCTCCTTAGCGATCAGGGAAATGCAAATCAAAACAACACTGAGATATCATCTTACACCTGTCAGATGGCTAAAATCAAAAATACCATTGATAGCCTCTGCTGGAGAGGCTGTGGAGAAAGGGGTACCCTCATCCATTGCTGGTGGGAATGCAAACTTGTGCAACCACTTTGGAAAGCAGTGTGGAGGTTTCTCAGGAAATTCAGGATCAACCTACCCATGGACCCAGCAATGCCACTCTTGGGAATATACCCACGAGATGCCCGACCATATGACAAGGACATTTGTTCAACTATGTTCATAGCAGCATTATTTGTAATAGCCAGAACCTGGAAACAACCTAGATGCCCTTCAATGGAAGAATGGATGAAGAAAGTGTGGAATAAATTTTAAAAATAAAAATAAATAAAAAAGAATATAGAGAGGGTAAATAGCAGGTTTGAGAGGTCTTGTATAAGTCACATTTTATGCCAAGCAAGTTTAGTAAGAGGGCTGGAGAGACGGCTCAGCAGTTAAGAGCACTGCCTGCTCTTCCAAAGTCCTGAGTTCAATTCTCAGCAACCACATTGTGGTTCACAACCCTCTGAAATGAGATTTGGTGCTCTCTTGAGGAAGAGACCTGGTCAGTTGTCCTCATCAAGTTAGACCATGAAACCCAATATGGACAAGTTTATCAGAACCGCCAAATAGGGCCTGCTCATGTGAGCTTTAGCATTGCCAGGGCATAAATTTCGTTTTTCCTTTTCAAGTTTAGTAAGAAGTACACTGTCTTATATATGGTTTTCCTAAAAAGAGAAATGAAACAATTTTGGCAAAACATTATCATAAAATATGACAAAGTCAGTGGTAGGCCTAATCAGACAAAGTTGCACAAGAAGATTACAGGAAGAGTGTCACTCACGGAGTGCATAGCAAAACGGAGACAGATGAGCATAGCGCCTTGAGCTCAGAAGAATTAAGCTCCCAATCTCTGAAGCCACGGTCCTTCAAGTCCTGGTCCCAGGCCATATTTGGCTCTGCCTAGAATGTTCCTGGTTTTAGAGATAAAACAATGTTCTTTGTCCATACATCTGGGTCTTAGAAAAAACTCCCGTGGGCCCTGGCCCAAGGCTATAAAATGCCTCTATCAAGAATGTGCCAGGTTTTAGAAAAGAACACTGTTCCTTCTCTATATATCAGGTCCACAGGGATAGTAGCATAGATCAGTCCAGCTATGAAAAATGAAGAGTCCATAAAATTTTCTCAGAACTGCTCGCTGGTTGACACATTCTTATACAAAGAAGGGCAGCAACCACTGCCATGAAAGCAGTGGTCTGAGGAAGGGCTCTGATGAATGTGACCTACTCGCAAGACTCTTTATGCAATGGTGAATCTGAATTTGTCATCATATTCTCTCCATGTAACAAGCTGAGAAATATCATGTTGTGTTTTCCACAGTATTGTGAGCTATCCTATGGTATGAAGTGAGCCCATGGAGAAGGACTACGAGAGTGCTCATTTACAGTTTATGAGTACAAAGAACTCGGGACTCCTAGTGTTGTGATGGACATCTGAGCATGTGAAGGTCTTGTAGGACTGAGACCTTAACCTATGTTACCTGACACTCAATATAGAATTAAATCAGAATACTTCAGAACTGAAACGGGTTATAGGATGTCCCGGAAGTAGCTGGTAAAGAAATTCTTGGAGCACAAAAATATTCTTGCTCACATTGAGAGTTCATTCAGGGACTTATCCAAGGAGGAAAAAAATTCTTTTTATGTAGTTGGAAAGCAAAAGACCACAAGGGAAAGAAACTAAATTGGATTTTTCTGCATTCATTTCAGCAATTAGTTAGTTGTAAGCATTGTTAACAGACACTGGCTTTTGTTGTCATAAAAGTACATGGGCTGTACAAGTAATAAAATCAGGTCAGATCAAAAGAGAGTGCAAATGCCTGCCAATTGATTATCCTTAGTATTAAACAAGAAAAATGAATCTGCATCTGTAATGAAAATGAATATTTATTATATACATCTATTTTATTAATTCATCTGTATGAATCTTTTGCCTGCAGGTAAGTCTGTGAAGCATGTGCATAGTATCTGTGAAGGCCTAAAGGCAACATCAAATCCCATGGAACTGGACTTGCAGACTGCTGTTAGCCAGTATATTGGTGCTTGGTATTTAACCTGTGTGCCCTGGAAAGGTAATGAGTTCTTAGCTACTGAGTTATCATGCTAACTAACAAAACATTTAATTTCTTCAAATTTGAATATTCTTCTATTTCCTTGACCAAACTAACAAGTTTTAACTTTAGATCAAGGTTGTTTGGAAGATATTTGGTAACATTTGATGTACCAATAAAATATAATTAAATTTTTTCATTTTGTTAATGATATTGCATATGGAATGACCAGTATTTAGCAATACTAGTTAATCTTTGAATCCATTGTGAAGGAATAAAGGCACATTAAATATGCAATTTGTGATGAACACTCTTAGCTACTATTGAGTTTTTGCTCTGATGACTCGATGTGTTTAAAGAAACAAGGCTGTTAGGCTAAAGTTATTTTAGTTGTCAAACAAAGGGGCTTTTAATTAAAGTAACCATAGTTTCTCCTTGAAAAATCTCATTGTCCTGCAATTAAGTTTTGAAATACAAATGAAAAATGTGATAAGAAGACTGGTGTGGTCATGGAAGGAGGCCTTATTTCATGAAAGTTAATCCAGAATTTATCCATTAGAGGAGTGAGAGAAACAATAAAAATAAACATTCATAGAAGGCTTAAAAGAAAGCCCTTTGATAAACTGAACTGTAGAGCTTGAGGGGAAAAAAGATTTCCAAAGCCGGCAACCCTGGAAACCAGGACAGATTCTGTACACCTGCAGAGCTCTGATGTAACTATTCATGGACAGATAAATAGAAGAGACACAGAGTTTCTTAGGCCAAATGTAGATGTTCACTAGCATGATTAGTTGACTATGAATGTAATATTGGAAAGATTGCTTTATGTTCTTGCATTCAATTTACATAGGTGATGATTGAATTATCTCAGAAATTGAAGTTGCATCTGACACTTAAAGCTTTTAAAGATAAAAATTAATCTTCTTTAAAATTCCAGTATGGCCATTAGACCCAGTCATAAGTAGCTGCCAAGGTCTGAAGTGCAAAAGATGTGTCAGTCAGTAATATGTCTACCCTTGTATATTTTTTTAACCAATGGGATTATTCTTATCCGTCTTGTGTTTCAGGAAATCACTCCCACCCTCACCACTCCCCAAACAAAAGCAATAAACTTTATGCACTTATTCTGAACAATTGATTATCAATACTGAGCAACAGATTTTCAAGTCTCTTTACAAATACAAGATAAAAGACTGTATGGAAGGTGGTTGTCATATTTTCACAATAAGCCACCATTAACTATTGATATGCTTTTTGGCAAAAAAAAGAAAGGCTCATAAGGAAAAGACTTTATCTTTGCTGCTTTCTTCAGCCCCATCATCATGACAATCACTCAAACCACTTCTTATCATCAACTTAAAAGCATTGCTACTCAGCGCTTGTCATCGCATAGTGCTTTTCTAGGCATTATCGTAAATAAGACCAGAGAGGTGTGCTTTCACCTCCATCAATCCCGAGACTGACAAAATGCAACAAATTTAGATGCTCATCTTGAAAAGAAGATGGAGTGAAACATCAGAGTACAATATCGCCCTAACTTTGATAATTCATCCTTTTCCATAGGTTGGAGGGAACCTGGTGCTTCTTTGCATTCTAATGCTGACAAGAGAAATGTTCAATAATGGCTTTGAAAAACCGCAGAGCGTGATGGTTATAAAAGATATTTCCTATCACCAAAACTAATTTCAAACTAACAAACTACATAAAAAATCATTGGTGATGTGATTTCTCTATTTTCTTTTTAGAGCTTAATTAAAAATTTAAATAAAACGATACAATTCATGATTCCAACCCTGGAAAAGAAACTATGTGTGTCTTTGAGATAGCAATTAGGGGGATATTTTTTTGGTAAGCCTTATGAAACACACAAACTAGGCACACAGGAAATACAAAAGAATAAGATAATTCTTCCTAATAATAGTAATGATTAGTCAAAGACTGCCAAAGTTCTCTTAACTGGTGCTTGGATACAACTTGCCACACTGTGAAGTCCTGTGGACTCAAGAAAAGCGAAATGCAGATTTCTTTTTCTAAGGAGCGTCTACATACAGGTGATTGCCATCTTCCTCATATGCAATGAAACCTTACCTCACCATAAGAAATCGAGAGTTATGAAATTATGTAAGTTTCAAAACTTGTTTAGTTGCCATTTAGTTCATGAATCAATAGAATACTTTAATTTGTTTCAGTCTAGAAATTCAATTCTGAAGACTGGAACCAGCAAATAAGTGTTAAATAGGATCATGTAGTAGAAAAATGAGACCTGAGGAAATGCTCAGTCATAATAGGCAGTCTCGGAGAATCAATGAACCATGATCTGTGGCAGACAATGAAGTACAAATTATCTTAACTACAAAGTAAACATATTTAGTGCACACAAACTGAAAATTCAACTTGCAGTGTGAAATATTCAGTTTAATAGTCAGAATGATAAAGTAAACATTTAATGCCATCAGGAAGTAGTACAATGCTCACAAGAACAGCTTCAATATGAAATAAAAAAGGAAAATGAAAGATGGCAAAAGAGAATTGCACAAAAAGTGCATATGGGTCACTATCGCTCTTTATACCTTCGTAAATTGTTGGAAGAGAAATGAATTTTCAATAAGGAATAGCCACCTAGGGAAATCAGAGTAATGACTTCATAGTTTTTTTTTCTAGCCTATAATAGAATAAACAAGCAAAACCTTTATTTGGTTAGGACTAATATTTACATTTAATATGAAATGTATTTTGAAATTAGTCCTTTTACTGAGATTATCATATAAGTATACTACTCCTGCTTCTGCTTCCTCCTTCCAAACCCTGAAACATAAGCCTCCTTACATTTTTTTCAAATTTTGTTGGACAATATAATGTCACAAAACTGACAATTTTGAAAAATCTTATATATTGTAAATGAATGTTTTGATAACACAAAAACCACTAATCATAGTTTCTCATAAATGTCAGTGTGATTTAAGGTAAGATAAAAGAACGGGGCTGGAAAATGGCTCAGTGAGCATTAGCCCATAATGTTAATAAATATATAGTAAATCATTAGAGCAGATTTAATACTATGTTATTTAACACGATAATCGTAGGTTCTCCTTAGGGCTTGACTAATCAGAGATTCTCGACTTGATAATGAATGGTACGAGTTGTGGGTGTCCTCTTGTAGAAGATGACTTAGATCCAATTTGAAAGTGGTTTATTGCTCTCATTATTTTCATATCACCTAGGACCAATGGACATGTCTTGCGGTGCCAATTATTATTGTAGCTCACAGAATTCACATGTTGGTAAGACTGATGGTTGCTTTTCTTCCCTGTTATATATGGACAGCAGCTTTGAAAACTAGAAAAGCTATCCAATAGAGATGAAGCTCCACAGTCAGTACAAGCTTGGTTTTCCCATGTTCGACAACTCAAGCATGCATTATGCTCAGTACTAGATTCCTGCTCTCAAGTTCTGGGGGAGTGACAAAGAGAATTGACAATAGTCTATAATATTTGGGGATCTATGGGACCTCCCTGGGCAACAATTTCAAAAGCATTAGCCCTTTGTTTGCACTAGGGCTTTGGCTTTTTACTGTTTGGTGTCTAGTAGGGTCGTTATCATCTCCTTGTAAGGCTGACTCTATTCTAACACTCTTAATATATGCTTTTATGTGAATATGCACATATAATAATAAATCGTATATATGTTAAATTATATGTATATTAGGTGTGTATGTGAATGCCTGTGTATGTGTGTGTGTGTGAGAGAGAGAGAGATGGAAACCTTCATAATCTGATTCTCAATGTGACTTTAGCTCTTCTAAGTAATTAACTAAAAAACAAAGCTCAAAACTATCTGGAAGCTATTAGTTCAACTACCTTATGTATGATTGCAAACAGGGGGGGTCAGAAAGAGGGGTGTGCACCTATTTAATAAAGAAAAACAGCACAGAGCAATGCTCATGAGAATTGGAGAAAGATTTAGCAATAACATTCAAATTCTTTGTTCATTCAATTTTTTCAAGTTACTTTTGGATCATTCTTCAAGGTTGATATTTCTCAGTGTTCTTCAAGGTTATGAGATGATGCTTCAATGGATCCCAAGGCAGCCAGCAAAGATTACCAGCCAGAAATTCATGTTCCAAAAATTCAAGAAACATAAAAAGCAATGAAGTCAGACTTGGACAGGGTTACTCCTCCTTAGGTGAATTTGAAGGAACTGCCTATGGCTGTGGCATTCAAGGGAAGAATCCCGTTTTCACAGTGGCAGGAGGTCAGGCTTCTGATCTTACTTACTCCCCAAACCTAAAATGTTTCATGCCTTGTCAAAGAAGTAAACAAACATGAGTGAGAAAATCTTAGCTCTGAAAATTTTCCCTCATTCTTTCCCTTCAGTTTTGTTATGTCACTTTGCTTATACTCATTATTGAAAACTATTTTAACTATTATTATTAATGTTTGCTTCTTATTATATTTATTCTTGTATAGATTATTGATAGCTTTTATTTTTAAGACTTCTTTTTCAAAGAAAAAATATAAAACTTTTCATTCAGTGGTGATGCAATATTCCTATTACTTTCATATGGTACACTTTTGATTGCTTTTTTTCACAGGTCATATCATGAATGCAAGGCAAGAGAGTGAGTCACCTCCTAATAATGTGGCCAGACACATCAGTGGGACTTGTTTGTTAACCTTCATTCTCCTTGTTTGTTGCTGTTTTTCACTGCTTAAAATTCCAAGAGACTTTACTTCAAAGTTGAACTTCAAGAACACCTACAATCAACTGGATGAAATATTTTGAAATGTTGTTTGTAAAATATAATAAAATAAGAACTAAAAATGTAAAAAATTAAAAAGCCTAGAGAGAAAAATTAACATTTAAAGAATCATTCTGTCATAGAAATATTGCTTATGGTACTCTAATTTCACAATAGACTTTATTGAAATAAAAAGGAAAAAATCTTACTTATTCTACAGGTATGAGAGGAAAATTAATTCAAAAATTAATTTTTGTGAATTTCAGTGCCCATGAAAGTCTTTAAAATTGAATTTAATTTCACCTTTAACATCAATAAGCTTCAGTTGGGATATGTAATTGGAGTATCACATCAGTCTTCAGGATAGCTGACTAATGAAGTGTTCTGGGAAGTGTTATAAGAAAGTCAATTTTCCTCAAGGATAGTAGGAACCCAAGGGTGTGATAATTTCTTTCAGTAGCCACATCAGCTTGATAATATAGTAAAAAAAAAATTAGGATAAGAGAATGATGCTTGCAAAAGCTGTTGAGAAACAGTAGATGTGGAAACTACCATTGATATTATTTTGAAATTTCCATTTATGAATGTGAAGTCATTTGCCTTTAGTACTTCTCAACTTCTCAATATTCCGTAGAAAGAAAATGATTGTATTTTTAGAACCACTCCCAAACAACACTTACCCTGATGTTTCTAATTATATATGCAAGAATGTATAGTCAGGGGTCAGAGAAATGAATCAGAAGTTACAAAGCACTTTCTAGCCTTTCAGAGGACCCAGGTTTGGTTCCCAGTACCCACATGACTGCTCAAAACCATCTGAGATGCTTTTTATTGGGGATCCAACACCCTATTCTGGTCTACAACAGCAAAGGTACAAACAATGCATGCATATATAGAGGAAAAATCACTAACAAATATTAAATTGAATTAAAAAGAGAATGAAGAAGTTTGCAAAGATATGGAAGTCATCTGAGATTACAGTTATTCTTTATGCAGCATATAAATAAGAGTAAAGGCCGAAGGATCTTCTTTGTTTACATCCAATACAAAATTGACTAGGTACTAACAATCAAAATTAATAAATTAGTCAGATTATGGTGTGTCTTATTTGATCCAAAAGGCAGTGGAGGTTATATATTAATTTAATGTTTCATATAAGTGATGAGGACAGCATTTCAAATGTATACAAATAGAGATTGAATATTTAATTTCATTTTCCATGTTAAAAAAGTAATGAATACATTGGAGTATGCATACTTAAGTTACCTAATTTATCTCATAACTTATATTTATATTTCAATTATTAATTTTTCATGTAGAAATAATAGGTTTAAGAAAGAAGAATGGTAAGTTTAATTTTACATATTCTGAATTTGAGATGACTGCTTGATATTGAAAGCAATAAAACTGCAACTGGCTAAAAAAGGCTGAAGCCAGGATTGATGACAGAGATTGACAGAGGTTTTAAGAGAGTCATTAGCATATAGATGAGACTGGATGAAGATATATAAATGCATCTAAGCTACAAGAGCCACAAGACAAGATTGGCATAACAGAGATGGGAAGAAGGGAAGTCTGCGGAATCAGAATGGGCAGGAAAGAATACAAAATTGGGGTGCCCAAGGATAGAAAACAGCACCTTTGAAAGGATATTTTGGAAGAGTTAAACATATCAGGATAGTCCAAAAAATGTAACCAGTAGGAATTCACTGGTATTTAAGTAATGGAATAGGTTGTGTTGAAAGGATGGCCATTAGAAAGGATTTAGGAGAAAATGGTTCAAAATAGTGTGTGTGTATGTGTTATGTAGTATATTATATATCATATGTATATACATATACATAATTGCTTTATTATTTATGAGTAGTATATGATGACTTTTTATTTTTTACATTTTTTATTGGTTTATTTTTCTGCCTGTCTGCTTCTTGTTTTATTTGTTCAGACAGGCTCTCTGTTGTCTAGTATTGCTCGAGAGTCACTATATATCCCAAATTGGTCCCAAGCTCATGGCAATCACCTGTTGCCCTTTTCATGACATTGAATATAAAAACACTCCTAATAAAATAAAGTAGACCACTAATAAAAATAAATTAGTTATGAGAATTTTAATATAATACAGGTAAATATACAACTATCTGAAAATATGTTCATGAATGAATCATTTTTTCCAATAAGGAAGAAGATGATAACAAAGAACTATTATGCCAGTTCCACATTAAAGTAACCCATTTATTAATATACCAATAGCAGAAAATACAAAAGAAAGATAGCTGTAATACATCTCACAAAACAAAGAATGAATATGAGATCCATTCAAGTATAAACAGAAATTTTTCTAACTATTATCTCAAAATTTGGATAAACTTAAAAATAGGAAGTCCATAAATGACAACAATTGAACATGGACCACTATTTCAAGAACACCAAAAGTTGTCTTGAAATTTGAATCTTCCCTCTGAAGGTAAGTCCTAGAAAGAAGCCACACCATACACTAGTTCTTCTAAAAGAATGATTAACTAATTCAAACTTCAATGGCTGTGAAGAGGCTGGAATCTTTTATCTTAAAAGCCTAATTGCATTTTATCTTGAGATATCTTCATCTCTTTTAATATCTACTCCTTTTCTTCTTTGTATCTGACCTAAGATCCTTGCCATCCCAGAATTTCTTCCTCTGTGCAGTTATTATAAAACCACAGCCAGGATACACGTTGCATCTCCCCACTTTCTTATTTACTCAAGAAACATAGCTTTTCTTTTCCCCCTTCTGTTTTCTCATCATCATCTTCCCAACACTTGGTATTCTTGACTTTCTCTGAAGTGCTCTGGACTTGTTTTGCCATGAAGCTGCCTAACTACCAAGTTCTTGAGCTGACCTTCATTGTTGGACACCCTGGTTTTCCTTTGATGGCATTACATATTGTTATCTTTTTCTTTCTATCATTTCCACCTTCTTCTTCTGGGAAGATGCTAAGGCTTACTTATATATGGCATGCTCTACAGTCTTCATTCTAATATACACTCAAATTTTCTATGTGCTTTCTTCTGAGTCTGCTCTTAAATATTTCATTAATGAAACTAAGATCCCTGATAAGGGAGCTAAAATACCACATAAACATGTACCACCAAAAAAGAGACTCACATATGTGTGTATATGTGTATGTATGTATGATCAGAAATTAATAATGAAATACAAATGTTATAAAGAATGTAGAAAATGGCATCTTGATGAATATATCTCATGGATGATTACTAACTTTGATATTAGCTTATAAAATAAATTATATAAGAAGATTTATGCTAACAATAGCCATATTTTATTCAAAGAATGAATAATTCTAAAACCATGGACTATATCTGAATGTAAAACTTTATGATAGTAGAGTTAGCAAATCCTTTTCTGAATGATCTTCAAATAAACAAAATGTTCCTCAATGAAACCGGTTGAAAATTTTAATTTAAATAGTAAACATGTGAAAACTCCTAAATGTTTATATTGTTAGCAAACACAAAAATAAAAGCTCTGAAAACAAAATTTTGAATAAAAAATGATTCATGGAGAACTCAGATACTAAGACTGTGTACAACTAGTAGAAATTTTTGTTATTTTTACCTTTTATTTTAAATGTTTTTTAATCTTTTGGGACACAGCATAATTACATGATTTTCACCTCCCCTTTCTTCCACTGAATCCATTCTATGTATCATCCTCCTTGCTCTTTTGCAAATTCATGACATCTTTTTCTTTAAGTAATTTTACATATATATGTGTTTATGTATGTGTGTTCATAACTACACAAATACAATGTGCTCAGTCTTTACAATGTTGATAATATAAACACATTTCACTATACACATTTATCAGTTAAGAAGGAAACTTAAAATTTTAGGCATCTATTAATTAACATTCAAGCCCTGTTCTTAAATACTGTACTTTCCCCCAGAGTTTCCTTAAGATGAAAAGACAGTTGTACCAAAAAAAAGCTAACAAAGTGTTATGATAAACCCATCTGCAAGAATTCCTTAGTTGCTACTCCATGAACAATTAGGACAGCTCACGTGAGCAGCTGTGCATCATTTCTTGGCTTCAGTGAACAGCAGTGCACACAACATTTTAACATTATTCTCAGAGAGACTCATTTCAGAAACCACTGGGAAATGTTCAACAAAGATGAAAGTCTGGCAAAAAACTCGTCCAACTTAGAAAGTTGAGGCTTTGGACCTTGAGGTATAAAAGAGTTTTAAGACTAACTTAATAACAAGGCATCAATAACCTCTAAAAAGAAGCAAGGGGATAATTCCTTCACAATGCCAGTCATCATCTCTAATTAAGTCATGAATAATTTACTAAAATATATACATAAAATTTATACATAGACTAAGATAAGAGGTAGTAACAATGCAATAGCTTTGCCTAAATATCAAACAGCCTGTCAATGTAAAGATATTCTGCTGTATTAATATATGGGTTAATATTGCAATATTAAGGGATGTAAAATAACTAGCACCAAAAACTGTTGATTCCTTTCATTTGAATTAGTTGAAGAGGCAAACTCTAGGGAACCAGATGAATGGTGGTTACTGAGAACATATGGAGTTTTAATTTGAAGGGTATGGAGAGCTGCAACTTTTTAAGCTGGAAAGTTCTTTAGAAAGTTGTGAAACATCATTACTATCATTGGATTAAGCACTTTTAAATTTTTAGTGATTAAAGTTTTAAATAACTAATCTTAAAGGTATTTGTTAAGATTATTATTGCATTTAGTCATAACCCAATATTCTCTTTTAATTTTTGAGATGAAGACAAAGAAAGAGTATCTGAGTGTATTTTACATTTTTACACTTCCCTAACATTTTGCTTGGTTTTATTTGACAGTACCCAATATTTTCCATTTGGTTTCTGTCTTAGTTACTTTTTTATTGCTGTGAAAAAATACCATAAACAAGGTAACTCATGAAAGTGTTTAATTTGCATCTCATGGTTCCAGAGGGCTAGAGTTCATGACCATCATTGCAGGGAGAATGGCAACTACCTAGTAGGCATAGAATTGATGTAATAACTAAGAGCTTACATGTGGATCTTCTAGCAGAAGGCAGAGACACTGGGAACAGTGTGGAATTTTAAAACGCCAAAGTGTGTCTCCATGACATGCTTCCAAAAAAGCCACATGTTCTCATCCTGACCAAAAAATTTCCTCCAGGTGGGGACCAAGAATTAAAATATATGGGCCTATGGGGTCATCTAACCACAGTTTCTAATGAAAATGTCATTAAAGTTCCCTCATATTTTAATATCTGTCAGAATAGCTTTCCTTTGCATGACTGAATATTTTATTTTGTATACGTTTAACATTCTTCTTTGTCTATTCAGCTAGCACAGGGTGTGGAAAGCAAATGTCAACCGTGGCCAACTCAAGAAAAGCAGGCTATATGTTTGCATAATGGCAAACATTTTGATGTCAGTTATACCTAATATAGGGCTAAATTCATAATAATCCCTCTTTGGTTGAATGTATACATAAGAAAGACAACATAAAAATGAAACTCAAGTTTTAAAACATTGCAAATAGCAGTTACATGGTTAAGAACAATGAACGACGGATGAGAATGTGGAATAAAATAAATGTTGCCGTATCAAAATAAATGGAGAAAATTCCATTGCACCCTAACCCTGGTTGAAGAATAATATGTAATTAACAACTGCCAATAGAGAGATTGAGCCTTCTCCAGAGATGAGCACTCTGATTTCTTCCTAATGTCAAATAGTCATCCCTAGAAATATAAACAAGCAGGCAACACAGAACATACACAGCAGTATTGTTTATATGTTCATTCATTGGCAAATACATCTAAAAACACCAGTCAAAGAAGAGGAGGACGTGGGACTGTTAGGAAGAAGGGGGGAAAGGTGAAAAACGGTGTAATTATTGATTTAAATGAAATAAAGCATTGTGTGTCTCTCTGTGTGTATATGCATGTGCATTGAGTGAATTCATGCAAAAGCATTCTTGTGTATGGATGTGAGTGCATGCAAGTCACAACACATGTATGGAAGTCAGAAGACATTTTCCAGTGTGGGTCCTACCTTTTCCTTTGTTGGAAGCAGGATCTTTTTGCTATTCTTCCCTTGCTTATGGCAGGTTTACTAGTAATTAAATTTCCTGAGCATCTCTTGGCCCCACCTCTCATCTTCCCAGAAAAACACTAGGATAGAAAACTTTAACCCTAGCATTCATTTCTCTTGTTGTTTGTTTATTTTAATATAAGTTTCAGAGATTTGAAGTCAGGTCCTCATTAAAATCAATATTTGCTGAGAACTTTCCCCGAAACCCTTTCACAGATACCCCTGCCATAAAATTTGCAAAGTATTAATATCAAGAATATCATCAGAATTTCAATATAAAAATATGGTTTTACACAATAGTCCAGTAATATTTTTCATAAAGGATGGAGAACGAGGTCTGCTTGTTTTCAGATTTTAAAGATCAGGATTCACAAACTCATATAATTTTAGGCTGAAGGTCAAACCCAGAATTAATGAGTAACTCACAGGGGATGCTAAAATGAGCTAAGATGAGCAAGGATATTTTTCTTGTCAATTTTTCCTCTCTCTCTGTATTAAAAACAACCTGATAACAAACCAGTCTCTCCTAAATAGTCAATAAAGCCCAATCTTCCTTAGCAAATATATTCCATTATTTCACCCTAAATATTGGGGACAAGGTCATCCTATCTTCTCTTGATAGCTCAGAACTCATAGTCAATAGTCCTTGTTACAAATAAGGAAATGGAAGATTTAAAAAACTTATCTACCCTTTTATGGTAATTCTTGTATGGCTAAGTCCATGAAATTTCTGTATCAAATTGTGCATTTGTTTCTCCTTTTAAAGTACATTTGTCAGGTTATGTCTTTTGCTTGCATTTGTAATTTCCACTAGAGCCTCCTCTATGCTTATGCATTTTCTCCTCGTCTTTGCCATTTCCCCTGGATATCTCTTGACAGTGGATTAGGACAGCCCCTATTCTTGTTAACAGCTAGAAGTGCTAAAGGCACTTGAGTGAAGCTTTCAATGAAGATAGATCACCTGCTACAAACGCAATATCTACAGGCTGTGCAAAAGAAAAGGCTTTTCTGGCTCCTCAAATTGAACACAGAGAAAAACAGATACTGTCTCTGCAATGCAAATTAGGTGACAAAGGCCAGCTAACTCACCCTTATGTTTTGGCTTATTTGTTTGTTTGTATTTATCTTTAAAATTATAATACAGTCACGGCATTTCTCCCTTCCCTTTCCTTCCCGAGCCACTCGCATATATATTTTCCTGCTCTTCTTCAAATTCATGGCCTGTTTTTTCTAAGTGTTATGAAATGCATATATGTGTATATTTATATATGCATCTATATATACACAGATACCTATATTTAATTTGTTCAATCCACACAATGTTACTTGTTTGTATGTTTTCTGGGCTGACCTGCATTGAGCACCAATTGCTGTGCTCTTCTGTCAAGAGGACCACTTCCCCAGCTCTTAGCTTTTTATAATTGCATATAGTTCTTTGTGTAGGGCTGAGGCCTCCATGAACTTTTCCCTTCCACCTTGTCATATCCAGTTTTGTCCTTGTCCAGCTCACATTTTGTCAGTTACATTGGTGAGACTTTATGAGATCAGCAAATTTGCTAAGAGTTTGTGTCTCTTAGTAACACACCTATGTTTTTATAAGAACTATATTAATACTATTTTAGTTAAGATGGCATGCTTAAACATTCACTGAATCCATTATCTCTAACTGGAACTCATGACCCTATGGCATAGTTTTATCTCAGTATGTTACCTAAGTTTAACTTATTTCTTATACAGTGAGGGGAAGAAATACAGTATTCCTCATTTGGATTATAAGTATAAATTCTCAATTTTTTAACATATAAACAATAGAGTGGATAATTTCCTCAATTAGTTTGATGATAAAATCATAAAGAAATCAACTCATTTAGCATTTATTAAATTTGCTAAATATAAAAACCAAACCATAAATGCAAAGGTATAAACACATTCAGCATGATTTTGCATAGGTTAAATGTTTTCATTTGGTATTGAGAAATTTATTCTATCTACAGGAAAATTCAAGGCCTGGAAAGAGTTTTTGGTTTTCTATCAGCAAGACAGGAAATTCAAAGTAATATATTCATTCAGCTATGGTTTAGCTAGTATCTAAGATGGGCTAGGAATTTGCTAGAAAGGCCTTACAATTCTTTACCAAAGTTTTAAAATGTAGCGTGAGTCTGAAGAGAAAAAGGAAACACAGAATTAAAAATATTAGCACATTTTTATTAGTGTCCTTTCTATTTATCAAAGTTTTCTCCTTTGATCTTGTCCTTGATTTTTCAGATGAGACACAGACACTTCAAGCAGATGTTTATTTAGCAAAGCTAGATAAAATTATAGTTTACACAAGAGAGAGATTAGAATGGCCTGACCTAACAGGGGAAGGATCTGCCCTGTGGAGTGTTGTGTGAGTGTATATGTGTCTGTGTGTGTGTGCACGTGCATGTGTGTACCAATGGAGGGCATTCTGGGAATGATGAGTTTCACAGTATAAAGAAACTAATCAATCAACTGTTTATTATGCTGTTGGACAAATTTATATTAACAAGACTGAATTCATAAAGTTAAAAGTAAAAGAAAAGTCAGAAAAAAGTTTATAGAAAATTATTACTATAACTATTATCATTTTGATTATATAAAATTGGTAACTGATTGATAGTAATGAGTGATTCTGAATTTCATATCAACACTTGGTAAATTATTTTAACTAAGTTTATAAAAAACATTAATTGTATCTAACCTTAATTAAGGAAAGTTCTATAAAAATCATTAAGCTACCTTTTGACACCCCAATAAAGTAAATAAATACATTAGAATATAAAAGTATTTCTGACATTATAAGACAGAATTATAAATATTGAAGAGAAAGACAGAAAGTTAGAATAAACATTGTCCAATTTCACAAGATTCAGATGGAACCTATGTTTAAACATCAAGCATATTACTATATAAGGAAAGAAATGGATATAAACACAGGAGAATCCTATCGTATAATTGTGGTGGCATGATGTAAGGAACTCTGAAAATTATGGGCAAGTGATGAAAACCCACTGGGCAAAACTTCTAGGGAAATGAAATCAGACTTGATTATAGTGATTCATTGTAGTCTGCAGGACGAAATAACTGTGTCTGACATTTTTTTTTTTTACCATGAAAATCTTGGAAATGAAGAAACTTCTTGTAAAATGAATGATAGAAACATAAAAATAAATTCGAGAAAGTCGTGAGTGCAGTGTCTGTTTGTGTTTTTAAACTGCAGCCCCTACTTGAACTCCCTGGAACCCCAACTGTCCTGCATTATCCAAGAATTTTGCTCTAGTCAAGGTTTTGGCAATGGTAAACAGTGCACATAAACAAGCTGCTAAAAGAGCAGCTACCTCATTGCCCCAAGAGTGTTGGTTAGTAGGCCTAGGCCATGTGTGCAGAGAAGCACAGGAAAAGTATGAAACCGTGTATATATAGAGTGATACCTACAAGCATCGACTTTCTCTTCTTAAAATCCTAATCCATTCTCTACACCTCTTTTCTATAGTTTATGTCACTGATAATAACATCATTGTTTTGCAACCATTAGAGCAATAAAATTTCACATAAGAATCATGTGCAGATTTTAATATCTGACATTAGTGGGAAGGAGGGTGGTAATCCCCAGAATGTTTGTATTGTCTTAAAGAGCCACCACCACAAGATACTAAGTTGTGAAAAATAAAAGAAACACTTTTAATAGAGTAGGGTGGTAGCCTTCAATTATGCAAACATATCACATTTAAAACAAATTGGCAGTATGTATTGAGATATGTAGTTGGAAAGGCATGGTATTACTCCATGCTCCATTTAGCAAACATTCTTTTTCGGGGAGCAGAGTGAAAAGGGTTTATTTTGCTTAAATTTCCAAATCACAACTCATTGAAGGAAGTCAGGGCAGGAATTCAAGTAACCTGTAGGCAGGTGCTGAAGGAGAGACCATGGACGACTGCTGCTTACTGGCTTGTTCAAACTGCTTTATTTTTTATTTTAAAATTTTATTTATTTTACATATCAATTGAAGCTCTGTTCCCCCTCTTTCTCCTCCTTCAGTTCCCACCATCACCACCCCTCACCCAACTGCATCAACTTCCCCAAAAGGGTAAGGCTTCTCATGAGTAGACACTAAGTCTTGCACCACAAGTTGAGGCTGGAACAAGCCCTATGTAAGATGTTGGATTGGTGAAGAAATTTTTCCCATTTTGTAGACTGCCATTTGGTGTTATTGACAGTTCCCTTTGCCTTACAGATGCTTTTCAGGTTCAGGAGGTCCAATTTATTAATTGATACTTCCAGGGTCTGTGCTGCTGGTATTATATTTAAGAAGTGATCTCCTGTGCCAGTGCATTCAAGCCTATCTTCCACTTTCTCTTCCATTAGGTTCAGTGTAACTGCATTTATGTTGAAGTCTTTGATCTACTTGGATTTGAATTTTGTGCATGCAAAGAGTTATGGATCTATTTTCAGTCTATACATATTGTCATCCAATTATTCCAGCAGCATTTGTTGAAGATGCTTTCTTTTTTCCCATTGTACAGTTTGGCTTCTTTGTCAAAAATCAAGTGTTCATAGGTGTGTGGGTTAATATCAGGCTCTCCAATTTCATTCCTTTGGTCCAAATGTGTCATTTGGTATGCCAATAAACAAACTGTTTTTATTACTATAGCTCTATAGTAAAGCTTGAAGTCAGAGGTGGTAATACCTCTGAAAGTTCCTTTGTTGTACAGAATTGTTTTACCTAAACTGTTTTTTTTCCCATATGTAGTTGAACATTGTTCTTTTGAGGTCTGTGAAGAATTGTGTTCAGATTTTGATGGGGATTCCATTCAACCTGTAGATTACTTTTGCTAAGATTGTCATCCAAGAGCATGGGAAATATTTCCATTTTCTGGGATACTTGATTTCTTTCTTCAAATAGTTAAAGTATTGTCATACAGGTCATTCATTTTTATATTTTTCATGGCTATTGCAAAGTGTGTTGTTTCTCTGTCTTCCTTCTCAGCCAATTTTTTCATTTATATATAGGAGGCCTACTTATTTTTTGAGTTAATCTTGTATCATTCATATTACTAATGGTATTTATCAGCTGTACGTGTTCACTGGCAGAATTTTTGGTGTCACTCATGCATAATTTCATATCATTTGCAAATAGTGAATGTTTGACTTCTTTCCAGTTTGCATCCCTTTGATCACCTTTTGTTGTCTTATTACTCCAGCTAGAATGTTGAGAACTATAATGAATAGATATGGAGAGAACAGAAAGCCTTGTTTTATTCCTGCTTTCAGTGGAATCACTTTGAGTTCTCTACATTTAATTTGATGTTGACTTTCGGTTTGTTTTATATTATCTTTATTATGATATGCATGTTTCTTGTATGACTGATTCCTTCTAGACCTTTATCATGAAGGGGTGTTGGACTTTCTCCAAAGCTTTCTTAATATCTCATGAAATGGCCATATGATTCTTTTTCTTTCAGTTTGTTTGTATGTTGGATTACATTGACTGATTTTCATATGTTAAACCATCCCCTGCATCCCTGGAATCTCAAAATAGAACATCAGATTCAGTAGAACCAGAGTTTCAGGTGTTTTAAAGCACTGCAACCATGTGAGTGATGTGAATTGAACTTCTGTCCTCAGAACATGTTGAACCATCTCTCTATCCTTCCTTGAACCTTACTCTTAAATATATCTATATAAAGAGAGAATTAATGATAAAGGATAAGTATGGTGGCACATGCCTTTAATCACAGCAATCGGGTAGAGGATGAAGCAGCGGCAGAGACAAAAGGCAAATCTCTGAATTTAATGCCAGCCTGGTTTACATAGTAAGATCCAGGTCTAATAGAGTTAAACAATGAGATCCTGTCTCAAAAATTAAAAAAAAAAAGAGTGAGAGAGAGAGAGAGTATGAAAAATAAAACAAATCTAGTTTCTTTAATAGACCTGAGGAAAAATTTCCAGAATTTTTTTTGCTATCATCATGAATTAAAATTAGATTAAACATTTAAATAAATCACTATCTGGCGAAAATGGAATCAATATATCTTGGACTATGAACTATGTTTAAAGTTAGGAATTGGTTGAGGAAATACTGATGAATGAAAGAAAAGGTAGACATTTTGGGGAAAACAGCTACCACCTGTGATTAGAGCATTTAGTAATTCTCAGGGCAAAAAAAAAAGCAGATGCTGAGGGAATCAACAAGCTGGAGCATGACAACATGGTTCTGACAAGCCTTGCTTTTCTCTCACATTCCCTCTGACTTGCTAAAAACCATTAGATTACATTTCTGAAGTTATCTCCCAAGGTCCATTTCTTTACTTTGCCATTTCATCTTCCTGAGGCTGACTACCAAGGTCCAGTTTTTGAAACACTGAAGTCTGAGAATCAGAAAACCCATTTGGCTCACTTAATTAACATGGCCAACTAAATTAAAAGGACATGGTCAACAAGACAAAATAACAGAGTACAGAATGGGAAAAGATCTTCACCAACCCTACGTCAGACACAGGGCTTATCTCCAAAATATACAAAGAACTCAAGAAATTGGTCACCAAAAGAACAAATAATCCAATTTAAAAAATAGAGTACAGACCTAAACAGAGAACTCTCAACAGAGGAATCTAAAATGACTGAAAGACACTTAAGTAAATATTCAACATCCTTAGTCATCAGAAAAATGCAAATCAAAACAACTCTGTGATTCCATCTTACACCTGTAAGAATTGGCCAAGAACAAAAACACCGATGACAACTTATGCTGGAGAGGTTGTGGGGAAAAGGGAACTCTTCTGCATTGCTGGTGGGAATGCAAGCTGGTGCAGCCCCTTTGGATGTCAGTGTGGTGATTTCTCAGAAAAGTAGGAAACAACCTTCCACAAGACCCAGTAATACCACTTTTTGGTATATATCCAAAGGATGCTCAATCGTGCCACAAGGACATGTGCTCACCCTATGTTCATAGTGCCATTGTTTGTCATAGCCAGAACCTGGAAACAACCTAAATTCCCCTCGACCAAAGAATATATAAGGAAAATTTGGTACATTTCACAATGGAGTACTACACAGCAGGAAAAAATAATGACAACTTGAATTTTGCTGGAAAATGGATGGAACTAGAAAACATTATTTTGAGTGAGGTAACCTAGACACAGAAAGATAATTATCACATGTACTTACTCATAGGTGGTTTTTAAACATAAACCAAAGAAAACCAGGCTACAATCTATAATTCCAGAGAATTTAGAAAACAATGAGGACACTAAGAGAGACTTAAATAGATCTAATCTACATGGGAAGTAAAAAAGGACAAAATCTTCTGAGTAAATTGGGAGCATGTGGACCTTGAGGGAGGGTTGAAGTGGGGAGGGGAGCAGAGAAAAATGTAGAGCTCAATACAAATCAATAAAAAATAACATTCTTTAGTTCAAAAAAAAATTAAATTAAACAGCTCATCTGAACATGGGATTTTCCCCTTTACCCTTAGAAAACTACCATTTGAAACTTCCTATAAGTCTCATCAGAGAGAGTCCTCTCTCTCCCTTGTTCCATTCCCCTTCTTCCTCTTCATCTATTGCCTGTCTTTGTTCCTTATCCCTGCCATCCCTCTCAGGTAAATAAATCTCGTCTGTGCTGAGAGTTTGGTCTTGGAATGTCTTGAATCAGCTTCGAATATCCCTACAGATAGTTGTTTTTCCCAACAAGGGTTTCATGGATTCATGAAAGAGAGATGAAGACATCTATTGGTCACCAATAAATAAGTGGTTAACTCTAATTTAAAAAAAAAATACAAATACAGAGTCAGCAAAACAGTAAATGGGTAGGGGCACTTTCTTCCAAGGCAAAAAGCTGTTTGATTCTTGGTCCCACATCAAGGAAGAAGACCCACTCTAGAAAGTTGTCCTCTGATGGACATGTGACCACCCCCCCACCCTGAATAGGTGGTAAGATGCAAGCAGTATTGATTGGAGAGTTTTGTCTACATCTAAAGAAAGATTCTTGGGCTGAGATAGAAAACCTAAATTCAGTGCAGATCTACCTATAACTTTTCAAAATAATTTTTCTTTCAGGAATGATAGCATGCCTCTCACATCTGCTATTGGCAAAATGTTGCTTATGGTACCAAATATCTATGATGACATACATTTTAAAAGATCATTGTAGATGTAGAAAGATATTTCTCTCACAACTGCCAGTTTTCAAATTATCACTCCGAGGCTTATATTAATTATAAATGATAAACAGGAAGCTCAAACTTTTTTTTACTATCTCTTACACTTAAATGAACCCATTTACTATTTATTCTTTGCCATTGGTGGCACCTTTATTCGCGTGGCTTGTTCATCTTCTGCTCCCTATGCATCTGGGTGGCAACTTCTCTGGCTCTGCCCTTCTCCTTCCCACCATCCTTTGTTTGGTTGCCCCAGCTATACTTCCTGATATCTACTGGCCTATCAGCATTTTATTAAACCAATTCAAGCGATAAATCTTTACTGTGTACGAGATGATTATTCTATAGCAGGTCATGAAATTTATCAGGAAAAATCAAGAGTTATGGATGCCTATATAAGATTATTGTTTTTAATGTTAAAAACTAAGTAAATGAGGAAATAAGGATTCGTATATTTACAAATAAGGATTCAAATGGAAAAAGGAAGCTTGGAAGACGATAACTATTTTCACAATTTATTTTAGAATGCTCAAGTATAAAACGAGAGCATTACCCTGAACAATAAACAAATGAACAATAAATAGTTCATGCTGTTCTTCTAGAGCATCCAAGTTTTGCTTACATCCCTGAAGTCAGTGAGCTTACTACCACCTCCGCCTCTAGCTTCTAGGAACCAGACACACTTTCCTGGATTCAGCAGGCATATGTGCTCATATGTAAAAATCCCTAACTCTAGACACATACCTATACCCATAATTACAGACATACACAAAAAGGTAAAAACAAATCTTTAAAATGTCAACAAAGACAAAGTATATGCCCCTTAACTTATCCAGCATAGTCATGGCCTCCTGAATTGTAAGAATAGCTAAAGGAAAGATGAAGGTCAATCTGGTTTATAGATGATAGGGGACTCTATTCATCTTAGCATATTGTGTCATAGAAGCCAGGCATTTCAGCATATTGCCCATTGCCCCTGAATTCACAAAGGCCAATTTTTACCCTTTTCCTTAAACTTTCCCTTCACCTACCATAGGATTGAACATTGAAGAACTATTACCCTCTGAATATCAAAGCACAGAATTATACATTTGAATTTATTACATAAAATAAAAAACAGGATGTCAATGCAAGGATCTATACATTTGGATTTAACATAAAAGATAAGAAATTATTTATATATATTTTTCTTCTCTCAACTCATTCAGTGATCTTCACACAGCATCTGCAAAACTCATTAATATTTCTGAGACATCAAGGGTGAAAGTGAAGAAATAATCCAGTAAGTGTCTGTTAGGTATTAGTTTGGGAAATAATGAACATACTCAGCTGTCATCCAGAACACTGGGATGACCAAAGAGCAAACTATCCCCATCACTTTCCACATCACACTGAGCTGCCTATCTGTTCTGCATATATTCTCTCCCAGAGAGAAAGATGTTTATAAATGGCATCCTCAAAGAAGACTGATAAATAACTATATTCAGGAGCTTATTTGCAGATACATCTGGTCATGGAAACTTACCCTTTAACATCAGGATTGTACCTAAGCAAAGTGAACATTAATTAAAGCTATGTGTGCATCTTAATTACTGCCAACCTCTGAAGCTGCTGAAACTCATGTGATTTTATGCAAATGAGTGTGTTCATGGTTTTAGAATTAAGATGTAACTTCTTCATCAGAGAGTTCAGCCCAAATATGACTTTGGACAATTTTCGTAAAGTAGAAGATGTGGCATAAAAGAGATTCTACGATTTGAATATTGGCAGTGGCTACAGAAATTTTTACTGAAATTGAGTGATGGATTTCATGATCGCCGAGTTTCATTGCTTTTAAGGGTTTTATAGATGCACTCAATGAGAACTCGAGCATGTGCACACACAGAGGCCCATACAGAAGCACAGTTCTGGGAAATACTCTGCAAAGGAATACAGAGCTCTCTCCAACACAACTCGATATCCGATATCCCTCTTTCCCGAAAAACAGAATTCAGGATATATCTACTGCAAATAATCCCAAATCAGCTCTGTGTGCTTATTTAACCATTTGAACATTTTGTTACTTATTGTTCCTTACAGGTTTTCTTCCCCCTACTGAGATGCCAAGTTTTATAAATGAAATCTATAATAAAATTATGTATTATAAATAGTTTATATGGATTGCGTATGTGACTATTTGGAAATGTTTCTTTTCTACCAACTACACATTGGATGGATGTTCCAGCTACATGTAAGGAAAGGCAGAAGTTCCTCCATCCTACATGGAACCATAGTGTAGTAACACTAGAGACCTATTCAAGCCTATTCTATTCCAACATTCAGTTATCAATCTCCAAATGGACAGGAATCCTAGCAGATGTTTGTAAGTTGTCATTTGAGCATACTATCTTCAAAAGTAAAAGCCAATTTATTTTGTATTTTAGACATTACAATGCTTTTTCCCCCTCTTAGATTTCCAGTTCTAAAATTCAGTCAGAATCAAAGATTCTATTATTATTATTATCATTATTATCAATACTATTATTTCTGAAGTGGGGAAAGGGAATGCTGTCTCCGTTAAGGTGAATCTAGAATTATCTAAAGAAAGACCTAGCACCATCTAAGAGAAACATGTCTTGGCACAAAAGTGGGTATCATCTTGAATATGTAAACTGAAGTAGTAAGATCACCTATTGTTGGTGGCATCATTCCCTAGACTGAGAATCTGCATTTTATATAAAAGTAAAAAATGAGTCAATTCTAAGCATTCATCTGTCTCTTTGTTTCCTGACTGTGAATACAATGTGACCAGTTGCCTTAAGCTCCTGACCTCAGAACTCCCTACCAGGATATGTGATCCCTTCGACCAAGAGCCATTATGAACCCTCTCTTACTTTATTGACTTTGCTCAGGATATTTTTAACAACAATGGGAAAGTGAGCAAGATAATCAATCACTCATTAAAAAGAAACATTTAAAGGTTGATAAAGTGGTGGTCTTATGTTTTCCTGAAGTTGTGTTTCACCTGGTGTGTCACTTAGCAATAGAGGAACACTATGGGACATTTTCTCAGGAATCCAGTAGCATTTAGTACATTTGTGTCCTTGTCCGTCCACATGATTCAAAGCAAACATCAACAGATATGTAACAGATATGTAACTTGTTACTTGTAACAATTGGAATATCAAATATATAATAATCAATATGAGTCTAATCATGCAATCCTCTGCTAAGAATATGATAGGGTCCTTATAGCATCACTATTTCTTTAACATAGCATCACTATTTCTTTAACAGAAAGTTTTTGACAGTGAAAGACTATATCCAATTGTAATAATGAGAATCTAGCTGTTGATGCTCAAGGCATTTCAACTTTCCAAAAATTTGAAAACTAATTGACAACCACTGTCCCGAAAAAGGCTCTCTTTTGAAAAATGTAAGCTATAATCCCCTTATAAATCAAGATATGAATTAATTTATGCATCAAAAAGTTAATTGATAGAAGATAAATGCTCTTAAGAAAATTTTAAACCCACCAAAACTGTATCCAGGCAATGAAACAAGTAAAATTAGGATGGAGAATTGTTATTTCTGGAATTGTGTGACAATATGTTCTTGTTTTTCTTGTAAACATGAGATAACATAGCACAGTTGATGCTTGCTTAAACTTTGCATACAAATACGCACAATGCCAACTGGATTCAATTTATTCTGTCTTAATTTGAATTAACTTGACGGGTCTTCTGACACATGCTGAACAGACTAATTGTTGCTTATTTGGGTGCACTGAATCAGCGAAAATGGCAATCAGAATCCAGGCAGATGTTCATAGTTTCTTTGATTGCACAGAGCCTGAGGTTGGGAAATAAGAGAGTATCATTCTTATGATTTACTGTGGTTACTGCCTGTCTCAGTACAGACGGCTCTACAAATGCAAGCATTAAAATAAGAAGATGCTGCTGAGGAGTTAGGAGTTAGGAGGAGCAGCTAGGAATGCTAATTTTAAGTTTACCTTTAACACATTTGACTTGCTTAGTTTCTGTAAGCAGGATTGGAAGTATTAAAGTTGTATGAGCATAATTTTCTCCTTGTCCCCTTATTTTTTACAGTATCATTAGTTTTACTATTAGTATACAATTGTTACTATCAGCTTCATGGATAAAGATGATCATCAAGTACAGAAACAAATGTGTGATTTCAGGTTGGGGTGCAACTCAGTTGATAAAAAGCATGACCAGCATCCACAGAGACCTGGAGTTGATTTCCATCATCACGTATGACAATTACATTAACAGATGCCTTTAATTTCAATCCATGGGAGATTCAGAAGGAGAATCAGGAATTCAAAGTCTTCCTGGACTAAATAGTGAGCTCAACTCTAAGGATACATGGAAACCGGTCTCAAAAAAAGTGATCATTTGCATTTGCTGACCACTTTGCCAAATCATGCATTATGTATTATTTACAGCATAAATCTTATAAAATAAAAAGAACTAGGGTGTTATGCAATACACCAAATCTGCAATGGAATTGTAGGCTTAGTCACTCCTATGAGGAAATAAGAAAGATAAATAAGAGTTGATCTATTTAGCTGACTTTCAATATGTTAGTTATTATTAAAAGTTCCTGAAAAAAGATTTGAGAGATTACATTTTAGGATGAATTTAACTCCAGTGAAGTTGTATATTTCTTGAAATTCTATCAAGTATTTGTTTTTTTGTAATTTGTGATATATATATAACTAATTTTTTAAGAAATAATTTTGAAACAGTCATACTGTAATTTATATAGTGTATAATTGAAACTAATTTTAGATTTTTGTGTGTTTTCTAGTTTTGATTTCTTATTCTGTCAATCAATTCTAAGCTTTACCAGTAGATCATCTCCAGCATGTCCTACTTGAAAAATCGTGTATGGGAGCTGCAGAGATCACTGGTCATTAAAAGTGCTTCCAAAAGATCCACCCAAACCTCTTATAACTCCATGTACAGGAAATCTGATGCCCTCTTCTGGTTTCTGGCTATACCCACACACTGGAGGAATGCACTCAGACACACAAGTAGATGTAAGTAAAATAATTAACTATGGTCTTTGAGAATAGTCAAGTATTTGTTGAGATGTGAATGTATTCATAAGTCAGCTATGGTTATTATATTTGTTTTTCTGTTTTAAAAGCAAAGTTCTTTGATAGTTTAATACAATATGCATACATTTCATGTATTGAAAAAAACAATTTTATAGTTTTCCATTTCAATTTTGTATTATATTTCCTTTGGTGCCTTATAATATTAATACAAATGTTATTTGAGCATCTTGATTTGTATTTTTGAAGACAATCAAGTGTCCAGAGATTTCCAAACTGATTTACATTTGAGGTTTGCATTTTTATTAGTTATGTTTCACACAGCATGTGTTAATCTTATTTATTCTTTCCCTGAACTATTTCCAGATTCACTCTCCCATCCGGTCCCTCTCAATTTTTTTTTAATCCTTTAAGACCAATTTATGTTGTCTAAATATCCTTGGATATGGGGATTTCCACTGGAGAAGGACAAACTTGGCAAGGTCTAGACTCTTAGAGAAAGCTGCTTCCACCTCCCCCAGTAACTAACAATTGCCAGAAGCTCTGGTGGCTGAAGTGAGATTGTGTAGCCAACTTCTGTTTCCATGTTGGGATTTGCTCTGGCTTGAAATTACGCAGAGTTTCTCAATGCTGCACCAGTCTCTGTGGTTTTATATGCTCAGCTGTTCTAATGTCTGGAATATAATATTTCTTTGTACTCATTCACTTTCTATGGCTATTATACTCCTTCTATGCCCTTTTTGCTGAATGATTCCCAAGCCTTGGGAAGATGAATGTGGTATATACTACCTTTATGATTGAGCATTCTGTAGTCTCTTTCTATATTTTGACCAGCTGTAGATCACTGTGTTAATCTCCATCTACCACAAATAGAAGTTTCTCAGATGAGAGTTGTGAGATACTTTGTTAAATGATTATAATAGTAAGTTATTAGGATTCAGGTTAATACTGTGCCAGCATGGTAGTAAGTTTCTCCCCTGCAACTCTGTGCTTCTTCCTCTGGATCACTGGACTTCTTCCATTTGGGGGTGAGTAGGGCAGGGTGGTGCCGGGAAGAAGCCAAAATCAGTAGGCAGGACTTTGTGGTTTGTAAACTGGCAGAGATAGCTCTCTGGGAAGACAGTTACGTGTTAAAATTCCACTTTATTCCAGGAATAAAAGAGAATACAAAGACTGGGGACAGTGGATACCTAATTTGCATTAAGAGGTATGCTTCTATCATAAGGCTGTTAGTATGTACAGCAAGGAAAATTTCTAGCAGGAACCTGTGCCAGGGTTCAAGCTAAACATAAGTCAACCTGGAGATGGTTTTCAGATAAGGTCATTTCTCCAGGCCCTTGGCATTCTCCAGATAAGAGCAGGTAAAGACAGGGGAGGAAGGGAGTTTCCAAGTTGACTAACTATTGAGATAAAATGCCAGGCCACGAGAGACTGCAACCTCAACTAGTCAACAAATCCTTCCAGCATTTTCCAAAGCCTGTGGCAGGTCTAGTCACAGGTTTTTATTCCAGTAACAGTTCCAAGTAGGAGTTTAATCTTGTGGACCGGAACCTAAACCAATTCAGAAAGTGATTTGTTGTCCCATGGTATTCATAACACTCTTGCATCAATGGACATACCTTGCAGGACACTCATTATTGTACCTATTAGGGTTCATATCTGCATGCTATCGATTATTACTTTTCTCATCCAAGGGTGTGCAGAGCACTCTCCAGCACTATGAAAGCCTTCCAGAAGCTTCCAGGTGAGGACCAACTAGATAATCCCATGTTCTCTAGCATCTTCAATAATAGAGAGCTACCATAGCCATTGCCCTTATTTAGTCTCCAGAACTTGAAATTTATTTTTAATTTTTTCAAATGTCACTGCTTCTAATGGAATCATATATTATCATTTAGTTTTGCTTATAATTATTTTCATTTCCCTTTCTCTTCTATCTCATTAGTTTACTTCTGTGTCATGTGACAAAAACCCCCCACTAAATCTTAGACAAAATGCAGCCTTAAGAATGTGTACACATCTTACTAAACTATTTTTGCTTGTTTCTTTGTGTAACAGTCCTAGCTTTGTAGACCAGATTGGCTTCAAACTTCACGAATATCCACCTGCCTCTGTCTCCAGACTGCTGGGATTAAAGGCCTGCACTGCCGCCACAACCTGGCCTATTTTTTTAGAAAGATAATATGTGTAAAAAGCATAAATTAACTTATTTCTTATAAATGTTTTCATGAAGCAAGTAATTCTTCAACTGTCATCCACAGGAAGAAAAAGATAACTGTAGTGTCTCAATAGCCTCCATTCTTACTCATCTAGAGGTTGCATTTCCTCTCATTTCTCAGAACTTATTGACATTTCAAAACTTACCTCTTGACTTTAAATTATATTTTATGTTTTATTTCATTTTTAATATTTATGTGTATGTGTGAGAGAGAGAGAGTATGTGTATACACATACATATTTGTGCTAGCCACGGTGGACATGTAGGAATAATGGACAAAATGGTAACTGTGGGAGTCTGTTCCCTCCTTCCCCATGTGGGTTCCAAGATCAAACTCAGGTCATGAGGCATGGTGGTAGGTGATTGTGCCACTGAGTGATCATGCTGGTCAGGATATGAATCAATGTTTTACAGCTTCTTCCTTTCTGCTTAGTGGAAAGTGTTGTTAGCTCTTCATCATCTTTGTCTTAGATCACTAATTGTTTATCATTTCTAGCCCTGGTATATAAAACTATAAGTTTCCCTCCAATAATGAAAACCTAGAATAGTGATGCAGTTTCAATTTTAAACTCATTAGAATTAATCTGCAAACATATTTTCAAATAATGAATCTGTTTTCTTAAGAATTAGAGGGAGGGGGAGGGGAGTGGGGTGTGGGAAGTGGGGGGAGGGGGAGGGAAAAGGAAGGCAGGGAGGAGGCTGAAATTTTTATTTAACAAAAAATTCTATATCCACGAATATAAATGTTAACATTGTCCTGTAATGTTCTTCAAACTAAAGCGTAAATAATTCTAACAAGATATTCTGAACAAGTTCATGCTAAAACATTTAGAAATAAAATGAAGCAAATGGATTTTTTTATGAATATTTCCTGAGAAACTCATTTAAGATGACCAAAATCTCAAAAATTCTACTATGTTTAAGGAATAAAAAAGAAAATTATATTATTTACAAAGAGAAAAATTTACCTAAACAGCTCAGGTAGACAACTGAGACATTGTAATACTGTTTCCTACATGTACTAGGTTTTTGTCATTATCTGTGCATACTTTAAATTAAGTTAAATTTGTAAATTAAGCAAAGTGTAAAATTAATAAAATTTCTCTTAAGATTTAATTGTATTGTACTTACTTTTCCTGTGAAGACAACAAATGATGGAGCCCTACAGGAAGAGATCAAGTGGGGTGGATAACGCAGGCTTTGTTCTGTAGCATTAGGCTACTATGCAAGACTATTTTGCAAAGCATTACAATTTTGTAGCTGTCAATCTAAGAATGCAGGTGGCTGTTAAATGACATGTATGCCACTAGTAGACATAGCGTAGATATTCTTGAAGAAGAGTTCATCCCGGCCTCACATAGGCTAAATAGAAGCATCGCATGGTTTCATGTTAGTGTTCAGAATGGTGCACAGGCAAGGGAGCAGGGCAAGAGCAGGCATACCTTGAACAAAGGCTTGCAAAATTATCATGAAAAAAAAATGGTTGGCAAAGAAGAAGTTTAGAAGCTGAAGTACCACTGGCAATAGCCTAAAGAAACTTCAGAATGTCATAGTGTGACCTATGACTCATTACAATAATAAAGTGCACACCCTTGATGGAGACTAAATATGCTATATGTAAAATACCTCATAATGGTAACTTGTTGCATGCTGTTTATAATCTCAAGGAGGCCCAGAAGGGAGAGAAATTGCTCCCCTTTTTGAGTTGATGGCCTTTAGCCAGGTGTTTGACAGGGCCTAGTGACTTAACTCATGTTTTGGAAAGCTTGGAAACTTAGGTCTACACCTGGCCTTTATTCTATTCTCTTTACCTAAAGAAAACAACTTTTTCTCCATGGCCCTTAAATGCTGCTTAAGCATGTAAGCTATATGTAAAGAGTAACATAAAACATATGCTTGAAATTTCAGCTAATGATTATAAGAAAAATATGTATGACTGCATGACTACTTTAGCTAATTTTGTCATAATTATTACAGTTAATTTGCAATTGCACCAGATCTCAGCTGCTTCTAGATAGTCTACTTGTGTACACAGTAATTACAGATTATACCAAACATAACAAATGAGCACATGAAAAACTTATTATGTCCTTAATTTGAAGAACAGCACTTAAACATTTTTCTAAAACTAGAAAGTATCTGTTGCAAAAAAAAATCAGTGAAATTAAAACACCCAGGGATAGATACTTCCAATTAGAACTTCCACTTGAGAAAAACCTAACATTTAGAAAACAATATGAGTTATTTCTTCCCATGCAGGTGCAAGTCAAAGTTTCTCGATATATTTGTTTCATTTCTATCACATTGAAAATAGGAAATTAAGTACTTACCATCTCAACAACCTAGGTTATATTGCATTAAGAAACAAATTCTGTCTTACAGTTGAACCCCCATGACCACCATTGCTTTAACTGCTGAGAGAAAGGTGCATATAAAAATCACTGTTAAGAACTTAATTGTAGTCCTCCAAAATTTATATGTTAGATACCAAAGTAAAATACGTAGAACCTCAAAATGTGAATGCATGTAAAGATAGGTTGTTTAAAGGGGTGATTCACTTAAAGGAGGCCATATGAGTGTGCACTGCTCCATTTAGGATGTCTTCTTTACAATAGAAACCTGGGCACATAGCCTCAGCAGATACAAAACCTCTTAACATACTGCTTTCATATATGGAGTTATTAAAACTACAGGGAAAGAAATTTCAGCTGTTAAAGTTGTCTGATTCCAATTTCATGCTTTTCCTAGAAAAATGTGTTATAACATCTTCAAATGAAGTTTTTGCTCCCCATATGTTCATGTGGTTGTGACCATCTTGTAGAGCAAGGAAAACCTACCAGTGCCCACATCCACTAAAAAGAATGACTTTCCATTCCCAGTAACAATTGACTGCCAACAATTCTTTGGTTAAGAGTACAGTTTGAAGATCATATCTATAGTCCATGATGGGATTTGGCTGGCTTGATATTATGCGGGCATCAAGAGCTACTGCATGTTCATGAATGTGTTCAACATGTCTTGCTTAGAATAAAGCATTTTACAGCACTCTGCTCCAGCCTCTGGCTCTTACATTTAATCTCCTTTTTCCTTGATGTTTCCTGAGCCTTGGATGAGAAGTATAGATATAGTTTCCCTGTCTAATATCTTAATGAGAATATATCTTGGAATTTTTATAGTCCACTTAATTTAAAACAATTTTGCAGACTGCTAATAACTTCTCAACTCCAGGATTTATATTCATCATTTGATCTACACAACAAACATTGATAAGTTATAATCAATGACTTCAGAAACAAATGATCCATTTAGAAAACAGATATATAAAAAATTAAATATATTATAGAGCTTTGAGAATAAATGCTATTGAAATGGAAGATGTAAGCTAATTCAGAAACATTTGGACTAAGCAACTAAGAATAAAATTTTAGAAAAAAGAATCTTCACCATAAGGAAAGTGTCTAGTCAGTACTTGCTGGCAGAGCATGTATAAGGCTACAAAAGCCATCCGGACCTTACTGACTGTACCTATGCCATCTCCTAGGTCCATCACACATCTTATCACAGTGGTGCCAAATTGCAGTTCCTACTACCAGTAGGCTGAAGCGCAAAGTCATACATTATTATGGAAGACTTACCTTACTATCTTCTTGATACAAAATGTCCTAATAAGTGCAGTAATGCTAATACTTTCATCATATTGAAACCTTTATAAGTAAGATAGATACCCCACCCCTAATCAGTGTTGAGGGCCTTTTCAAGGCTTTATAAGTATGTTTGCAATCATCAAACAACTAAGAATTTATACTGCCATTCCTCTCAAACAGTCCATTAAGTTCCCCTATGTAGGTGAGACGCATACAGCTATTTAAAGATGAAATTATTTCATTCATTCTCTCTGTCTCTGTTTCTCTCTCTCTCTTTCTTCCTCTCTCTTCTTGATTCATTCTTTGAGATGGGGGAGCCTGGAGGCTAGCATTGCCTTTGACTAGGTAAAAGGCACCACAGCAGTGAGTTAATGGAAGGGCCCTGTGTTCCTTTTCCTAGAGATAAGAATAATACTACCTTTTTACCAAGCAGGGCCTTTCTTCAAGGCCCTGAGGAAATGGGAGCTTTTTTCTAAATACCTGACCTTGGGAAAGGTCTTTATAGCTTTATCTCTGTTAAGTTTGAGCCTTAAAAAACAACTTCTGAATTGAATCTTCTTTAGTATCAAAATAAACCTTTTAACTCATAAACACAGCCCACAGAGAGACTGGGGAATATTCTGATCCTTTCATAGTACAATACTGCAGAATGTAACAATTTCTTATATGACTCAATTTATCAACATAGCTTAAGCTTAACAAAATTAGCAAAGACAAGTAGGTTAGACATTCCTTCTCAAGTATGAATAAACCTAAGGTATGGAAAGACATCCTCTAAGCCCAGTGGTTCCCAACCTTCTCAATGCTTCAACCCTTCAGAACTATCCTCCCCATATGCTGGTGACCCCTAACCATAAAATCATTGATAGTTCACACCTGAAATTTTGCAACTGTTATAAATCACAATGCAAACATCCAGCATTCAGGTGGTCCTAGGCTACCCCTGTAGAAGAATCTTTTAACCTCCAAAAGGTGGAGACCCATAGGCTGAGAAGTTTCTCCAAGTTCTTGGCCAGAGTGCTTAGATCATTGTCCTGATGCATTGTAAGATATAAACATCTCAGTTTCTAGTTTTCAGTTTTTGGTGTTAATAGCTGTGACCTTAATTTTTAACCTTTACAGTTATTTAAGTTCAAATATTAAAAATATAAAACATTTTATAAACTTTAAATGCCCCATATCCATATAAATTTAAGTATTTTAAAAGTTTTACCTTAAAAAATATTCAGTTTCTATTTAAATTTTCTGTAAACCTCCAAAATTTCTTCTTAAAAAGAGTTTAAAATCTCTCAACTTGTGCTTCCTACAATATCAAAAATAAAGTACTTTTTTTTTAATTCAAGAAGGAAGATACAGTGCACAACCACAATCCGTATGAGGCAAAACCAAGTACCAACAGCACCAAGAATTCAAAACTCAGTATCTGGGATTCAGGCACAATCCTTTGGGTTTTCTTGAGAAGCTTGGATGACCTCTTTGGCCCCACCCTCATCAGTATATAACATAGCCTGCCTACTAAGTGGCAGCCTGCTCCATTTCACTGTGACTGGCTCTTCTGGTGAATATTGCAAGGTACCAGCACTTCCAAAACTGCTAAGGTTCCCCATTGCAATTGGGTTCTCTTTAGTAACTCTTGCCCTGACATACCTTGACAAGTCTCAGCTGTTCTCCAAAACCCTTCAAAACCAATACTATTGTAAGAAGGCTGCTTGGTTGATGCAGCTGCTCAGCAGCTCCTACCCAAAGTAACCACACAAAACTGTATTAATTAAATCACTGCTTGCCCTATTAGCTCTAGCTTCTTATTGGCTAACTCTTACATCTTAATTTAACCCACCTCCATTAATCTGTTTATTACCATGTGGCTGTAGCTTACCGAGTAAAGTTCTGGAGTCTGTCTCCAATGGGGTTCCATGGCTTCTCTCTGACTCTTCCTTCTTCCTCCCAGCATTTTGTTTAGTTTTTCCTACCTAGCTCTGTTCCCCTATAACTCTGCTATAGGCCCAAAGCAGCTTCTTTATTAACCAATGATATTCACAGCATACAGAGGGAAATCCCACATCACAATACTGCCTGGATGACTCAAATGCTAACAGAAGGTACTTTCTTCTATATGAATGCATGGATGTGCATTTTTAATAAGACATTGTTAGGAGTATTTTCCTAACCAAGCCACTCTGCCAATGCAAAATTATCCCAATTAACCAAATCAGACCAAATTAAAAGATGTTCAGGCCTAATTAGACACCTGCACTCCCAGGTGACCCTGAGGGGAACCGGAAGCTGCCAATGCAACCATTGGAGAGAAAAAGGGAAAACCACATGTTTATTTTCTGGGAGCAGTTTAAATAGCCTGTGGGAGTGGTCTTTACCTTTCCTGAGGAGGGGTCATGGTTTGAGGGGCACAAGGTCCGATGGGATTACAGCCATCAAACAAGCATTGTTTTTAAATCCTATCTTTCATAAACCTGTTTTCAGGACACAGCAGTAAATATACAAAATTCCATCCTAATTCAAAAATTCCTTGAAGATCTGTTTTTGAAACCTTGTTAGGCCCACTCCATGTGGTCCCTTTTAATTGAGACAGTTTTGCAGTCACATGATGACATCCTTCTTCTCCAGCTCTAGCAAAGTTGGCTGCCAGCTATGTGGCTACTTAAATATGATGATGTCATATGACCTTGCCAACCCTAGCAAAAATGGCTATCAGTCATGTGACTGCCTGAAGATGGTGGTGAAGTCACATGACTTCCATCCTCCCCAACCCTAGCAGAGATGGCAACCAGCCATGTACGTGTTGCTTATATTGCAAAATCAAATAATGCCACATGATCCCTTAAAGATTATCTATGCATATATTTTTAATTATCAACTCCTAGTGTTACTAGTTTTAAGTTAACTTTTTTCATAAATTTTAGAGTTTTTAACCATACCAAATAAATTTACAATTCTTGAGATACAGAAAGTTCACATAAACCAAATCTAATATTTTTGGCTGTCATGCTTTTATCTCTTTTTCTCATCAGTGTTGGGCTTTACTAACACAGGACATACACGAAACATTCAAATATGCCTGGGTCTAGAGAAGCGAGAGCCATAACCCAACTCTAGAGCCAATTTTCCAACAAAATAGAACAAACAGCATAAATCAACTTTAATGTTATCTACACCCAAAAGAAATCTGAACTCCTACTAACCCAAATATAGTGACCGGAGAGCTCAGAGATTGATTCTAAGACCTTGCTCTACATGCAGTCATGTGGTGACTTGGAGCTGGCACAGAGACAGCAGAAATATCTGAATCGTTTCTGTCTCAGCTTCATGCGTGCAACAAAACTGACAGACACACCAGTCAACACAGACAGAACTTTCCAGCAAACCAGGGAGATGTGACTTTCTGAAGCACCAAACAAAACTTTCCCACAAGACAAACAAAGATTTCTGAGGGAAACAAACAAAACTTTCCAACCAGAACCAGAATCAGAGGGAAGGGTGACATTCACTATCTTTCCCGGAGGGGATAATATTGGGGTTCCGTTAAAATCCCTCTATATCCCAGGTAGGAATCCCAGAACTAGATTCTCCAGGAACTCTCCAGAGATGCTAGCTGTATTTCTCAGCAGGACAGGTAGCTCTAACAATCTGCAAACTGAAGGCAGCCTCAGAGCCTTGGAAAATCTGAAAATATGTACTTCCTGAAGTGGTCCCTCTGTCCTGAAGTTCTGGAGTGAAGGTCCAGCTTCCCAAATTGAGTGGGTGTTCTGAATCTTGCTGGGCTGCCAGAAAACGTTAATTCCACCAATCAAGAATAAGACCATTAGCACAGTTTAAAGCTAAATTTGAAGCAAGCTTTAATTAAATACTGGCCAGGTGGATGAGCTCTGGCCAGGTCCATTTCTGGGTTTCGAAAATATGGCCCTGAGTCATAGATTACAGCAGCTTAAGTATTTTTTCTGTCAGAACTGACAAGGGGCAAGCACACATGCTGACATATACAGCCTATATTCAATCAGGGGAAAGCATACGTAAATCCTGACATATTTTCATGCCTGTGAACCTCCCTCCTGCACGAGAAAAAGCACACCTGGTGTAGATGAGACAAACAAACTTATTTAGAGCAGTGAAAAACCTGTGGCTTGTTATTTCCCATAAATAATAGTCTCGGCATTTCAGGAACTATCTGTTCTTTGGCAAGGGGCTTGCAGTTCAGAGATATTTTATTTCATGGATCTCTAAGGCATAGCAATTAAAACTTAAAGTGTAACTTTGTCTCTCACATTCACCCAGGTCTACAAACTAAGTTCCAGAACAGCTGGGGCTACAGAGAGAAACGCTGTCTTGAAAACGTCAAACAAAAACAAACAAAAAATCTGTTGTCTTAATATCCCAGTCTGTGAGAGATTTGCACTTTTTTTTCTGGAAATAAATATATTTATGTCTAATTTTATGTTTAATCATTAAAATTGCTAAATGAAAATAAGATAAATTTCTCCACAGCATTAGGAGAGTGAGGGCTTCTGAAAGTCCTAAATCAGTTTACAAAGTGCAGGAAAGAGAGGAGAGAGCTTGAATAGCTTATGACCTGAAAAGCAGAGTAGACTATCTGGAGTGTGCTAAGTGGCAAAAGGATAGGTGAAACTCCAGATTTGTGAGATTATTCTTTACAGAGCACCCAAAACAATAAAAAATACATGTATTTAATAAAATTACAGTTTGAGGAAACAGAATGAAAATGGGCTAAAAGCACAAAAGACATATTTCATAACCTGACCAGGATAGTGGCTACATGGACTTTCTTGTTATAGTTTTCAAACTTAAAATTTATATTGAATTAGTGCTGCTGTTTGTATAGTACATCAGTACAAAATTCATTGAATAAATAATATCATGTACAATATGATGTCAAATATTTGTAAGTAACTATCCATACATGTGAGAAACTAAAAAAGGGAGGGAAATGGAAGCATTGCTTAGGCATGTGTTACCTTTATTTCTTTCTTTTTTCCAGACAGGCTTCTTTGTGTGTCCTTGGCTATCCTGGAACTCACTCTTGTTCTGGCCTCAAATTCAAAGAGATTGACCTGCCTTTGCCTCTTGATCAAAGATGTACACCATCGCTGTCTGTCTTCTTCTGATTTCTATAACTTTATATTTCTTTATTATTGTGTTTATATGTTTTTAATCTGGGATACACACATATCTCTCTTACATTATTCCTATTGTGACATATTTTAATATAAAAGTTTTAATTTTGCTATAAATGTAGTAGATACATATGTAGTTACTAAATGAAAAAAAAGTTACGAGAAATTGCCTACCATTTGTAGAGTGTTTCCAGTAGTAAAATATTATAAGATACTTGGGATTATTTTCCAATATCACACCAGGATGTTATTAAAATAATCTATCTTCAGAGTCTTTCTGTCACTTCAAGGTTCTCTAACTTTGCCTTTAGTATCTATGTTACCATTCATATTTTCCCTCGATTCTTTGCAATCACTTATCTGGCCTCCATTTCTATATCTCTGTGTTATTCAATTCTAGTATACAAATGGAAACAGATACTACATGGTATCCTCTGATTCCTCATCATGGAACTTGATTCTCTGAAGCTTCATTCATGTCATTATTCATATCAGTTATTTGTTTCCTTATGTTGTTGAATAGTATGCAACTATAAGGCTTTACCATGGTCTTAAACCCTCTAGAATGAGAAACACTGGGGTTGTTGATAGCCCTAGCCTGCTATGAAAGTGTCAGCTCCAAACTTTAGCTGCTGGATTTTGTGTGAACACCTCTTAATTTCTGTGTAATAAATGTATCAGGGTGTAATTGGTGACTGAAGTTCCACATTTTTTTTTGTTTAAAACTGTCTAGTGTTTTACAGAGTTGCTGTGAAATTTCGCATTCATATTAACAATACATGAAATCAGTTTGATTTTGTGTTGATATGTAGTATGGTATTACTTAATTTTTTATTTATTTAAAAACTGAGTCACGATAACTCATTGTGGCTTTAATTCCTATTTCACTAAGAGTTTATGATACCAAACACTTCTTCTAATGCTTATTTCCATTTGCATATCTTCTGATGGAATATCCATTTCTGCATTTTGCCCACTTTCTAATTTGATTATATATTGTGTCACTGTTCATTTGGTGACTAATCTATATGTTCCTCTCTCCACTGGAGTGACGCCAGAGGCAGAGTAGAAAAGTCATGACCTTCACACTTGTTCAGTATTAGTAAAATCATCCACACTGATACCAGTGAAGACTTCGAATAGAGGGAGAAATCTGTTACTATTTTCACAACCAGGGTGCTCTGCTTTTCTCTGATTGATATTTCAGACTCTTTTCAAATTTTTTTTTTAAAAATTTGCAGGACTTTTTGCTTAAACGTAGTTCAAGAGGTGGGTACATATACAGTTGCTTCATCTTATTATAGTCACTGAAAATTACCCTAAATTTATTTTTAATTACTTAGAGAGCCATCCTCAAGAAATCTTGAAAGTTACCAAATTTAAGAAGTGGATAAATGAATATATATATATATATATATATAATATTTAATGTACATACACTATTCTTTCCACTTCTTTAATGCAGGTAGTAAAGCAGATCATGGTTCTTGTCCACGGTCATAATCTTCAGCAACAGTCAATCTAGTTCATCATCTCAGACTCGAATAAAGGTGATGCTATGCACTGTGGCTTTCTCTGTTTTCTTTGTTTCTCTAACAATTCAGTAATTGCTGCTATAGACCAGGTAGAGTTTTTTTCTCTTGATTGAATCAGGAACCCAGGAGGTGGTTGCTTTCCATTTACTTTGAGTTCCAGATTCATGAGGTTTCTTTGAAAACACGAGTGATGCTTTCATTGCTGTTGACTGTTCCACGACCTTGAGGAATAAGCCATTCATCAGTAATAATCCATTGGTTCAGGTTACTACTTATATTTCCACCTTCGTAATGTCATCCCCTGTATCACTGTATCAAAACCCTTCTCTTCCTACATTCTTTCTCTGACAGTTAAAGTGAAACTAACTAACCTAGAACAACCGAATTCCCACCAGTGATCAGTTCATTTGTCACATTTCATTGTTTCCTTCACATCTCACAGATGGTGAGGCAGCAGACTGCTGGTGGCAGGCATTCAGTTTGATAGGACCTTCCCAGTTTTTGGTTGATTTCACTATTCTGGTAATAAAGGAAAACCTTCCGGTCACAGAGCCTATTTAATTGCTATATTTTATCCTGTTTGTGATTTAACACACTTTCCCAAGTAACTGGCTGATCATCCAGTTTTCATTATATTTTTAAAAACGTTGCTCATAAATTTTTTTTTCTGGACAAGTTCTTTCTTTGATCAATAATTTCTAATCATCATCTTTCTTATTCTATTTTTTTTTCCTCTTCAAGATATTAGCTCTGCACTCGGGAATAAAATGTCTGGAAAGGCAAACCGAAATGATGTAAGCCAACTGCACAAAAATAGTGGGGAGTGCTCGAAGACACAGCCAATTGGAGAATGTATGATCCTGCCCAAAAAATACACCGGACACTCATTTCTATTGCATCAGGCTCTACGAATTTAAAAGAGAAGCCTGAAATTTGTGTTTCTAAAGATTAGCAACTAATTAAAAATTTAAAACGAAGTGTCTGTGAGCCAGTATTATTCAGAACAACTAACATAGTTCTGAAGGACAAATCTGTCTCTTCAGTGCCCAATTTAGGACTTCTATGATCTCTTTAATAATTTCTCCTTTAGTGTTACAAAGATATCCACCAAATACGACTCTTGTGATTCATAATAATATTCCTTAGGTGGCCAGGGGGATCAGAGCAATTTAAGGTCTACCTATGGAGGAATCACGTCTCCTGTACTTTTTCAACTCCATCTGGCAAACAGTTCCCCTCTGACTCAAAGAACCATCATCTAGCTGACTGCTGGCAATTGAGCTGGGCTCCCCCAAAGAACACAACACAGGTATCAGTCCAAATCACTCTGTCCTGGGGATGGGCCTGTCTGCACTGAAAAGTTTATGATGCCACAAGCTGGTGTATAGCTGTGCCGCTGCCTCTGCAGTGGCAGCCGAGTGCATCTGTCACGCAGGCTCTGCAGACATCAATACAATTGTTATCTTAGGTGCTGGGATTTTATTTTCCACAATCCTTTATTTACTTCATTGAGCAGTATTGAATTTTCTTCTGCCTGAGTTGGACAGTGGGAGTAAATCATGAGCAGGTGTTTGAAATTGTCCTCCAGATGATTGCTTGCTTCTATTTCTGCTGGTTTTTTTTTTTTTCTCTGCAGTACCGTTTTGGATTTTCAATTTCAGTGGTCAGCTCTGTGTTCCTCTTCACTGTGGAAGTTTAAACAAGTCTCTGAGGCATGACTTCCTATTTATTCCTTGTTTCTCATGTGTCAGAACTAGATGGTCCACACCTGTGGAAACCACAGACCTTTTCACAAGACTTTTCAGCATCATCTTGGAGAATGGTCTAGTCTTATGAAGGAAGGAAATGGAGGAAGTATTTTGTTCATATTAAAAGAAATTTGGGCAAGTTTCCCTTATGCTTTATGCCTTATGAGATTTTTTTCTACTAAATTCATAATGAAATAATTTTTTAATACACCTACATTTTCTCTCTCACTGTCACTGAAACTGAAAAGTACCCCATATTTATAGTCATTTATTCTAATACTCATACTTTTTTGGATCACTAATTAAGGGTACAGACATAATTTAAGATTTATTACTCTTAGTAGCACTGATACTGCTATTATTTTTAATAATGTTTCTAATGGTTAATCTTGATTTCAACTTGAAATGATTTAGATTCCCCAAAGGCAAGCCTCTGGGTACACCTGAGGGATTATCTTAGATTAGATTTATTTCTGGTTGACTTTTCAAGAGTTTTTTTCCTCAGTTACACTATCAGAAGTTCATAGACCCATTCTAAAGCTGCGTGGCATCTTGCAGTGGCTCTAATATAAGGAGGCGCAAGGGGAAAGCTTTGACTATTTATTCCTGCTTGCCTTTGTGCTATTTTGTGTTTACTTACCGTGCTACTAATTCTGCGCCTGCTGTCCATTGCTGACATCAGAACCCAATTTCTTCAGCATCCCAATATGGATTGAAGACCAGTGGCTCTCCAGGAATTCTCCTAGCCTGGAACATCTGATTGGACCAAAGATACTGAGAGGGTACACTGTAGTGTTCAGTCTCTGCTCTGTGAATCAGCAAGTGAGGACTGCCCAAATAGTATTCGCCAAGTACTAGTATTCAATACTAATGTGATACCCTCAATTAATTATACTAATAAATATTAACTAATACAATTATTTTTGTTAGTTCCTCGATTAACTTTAAATCTAAAAGGTAAGAATTTATACCTGCCTCAGGAGCCATTATTTTCTCAGAAGGAATAGAAAAATATATGTTTTTATCTCAACCTATTGCCGTTCCATATGAACACTCAAACTTTAATTTCACACCCTCCATTTATATTTAGAATCTGTCTGCCAAAGACTATCTGATGGCTGCACAGATCAAAAAACCCTCCTGTCCCTTGGACAGTCAATATTTATTGACAAATTTTATGTTCCCGCTTGCAGGTGTTTTTTATTCTTTTCATATCTGAGTATATGTGGAGAATATAATTGGCCTAATGATATATACAGTTTACTTTTGAATGAGTAGATCTGTAAGCAAAGTTTCCTGTTTTTTGTACTGGGAATATGAGATCTCTAAATTTAAACTGCTAACTACTCACTCAACAATTTCTAAGGGATATGATAGCACTGGGGAACACTCATACATGTTTCATGTGTCTGTAATAATATAAATAATAAGAGATATTTATTTAATACCTCTTATTAGGTTGCCAGGGCTGTACAGACAACAACCCACATACTAAGAGGCTGTAATTGGGTCATTCTTCTAGAGGTTAGGAGTTGAGAGATCCTGTCCCCCCCCCTTTTCTATTATTATTTATTTTTCAAAACAATCTTTTCTCATTTTACATACCAATCCCAGTTTCCTCTTTCTCCTACTTCTCCCACCTTCCACCAACCCCATCCCCACCCCATCCGCTCCTCAGAGAGGGTAAGGCTTCCCGCGGGGAAGCCAACAAAGTCTAGCACACCACGTTGAGACAATACCATGGTGCCATCCACTATATCTAGACTGCGTATAGCATCCCTCCAAAGAGAATGGGCTGCAAAAAGCCATTTCAAGCACTAGGGATAAATTCTGGCCACACACCCCTCAGATTGTTCCAGCCACACAACTGTCATCCACATTCGAAGAGTCTAATTTGATCCTATGTAGGTTCTCCAGTTGTCAGTCTGGAATCAGTGAGCTCCCACTAGCTCAGGTCAGGTGTTTCTTGGAATGAGATTGTATCTTTTGTGAGCAATAGGAAAAGGGTAAGTTTCTACTTTGGTGCCTTCCCTGTATATGTATCTGTCTCTAGTTCAAATTTCTTCTTTCTTTGAGGAATTTTTCATAATGGATCTGATTCTTTTTTTTTTTTATTTGTTTCCTATACAAAATTTATTCAGCCTTCAAGATTACATTTAGTGTTCTCAGGAACACGGACAAACCATTTTAGCCTTCACTGTTCTCTTCTCTCTGATCTCTGGTCACAACAATCTAAGTCCTTTTAATTATGGTACATATAGAACAAAGTTCCCTAAAGCATCATATAAGTGTAGCCATATTTTCTCAGTGAGGACTAGGACTTCTAGCAGGGCCAATCAAACCAAGGTCTCCTAACTCCAAGTTTATACTGTTCTTTTCATTGAGTTCTTGTATTATTTGTGAATTCCACGTCTTAAGAAGTGCTGATGAATAATAGCACTGTTTATGGAAAGTATAGTTTAGGCCCTTTTTTACTGTTTCCTGTTTTTTTATTATTATTCTTATTTTATTATTTTAAAAAAATACCAATTCAAATTCCTACTCCCTTCCCTCCTCCTACTCCCTCCCTACACTCTCCTACCCCTCCCCCTCCAATCCTAAGAAAGGACAAGGCCCCCTGCCCTGGTGCAAGTCCAAGGCCCTCCCTACTACATCTAGGTTGAGCAAAGTATACATAACGGATCAGATTCTATTATATTAAAGTTAATTACTTCTGTAAAGCTCTTGAAGCACAGATGATGGAATTTAAGCTATGTTTATTAAACAATTAGAAATAATTTTGACAATGAATGTTACACATTTTTACTCTGGTTGTTTAGGGCAAAGTAACATGTAGTGTAGATAATGTGAAACAGCTGTGTAACCCAGGGCTGAAGCTGTGAAGAAGCTTCATTCTTACTGTGCTTCAAAAATGAACTCAATCGTATACATTTGAATGATCTGAAAATATTTAAGACTTTAAGAATAGTAGAAGATTAATAAAAAGTAAAGCTTAACATAGTGAAAATTAAATTTGAGTGAGCATGGGAAAAAGACAGCTAAGGTAGGAGGTATGCTTGAGGTCACAAAAAATGTTTAAATAAAAACACAAGGTATGTTTATGAGGAATGAAGGGGTGGGGACAATGAGGGATGTGTTGTCAGCCTTGAAGAAGATGTTCTTACCTGGGCTATTTCTTCATCACTACCTTACCTTTTGCTCTGTAAAGAGAATGTGATCGTATCTCTTGTGTGGTTCCCACGAGTACCTTCCTGAAATAAATTCATAGTCATGAAGTCATTTTTAAATTAGTCTCTCAAAATATATTTAGTCATCTAACAGCTGCTCTGCAGTATATACCATGTTCCGAGAAAATAATCAGAAGGAACACAGCTGTATACAGCAAACAAAGAAAATATAGGGGAAAAAATTCAAGTTTTTTTTTATCTTAGTGGATATCAAGCATTATGTCAGGTTTTAGATATATGACGGTTAGCAGTAAAAGCGATATGTTCATTAAGATTAGAAAAAGAATGGCCATGGGTCATTAAAAAGTCCTTCATTGCTAATTAGATAATTAAATGTTTTCCTTTTCCCCAAATTCCTGAGATTATTACATATGGCTCCTCTCAGACCAAGCATTCAATAAAACAAAAATTTTATGTATAAATGATTGAGTCCAGAGCCATGGTTAAAGTATAAACGCTGTCTTTTTTCTTTCTCCTTTAGTAGGCGGGGTCTTGGGTTCCTTTTGCTGCACAGATGTGTTATTCAAAGACAAATCAGAGACTTGAGAAATGCTAATGCTTCTGGAAACAATGTGTATGTCTCTGGAATATTCACTTCACTGAGAATTCTGCTGAGAAGCTTGCATACTAGCTGGTGAGGATTCGCAATGACTGCAACTGAGCTTGCTTCCAGATGCCCTGCTTGAATGAAGTTACCTAGAATGAGCTTGAAGATTTGCTTATAGCTTTTTGTGTTTATTTGATGATTCATCTCTTCTTGTGCCTTACAGATACATATTTTATATAAAAAGAACTAATTTGAAGACATGACTGTCTAGGATATTGTTGTGGCTTGTTCTCGAAGACAAGTCATTATTGGGATACCAAACTACCATTGAGCATGGAAAGCAGCATTTATCTCCAGCATTTGCAAATCATCTATGAAACAGTACGTTTTGTAGTTTAGAAAGTTTTTCAATTATGAATATGTCAGGAATTTCACTATTACACTTACAAATTTTATTTCTACAACTTTATCAAACTAAAGATAAAACATATTTTAAAAGAACAATTCTTTCATGGTCAGCATTAAAACTGTCACCTATTAATTTCTATTTTTATTAATGTGTGTTTGTGTGTGCCTGTGTGTGTAGGTGCCCAAGGAGGCCAGAGGAATGTATAGGATTCCATGGATGTGGAGTTACAGGTTATTGTGAGGCTACCTGAGGTGAATATTGGCAACTGAACTCACACCTTCTTTATGAACAAAACACTCCCTAAATTACTGAGACTCTGTATTATAATTTTAATTTACTTATTTTTAAATTTATATTTGATATGCTTTTGAGCTAAGTATGCATCCAGGTAAAATTTTTATATACATATGAATATATAAGATTTATTCTTATTTAATGACTTAAAACACATTTTTTTTTGTATTTTCCTGAAATAGATGTGGTACCCAAGCTTGTATCATTAAAGGTTTTGCTTTACACTTTTGCATAAGGCTGGCTGGTGAGTTCTATAAATAAATTTTTCCTCTGTATATCTTTGTCCACTAAATTTAAAGTTAGACCAACATAGGTCTGATCAAAGAACTCTCTTTAATTGCAGATATATTTTCTCCTGTGCTCTAGAATTATTCCCTTTTGGGAGGGCATGTAAATATTTTGTTTAGAATAGAGGCTTCAAATACTAGTGATTTCATGATTAGTCTCTTTCACAGTGTGTGTTAAAATGCCACCGGATAGAAGCGGTATAAGATATACATTTTACTCATCATTTTATAAAATATAAACCTTTGTGTTATGGACAGAAGTACTGTCTACCTCTTTATTTAAATAGAGAGATAGAAAGGTAACTTTAAAATAGGGCTGTGCACTTTTCACTGTCCTCTTGTCAGTCGTCTTGCAGGCAGACCTGCCATTGCAAGGATACTATTATGTAAGTCCTAGTTATAATGAACAAGCATTGCAGAGACTACTGCAATTTGTGTTTTTTTTTTTTAAGATAAAAGCTAACTATGTTTCTGTAACTCTTTTCTGCGACTGTTTGTTTTGTCCTGATCAAATTTCCTCATAATTATTGACTGCAGGATTTAGAGAGACAGTAACTGAGGGTTCTGCATGGGTTGATAGGTAGTAATTACTGGACTTGCAATGTTGTATGCAAGACGTTTTTATTTTTTGTCAGTTACTTCACGGTAAATCACCTTGCAATCTTCATGGCTCTCTAGGCTGCAAGGGCATCAAACTGTAACCCAAACCCTAACCCTAACCCTAACCCTAAGTCTAATCTTACAGCCAGAAGATGGGATGAGCCAAGTATAGAACTTGAGAGAGCTCTGAACCTATTAAATTCACCCTTCTGGAAAGGAAAACATCCTGGTACAAGAAAGGGAGACATGATGAGTTTGACCATGATCATTTTTCGGATGAGCTTGGACTTGCTACTTATTAACACGGCTTGTGATGTGGTTTGCTATTGTTGTAGTTTTTTTCTAACCAGACAAGTAAAACTCTGCTTGTTTGGGTCTCTGTAATGACGGGTTGGTATAGAGATTTATTACTGAACAACTAGATATTTATAGAAGTTCTGCACTGTGCATGTCATGTGTGAGTGTTCTAGGTTACATGTCAGGAACTAATACTATGGGGATTATAGTAATGGCAGGAAATCTAGGGTTGCAGCTATTACTATTTAGATGAAATGGGCTAGATGTTTAGTTTATATGGTGCAATTTTGCTGCAGGCAGAAGATTGAGAGGATGTGGAATGAGGGGAACACTCCTCCATTGCTGGTGCAAACTTGTACAGCCACTTTGGAAATCAACATGTCAGTTTCATATAAAATTGGGAATCAATATACCTCAAGACCCAGCAATACCACTCTTGGGCATATATCCAAGGGATACACACTCTTACCACAAGGATATTTTTTCAACTATGTTCATAGCAGTATTATTTGTAATAGCCAGAACCTGGAAACAACCTAGATGCCCTTCAACCGAAGAACAGATAAAGAAATGCCGCTGGGTGGTGGTGGCGCACGCCTTTAATTCCAGCACTCGGGAGGCAGAGGCAGGCAGATCTCTCTGAGTTCTAGGCCAGCCTGGTCTACAAGAGCTAGTGCCAGGACAGGCTCCAAAGCTACAGAGAAACCCTGTCTCAGAAAACTCAAAAAAAAAAAAGTGACACATTTATACAATGGAGTACTACTCAGAGGTGAAAAACAATGACACCTTGAAATTTTCAGGCAAATGAATGGGACTAGAAAAAGCCATGCTGAGTGTGGTAACCCAGACCCAGAAAGACAAACATGGTATGTACTCACTCATAAGTGGATATTAGATGTAAAGCCAACGAAAACAAGCCTATAGTCCAGAACCCTAAGAGAGACATATGTGGATTCCTCTGGGAAGAGAAATAGACAAGATTTCTTGAGAGAATTGGGAATGTGGGGTAAAGAGGGAGGGTATAAAGGGAGTGAGGAGGTAGAACGGAAGAGGGAAGGAGAGCATGAGGGAACAGGATGGTCAATTTGGGGGAGAAGCAGAGAGGGAGAATACGGAAAGAGATATCTTGATTGAGAGAGCCATTGTGGGGTTAGGGAGAAAACTAGCACTAGGGAGGTTCCCAGGAATCCACATAGATGACCTCAGGTAAGACTCTAAGCATTACTGGAGAGGGTTACTGAATTAGCCTTCTCCTGTAATCAAATTGATGACTATCTTAATTTCCATCATAGGACCTTCATCCAGTAACTGATAGAAGAAAACGCAGAAGTCCACAGCAAAGCACTGGGCTGAGCTTCCAGAGTCCAGTTGAAGAGAGGGAAAAGTGATAGTATGAGCAAAGGGGTCAAGACCATGATGGGGATACCCACAGAAACAGCTAACCTGAGGTAGTGAAAGCTCACTGACTCTGGACAAATATCTGGGGAACCGACATAGGACCAAACTTGGCCCATTGAATGTGCGTGACAGTTGTGTTGCTTGGGTATTTTGTGGGGCCACTGGTAGTGGGACCAGAATTTATCCCTAGTGCTTGAACTAGCTTTTTGGAGCTCATTCCCTATACCTTGCTCAGCCTAGATAGGGGGGAGGGCATTGAACCTGCCTCATGGTGATGTGACACTTTGTTGATTACCTATGGGAGGCCATAGTTGGGGATGGGGGTGGCGTGTGGGGTGGAGATAAGGTGGGCCAAGTGGGAGTGGGAGATGGAGTAGGAAATGAGATTGACATGTAAAACAAAAAAAAGATTGTTTTTGTAGGAGGCCACTTGTTCATTTTCCAGCTGCCCAGACTCCCGAAATAACCACACAGAAACTGTATTAATTAAATCACTGCTTGGCCTATTAGCTCTGACTCTTTCTTGGTTAACTTTGCATATTAATTTAACCCATTTCCATTATTTTATATTTTATCATGAGGATTGTGGCCTTCTGGCAAGGTTCCATACGCCTGTTTCCACCCATTACTCCATGGCTTCTCTGTGACTCCATCTCCTTTTTCCCAACATTCAGTTGTTTTCCCTGCCTAGATCTATTTTACCCTCTAATGGGCTCAAGACAGTTTCTTTATTAACCAATGGTATTCACAGCATACAAAGGGAATTCCACATCACCTCCACTTTCTGTTTAAATTACAAGAAAGGTTTACTTTTAACATTAGTAAAATTACATATAACAAAGTTTTGATTTAAAATACCATAAACTTTAGGACCATTCTCCTGAATTGTTTTATTTAAAAATGTATAGGGTTACTGAAAAAATATATGTTCATAAGACATGTGATCTCAGTTTTAAAAACTTTTTTTTTTGCATCTTTATGTCTCTTTGGCCTCCTTGTATTTGGTGTCAAAGTAGACACTGGGAAGATGCTCAGTTAGGAGTTATACATTTGGCATTTGCATATCTATTTCAAATAGAGGTATATATAATTATAATGCATTTAGTAAATTATGCATATATTGATGCTTTAATCCTAGTATAGCTTTCTAAATATTATCACCAACCATGTCATGATGAATAGAAGGTAAGAGTAACAAAGATTTACTGTAGTGGGTTTGTGATTCCTCATGCCAGCCATGTCCTGAGCATAAAAAATATCCTTAGCTGTAGAGAAAGAATATTTAAAATGTATAGAAGCAGAAACTCTTGTATTAAAAATTTTGGAAAATCTATTGTAAACATATGAGAAAACTTAAGAGAGTATTCTCAAAATTTAAAAATATACTAACCGATTGTAATACTAAAACAAGAAATGGAAACATTTCTAAGCTATAGCTTATTGAATACATTTTTTCTTGTATATATTGGAGATATGTAGTCTTTTATAAACTGTGTGTGTGTGTGTGTAAATGTATGGTGTACAAAAGACTAAGGTATTACTGAAGTATATCTGAGAGTTAATAATCATCTTTCCAATTTTTTGATATTTTTGACAGATTCTTTTAAAACAATTTCTAATGAAATAAGTTGATTCATTCAAAATAATCCCTTGTCACTTTATTTTGAACTTATAATTTAACTTCTTTGAAAGAGAATTATGGCAAAAGTCCTTTGTACTAGGGTGTGACCCATTCTTTCTGGAAGATCAAAATGATCATCTGTATTTTTATTCCAGTAACTTACATTTATTCAAATGCCATCTAATAGATGAGCTTTATACACTGAAATGTTATTTATTTTACAGATGAAATCAATCATAGAGAAGAGAAAAAATTTGAATATCATGTAGAAAATGATATCCATATAAGGAAAAAATAGTTATCTCTGTATTCATTCTCTTGGATGTCAAATTTATTTCATTTAAAAATACAACTTTGATATGCAACAAATCTCTCATTGACATACAATGACATGTAAATTATCTGATATATGAAGACTTTCTAGATGAGCAAATATTATTTTATTGTGAATTTAATACTTTTAAATAAAATGCTTGGAAAATATTTTCAGTTCTGAAATCATGAACACATTGAGTCTTTGTAAAACATTTGCTTGTGAAAATATTTTTGTAACACTAAATATATCTTATCATTTTTTTGAAAGTAGAGTATTGCTATTCATTGCTGACTGTATTATATGTTTTAGAGCTTCTCTTTGAGGACCAAGATGCAAGCATTATAGTATTTTCATCTGGATGGTCAAGGATGACAGTCAAAGCCTTTCTGTAGAAAAAAGTGATTTATAGCCAGTTTAGGAAAGAAAATGACCAATCCAGGTAGACAAGACTTGATTTATTGATAAAGTTCATATCTCCCTCCTCCAAAGGACATTCACAAACTTGGTTTCAGAAATAAAGAAATTATGAATTACAAAGGTTCACTTTTAAATGTCAAAATTACAGATTATGTTTTTTGATAAATTATCAGTTAATAAATGTTCCAGTGGAATCTGGTATCAATTAATTTAACACTTCATATAAGAAATTATAATAAAACATTTATTTTCAAGTCTTACATATATTATTTAAAATAGATACAAAGTTGAGTTGGTAATTTTTAAATTTTAATGCTAGTTAATTCAGGCTATGTGAAACAAAATACCTTAGTGGAAAAAGGATGGTGGCTGACTGTTCTGAATAAATATGACTTTTAAAGCAGCCCACCCATATGTATTTAGCTACTCGGTTGGTCAAATGTTGAATATAATTATCTTAAAAGGAAAGCAGTTGTATTTGTTGGGCAAATAAAATAATATTTGAGACTGTTATTATTATACTACTTAGATAAGACTCAAAGAGTTCATTGTTTACAAATCTAACATTGCACAAATTCATAAACATTTGCTTAGTTTCCATCTTTAATGTTTGTTGGAATTTCTGAAGCATACTGAAGACAATGAGAGAAGATAAAGTAGAGAAATAATTGTACATAAAGTTATTTACTGGGTGGATGTTAAAAATATTTTTCCATACATACGTTCCTGTTCAAAAATATAAACTTTCTTGTTTTCCATATATACAATTATTCTGTGAAATCTGGGCTCTAAAAAGAAAATATCTGAGGTATAGCACTGAATTAAGCATTAAAATGCATGATCCTTTAGGCTGAAATTCAACAAGTTCCTATCAGCAGAGAAGAGCTGATTGGCATGCGCTCCTGAAAGCCTGGATTTGGCGCCATGTGTAATTTGTTAGTGCCATCAAATAACTGAACTCTCCAACACCAACATACACAAAGGCATTTTATTATTAATCAGAGAAAGGGAATGGGGTCATCAGAAATTACAAGTGTCATCGTTATAACACTATATTTTATTGTTACCACAGTTCCACAATTGTCATTAGCACTAGGTGGGATTGAGAGTCATGCGCAAGTCTTGGAAATGGACACATGAATGACAGCATAGAACTGTACATAAAATAATTACAGTTTATTAAACACACTTTCACTATATCTTTGATGGATGGGAATGAGCACCATGTGTTTTTACGAATATATATTTTCTCTCTCTCTCTTTTTTTTTCTACAGCACCAAAGAAATCCAAATAGGAAAAGGAGAGATGATGGTTGATATCAAGAATCAGGCCTGTTGCCATCTCAGCCACACTATCTTATACTGGTATGACTACCAGAACTTCTTCCCTCTGACTTTGCCTCCAACAGGTGTCGGTGATTCCTAAACACGTGTTCTCTACTGTCCTTATTGCAAACTTGCATGTGGCATGAAATGGGTTGGTGGCAGGTACCAAGGTACTTTCTCTGTTGGTTTCATATAGTCTTCATCCAAATCTTAGCCAAGGAAGCAAACTGGACCGACTTCAAATCCAAACTTCTGATTCTGATCACCAAAATCATTGATCATTACATCAATGATGGGTACCTGATCAATTTTTGGAGTATTAATCTCAATCACAGTCTTTTCATAGCCTTTTCTGGACTGTAAAAAATGAGCAGAAAATAAAAGTTATGTCATCACTTCTTATTATTAAGATCCACGCTATTTTCTTTGTTAACTATCTAATCTGAGCTAAGACAATGAGAGAAGGGAGAGCCCCGATAACTATGTAAGAGTTCATTCGTTATCACTGATGTCACATGATGTTTTCAATTTCGTTGACAATTATACTTGTTATTTTATTTCAACTACTTGATTATTCACAGTTCAAAGGGTCTGGATTAGAACATATAATTCAATATGAAATGTTTATACTCAATCTTACATGAACAAGAAAATCGTTACTACATTAGATATACAGGGGCAGAAACAATTATTTTATGAGAAATCAGAATGAAGTGTGTCAGAACATGACCCAAGAATGGAGCTGTGTGAGGGTGATTCTGAGAGTTTGTGAAAAAAAAAAAAAAAACTCCAAGAAAACGAGACAAGAGTCTTGTGACCTCTGTCCCTCCTATACGTGGGTTTGCTCTTGGAATGCGCATTTGTGTGCCTTCCCAGCTGTAGGACATCGGAGTGAGTGTGCCTTAAATTATACATTGCTTTGGTTATTCAAAAATGTTTCTAAGCATATCCTGTCCTTGAGTTTCTTTGCAGACTGAACTCATGTGAACTTGATCATTTGATGTTGCTTAACCTTCAGAATATAAATTATCGGATGCTCTAAATAAAATTGGGTGCTGCTTGAGACCTTAGTTTGCCTCATTTTTAGGCTCCATTCTCCCAGGATAATACGACCAATTAGAGTGTTCACAAATCAGTAAGGTAACAGTCAAAACATTTCTGGTACTGTATTTTAATTTTATAAACCTAGCAGTGAAATACCCTGGGGAGTTTTATAGCTTTGCTCATGCACTTATTTTCTCTTTTTTGTTCCTCTTGGACCAGACTCACTTGGCTAAAATCATTAACTTTGTTGCTTGCAGTTGAGACGTCTCTAGTCATTAACACTAAGCTGAAGCATTAGCTAGGATATGGAATTCCCATGTGCTAAAATAATGTTTCATCAGAGAGGAGTGAAAATTAGCAGCTCTAAAGCTAGTATATTGATCTTTCCAAATGACAGGCATGAAAAGTCATCTGTTTTATAAATGACACAATGGCATTTATGCCCTCTGTCATTTTAAAATCATGGACTTTGAGAGTAACTATGTTGTTTTATTTTTTTGTTTGAGTGACTCCTGGCAATATTTTTCAGATACTGGAAGTAGACAAAATAACACATGAACTAATATTATCTTCTATTATATCTTCAGAATGAGATGTTTAGGTGTATATTCCAGACTATTGGTGTGTATGTGTGTATAGAGTGTGTGTACAGCATGTGTGCACATGTGTGATTATCCATGTTCCTTAGTGGTTTCTAATATGATTTATCTTGATATGCCACTGATAAGCACAAAACCTTAATAACAATTGGTACCCATTTTAAGAGAGACATCTGGTTTTGAGCCATAGCAAGAATGTCCACACTGCCTCTTATGTCCACCCAGGAGCAAAGGCAGACGCAGACTGAGACTGAACTCACCGCACAGCCATCATACAACGCTTTGATGTGTGGGTTGTTCTCATAGGACATCTCCTCATCATTGGATCCCAGAAACCGAAGTGCTTTATCATAACTTGCCGATGACATGTCATACCACGCAATTGACTGATGGCAGTTGTAGGTGAAATTTTGTCGGGCAGAGGCAGTCAGAAGTCTCAGGAATGTCATTTGCACCATATTAATGGAATTGCCTTCCACATCTAAATATGAGAGCTGGGAAGAAAAGAATAAAAAGGCACATGTGGACTTTTCTTCTTTCTTGATATAAAGAATTCAATAATGGCTGTGAATGTTACTGGCAGGGCTTGGTGATACTCAGTGGAATATTATCATTTTATGAAGCAATATGACTTGCCCCAGAGTGAGAGTCTTTGCTAACAGCCCTGTTACCATCCCGATACCTCAGTTACTACAATACTGTTAAGATTTATAACAGATTCACTTTGTCTCTCTGTTTTCGTTTTCTGATCAGTCAGTACTGTAAGAAAACAAATGTTTTATCTCCAAGAGATATTTCAACATAACTATGCATCCTTTAACTCTAAGACAGTAGTAAAACAAAAATTGAGAAATTTTGGTGTGAAATAAAGGGTGGTTTTTAAACTATTTGATTTTCAGAAATTTTATAATATATCTACTTAACTGTATCTTTAACCATGCCCTGGTCTTCTATGAAGCTTTTGTTTTTTAGAATAGATGTGAATTTATCCATCTTCAGATAATTTATAGCTTTATTTTGTCAACATCATCAAGCATAATGACCCAGAAAATTTTAGGCAATATTGCATCAATAATTTCATTTTAAAGAAGAAAGATATTCTTAGCTACAAATTATTATGGTGTAACATCTTTATAAATTATTTTATTTGGCATCACTGAAATATCTGTGTTCTCAAAATGCATATAGTCTAATATTTAAACCCATTCAGATTATAGACTGAGACCATGCAAGTCTGTAGTATCCCCCCTTAAAATTCAGTACTTAACCCTACTAATTAACAAACTAGATGATATTCTTATGAGGTTGAAAATGGATTTGAGATGTGCTCTATACATTGTAAAATAAATTTAAATATAATTAACACACACAATTCTAGATATGTGCATTGCACCTCATACAGATGAAAATACACCATGAATATTTAGCATGTAGCTTGAAGGCTTACAAGGAAATTTTAAGACAGGTGAAAGACTACACAAGTCATTACTTAATATGTATGGGTGTGTGTACAAGTTAAGGAAATTAAATGTATAAATCATTACCAGTGGCAAGTAATACCATTTAAAATATTACATTAATAAGTAATTAATTACCAAGATTAGTGAGAAATTGAGAAATTCCTAATAAATTAAAATTTATATTTTAACAGCTTTTAATATAATTTTAGTTAGGGCCTTAATCTTACATTATCTCTAACAATTATTGTCGAATTTTTAATCATATAATAATATTTAAGTAAAAATGAACTTCATACAAATGAACGGTCATTTGGTTTACAACATACCTGAAACTATCAATAAGGGGAAAATCCCAATTTCCATAAGTTCTTAGGGAAACGAGGAATAAAGAATAACTGGCTTTCAAGCAGACACAAATTAAAATGGGTAAAATCAAAGATAGTAACTAGGTGCTGGGTTTTGACTCTTGCTATTTTTAGAAAAAATAGTCTATCATGTTAAACTGAATTTTTCATTTGATCATCCTTTTTGTGTGGAAATATTTTTGGATTATTTTGAATCAAATCTTTAGACTTTAAGATACTACTGATGACTAAGACCTCCCAGACTGGCAAATGAGGAACCGTACTGCAAGCATCACTTGTGCTTTGGCATTGAACTTCTGAGGATGAATAATTGGAGTTTCACCTAAGGAGTTTGAGCTTTTGTTGCATGTGGAAGAACAACCTACCAGTTTTCCCCTCTTAAATTCACTGTACCAGCTTCCTGGTTTCTCCTTTGGCCATGATGAGATTCTTACCTGTTTGAAAGAATGAGAAAAATTGAGGAAAAGCTTTGTATACATATGTATCAGATTATTGTACTAAGATTAGGAGGCTAAAACATGTTCCAAATCCTATAGGCCTTATATTACACAAAATGGGATCTACGCAAACTTCAAACTAGATGAAAGAAATAGAATGAAGACTGGGTCATTGCTTCCTGATATATTTTCTGCCGAAAAATAAAGGGAGAGATTAACTCAAAAAGAATGTTACAGGATATTAAAGAACAGAAATTATGTAAGCAATATCTTACGTATTGTGTAAGCAAGACTTCTTATGTCTTCTCCTAGGGAAGATCCTGTCCCATCAAACAACCCTCAAATCATAGACTTTTCTTCTCAAAAGACTTCCCACACATAAAGTTGGACAACTTATCTGAAGTAGTTTTCAACCATCTGACTGCCCACAGTGCTTACTAAGAAGATGATATTTATTGTCCTACTTAAACAGTACCAGTGAAATATAATTATGTAAGTTGAGTACACTTCTTCATAATGAATATCTAACTGCCTGTATCTTAAGAGATATACCTCAAGTGTCCATAACTGTGAGGTAAAGTCAAGAAATTTCTTTGGTAAGACTAAGTATTCAAAATAGACATAAAGTTGGCATATGTTCACTTAAAGAAGAGATTAATATTTTACAAAATATTGCACTTTGAGCATAATACGCAGCTGCAAGTTCTATCATGTAATAATTGGGCAGAGAATACCATGCACACTCTAAGAACTGAGATTCAGCTGTGCTGTGTCATGGAAAGCCATAGAATTCTTTGAGAGCAAGCAGGTGCTTAAAGAATACATCTGGATAGAAAATAAAGGAAAGAAGGGTCTGTAAATCGTGTGCATCAGTTTGGTGCCTTATTCATATTTATGCAAATGAAATGTTCTAATTACCCTGAAAGAAAAGCAGATAAATGAAAATACTACAGTATAATTTTCCTGTTTATTTCAATATTGCAAAAACATGGCAGGAACTGTCAACATCCACCACCAAACAGATTGGTACTTACTCCCTCAGATTTTTTGTCAGGATAGATGCATGTCTCACCGCCAGCTGTGAAATTACAGTAAACTTTGAAGGAATCTCCCGAACAGCCTTGGTTAGGATCAATCCAATATTCACCTAGAGGTTAAAGCAATAACATCTCATATATAAAGCCAACAGTATCAAACTGAAAATGCATTAGATATGAAATTTCATGCTTTGATTTTGCTATATATCAGCGTATACTTGGGTAGAGTTATTTCATGTCACTTTTGCTTCAATTATTTGTAAAGAGCCTAAACAATCATTCTGGAATAATCATTTTAATTATTAGCCTCACTGTCTGTTTAGGATTCAGTTTACATGTCACCCTTTCAACATTATGTTTATCCATTCATATTAAATCTTCATTCAAATTAGAATCAGGTGCACTTGAGCCCACATCACACATGTAGCATCATATTTTAGTAATCTCAGATTTGTAATCAACATGTTTTCATGTCTAACAAAAGAAGTTGATTGATCTACATTGCACTGAGAATTGTAACATTATTTTATAGCAAAATTTCTTATAGTAAATACAATTTCTCTTTGAACAGCATCCTATAACAAACTTCCTTCTGCTATTAAAGCCATTATTGAAATGTTGTAGAGAAAACAATTATGTTAATGACTATTATTTGGTGTTCTGTGAATGCAGATGGTAAATAACAAGAGTAATATAACATTATTCTTTTACTAAACAATACATTTTTACTCAGGGTTATTAGAAGATAAATTAGATATGTGGTGATTTCTTTGCTCTCTTCCTGCAATACTTAGATTGCTACTTGAAATCAAATAAGATTTGAGTTACAGCAGTCCACTGGTTATAAAGTTAAGTTTCCGTGTATAAAGTGAATGTATGTGCTTATAATATATGTACATTTGCACATGTATGTGCATGTGCGTGGAGGGAAATAATAAATTTGTGTGTTTTCTTCTATTGTTCCACCTTTTGTTTTGAGACAGTCTCTCACTTAACCTGAAGTTTTTCCATGTGGCATACTGACTGGCTAGTGAGTTCCTGGGAATCTCTTGATTCTTGCATACTGGATGGTTAGTTAGCTTCTGGGAATCTCTGGGCTCTTCTACAAAATTAGGGTTATGGGTCCATAACCAGTATTTATGGGAGAACTGCACCTAAAAATTCACATCATGCTTATGCAACATATTTACCCACTGAGCCATTGCTCTAGTCCCATTTAAAACTTAAGAAGCTCAAATTGATCATTTAGTAGTGGAACAATGAAAAATACAGAATCAACTAATTCTATGCTATCTATACCTGAAATAATTAGATGAAATTCTTTAAATTTCAATATATCTATGTTTTTCATGTAACTTGAATACCTAAAGTAACAAAAATATTCACATTTTTTCTGAGCACATCCACATATAAAACAAGCCAAGATCATAAGGAAAACTATGCAAGTAAGCAAAAATAATCCATGATTTTTTTACTTACACTATGTTTAATATTTTGTATACTTTTAGGAATATATAATTTTGAATTTCATAGGAAAAATGTATCAGTTCTTTCAATTTGCATCAGTTCTTTCCATTCTTTAACAGTTTCCTTAAATACCTTTAAATAATACAATTATATATTAATAGATGAATTCTTAAGATACATTTGTTCAGTGAAGTGGTTCAGTATCAGGGCTGGAGAGGTGGCTCAGTTCTTATAAGCACTGGCCACTCTTCCAGATGATCTCAATTTATTTCCCAGAATTCTAATGGAGGTGCACAGCCTACTGTAGCTCTAGTATCGGGGCATCCACTACACTCTTCTGGCCTCTGTGGCATCAGGTATGCATGTGGTTCACATATGTATGCAAAATACCCAAGCATATACAAATAGATAAAAACCATAGAATGCTAAAGTGGTTCCATATCCCAAAGATAATATGTTCAATTTATTTCTAATTTATATATCACTTGGTTAAGACTAATTTTTCTGTAAATTTTGGCATCATCATTTTTTTTCTATAGAATAGTCTATCAGCTCCTTAATCACTCTCCACTGATACTGCTTTGTGCTCTTTTGATTTGCTACAAATCACTTAGCAGGCTCTTCACTACTGCTTAGCCTTAGCTATTCTTTTTTTGGTTTTACAAAAACATGAGGGTCTTGTTACATCATAATTTTGCAAAAGTTCGCCACATTTTTCCTAGAATAATCTTTTGATTCTCAGCTTGACTGATGATCTCTTTATCATTTCAGAGGAAATAAAATCTTCAAAGTTATTGGCTTTATTTTGATCCAAGTAGAGCCATCTTCTTATCATATGAGTTCATACTATTTCCATAATTATAATATGCTATCTTGTGTTTTCCTATCTATATTAGTTAGATCATATCCAGTTTATATATATGGTTTTTTTGAGACAGGGTTTCTCTGTAGCTTTGGAGCCTGCCCTGGAACTAGCTCTTGTAGACCAGGCTGGCCTCGAACTCACAAAGATTCACCTGCTTCTGCCTCCCTAGTGCTAGGATTAAAGGCATGTGCTACCACTGCCCAGCTTCTCTAGCTTTATATTTATATTTATATTTTATAATTTAAATTTAAGTTCCTGTAGGTAGAATCACTGCTCAATAATGCTCATAAATATATAACAAATAAAGACAATCTCATTTAATTAGAGCTCTAAAGTACTAAAAGTACCAATGAAGTGGGGTGCTATATAGAGATTACTGGAAAGCATAGCACACAGGAAGATCAACATTTCTGGACTTTACAGTATTTCTCATTTTAGTTCTGCTTCTACATCATATGTGGTTCATAATACAGGTTCTCATGCTTACACTCAGTGATTAGTTTCACATGATTAAATCATTCATTGAGTTTTGACGTGTATAGCTCGCATGACGGAGTCATATTCATTTAGATTCATTTCAGAACCCAGTGATTTTGGCAGTTACCTGTTGATTGCCACTGATTTTCAACAGAGTAGCGAGAGTAGTTTTCTAGCATGTTTGCTAGATAAGCACACCATCTCTTTGAGGAAATGATGCCATTTAAAAATAGAAATCTCGGGGCTCGAGAGATGGCTCAGTGGTTAAGAGCATTGCCTGCTCTTCCAAAGGTCCTGAGTTCAATTCCCAGCAACCACATGGTAGCTCACAACCATCTATAATGAGGTCTGGTGCCCTCTTCTGGCCTGCAGGCATACATGTAGGCAAAATATTGTATACATAATAAATAAATAAATTAATTAAAAAAAAATAAAAATAGAAATCTCTTTATAAGTCACCGCACTAAATGTTATCTTTTGAAATAAATAATGATTTAAGAACCAGTGATACTTATTTATGTAGGATCCAATTAATGTGTTTTTGTGTTAATGGACTATGCTTTAGATAATACAATTTTGCAATTTTTTTTAGTAGTGTGCCACTTATGACTTATATTTGACTTTTCTGGGAAGTACTGAGCTATGAACACATGAATTTTAATATTAATTTAAAATCAATCATGCAATTTTTCCTGGGAGTAAAAGAGATATGGGAATATATCAGAATAAAGTAGAAGACCAAGAATTGGAGAAATATTTAGTACTCAACAGTTTGCTAATTAGATGACTTTACCAACTTTTCATCACCCCCCAAATTGTTCAGTCCTCAGAAAGTAAAGATACGAGTCATTTCAGGCTGTAGGTACAGTAAAATATTATTAGTATTAAGTAAGTTGGTTGTAGTTATTCTGGTTATGTGTGCATCAAAGGAAAATGATTTTGAAAAGAGATTTAGTTTTATTTTATGTCTATGATTATTTTGTCTGAATGTATGTATATATAATTTGTGCATGCTGATGCTTGTGGGGGCGAGGATTTCATAGAATCATCTGGAACTGGACTGACAAATGGTTGAGAGCTACCATGTGGGTGCTGAGAACTAAGCCCAAAACTTCTGCAAGAGAAGTCAGTGTTCTTAATGCCCTCCAGCTCTGAAAACTAAATATTTGTCACAAGTCATCAAGATTTTTAAATATTGCATTGACAAATCTCTTGGATCAAATATTCAGCTGTTAAGCTACTTAATCTTATACATATTATTCTGATTAATGTACTAAACCATATTAGCATATCTGTATTAGTTAATATTAATGCAATCATTTTAACATAAGATTAGTCATTGACAAGCCTGTAAGTTAGAAATAAATAGAGTGGCCTGAATATTTGTGCACATATAATATTATGCTGTGAGTCATTTACATGGCCAAATATATTTGTGCTAATCATGAGGATTCAAAAGTAATCTTGGCAAATCTTAATGAAACATGATATTGCGGAGAATTATCCAGAGCAGTTCTTGGACTGCATGGTGTAAATAAGCTCCCCCCTCCCCCATCTACAAGGCTAAAGTGATAGTTATTTGCTTTAGTTTTATTTAGAGACTATATTTATTCTATTAATAAAAATGAATATGCTAACAAGGCACTGTAGTGGCTGAGCAGCCCAGGGCATTTGCTGAGTTGTTATTGACATACCATCTGGGAAGTCGGGGTGGCTAAGCTGCAGGTCTTTGCACGTTCGTGCTGGATTCGTCTGCGTGCCCATGGGAAACTTCATATGTTCAATGTCTTGTTTCAGAGTATTGAGGGAACCAAAGATTTCCTCCATTCCATCTGCATAGTCGAGAATATTATCGCCTGCATCAGCCTGAACGCTCTCCGTATGTCTTCTTGTTTTTTTGGGGGACAAAATAGGTAGTGGCTGAATGACTTCTCCAGGAGGACCCTTGAAGGGAATTCATATGAACATCAGTATTTCAGAACAGAAATTATTCTGAGAATTTCAATAATTTACTTCTTATTATATTCTTTTTAGAAGTTATTTGGATTAGCTATCTGTAGCTAAACTGAACATATATACCATATGAAAAGATTATTACACACACACACACACACATATATATATATGTGTTCTTTTATAAGAATTTTTAAAAGGAATATAGTAGACATACTGAGGTAGATACACAAATCAGATCATTGCTGGTGCACTATCTGTAAAGTAACATAGTTTGGAATTGTGCTAACATGTTACATAGGTTACTCTGTTATTTATTAAGTTAGTCTTGATGTATATAGCATATCCAGAACTATGTATTAGAATTTCTTGGAATTTTAACACTGTTACTCAGCTTTTTGGGTATCCAAATTTGTCTATTTTATTCAATAAAAACTGCTTCTGAAGGATTAAAATATTTGCCCCATTATCATTTTCAAATATAAATATATGTACTACTTTAGAAGTAAATGCCATCAACTTAAATTTACCCACTTGTAGGAGCAGAACCGCATAGACAGTTCATCTGTATCATTACTGGTTATATCGTGCCCTATGCATCTAAACATATAACATTTCTGACCCCCAGGACAAAAATTCAGAATGAAATCTTTCTTATAACTGGGATAACTGAAGATATGATTAAATACGATGAAGTCACTGGGGAGGCCTAGTCTGTCATGACTGATGTTCTGATGGAAAAAAGAAAAGAAAATGTGGTCACAAAAGCATAGATGTAGACAAGACTGAGAGACTAGGAAGAGGATGTCATATATGAGCTTAGAAGTTCAAAATAGTTTCTTCCCCTACAGATTTTAGAGAAAGCCAAGCCTGTGATACTTTGTTTAAGGATTCCCAGCCTCCACAGTGACACTCTGCTGGTCTCCAGCCTAGAGGTCTGTTAAAACCATTACATATACAGTTGGCAGAACTTCAACTAAAAGCAAACAAACAAAATCCCATAAAACAGAATATGATTTCTTAAATATGGGTCTACACGCTAGTACTGACTTTGGAAAATGTCACTGTTAATAAATGACGCTTACTTAGCTATTATGGTTTTATGTTTTGCTATCACTATTTCCTATTGCAATAGAAAAAACAAAAAACAAAAACAAAAAAAACACCCTGGGATCCGAGCTTTCATCTTGATGTCTGAAGTCAGTTGTAAATCTATTTCTGTGGGCATCTATTCTGTAAGTCTCGTTACAGGTGACCAAAGCATTCATGGTTATCTTGACAAACGGATGTTTGCTATAATATACAATTTAAAAAATCTTTATATTTAAGGAGTGATATCAATTAAAACATGAATCTTAACACATAGATTGATTACCTAAGTGACCTAGTTGCATTTTCCTAAAAAAATCAGTATTTTGATAGAATTTGCTTTTCTCTTTGTCATGTAAGTCCAGAGAAACAATAGCCTGCATCCATATTCCTATTAATATAGTATATTTCTTGCTAACATATACATACTGGAGGGCCAGGAGGTCCTGGCAGACCACTGTCGCCCTTCTGTCCAGTAGGTCCCTGTTAGAAAGAAAACAGGAAAGTCTATGAAGTGAGAGGAAATTCAACAGGTTTCATTGAAATACTAATATGAAAATAAAAAAAGCACTTACAGAAGATCCTTTGTTACCCTTCGGGCCAGCAGGACCCTAGAAAACACAAAGACAAAGCCACAGGTAAAAGTGTGGACTATAGATTGCACTGACATGCTTGTCATTTTACCTCATTTTCCTTGAACTTACTGGTAATCCTGGATGACCAGGAGGGCCAATGGGACCAGCAGGACCTGGGATGCCCTAGGGGGACAAACAGCACCAAATGTAATTACTTTCTCGTTTCATTTCATCTTCATGTTTGCCACATTGACCGCAAAACTCTGAACATTTAAAAATATGTAATAATGTTTTATTTGAATAAGTGAGATTCTTTGAGCGACAATCCAAACTTGTTGCCATTAATTGCAATACAGGACTTTTCCATTATGTCTAAACCATGAAGACTATGTGCACATACATACATTTAGGCATCCCTGTAGTTTTCAAAAAAAAAAAAAAAGTCAACATGTGGCATGGATTCCAGAACAGTTTGTACAAATGTCTATGACTTTGTTTTCTTTTTCAACTAAATTTTATTTTTAATTTATTAAAATGTTTAAAAAACAGCATGGGCTAAAGCAGAATAGAGTAAGAGTGCCCTAACGCATGCTGATAATTATGATGAAAATTGTGCAATTGTGCATCTATATTTGTGCTGGTAAAATGAAGTAGGACAGCTGTCTGTACTCACCCCATCCCCTTTGGCTCCCGGAGAACCTTGAGTCCCAGGGAGACCTCTGTCACCTTTTTCGCCTTGTTCTCCCGGAGGACCAATCAATCCAATTAAACCAGGATGTCCCTATAGAAAAGAAAGAAAATAAAGTTCAGTAATATAATAAGTAAGTTAGAGCCATGATTAAATTTTTGTCATAAAATATTTGATTATTAAATTCATAAAATATAATATTAAAAGAATGGAGGGAGTTTGGATAACATTTCTGTATGAAATTTAAAGTGTAAAACCTCCATCTAAGGACCATTTACTGCTTACGGGAAGAGCAGATTTATTGCTGATAAAAGAACTTTCTGAAATAATAGCAACCATTAGTGCTGCATTTACGAAAAACTTTTTAAAAAAAGTCCAAATGAAGTGTTGGTATAATAAAAACCAGAGAACTCATTATTTTAGTAAGCATCTCATTTAATATGAAATGTTTCCTATTCTTCGGGGACTGGTTTGTCTTTAAAAGAGTCCTAAGATATAGAAAGCATCCTAACTGTACTAATTCCATTATACAAATGACTCAGTTTCCTTATGTGGCAAAACACAATATAAAGTCTGGGAGAGCATATTATTGTTTGAAAAAAAAAACATTTCTGGCCTAAAACTTTACTTTCATGCTTACAACCCTAATAATGGCCACAGCTATTCAGTCTATTTTTGGGGGGAGTTATTTAGCATAACCATATGCTCTCTCCAAACAGTGTCTAAAAGGGCTCATTACAAAGAGACAGCACTCATGCTGCAGCATTTTCCACTACTATCTGCAGATTTTTCTTCTGTAAATACACTCGAGAGTCTGAGAATTGTTATCTTTACGCATAATCAGTATGACAGTGGTAGAGTTTGAAAAGGCCTTTTAAGTGCCTTTGAGAATGTTATCACATCTGCTATTACTATTATAAAACCCTAATGACACTTTTTTTCTTTTTACTCTTACCTTTTCTCCTTTGGAGCCAGGGTCACCTTTGAGACCAGGTAAACCAGGAGGTCCCTGAATAAAAAGAAAATAAATAAATGTACTGAGAACAAGTGCTATGGTTTGAATGTGAAATGTCCCCAACAAGACCTTGTGTTTGATTCTCTTTTTGCTTGGTCGTCTGCTTCTGGAAGGCTATAGAAATCTGGCCTCTCCATGTTAACACTCTCAGTCTTAGAACAAAAATGTATGAAAGCATGAATAAGCAGTTCTAACAAAGATTAATTGCAGTAAAGAACCACATATTTGTACAAGTAACAGAAACCACTGAAAATCCTGGTTGAATCTGATATATGCCAATCAAAAATCATCATATTATCTACATATTGAAAATATGAATAGGGACCATATTTCTTGCTTCCTTATTGTATACTCAATTTATCAGGCACATAAGACAGTTTATAGAAATTCTTGCATCAGAGGGAAAGCTGAGTTGCACACTCATGGGGCATCCACAGCTCAGCCACTGTTACAGACACACATGTGTCTTACACCCCCAAGTTTATTCACAATATTTAAAAATAGCTATATATCAATGTTAACATGATGAAAGAGGACTCTAGCTTTAAAACTGCCTGAATAAATATAAAAACACAATACAAACATTGTCACAACTTTCTTACTTCATCATAACCGTAAAAGGAAATGCTAGCAATTCTAATTGTTTATTATTGAGAAGAAATGTACTAAACATGGTTTGAGTGTTAACTCTATTTTTAAGCTTTTTTTTATACATACTGCTCATAAATGGGCTTAGAGGTAAAGGATGTTATTCTAAGTGAGATCCTAAAAATTTACAAACCATGCTGGATAGATGCTGTTAATCTAAACCAGTCTTATGTTTTCAGTGACTAGAAACAAAATTAGTAATGTCATGACAGTGAAGACAGGTCAAGGTCTCTCTCTTTGTATAGAAGAGACCAAAAACTTCAACTCTGCATATAAAAAAAAATACATTCTAAATTTTCATGTTGGTATTTACTCTTCAGGATATTATAAATGGAGAGCCCTTGGGGAGATATATAATTCATAAGCAATAAAAAGAAAAGGAAAACAGCAACTATGCATTCATAAATGTCCAAAATACACACAGGAACACCCCCCCCTGCCCCCCGTACTGTTATGCCCTGTGAAGCATCTGCCTTGAACTACAACTCACAACTATAGAGCACTGGGTTTTAAGAAAACTCTAAACCCCAAAACTTGACTAAGAGGATAATAGTAAGAAGTAGTACTTAAATATGCAAAAAATCAAATATCTTAACATTTGACCACATTTAATCATGACAGAATGCTATGTATTACAACCCCATTACATAGTTTATGTGGAACATTAAAGAAAAATTTAAATTATAATTTAATAACCCTAAATTTTATTTAGGTTTGTGTGTTTAAAAATTGACACTGTCAAGTATTCATCATTTTCCAAAAAGAAGATATTAATGATATTAAAATTAACAAAAAAATTTAAAATTGAGTAGTTTTCCATGGAAAGTAGTAGGTACTTAATATAAAAGAATATGGGACAAATATTTTAAAATTACTACAACCTTAATTATGCTTGCAAACATCAAATGCATGCTTTTTAAATTATTCAACAATGTTAACGATGATCTTATAGAGGACATCTGAAATTATTCAACATTCTCTGTCTTCTAAGACATGCCCATTTAAGGTTTCTTGATTGCTCAAAAAGTAATTCTACTTACAATACAATGCAGGCTCCTCATTGACTTTTCAGTTTAATGTTAAATTCATATGTGCTATGTATTTATTTTGAATTCTTTGGAGAAACTGTGTTGGTGTGTTGATATCTATATTTATAGATAGATAGATAGATAGATAGATAGATAGATAGATAGATAGATAGATAGATAGATAGATAGATGATAGATAGATAGATAGATAGATAGATAGATAGATAGATAGATAGATAGATAGATAGGATATATAGAGATTTAAGTTACATATGATCACAAAAACTAACTTTACTAGCTGAGGATGAGTCACTTCTGAAATATAGTACCTGAGGTCTGAGGCAAGGACGCAAATCAAAGCTAGCCTGAACTACACAGTGACACGAAGGCCAACCTAGTCTATATAACGAGATAACCCCTTCTCAAAATGAAGGTAAATAAACAGGTTTGTTCCTGGTTTTTATTTTAAGAGAACAAAATGAGAATTCTCTCTAATAAGATCTATAGTCGAATATAAGAAGTTATAGGCACTTTCAGAAGCAGAAAAAAAAAAGACTTTATATGGAGGTAGTTGCAGAGATGTAACTACACAGCCTTGGATGTGAGCGTGAATGTATTTGTAACTAGGAGGAAAACTAGGAGGAATAAAGAATTACCTATAAAAATTTCAAGTAGATTAATTTTGAAATTCATTGTAAACCTGTCTGAACTTTCAAATATTTTAGCCTCACCCCCCACATTTATCCTTACACAAGCTTCTCTACTTTCTTACCAACTGGAAGCAACCACACAGGTGACCTGGGAATGACATCCTCTGCTGGCCTCTGTCACAGAACTCACCAAGCTACGTTCCTGCTGCTCTAAAAATAATCTCATTGGCCTGGTCAGCAACGTCTAATCCAGATTATTGGATACATATATGTGAATTTAGGGACCATTTAGCCACACTCACTCCAAATACAACACTGTAAAAATACAATATTTAGAAATATGTATAATTATTTCCTTCATTTGATAATTCTTTACTCAGTGGTATTATTACCCATTAGTTATGCAAGTGCTTCACAAAGAGCTCATTTTAAAAACATAAGAACCTATTAGGCGGGAAATATCATCTCTATTAACTTTAATTAAACTTAATATCATTTTATGGGATAGGATCAGATGCCCTTACTATTCTCCCTTTGAAACTGCCGAGGTTAGAGAAGGAGCATGGATCCTAATGTCATCCCATAAGCACATAGGACTGCTAATTTCTTTTTTTATTTTTATTTTTTTTTATTTTATTTTTTCGAGACAAGGTTTCTCTGTGGCTTTGGAACCAGTCCTGGAACTAGCTCTGTAGACCAGGCTGGTCTCGAACTCACAGAGATCTGCCTGCCTCTGCCTCCCGAGTGCTGGGATTAAAGGGACTACTAATTTCTTTAACCAATGTGCTTGATTTGAAAGTGGGTGAATTTAACCTGTATCCAAAATAATACCTCACTCAAATTAAAACATGCTACTTTTAAAATGAATCTTGCTTAGCTGAGTAGAAATGTTCATTATACATAGCATTCTGCAGATACCTCCTCTAACTCCCCTCTTCTCGTGAGGACTAAATAGCATTTTCCAGATATCAGATTTATTGAAACTATGAATATATATATATGTAATATATATATTACATCATAATATTCCCAAATGAAACCAGCAGCCAGGGAATGAGTATGAGTGTGTTGGGCCATCCTAATGCTTACCATTGCAATTTTCCAAAAATGATTTGAGATGTTCATCCTTCTTATACTGTAAACTCACATTTACTTAAGCATTAGAAACACACATTTTGTAGACTTTAATCAGCTGGTGTGTCTGATGGTTTTATTTTTAACATTAGCTAAAGGAAATCTCCAGCAAGGTGCTTTTATTTCATCTGCTGAAAGGTCAGAATGCTTATTAGAAAATCTAACATTACAAGAAAAAAAAAAAACAGGTAAATTTTAGGTGATATTTCGGCAAAGCATTGTGCTACCAGACTCTGAATCTGCAGAGAGGACTTTACCACATTAAAGGAGACTATTTCCTAAATAGCTATGCAGATCTGGAGCTGACCCAGCTTCGCCCAGGGATCAATTTCTATGATAATCAGATTATGTTTGGAGTACATAACTAGTAATCTCCTGCATCAAATCAATTAAAGATTCGACATCATTTATCTAGTTACTAAGTAAGTAATCTAACTTCTGAAGTGCAATTTTCAAAAGATCTTAACACATGATTTTTATTGAGACTATGTTAGAACTTGTGATTTTCTTAATGAAAGGAATAGTCGAATATGTCCTGAATGATTAAAATACAGTTCCACTTTTGATGCTTGCTGGCTATGTATATATTCTAAGTAAAAACTATGCTTAGGACAATGGGGGTGTAAATAAAATTCAAGTTACTTTAAGAAAGGATTTGGTTATTTAAAGTAAAATGTATCACACTCCCTTATTGCTATCAGTATTCTTTACTTTTTTATTAATACTTTAGACATAGTTATGTAAAAATCAATGTTTAAAAACCTTTGCCAATTGAAGCAATTTATAAGTGAAAGTGACCAGGCACACAATGACTCTGAAGGACATGCTTTCTTTCTCATGTCATGCCTATATTGTATCAAGGATAACTTTGGACCCTAAGACACTGTCGGAGTCCTGCATGCTTTGCTGCATTTATTAAGCATGCTGCTTGCACATGAAATTCATGGTCCAACTACATCATAAAAATAATCACATGACTTCTTAGAGCTCAGCATAACGTCCTGTTTCTGAACCTATTTATCTCAAAAAGAAAACCATCTATTTGGGCAGCTACCAACTTCGTGTGCAGACATTTCTCCATAAGTGAAGGCCCAGGAAAGAAGTTTAATCACATGCACTTTGGGGAACTGCATTGAGAAAAAAAAATTCCTGGTTGGAACATTAGTAACATTTTCTTCTGAGTAGAAAAGACATTTTTTCTTCTAACAGGTATGAGGAAGGAATATTCTCTGGGCCAAGTGGCATACTTTGCATGCTGTTAGCAGTATTGTTTTTCTCCTTGAATGTGCAATATTCTTTCTTAAAAAGGTTTGCCTCTTTATAAAACACCACTCACAAATTCTAGCCTACAAAAAATTTATTTTAGGAATTCTCTATAAATAAAGAAAAATGACACTCACCAGAGGACCAGGGGGTCCATCTTGGCCAGTAGCACCAGGGAGTCCTTGTTCTCCCTGCATAAAAGAAAATGAAATTTTGTTTGCTAACCAAGACAATATCTATTACTTTTAAATGTTGGACAAACAGAAAGAAAAGAATTGGCATCTGTAAATTGTACCACCTCAAACACACAAATACTGTAAGGTTGTTTTTTTTCTCTTTATCTGTACATGTATATACATACACTCATGCATACATGTATACATACTTATATAAACACATAAACATACACAGAGATATGTGCACAAAATATTTCATCACTGACACTAGAATTTAGTTCTCTTTGCTTTATTAAATTAGAACTTTACCACAAAATCATTATACAAATGAAATACTTAAATAGTTTTAGATGGATTCTTAAGTTATTTAAACTATCACTTAATAATTTCTATAGAAATACTGGATCTCTTTAAAGCACACTGTAAGTTATGAAGCAACACATTAAAAGCATTTTGATTCAAAGATACTGAAAATTAAAGTTATTTTTATAGCAGTCTCTCTTAGGACAGATGCTCACCACAGGACCAGGGATGCCTCGAAGACCTTCTGCACCAGGCTTTCCAGAAGGACCCTGAGGTCCAACAGGGCCAGTTTTCCCAGGAGGTCCTTCAGCACCAGCTTCTCCCTGTTTGAAAATGAAACATGTGGGCACATTAATAACGTTAAAGCACATGATACCATTTACTGTGTGGAAATAGATGCCTTTCAGTGCATAAACAGCCTAACTTATCTCTTCTTCATGTCTTACCTTAGCACCTTTTTCTCCTTGCCTTCCTTCTGAACCCGGAGCCCCTGGAGGACCCTGTAAATAGAAAATTGTATTTAGAGATGTAGTATCTTAAAAAAAAATAGTGCTGAGTAGCTACATGCAAGTGCAGGAATTGCTGATAGACTATTAAGGTATAGTTACATATTACTTCTCTATTTAAAACATGATACTGAAATTTAACACTAATTTCATGTAAAAATTGCTGTTTAGATCATTTAAGATAAACCACCAACTAATAAAGTCAAGATCATTACATAACATCAACAAAGACTGTACAAACACAACTTCTCAACAATGCTGATGAAGAGTTAGGTGTAGTAGTACATGTTTTTAAACCCAGCACATGGAAGCAGAGGCAGGTGGATTGCTGTGAGTTTTTCGCAAGTCTGGGCCACAGAATGATTTCCAGGTTATCCAGGGCTACACCAAGTCTTGGAAAAAAAAATGCTGATAAAAATACTGACTGTGAATGCAAATGTTATAAGTTATTTGCTATTTTGAATTTTCAGAGTTCCTTGAATATATCAAAGTTATTTGCATTTTTATCTTTAGGGATGTTTCAGAGGTGGCTCAATCTAACAACACCTAAATACTCAAGCTTTCTAGGATCATGCACCAGCTAAAGAAGACTAACATGTACAATAATGAAGCTCAAAAATCTGAGGAGTTTCATTCTTATGGGAAAATTTAATTCACAAACATGTAAGATTAAAAATAATTTGATTTTTAAAACTCTAGGCTAGAGATGAAAAAGATTATACTCACAATATCATAGAAAGGCATATGTAAAGAAAGATTTAGTAAGGAACTAATGATCTCTAAGTAATTTTTTCAGTGATCACATTTAACATTATTGACAAAGATTAGATATGGAGGTTGGACGGCGTAGATACAATGGTGACATTTTGTGAGACATGAAGATAATATTTTGTTTTGCTTTAGATGGTATTTCAGTATTTTATTATGAATGCAGGCTCGTCTTTCATGTTATTTCTCTATATTATATTTATCAAATTAAATAAATATCATTCACTTCTTCAAACTCTAGTTCCAGGAACTCATTTTAAATGTGATAGCCAAGGAAGACTTTTAAATCACTTAGTTTTCCAATAGCATGACTGCAACCACACTTAGTACTAAAAATTCATGGTGCCTCAAAATAATTGTATAAGTTCTGTAAACTGTTCCTTAAGGTGGTAGCAATATGCTGAGTTGTAAGAGATACTTTAACTACAGGCTTTTGGTTTGCTCATGTGGTTTTCTTTTCGACAGGGAGAAGCAGATCCTGAGGGACCTCTTCCAGTGGATCTGTTTATTCAGCAGTATTTGCATTGAGCACAATCTTTGTTTTTTTCCTACCATTACAACGTTGAGGCAGAAATTGTATTGTTACCCTAGTCAGTAGAATATATATTTTAAAAACATCACAATAACAAGTATTTAGAGAAATGCAATAATCAAATTCACCCGAGCAGCAGTTCTCTTTCTCTACTCCTGTTACTCCTTTCTTTATCCCTCCTTCTGGAGCTCTCCTTTTGCTGTTCTATTACCATCTTTTGCTCATGATACCTCGATTGTGGTTTGCTTGTAAAGGCCATAGGTGATGTGGTAAGAAGTCCTTTCCTTATTCTAAACTGCTTATGTTGAACTGTTCAGCCTGCACAGCTAGGAACCAAATGCATTTTGTTCCTTATAAGTCACTCAGTCTTCCTCTTCGGCAATGGATACACAAACAGATAAATTCTAGACCCATGTGAATCCTGTTTTTAGTTGTTTCTCATAAGTTTGCATAAAATAAACTAGTTAAATTTATCCCTAAAAGATGCTATTATTCTATTTTTTACTTATGAGAAATGACATCATATAATTTTTCCACTATTAGTAGTTTACAATATGATCTTATATTTTGTTCATTCTGCCATTCATTTCTCAAATATGTACATATTACTTATGCTACAAATTGTGCTATGCATGTTGAAAAGAACTACAAAGTAAAATCAAAACGATAAGAAATATACAAAAATTTTTTACAAAGACAAACATAAAATGTATGAAGATGAGGTCAGTGTATAAAATGTGTATTTGATCCACTTCAGGGGGAAGAAAGTCAAGGAAATGGCCCACCAAATGAACTAACCTGGGATCATAGGGGCTCACAGAGACTTAACTGACAAGCCATCAAGTCGTATGTAAGGGTCTGACCTAGGTCCTCTGCATATATGTTATGGTCAAGTATCTTGTGTTCTTGTGGGACTGCTAACAGCGGGAGTAGGGGTTATCTCTGATCTTTTGCCTACTTAGGTAACCCTTTTCCTTCTACTGGATTGCCTTATCCAGCCATAACAGGAGGGTTTGTACCTATGCTTAGTGCAACTGGACATGTCATGTTTGATTGATAACTCTAGGGGAATGAAGGGAAGGAAATAAAAGAGGAGTGGATGAGAGGGGGAAGTGGAGGGAAGCAACTGGGAAAGGAAAAGGGTGGACAAGCTGTATTTGGGATGTAATATATATGAAAAGAGTTGAGAAAGAAAGAAGGAAAGAAAGAAAGAAAGAAAGAAAGAAAGAAAGAAAGAAAGAAAGAAAGAAAGAAAGAAAGAAAGAGGGAGGGAGGAAGGAAGGAGGAAAGAAGAGAGGGAGAGAGATTAGGAGGGAGGAAGGGAGAAGGGAAGGAAGCAAAAAAGGAAAGAAGGAAGGAAGGGAGGAAGGAAGGAAGGAAGGAAGGAAGGAAGGAAGGAAGGAAGAAAGTGAAATATATTTCACTCAGTGTTGTAGAATATAGCACTGTAGAAAAAACAGCCACTAACTTCATCAGATAGGTTATTTCTGCTTATAAGAAACCATCACCAGTGGGACAGTCGACTATTAACGTCAGAGAAAACAGTGAGAAAGAACAGTGACTTAATCCTTTTTTGAGGGTCTAGTTGCTCAGAGCCATTTGTAAGCCACTCTCCCCTAACTTTACTGCAACATCAGCAGTAATAAAAAGTATTTGAGTAGGGGGTGTGTAGGGGGTGATAATCCCATATGCATAGTTATGAACAATCCATTATCTAACCTGAAGACTTTCCAGTGTGGCTGCACTGGGTAGCCCACACACTGTATGCCTCCCAACCCAAAACCCATTAGTTTGGGCTGAAAAAAATACCTCAGCAGTGAAGTGCACATACTGTACTTGTAGAGTACCTGATATGGGTAATATTCATATTATAATATTATACATGTATATTTATATTAACATATACTTTAAGAAAATATTTAAACTCAATAGTCCCCCTAATTGAACCTTGGTGGAACCATATTTTGGCTTATTTTTGTGGATCTATAGATTCTGTTTACTTTTCTTCAAAGAAGACCTTGTAACAATCAATTTTAGAAATATTTGAATTGAAGGCTAGGGATTGAACACTCACTATATAAATAAATTGTGTGCTGAAATTCCATAGGTCATTGATAAGTGCTTTAAGAAAGTATACTTTTGTTATGAAATATTACAGTTATGACCCAAGGTACATGTGCTACAATATTATAACTTAATTTTCCTACTTGTTCAATAACTATTAGAATGATGTTTCTAAGTATAATTGTCACACACAATGTTCTAATCAATACTCTATTAGTCTTAGCCATTTGTGAGATTCATGCAGAAAAAATGGCAACATCAGTTACTAGTAATTTCAACTTCCATTATAAAACATTATAGCAAATCAGGTATTGGTTTACTTTCCTTTTGCCTCCAAAGTGGACAAATTAAAGATAAAAGATATGTTTCTTTGGATAATATCTATATGATGCATACTGAAGACTGTACATTCTGGGTGGGTTAAAGAGAGTTGTTTGTAATGTATTGAACTATCTCATCAGCCTGCTGAAGAATGGTTACAGTTATTGTGTAGGAGGCTTGTTAAATCATTGGTCATGTCTCTTAAGATGCTGGTCATTAACACACACCTCCAGCGGCTATTTATCTCTGGGACAGAGAATTAAGAAGTTACCTGATATGGTTTACAGATCTTCACTTTTGGTCTTAATACTCAGATCCTTCACTCATCTTGACACATAGGATATCTCAGACTACAATAACATAGTGTGAAACTTCCCGCCACTCTTTACATGACCAAAAAAATCAAATGTTTGACTTGCTGTTGGAGCTCTAAACATGCTACTTACATCTCCTTGGTGAAATTGTTCTAGCAAGAGTCAGTTCTAGAAATATTTGAATAATAGTCATTTAATTTGCGGAATTTTAATGCAGGCTTTGCCCTATGGTTCCTCTCCACCCCGAATCATTTTGCCATCTTTCTTCTACTCTTATTTTAAACTCTCCCTTCTAGTGAAGTCCCTCTCCAGGCTTCAGTGGAAGTTTCTTTTCATGTAAGGTGTTGTAATGCTGTTTGTAACTCTTTGTTCATTCTTTTTCCATTGCTTTTCCATGAGAAGGCTCAACATGGTCTCCAGGCTCTTTCTCCTACTAAACCTCATTCCTGAAGTGTGATGGGTGAGTTCCTTTTTTTGGAACCCACTTGCTGTTCCTTTCCATTTACATGTCTAGCAAGTATGTTCTTCCAACATTCACAGAGGCAAAAATAAATTAAGTGTTGCCTCAGACAAGGATGCTGGCTGACTGGAACACAAAGATATAAGGAGATAGCATTCTTGGGATAGCTTCATGTTATAGAGTCTAATCTGTACAGTGTATGAAGAGAGTGATGTCATAACACATTTAAGTTTTTACATGCTTAACTCACAATTAACTCTCTGTTTAGTCACGGTTTTACTTATTACATATTCCCAAACCTGTGTTGTTTGGTGACTATATTTAATAATACTAAAAAATACTAAATACTAAATGATTTCATTTTTTGTAAAAAACGTTCTTGAAAATTGACATAAAATTTGCTACAAAAATTTATGCTTAAACATGCATTAGGTTACTAATTTAAAGACTTTTTGTATGTGTGTCATTCAATGAGTTCATAACTGATATTTATTAAAACACAAATGACAAAGCAGGAATACAAAGTTATGTTTTCTATGAAGTTACTACAGATGGATTGTGCAATGCTTTAAATATGTATGATATTGTCTAATTGTTTCATTCCCTAGGATGAGAAATTAGATATTATGCTCATTTTATAACAATAAAACTTTGACTCAAAGATTAACAATGCCACATTAAATTCTTCTGTATCCAATGAATGTTAACATCTGTCTGATTCTAATGAAATCACATTCTACATTACTTTATGGTGCTACTACAATACTAAGATTCTAAGTTTGTAGGTTTACAAGTTAGAAAAGCTGTAAGAAAATATCTTTTTATCTTTTTATTATTTTTCTAACATTTTTAAATTAATTTAAAAAAATTCATACACTATATTTTGACCATATTCTTTCCTCTCCCCAAATTTTCTGAAGTTAATCTAATCTTTTTGATTAAGTTAAGATTGAACTCTTAAATAAATCAACTAGTTGGGTTGTCTTTACTTTACAAGTTCAAGCAGCCACGTGCTGGTGGTGCAAGCCATTAATCCCAATACTTGGGAGGCAGAGACAGAAAGATTCGAGGATAACCTGGTTCACAAAAGCTAGTTTCAGGATAGGCAAAACTACAGAGAAACCCTGTCGAGATCGATAGATAGATAGATAGATAGATAGATAGATAGATAGATAGATAGATAGATAGATAGATAGATAGATAGATAAAGCTCAAGATTTAATTCTTAATGTTAAGACAAACTGTATCTCATTATTAAAGTGTTGGACACTGGAGTAGCTTTTCACGCCATTAAATAGATCTTATATCAATGGAGGAAAGTGGATTACTTGTCAATCAGATAAAGTCAGTTTGGTATGTTGGTTAATTTAACTTAATGTAAAAAGCAATTCAGCACATTGAGCTGAGGAGAACTCGGGTTAGATTTAATGACTTCACATGCCAAAGGAGGAAGGCCTGCATGCGTAGTGCTCAATAGTGCTCACTCAGTTTGATCCACTACATCAAAATGAATATGAATAGTATTTTAAGCTTAGTGCAGTCACCACAGATACTTTATAACATGATTCATCCAAGGGATCTGAAATAATACAACTGAAATTTAATTTATTTTAAAATATCTAAAATTTCAAAATGGAAAGTTTATAAAAATCAGTTCAGGTTGTACTGCTGAGATACAATGGTTCAATGAGAGAATATGTTAATAAGAGTAAGATAACTCTAGAAATAAATAGTATTTTTAATTAATCTGTAATTTTTGGATCACTGAAGAATAAGTCATTTGAGAAAGTACTTTTTATGTTAACCGACACAGTTTATGAACATATAGATTAGACAAAAAGAGAAGTCTGTATAGAAAACATTGAAGATGATGTGGGTGAAAGACATGACTATAGAACATTCACTATGAAAACTGTAAAGCATTAAGTACTTTGCAGTAAAAATATAGGATGTTTGGATAGAAAAATATTCAAGTAATAAGGTTTAATGACGAATAAAATGTCCTCCAGTGAGAGTAGCCTATGTAGACAAGCAATTCATTCTTGCTGGAATTTTTTTTCAAAAATTTAAAGAACTAAGAACAATTATCCAAAAACCATCCCTAGATTAACAGGGAGACAACCTAATTCATTCTACAAGGATAACATTGCCCTTGTAACGAAACCAGACAAGGGCACTAAAGAAGCAGTTGAAGTATATATTATCACTGATGATCACAACTCAGGATTATAAATTAACAATAAATGAAATCAAACATCAAATAAAATTACTCATTAAGGTCAAGTGAGATGTATTTAAACATTTAAAAGACAACGCTAATATGAAATGACTAAATATATTGCACACAACAGTGAAGAATGAAAGCCATGTGATATTGTCAATGGATGTAAAAGAGTAAAAGTAGATTTAAAATACGGTCTGGTACTCCCTTTACTGATTATATTTCCAAAGAGAATCAAATCCACCTACCAAATGCTCCCTGCATTTTTATACTCCATGCAGCACCAGTCATGACTGCTAAGATAGGGAATCCAACAGACAGATGAATGTCTACAGAAAATGTGACAATTATATCTAATGGGGTACAAGTCAGCCAGACAGAAAGGTGAGATCCTGTCATTTGTGGGAAACTGAATGGAATGGGAGAGCATTATGTCATGTGACATAAGGTAGACATGGACACCCAAAGACAAATGGCTCTTGTCTTCACTTACATATAACAGTTAAAGTGAACACAGGATAGTTTTGCTAAGAAGAATAAGGAGGGAACAGGATAAAACATTACTAGTTAACAGGAACAAAAACAGATATAGAGATAACAATTTTAGTTTTTAATTAACCTCAATTGTTGTGGGATGACTATAGTTCACAATAACCTAACACAGAGTCTACATACATCTCAAAGGCAGAAGCTTCAAATATAAGAAGTACAGGAAAGATCATAGACCTGTTTTGTTAATGTATATTCTAAATATGCATTAAAATATCAGATTTTTATCCATTAATACCTTAAATTATTATTTCTAATTAAACTAAAATCTTTAAATCTCTTTTAAGATGCTATATAGTCAATATCTTGCTTTTTTCAATAATTTACATGTATTTATTTACATTATGTTTGTCTTCATGTGCACAAAAGAATGTGCACACGGTCAGACCAAAAGACAGCTTTGCAGGTGTCAGTTATCTCCTTTAGTCTCATGGAACTGGGGACTGAACACAGTACACTGGGCTTGTTGATAAGGACTTCTACCCGCTGAGATTTCTCACCTGCACAGAACCAGTTAGTGTGACCATAGCTGCCTCTTTGCTGCTATCATCTTTATGCAAACTCTGCTTCATTAAAAATCATGGTTCCAAGTCCTTAAAATTTGACAACATAAGGTCGTCTACAATATAGATGGGTGCTTGCAGTGAATCTACTGAAATGGATTCATGCTTTCACGATGTGTACACTCAAATCTGGGCATTTCACTCTCGTGGAGAATGCCAGGGGCTGGAACAGGAACTGTTCAACAGCCCTCAACATTTGTTTGGAGGAGCAGGTAACTCTCAACAGAGGAGCTGTTTGACTTATTCAGACTGTGACAGTAACATGGTTAAAATGTACTCTGAGTAAGTGAAGATTTTGACATTCTAAAGGAAGTGATTATTTGTCAGCCTCAGATGCCGCCTGGAGCTTGCATGGGTAATACCAATCTAAATGCACAGGGAACAATTCAAATGCAGAATGAGAAAAACTTACTCTCTTTCCAGGAGGACCTGGTGGGCCAGCCTCACCAGATGGACCAGGGGGACCCTAAAAGTGAATATAGTTAGATATAAATATAAAATTCACTATTTAATAGGCTGGGTATTTTTCATAACCAACATAATTTCTCCCAGTATAACCTGAGACTGGCTTCATCTCATTGATACATTAAAACCCTCAGCCCCCATTCAGAGACATGAATAGCTTTTAGATAGTGAGCTGGTAAACTTATTTGGCAAACTCTTCATGGACATAGGAAAGTTCTTTGAATTTTCTCTATGGAAACTTATACCATTTAAAAAGCAGCAATAGAAATTCAGCAAACACTTGACATATACATTTATAAGTTTGATAATGGTCTACAAACTTTTAACATTTTGATTTACTACCTATAAACTTCTCACACAGCACTAGTGATTTTTGTTCCACTGTGTAAATAACTATGTGAAGATGTACGTCATAATTATACCTTAGATTTCCAACACCTAAGGAACAGAACCTTGTAAGAAACTCTCATTTCTTCAGAACAACTTAATTTAACACCTTTAATATTTTCTCCTTTCCTAAGTAGCCCATGTGGCCGAAACATTTCTGTGTCTATACAAAAAATATTAAAATGTCTATACTATGTTTCATTTAGCCACTTGGCTGAAATAGCATATGAACTACAACAAGCTACCAGTCTGATATTCTTACTTTTATATTCATTATTTGTGTTTACAATGTATTATCTTTTCATAAACAAGTGGAAGTGTGGGTATCTTTGACTGTTTTCCCCGATTTGGGGATCTTTTTTCTCCTGCTGGGTTACCTCAACCAGCCTTGACTTCAGGGTTTGTGCATTCTTTTTCTATCTTGTGCTGTATTAGGTTCTTGGCCCTGAAAGGCCTGCTCTTTTCTGCAGAAAAAGGGGGGTTTTGTCTTGTGGAAAGGGGAGCTAGAGAGGACTATGAGTGCACGGTGTGGAAGTTACTGGTGAGATGTATTGTATGAGAGGAGACTAGACAAATTAAGGAAAATAAATTATTACCATTAGGACAAGCTCATAACAGATGATGGCATACTTTGAGAAGGGCATACACAAAATACACAATGAATTTTAACTGTAAAGAGTAACCATATTGAAATGCCTTTTTAAAATGCATGGAGCTATAGAAGATGATGAAAAATAGTAAGGTTTCTTGCCTACCGGTTGCCCTGGATCTCCATCTTCGCCCTTGTCACCTCCAACACCATCTTGCCCCTGTAATTGACAGTGAAAATTAACCCAAATATTTCTTATTATATCTTATTATTATAAAGGTACAAAGCTTACACAGACTTCTTTGGTACAGTGTTTAAACAAACTGTGATCAGATGGAAAAAAGAAATTATAATACTTTTTTTTTAGATAATGGCACCTCTTCCTCTAAATACTTGGGAAATAATTAAATACTTGGGAAATAATCATACATGAGGAAGACTCACTTGATACATAAGACTAGTACTTCAGTTCACCAGGAACAGACATAATAAAATTAAAAGTAGGATTTGCATAATAAGTGGAATTAAGAAATAAAGGCTTAACCAGGTGGTGATGGCACATGTCTTTAATCCCAGCACTCTGGAGGCAGAGGCAGGTGGATCTCTGGGAGTGTAAGGACAGCCTGGTCTAGAAGAGCTAGTTCTAGGATAGGCACCAAAGCTACACAGAGAAACCCTGTCTTGAAAGACCATTAAAAAAGAAAATAGAAGAAAAGAAGGAAGGAAGGAAGGAAGGAAGGGAGGGAGGGAGGGAGGGAGGGAGGGAGGGAGGGAGGGAGGAAGGAAGGAAGGAAGGAAGGAGGCTGGGAGGAGGCGGAATTTTTTTTTTCAATAAAAAAAAGAATTGTTTAAATGAAGCAGGCAGTCACATAACAGAGTGCAAGAATCACCGGTTATATAAATGTTGTGGTCGGTGTCATTTCTGTTAGTTTATTTGTCTTTCTGTCTTTAAAGTTCATTTATAAGATAATTTTTTAAGTTGTTACTGTAGACTGAGGGAATACCCACACTAAATCATCCTTTTATTTCTCTACCATACTTACTGCAGGGCCAGGTTCCCCAGGTGGACCAGGATCTCCAGGAAAACCAACAGGCCCCTAGAGAGACATTGTAAAAAAATAAATAAATAGAATAAAACAAAAGTTTCATAATGCTATTTTTTTTTAGTGCTTCAAGAGATTAGAGTCATGGTATTTGGCTGGTTAGATATATTCTCCAGACAGGAAAAAAAATTGAAAAGAGCAAAGAATGTATGCAAATATTTTCATGAAAAGCTAGGAGAGGATCAAACACAAATTTCATCATAAAGAGAACAAACTCACTGGGTTCCCCTTGGGACCATCATCACCAGGTGGCCCCTTAGCACCAGCAGGACCTGCAGCACCAGGAGGCCCAGCTTCTCCTTTCTCTCCTCTCTCTCCTTTGGGACCCTGAAGAATACAACCAAAAGCAACAATTACTTTATAAGCACTGTTTCAAGATCTTAACCTCAATACTGTGGGTTGTATAATTCTCTGCTTTTATAGTCTGTATACTACAATGCAAAATTTCTAACAGAATCCAAACTGAATTAAGTAGATGCCAGTAGTCATGAACCCTGCTGCTAGATTTTCAAAATATTTCTAGATTGTCATGGAATGAAAGAGTTTTAAGATCAGTTTAATTTATTTTAGAATAATCCATTTTAATTAACAAATATTTAGTTAATGCGGAAAGGAAACTGTTGCTTTGTTTCTATTATGGACAGTTCACTAAACACAATGTTGCATAATGAACACCTTAGTTTTAAAATACGTAACTCATGCAAATGTGACCATTTAAATCTTAGATACTAATCAAAATATCCAGAGGATTGTCAGTTATTAAACAATAAGTTTTTGTAGTTGTGGGCACAATAAGTAAGTTGGAAAGGAAGAGTAAAAACGAATACTGTTAGGATTCAAATTCAATGTTCAAACACTCAAAAAGATTTCCTAAATATCTAATGAAGCCTCATAAGGGACTTTAAGACTACAGAACTTACACCTGTGCCGGCTTCACCAGGGGGTCCGGGGTTCCCTGCTTCTCCAGGTTCACCCTACAAAGAAAGCATCAGATAATGGTAAGAACACAGCAATGGTGTTTTCTATCTGTAATAATGCCCTTAGGATGGGCATCCTAATTTAGACCAGCCTCTACCTTACTTTACTGCTTAAAACACATCGAAAGTCTAGTAAGAAGGAGAACTTGGATTAAGCACAATAATTCAAGAGAAGAAATAGATTAAATGCTACTTTAGTTTGGAGAGATGAAATCAAGCACATGAGCTCAGGTTATCTCCTAGCTATAGCAACAATCAGACATTTTCTAACAGTTTGCATTCGTGTAGCATCAAAATTCATATTATAATCAGGATTGTTAATTTTAAAATGTAAGTTGTTCTTTTTTTACTAAACTATAAATCTCTTGCTATTGAAATACACCAGTAAAAACTTGGTGCTATATTGATAATACTATAGAATGAATTTAGGAAGATTAGTGTAAAATAAAGAATTACTTAATCAAAAGTCCTATATTTGAATTTTTAAATATTATAAATCTTATTGTCTTTATGATCTCATTCTAATCCAACTAGATATATGCCATATCATCTGACCAATGGAGAAAATGTCTTAGAAACCAGAAATCCATATTTAAATGAAGGTAACATGAAGACTATCCAATTTGTAAGGTTTATGTACAAAGAATATTTACCTGCGATTTAGCTACAAAGTCTACTGCTAGTGTGCCCGTCTTAGAAATGCACAGAATATAGTGTCTTATTCCAGTTACTACTTAAGTGAAGGGATGCAGCACACACATACACATATGAACACGCACACACACACAGACACACATAGTGTTCCATTCAACAGTCTTATAGTAGTTCCAACATCAGTGTCAGGATTCTGAAACAGATGGGATTCTTCTAGTTCTTAGTTTAATCACTGGTATCACAGGTCTTCCTGCACATACTAGTAATTCTAGATCGGCTTGGAATTTTCCTTAGTAAGTACAAACAAAATTTCTAAGTCTTCTTAAATACACCACATTTTGATTTCTTAAGGCACTTGTATAGTTGTGATGGCATCAAGTACTTTCCAGGAATTTCTCGGTTATTGGATTGCCTGAAAATTTTGTCTTCCCCAACATAAGCGGCAAATATACTGTACTTTGGACAATTATTACAAGTAAAATATTGCATTTACATTATACATGAAGAAAGTACTTATTAAACTATCTTAATATGATTAAATAATATGTCAGTAATTTTGGGTGATGCTGTTCACATAAATGAAATGAAACAAAGTACTTTGTCACTCAAATAAATGGCAAAATGTTCACAATAAACATTTATCACATGGAATATATGTGATATTAATTAAAAACCCTGAAAACTCATTGAACACAAAATATTTTCTTATGTGTCATATTACTGTGTAGTATTATTGTGCAAAGTTGGAAATAGAAAAAAAAACTATATATCTTTAAGTCATCATCAATGTATTTGCTCATCTCTTTCCATCTTTGTTAAAAGTAAGTGAAGCGATATTTTGAAAAGATTATGTCAAGTTTTCTAAAATGAAGAAAATAATGGTAGTCAAGAAGTGTGTATAGACTGTAACATGTAAGGGCAAAAACTTCTACTGAAAAACCTTTGAAAATAATACATAAATATTCATTTGCTTTAAGGATATTAAAATGGTCTTTATACTTACTAGAAACAAATTTATATGATATAAATCACAACTACTAAAATGAAATCAAAGAAAATACTTAAAACTATTTTTTTGTTTACAGTGTCCATGACATAGGTGAGGCACACTGAAATGTCTGTTGAAACTATTAAATATTATAAATCTAATTGTCTTTAGAACCCAGAAGATATGTTTCCAAGAAAGAAGGTGAAGGGGAAAAATTGGTAGTATTTTTCAAGACAGTGGTGTTAACTCTTTTAATGAACATAAATGAAGTTAATTATAAAATAAAATGTGCCAAAAAGAATTCAAAGCAAAGAAGAGAATCATGTTTCAATGTTGGACTAAGAACACTACAGCTATTCCATTTTACATACCTTCCCGGTATAATATTTTATGGTATAAATAAATTTTTTGTTCTTCCAAACTGGTGAATCATTTTCTCAAGTAAATGTCAATGACAATTTTCTTAAAAATTCTATTAAGATGTGAAATTGAATACATAAATAAAAAAATCAAAGAATCATTTTGACATTTTCAAAAAAAAGGAAGAATGGATTTTTAAGATGAAGAAATGTTTACCAGGAAAGGGGGCTGTTCTGTGCACAGATGTTATGGCATATGCCAAGAGCTTTGAAAAATGCCAGAGATGGGCTGAGGGGTAGCAATGAGAAGATGACAAAAATCAGGGATTAATTGTTTTCTGATGTGAAAGACTCCTTTCGTCTGCGGATGAGTTGTAGAAGTGTTTCCTTTGCTTTTAAGTACCAAGTGTCACTAATGAAAGGCACTGTAGTCTCGTCAGACTTTCAGAGGCTGAAGTGGAGCTTGGCGTTGTCACTTTCTAATGAAGAAACATTCACCAAATCACTGCAATTAACTAAGCCTCAGCTTTCCTTTCACGGAAGCAGAGCACGATGACTCCAACACAGCCCCGAAACGGGAAATAATCTGAGCGCAGCATTCATCGCCACAGGTGTCGATACAAAACATCAGCATTTAATTTCAATCTGTGTAGGTTCCAGAATAAATAATACTGAATTTGTGAATCTATGTAGACCACTTAGCACCAAACTTATGGTAGCAGCATGTAAAATATGCCCAGCAATGATCAAAGCTCTTGATTTCTGGCTGTTTTAGCCAGCATGCCCTTACCTTTTGTCCCACACCACCAACAGAACCAATAGAGCCTGGGGGTCCTTGTGGTCCCTGAGAAGTAGAAAAAGAAATGGAGTTATACATCTAATAAAATGTTCTGTTCACACACATGTAACTAGAGTGTTCAAAGAGAGTATTAATGTACAGGAATACTGAGTAAATTGAGGGGGTGAAACAAAAAGAAATGTCTTTTTCAGTTGCCACATTTATTAACAGCAAATAATTGAATATATTACATCAGGTTTTAGCTTCCCCAGGATTTGGAGCATAAGGCAAAGAGATTTTCCAAACGTTGCCATGTATTTGTTAGTTGAAACAAAATTCCAATGTCTATGCCCATGGAAAAATCGGGACAGTTTTATAGTATGATTTTATATTGAATCAGTCATGATTGTATTTAAAAAGAACTTACTGCATGGGGAAAAACAAACCCTTTATACACTGCTAGGCATGAGATTCCCTTCAGGGAATCTAATGACAGCTGAATATCTTTGCTAGTTGAGCAGCGACTGATATCTTTTATCAGTTCTGATTTGATAAAATTTAGGCACGTAGGAGAGAAAATAAATCTCATTGAAAAGAATGTCGAAAACAGGTGGCTTCATTTGCCAAACATGAAGTCAGAAGCAGATCACATAGACTAGAAATCTTTTGAAGGTCATGGTAGCAGAGAAACATTATTACTTTTCCAAATTCTCTAATATTCCATCAGAATACTGGATCAGTTTCTAAGGGGAGTGTCCTCCTTAAATAACCGAGAAGAAACTGTTTTCTCTCAACGAGAAAGAGTGCACAAATGCACATATTTCTCTGATTGATTTATAGACTCAAAATGCAGGAGGTAAAACATTTAGGTAAAAGCTTTTATGTGGATATATGTAAGAGGTTTTTAGAGCACAGACTTAGGCCAGTATATTCAAAGACAATTACAAGCCTCTCTCATCATTGCCAATGAGAAATCTTAAACTGAAGAATTCAACAACCATTTATAGAACATTTATCATATATCAGCAACAGTATAAGTACACTATTCTGAGCCATATGATTTATAATAATACAAATGATATTTTTCACCAATAAATATATATTAAGTGCGATCTGGGTGTCTGTTTTATATTAGTGGTAAATTTTTCAGGAGAAAGGCCATTTCTTACTTTCTATTGAAATGGCATGAGTAGATGATCATTGGGTTCTCATCCACTTCTATGTATAAACCATGATGTAATAATCTCCATTATATATCATAAACTATCTGCCAGAATGTAATACTGGCACAGTATAGACTTCAGAATTAACTAGCATACACTTCAATTACTTACATCACCTCCATTGGGACCTTGGGGGCCTCGTGGGCCAGGAGGACCTGGTGGACCCTAAAAAGGCAAAGAAACAATGTTTGCCAAGATCGAATGCAAATGTGGTTAACATTTTTATCTTTTAAGATAACTAAGATAGGCTATGAAATCACAGGCAGAAAAGAACACCAGGGTTACCAACATGCTGGATGAAGACAAAATCACATCACACCAGCAAATGACCTGATATAGATATAAATAATTTGCATTGGTGTGGATTTTAAGGTGAATTTTGTTATTTGTATATGTATTTCTGATGATGTGGGTGTTGAAATAGGGGTGGCCGGCTGTGTCCTCCCTGTACCCGGCTGCCCGCATGGTTTAGCTTACGCCCCGAAATAATTACACAGAAACTGTAATCTTTTAAACACTGCCTGGCCCATTAGTTCCAGCCTCTTATTGGCTAGCTCTTGCACCTAGACTAGCCCATTTCTGATCATCTGTGTAGCACCCCATGGTGTGCTTACCGGGGAGATTCTAGCCTGCGTCTCTCTGCAGTGGGAACATCATGGTGACTCACTGACTCAGCTTCTCTCTCCCAGAATCCTGTTCTGTTTACTCCACCCACCTAAGGGTTGGGCTATCACTGGGCCTAGGCAGTTTCTTTATTGATAAGAAGTCACTCCCACATCATTTCCCCTTTTTCTGTTTAAACAAAAAAGAAGGCTTTCATTTTAACATAGTAGGTTCCCGCGGAGCACAGGAGACAGGAAGCAGACAAGGGCCGGCGCAGCGTCTGCGCAACTTATTTAACAGTCAAAACCTGCCCCAGGCGAGCCCACCCACTAGGGGGGTGGGGCTCATCCCTACATGTGGGAATGATTTCTTATCAATAAAAAAAACTGCCTAGGCCCATTCGATAGGCCCATCCTTAGTTGGGTGGAGCAAACAGAACAGGATTCTGGGAGAAGGAAGCTGAGTGAGGAGTCGCCATGATGTTCCCACTCTAGGCAGAAGCAGGTTAAGATCTTCCCTGGTAAGCCAGCTCGTGGGCTACCCAGAATATTAGAAATGGGTTAGATTAATATGTAAGAGCTAGCCAATAAGAAGCTGGAACTGATGGGCCAGGCAGTGTTTAAAAGAATACAGTTTCTGTGTAATTATTTCAGGGCATAAGCTAACCATGTGGGCGGCCAGGTGCCGGGAACACAGCCTGGCAGCTCCTCTTACTACAAATTGGCGCCCAAACGTGATGGGCTAAATCCACTTAAAAACCTGAGAAAGCACGGCTTCCTGGGGCTGCACTGCCAGCGTAAAAAGCATTTCAAGGCTTTTATGGAACTGGATGTTTCTGTTCCCGCTTGGGATCGGAGGAGAATGCTCTGAGACCTTGCGGATGGCTCAGGGGCTCAGTGACCTGTTTTCAGACTGCGCAATGCTCTGCGTGTCAGATTTGGTTGTAACTTGGATGAAAAGAGTTTCTGTGCTGCACGCTCAGTCTCAGAATTAAGCTACTGAGTGCGGCTCCAATGTGGACTTGCTGTGTGCCTGGAACTGTGCGCAGCTCAGGCGCACCAAATAAATCTGAGGCAGGAGCTGCTGCTCCAGGCTGAACTGTGCTGACCTCAGGCAGGAACTGCCGTAATTACCATAATAATAGTGCAGTTAAGGTTTAGACTTGGCAGGGTACAGGCGATATTGTACAAAATGCAACTTAAGTTTTTTAGAAGTGCTTAACATTTTAAGAAATGCTCCTGGATAGTAAAAAAATTACAGATTCACAATAAAACGATTCAGACAGACCACTAAATGGATCACAGTGTTGGATGAATGTACGTAGGCTTGAGAGAGAAATAAATATATATAGAGAGAAAATAAAGTTAATGCCTTTAAAAATAAAAAGGTTAAGTCTTTAAAGAGACAGAGTACAAATATTTAAGAGAATAAAAGAAATAAAGAAAAATAAGCCACATAAAAATGGAAAATTCACAGAGAGTCTGGATTATGTACATTGTGTTTTCTTTAAAATTTTTGACTATGAAGGAGCTAACTACAGAGAGTCATTTCATTACATGGACTGCCAAGCTAAACAAAAATGGATATAAGGGTATTACGATTTCAAAATTTGGGTCTAAGGATATGATGCTTTGGAGAGGGTCTTCTTTTGTTTTCACAGAGGACCAGACCCTATGGATTGCATCTATTCCGATATGGTATGATAGACCACGCCCTCCTGAAAGGTTGCTATGAACACCCTCAAAAAATTACTTCACTCAACTGCCAACTGAGATGACCCTGGCACACAGGTTATACCATGAAAGACCTAATTAACTACGCCCCCATTCAGCAGGAAGCAGTTTAGAGAGAAAAAAACTGCGCCCATGTTCCCAAAACATTGTTTATAAATGTTCTTTTACATTTAAAGGGGGATATGATATAGATATAAATAATTTGCATTGGTGTGGATTTTAAGGTGAATTTTGTTATTTGTATATGTATTTCTGATGATGTGGGAGTGATTTCTTATCAATAAAAAAACTGCCTAGGCCCATTCGATAGGCCCATCCTTAGGTGGGTGGAGTAAACAGAACAGGATTCTGGGAGAAGGAAGCTGAGTGAGGAGTCGCCATGATGTTCCCACTCTAGGCAGAAGCAGGTTAAGATCTTCCCTGGTAAGCCAGCTCGTGGGCTACCCAGAATATTAGAAATGGGTTAGATTAATATGTAAGAGCTAGCCAATAAGAAGCTGGAACTGATGGGCCAGGCAGTGTTTAAAAGAATACAGTTTTCGTGTAATTATTTCGGGGCATAAACTAACCATGTGGGCGGCCGGGTGCCGGGAACACAGCCCGGCCGCTCCTCTTACTACAATGACCCTTTACTAACTGATAGAAAATTAACACTTCAGAAAAAAACTAAAAGAATAGAAACACAGCACAGGAAGTCTACTGTTGGTATACAATATTGACAGTATAGGCAGTGACATTATAAAAGAATATACCCAAGAATAAAGTAATTATAACATTGAAAACACAACAATAACAAAAAGAAAACCAACGATGGACTAGTTTTAGAACTAGGGAGTCAAATAAAAGAATATTTGTTTTTTATTTGTGTAGCATGGTGGGGTGTATGAATTCTCAGGTTTGACATTATAGAATTGGAAATATTTAGTTGTATTTCTACAATAAAGTTTCTATGTCCTGGATATACATAAAAATTATCACAGAACATTTCTTAAAACACTTCTGGCAACATCCCTACTTCTAGGTTGAAATTAAGAGAGCTCAAAGTAAAGAAATAAGTAAAATAAGATGATAAAATATGAAATAAAGAGAATAGACTACAGTGAATCCCTAGTCATTAGTATTTTTTAAAATCTCAGTCATATTCAATGCCACAATGGAAGTTTTTCCTATTCTGACCAATAGTATGTTCAAAGAGAATATATCAGTAACTCATGGAACCGCAGCACTGGATCAAGAAAAATTAACTGTAATGTTTCTCTCGCTGCTTCAGAGTATGACCTACTCAGCCATGTATCCTATTTATTCCTCCAGTTGAGTTGCTGATTATAGGAATAATTTCAAAGTATATAATAAATCTGGGTGTTGCTCTTAAAGAGAAAGAAATGTAACTTCCAACTGTAAAACTTCAAAATATGAATAGATCCCATGCCCGGGTGCAGGTGGTCAACACAAAGCAAACTCTATGGTATTTTTGTACATGTTTTTGTCCTAATGATATTTTTCTTATATGTTTTGGTTTCTATTTTTTTGGGATTTTATGTTTCTTGGTTTTTTTTTTGTTATTGTCATTGTTTGCTTTAAGAGAGAGGGCATGGAGTAGGTAGGTGGGAAAGGGGTTGGGGAGGGGCAAATATGATCACAATATATAGTATAAAAATGTTTATTGACATAAAAATATTAAATATCTATTCTGAAGTAAAGCAAAATTGTCAAAAATGATGGAAGGAAAGCAATTAAGACTTCATCATATATAGGACCTCATCATATATAAGTTTCAAATACTTTGAGCAACTATTCCTTATCACATATACTTGAAAGTTTAGGTTGAGTTCTTAAAGTAAAAATGTTTTAGTTGATAATGAAAAAACATTTCTTACAATACTCAAACTAATAATAAATTTTTCATTAAACTCAGAAGTTGTTTCACAGGATGGTAAAATTTGATGCTCCTTGCATAGTGAGTAATTATAGAATTCCTATCTGAATGCTATGTATTCTTTACCTGCTCCACACCAAAATTCCAAATTAAGAGATTCACAAGACACTAGTATGGAATTGGTTCACACAAATGGTTTAGATTCATTAAATATGGAAACCACCAAATGTTATATGCAAGCACATGACATTATTCTGAAGTGGATGAAGATAAAAGATCAATATTTTTGAAATATATCAGCAGTTGATTATTACTGATGATCTGAATAGGAAAGAGAATTTAGCAGGAGAACAGCACAATTTCACAATAGTTTTGTCAACATTGATGAATTGTAATGAAGCTATGAGTAGTGTTGGCATGCACAATATCATTGAATCTGAAAAACACAACTTACCATGGGTCCAACATCTCCATTTTCACCCTTTTCACCTGGCGGTCCTGGCAAACCCTGAGAAAATACAATGTAAAAGGATGTTGTTCATGTACTTTAAAAGACAGATACATTTGAAGGATTTAGAAATGGCTAAGAGAGTAAAATGCTTTCTGCATAGACATGACAACTTGTGTTGGGATCCTCCAAGCCTAAGTAATATCAGACATACTAGCACTGATATGTAACCCCAGTTTACAGAGAGAAGGGTTAGACAGGAGATGGCTTTGTTGGTCTATTAGGCAGCAGCAACACATCAGCAAACATTAAAAGAAATGTCTAAAACAGTAGAAGGCAGAACAAAACCTGAAGTTACCCATAACCTAAACCTACACACAACGAAAAATACTCATTTGTGCTCAGACATACACACACTGACTGCAAAGGCAAGAAAAAATACTCTCAATAAATTTATATACCAATAAGTAAATACCAAATTAATTAAGAATTTTAAAATTAATTTTCAGAAACTAACATATATTAAAACACTTATAGTCAACTGTTTCCTACATATTATAAAATCTGACTAGATTTACAAGTAAAGTCCAAGTTTTGAAGAATATTTTAGGTTGAGTTTTGCTAAAATACATAAATCAATAAACAGATCAAATTTGATCTTACAAATAGCTAGTTCTTTTCTATTTCTATTATGCATATCTAGGAGAAGCATACATCAATATTGGAACATACTTTTCATTTATACTCACTGCAAGCATGATTGTAAATATCTTTTTAAAAAAAACATGCATGTGACTTCCACCAGTTCAATAAAGTTGGCCAAAAGAAGAAGTATTCTATCTCATGTTTGACTGTATTTTGAACTAATTAAAGCAGGGTATTCTCATTATTAGAGATTATGGAGACATACTGAGTAAAATCATCTGGTTGATGGAACAATTAAGCTAAAGATACCCCACCATTCCTCAGTCTTCGTAGGTCCTAGTTTAGTCCTGATTCACGGATGAAGCAGATCTGTTTTAATATTTTCATTTTAAGGTGATTTGACACATAAGTGAGAAACAAAAAATAAATTAAGTCAAGAATCTACAATTGCTACATTTTAAAAATTATAATGAAGCATACTGAATATATCATATATTCACAAGCATATGAATATACAGATAAATAATAAATTTCAAGTATAAAGTCATTTATGTTAGATAAGATTTCATTATTTATGCTTACTGAAATTGCTAACATTTCATCATCTGTGAAGAGTCAATTAAACAATATAGATGTAATTTTGAAATTTCTAATTAGATTAGCAGTTCTTATATCTGATTTGAAATAATGAAGCATTTTTTCAAAATTTTATATAAATTGTTTCTTCATATCCTCATCATGGAAGATAATTTCTAACTAGATATTTTCCATAAATTTTGATTATTCTGTTGATTCTATAAATATAAACTATAAAGTCACACCTTCAACCATGAGATTTATGGTTTAAAGGTCAATTTGACATGATTGAGAATAATCAGCTGAACTAATGGAGAATTCATAAGTTAAAATAGTTACATATTTACTGCAACCTGACTTTATTTTCTACTTGTTATTTTTTAAAATGTATTACTTTTCACATATGAAAAAAGTTAAGCATTACTCATGACTTTATTATAATTATCTGACAACATTAATATTTAAACAGAAAAAAACAAGAAAGTAATGACTTTTTACTAAACATAGTAATTATTCACTGACTTTTTACAAATGTGTATATATATTATAATTTATAATACTGCATCAAAATGTAACTAGCAAAATTATATAATAAAATATTTAATATTAGAAATCAATACTTCTGTGATTTTATTTGTAAATATAAAAATTACACATATATATATTTATCCCAGTTTCATCTAACATCCTATAACTTCATAAAATCATAGGTATTGTGATTTAAATTGTTTTCCTTTTGCAAAATAACTAGTGTGAGGAAAGTAAGTATTATATAGTATCTGAATGTCACTTAAAATCAAGATATCATTGATCAACGTTGGAACAGATGTGTACATAACAAGCAAGTGGAATAAGATAGACAGGTGCTCCAAAGGTTTGCAGGAACCAACAATATCACCTTGAAAGGGAAAAACAATTGGAAGGAGAAACTGCATACAATGATGCAATATTCTTCATGAGATCTTTATGATAAATTGGAATAGAAGTTCTGGATCATTTAGCATTTTACAATTTAATATTTCTTTCTTCAAATGCATTTCATAAACTATAGAATTATCATTTAAGCTATTTTTCTTGATATGCCAGCTTATTTTGTCCATTACTTAACACTCGCTGCTGCAGTCAGTCTGCTACTTCATATTCTTTGAAATATTTGTCATTCATATGAAATACTGATTCTTCTAGAGTACTATTTCAAGTGACTTCTTTTATCTACTAGAGCTACAAGTCTGTGCTTCATGTTTAAAACAAAAGAGCAATCGAGGTATAGCTTGATGTGTCAGAAACAAAAATCAAGCAGATGCATATTAACATGTATGCTCAAAATTAATAATTCCTAATGAAAAAGAAGTAAAGCTTTGCTACACACACACAAATATAAGCACACACAGACTCCTGTACATGCAATTGTACACACATGTGCACTCACACACACACACCATCCCCACATGAATTGTGCACAGCATTTAATTTCACTTAGAAACTAGGGACACTGTTTTGTTTCCCTGCCCCTTGAAACTGAGAGTGAGCAGGCAGTGAAAACCATGCAGAGGTTTCTTACCTGAAGACCTATGGGTCCAGGAGGCCCTGGGAAGCCTCGTGCACCCTCATCACCTTTCTGTCCAAACATTCCTTGTTGTCCTCTGGGACCTGCTTCACCATCTCCTCCCTTGAGAACAGCAAGGCACATATCAGTATTGAAGAATACATAATGATACATGATTTATAATCTACTAAAGAATTGCAAAGGAGACTCAAATCCCATGGTTTGCTCCAACTAAGCCATTGTTTGGTTCACAAGCATTTTTTGTTTCTGTGGTTTAGTTGATTTTGATTTGATCTTCTCACCAAATACAGGAAAAGTGGTCCGGTAGAAAATATAATGCTCAAATTTATTAGATAATAAAGGATGTTATACTCTTATCTAAACTATGCCACATTTTTTAAAAATGTGGCTACATATATTAGATCACTTATGTGTGGCTCAGTGTTTAGCATATGAATAAACTTATTACCTCACAGTGTTACCTGGATATAGGAGTGACATAATTAAATCATAAATTTAATCATAGAGTTACAAGTCCCTAAATTGTGGATCAAAGATGTATGAATACTTACAGCAATTCCAGGGGCACCAACAGGTCCTTGAAGACCTGGGGGACCAGGAGGGCCCTGAAGTAACAAACAAATCAGATATCTTCACATTAAAGCTTCTAAGGGATCAGTAAAATTAAACAAATAAAAGACAATGGCTGACCAAGATAAGCAATGACTGACCAAAGTAAACAGTGGTTAACTGAGATCTACTAAGCACCTCTGTACTCTTTTGGAAATTCAGAGATATGGCTTTTTTTGATTGTCCTGGAACTCACTTTGTAGATAGGACTGGCCTCAGCCTCAAAGAGATCCTCCTACCTCTACCTCCTGAGTGCTGTAATTGCTACAGCAGTCATCAATTATTATATTACCTGAAGACTTATAGTTTCATATGTATAATCAAGATAAAATTGATATTTACTAAAAACATGAAAATGTTCCCCTCTGAGATTGTAGATATCTAAAAATAGATCTTCCCACTAACCTAAACCAATTTAAAGATGTATATATATATATGTCAAAAGGAGCACATAAAAATATACTATACCATTTTCTAATTATCAACAGGGTTCTAAGCTGCTGTACATCGAATATATTATTACATGAAAAATTTCTGTGCATACACATGTGTTACACATTCAAGTGCTTAAAACTACTTTGAAACAATATATTTAAACAGGCAATGGATTATCCATGCATAGACATATCCTTTTTCTCTTGTATTAACTAATAACGCTTTGGATAAATGGAGTCTGTTGGTTTTAGTCTTTTGTCAACTTCATACAAGTGAGAGCCATTTACAAAGAGGAAAACTCAGTTGAGCAAATGCCCCCACAAGACGGAATTGTGTGAAAGATGGTGGGACATTTTCTTATTTGATGACTGAGGTGAGAGAGTGAAGCCCATGAGAGGGGTTTTGCTTCCCCTCAGCCTCTGGTCCTGAATGGTATAAAAAGTAGGCTGAGCAAGGTGTAAGAAGAAAACCAGTAAGCAGCATTTCTCTATGGCCTCTGCTGCATAGGTTCCCTTTCCCTGCCTTAAGTTCCTGTCCTGACATCCTTTGATGATGGACTGTGATTCTGCAATGTAAGATGTCAAAACTTTTATCACTTTTGACCGACATTATCTGTGTGATTCTGGTATTCAAATAATATTTGTCATTTCACAATGAAATAAAATTTAGTTTTGTGATGACAACAAGCTTTCTTTTCTATAAGACTAACTACAGCAAATATAAAACAACTATAATCTTTTTAGTGTATATATGGATATATATACTTATACATCAATATGTTTGTACTTGATTTATTTTGTGTGTGCAGATGTGAATGTGTTTGTGTGTATGTGTGTGTGTATGTTGTATGTGTGCTCTATGTACATATGATTAGGCAAAGGGCAAAGTAAGATGTCCGGGTAATCAGTTCTATTACTCTTTGACTTACTCAGTTGAGTCACAGAACACTGACCTAGACTGACTTACAATCCTGTATGGGTTATGGAACCTCAAGAGAGTTCTTCATGCTAAAACAATAATTATCATTGTTTGCTGAGCAGGAACATCTCCCCAAACCCATATACTATACATTTTTATTAAGGTAAAAGTTCTTTTGATTACTTTTTTATATAAATCAACACACACTTATTTAAATTTATTTTTTACATTTAAATCCACAGAACAATAGCAACCTTGACAACAGTCTGTTGGAGCTAAATGTTACTATGGAGAAGACCCAAGTAAAGGGATTAAAAGGACGATGTTCTCTCACCAAGTCGCAAGGAACTCACATTTTCGCCTTTGTCTCCTTTGCTGCCCTTTTGGCCTGGTTCTCCGATTTCACCCTGGGTTTGAAAGATGCGTGTTAAAGTCATCATATCTGAAATCTCATCATTATCATCCAATGTTAACATTTTACTGTCAATGTAGTTACATGCTAGTACTTAAAACTGTGGTCTCAATGTAGATGCCTCTGATTTCTATAAATGACCAATATTTAGGAAGAGGAGGTCAGCATAACTGTCAGGACTACAACTAGATATACATTTTAAAAACTGATTTTGTCCTGAATATCACCACCGTAAGTTGATAATGGAAGCACATTGACTTACATACATAATATATGTAAGCACATGGTAATCAAAATGTATTTTTCCTTTTCCCCCAGTTTTCCAAATAGTAAGAATATATGAACACCATTTCACAAAATTTCTACATATTACAGTAAAATTAGAAATTAACTTGAAACAATAAAATCCTACATTTTTTGCATAAAAATATGAGATTTATTATTCATATGTTGATAAAAAGGGGTTACCATTCTACTAAAGCTTATTCATAAATCTTAAGGTACAAGTTCTCAGGACTAAACATGTATAGATAATTGTATTCAATTTACACTACTTCAAGGAAGATCGTTTTTTAAAAGAGAAATTATTGTTCTTTTAACATACTTATGCTTCAGTTCTGTATGCTGTTTTATAGAAAGCACATTTCTTAACTTTGTAAGGCATATAATATTTTTGGTTACACAAATGTATCAAAAACTGAAATCTTCCACATTAGATTTAAATTTTGATTAATTATGGAGTGCCTGAGAAATCACTTGTTGTGCTTTGGTATGATAGACTATCACAAAGGATAACACCAACCTTGTCTCCATCCTCACCAGGAGAGCCAGCAGGACCAGCAGGCCCTGGAAGACCCACAGGGCCTTGGATTCCATCTCTACCTGCAGGGCCCTGAGGACCCTTCTCTCCCTGTGGTGAAAAGACAATATGTCATTAATTGCTGTAAGAAACCCATAAAGGTTCTATACGGTTTAGAAACAATACATACATAAAATAACACAAACATAGCTCTACACATTTTAATTCTTATATTTGGAAAAGATTGATAGTTTAATCTTTCTGGAAAACAAACTGGAAGTTGTAAAGAACAACCAGAAACAATGAGTTGCACTCTGCAGGTAATTAATAATACCAGGAAAACTTGCATCACTTTTAATAATTTATAGGTCTGTATCTATACTCTATAAAATTTATTATAACAGTTCCTGGCAAATCAGACAAGTACCGTCTTTCTGGACATATACCTTGCCTTTCCCAAACTAATGAGATTTCAGCAGACGTTAGACTTAAACAAAAAAATTTTATGATGTGCTTTAATATGCAATGGGTTACCCATTTTTACAGGTATTTTGTGTATTCTATGAGGTTGGATGTTTGATTTTGTGTCTACTTTTGATGATGCCAAACAGCGTGTGTGGTGACTTTCTCTTCCTCTATGGTTTTGTTTGTTCTTCTCTGGCAGTACCATTGTTTTTCTATTTGTAAATTTATGTACAAAGAAAGATAGAGCCTTGTTGATGAAAAAAATTCTACTGCTATAAAAAATATGCTTTCAAGCTTTAATATTTTTCCATATTATAATATTTGGTGACAATGTTCTAGATTGTATGCAATGATTGTTCTCTCATTTCATTAACTGAGAAGATGCAAGTGATCAATTGTCCTGCCTTTCTGTCACCCACTTACCTCACAGTATCCTAACTCTTTATGCTGATGCATGTGTATGTGTTCTGCCTCCAGTTACCTCTTTAAAACAATATTTTATTAGAGCTAGGTATCAAATTCAGGGTCACACGACTGCTAGGAAATCCATTTACCATTAGTCCACATCCTGACTTTTAGTCTACATATATATTCTTGTCAAATATATATCGTCTTTCTCTAAGCTACTAAAGTAACTTGCTGCTATCACACACGCGTGTCTTTTTCTTCCTCTCACATCATCTTACCACGACATTTAAAGAGCCAGTCAGGTTATATAACCTACAGCATGAGGTGAACGTATTTGCTGATCATTCCTCGAAGTGAGCAGTGGCCTAACTATGATGCTTTGTGTTAACTGCCTGCGTGACACAAGTTAGAATTATGTAGGTGAAGGCTTTGGCCATGTCTGTGGGGGATTGTCTTGATTACATTATGATGTTTAGAACTGTAACTGCACATAACACTCAAACCCCTTTGACTGTCTTATTTTCAGACATGGGAAATAGGCTCTGAAGTTAAGAACATAAATGTAATTATGAACTAAAATTTATTTAGTTATTTATTATTTATAAGAGAACAGAGCTCTCAACTCAGTTCTGATTAGAAGCCAACAGTATTCTTCAACTTTAATATTTTCAGTTCTTATTCTTTGTTTCCTTTAAAATTTTTACTTGTCATTTATCTCATTTTTATTGGGAAATAAACACAAGTCTTCATGGTTGACTAATCAAGAGAGAGATTGCATCCAATCCCATGAGTACTTTTTACTACTGCACTCTTCCCTGAGCTCCATTCACGATCACTCACCCTCTTTCTCTGTGTGTGCTCATAGAGCTAACCATCCATACAGAAACATTACCACCAAGGGTCTATTTTCTCTGCTTCTGATGGAGTCTTCCACAATGCGTATCCATAATGCTCCTCTATAGTTTGATTATAGATCTCTGCTCTCTATCTCAACTCTACCTCACATGAAAATAGAATATGTTGGTTCTAAACCTATTATTCCAAATGGCACGACAGGTTGACAGTCTGACCCTCACCATTCTAAAATCACTGCAAACACATGCTTATATTACAGAAAAACTATTTAAAACTGGTTTTACTAGAAATTAATGGCTCCTGTTGTCCAATTCACATTTAGTTAAAGTATTGACCTTGCTTTGTTTCATACTGATGTTTACTCATCTCACGTTACTACAACAGCACTGCCAAAAAATATTAAACTAATAGGACTTATCTATAATATGAGGATGTGGCAGGCATTTATACAAATAATAGTTTTCTTTAGGAATCAGTTACATAATCAAAATATTTATCCTCAAATGATAAATTGAAAAAGGTTTATCTTCCCTTCCCAATCCCACCTCCAAGAGTTTCTAACAGGCTGAAAATTCCGAGATCATATGTGGGCCATAATTATCATTGTGAGTGGGTATTCTGTACAGTTTCGGATTTTGTTTTCCATTTTGCTTTCCTTTCAAGATGCTGGTTTTTTAATGAAAGTATACTACGAGCTTGACTTCCACATGGTATAACATGCCTCTTTTACTTCATCTAAACCTATATCTTTTGTAATTATTTCATATTTCAACTCAGGACAAAATTTATATTTATAATTGGGCAAACAGAATATGTTGGCCAACATTTTCCGTGAAGTTTCAAAAGACTTTTTCATGAATGTCTGTGGGTAGTGTGACCCAACAATGCCAGAACTAACTTCTGCTAATAGATACAAGCTGATATCTTCCTTAAAATACTACTCAGTGCAGTTAGGTTTTTTCATTAACTATTTGAAAAATGAAAAGTACAACAATATGAATATATTTGTAGTTTTAGGTATGAAAAAAAATGAAAGCCTAGTTGAGCAAGGATTTCATGGTCCCACTAGCCATATCACTCACTGTCAAAACTTATAGGGCCTCAGTCTGCTTCTTAAATAATTTTTCATAAGTCTCTCTAAATTAAATTGTAAAATGACTGGCATTGCTTTTTGACTTTGGTATTTGGTTAAGTATTTACTTTATAAACCACAATATATATTCACTTGAAATCATAGGATTGAATACATTATTATCATAGAACTTACATTTTCAATTTGCATGAAAATCAACAAAGTTCCTTTCATCCGTATTCATCCTTTATTCCACAAATTATGTATGGCCTAAAAATTTTTTAATTAAGTGGAATCAAAGACATTGAGCCCTTTTTCCTTTAAGAGTATAGCATAAAACATACGGCCTCAGAAAAATTCTCAGTAAAAAAATATGCAATATGCCTTTGCTGGAAAGCAAAATGTGTATACAACAGTGTCAAGATCAAATTCTAACATTCTGATTAAATTACAAAAACATCAGTAGGATTACCAGGGTCTAAACATGTTCCCCAAATGCATATCATAAAGATCACTGTCTATGCAATAATTAGAATGCTGGGCCTAATGAGAGATATTATTCCACTGGGCAAAGAGAAACGATGGCCTTGGAAATAGGCTGGGTGAATTGTTACAGAAGTAAATAGCTATAAATGAGTTTTTCCCACTTTTAGAGTTTTATTGTCTTAGAATAGAATAACATGTGTGCTTCCCGAGATGAAGACCCTTCATTTTGAATTCCTCAGCATCCACACTATGGATAAGAATATTGCTGTTCACTGTGAACTATCCACTATAGTATTCTATCACAGGACATAAATATAATGAAAGAAAATGTATGGACAATGAGAAATTCCATTCCTGAATCTGAAGACAGTAAAGAAATGACAGTAATATTTGAATTACTAGTTCAAACTCAAATGATTATCTCACACCTTAGAGGAAAAAGTATTAAGTTATGGGAATCATATAGCACATTTTAATCTATATTGATTTAATTAGTTTGTGATTCATCTTAGAAGATGCTTTATAAAATTCAATATGATTGAATCAAAAACAGAACCAAAAGAGACAAACCTAATAAATATAATAAAATCCGCAGTAATTGAGATACAAAAAGTTTGCTATGAATGAATATGGCATGAAATATTCACATGTTTCTTATTTCACTCACCAAAGAGCAAAACTCAAATTACATGAGAATCTCAAGTGTGTCCTGTGTGATAAGCCTGTGAACCACGGACTCACCTGAGATGGAAGTTGTGTTCTGAACGTGGTAAAACATTCAACATCTTTCTACCATAAAGCAGTGAGGTATATAAAGTTTAATCAAAACTCCCATTTTACTTTTTTAATGAACAAAATTAGAAGCCTTTTACATTAATAACATTCCACTCCCTCACAGATATCAGGGCTTCATAACTTGTGGGAAAACGCCATCCAGTTTAATTGAATTTTAAGTTCCTCTATTGTAAGAATACAAGAAGCTGTCTTTACATGCCGGGCACATATGCAGGGAGAATGCAGCGGAGCATGAAGAGCTGATATTTCTGAATAAAAGGTAATCATGTGTGCGGGTTGCCAGTGTCACCTATGTACGCCTCAACACTACTTACAGGAGCACCTTTTTCTCCAGCTGGACCAGGAGGGCCCTGGGGGCCTGGACGGCCTGGCAAACCAATTGGGCCTGCTGAACCTGCAGAGCCTCGCTCTCCTGGAGAACCCTAGAACATGAGAATGAGGATATCTTGTCATTATGGGGAGAACAGATAGTATCATACAAATCAATTATTTAACAATAAAAACATCATCTACTCAAAAATTGTCAAGCTAAATCTAAGAAAATTTTAATAATTCAAGAAATAGTATACCCATCACTTGAGGGATGAAATGCTGATTCCAGTATTGAGTGCAGATGGTGATATTAACGAATTTTGATGAGCCGGGAGGTGTGGTGCACACCTTTAAACCCAGCACTCAGGAGGCAGAGGCAGGTGGATCTCTGTGAGTTCAAGGCCAGTCCGGTCTACAAGAGCTAGTTCCAAGACAGGCTCCAAAGCTACAGAGAAACTCTGTCTCAAAAAGAACAAAAAATCAAAAATAAAGAAATTTTGATGAAATGAAAGATACCCTAAAGTTCTAGTGTTTGAGCTGGTAGCTTTGAAAATCTCTGTTCACTATTGAACACAATGCTGAATATATTTGTATCCAGTATTGAACCCTGCATAGTTTTCTTCTTGTATCATAAAGGGTTAACATATTATTTACCTACACTGTTTACTGTCTGAAATGTTTTCTGGACTTCACTCCAAAGTCACAAAATATATTTTTTTTTCTAAATCCAAAAGTTGACCTCACAAGACCTCAAGTATACATTATACAGTAAAGTACGCCATTAGCGCAGATTTTGGACTTTTTGTTCAGAACTTGTAAAATTACTTTGTTCCTCTACTGACCACTAGCAGACTTAAATATTCTTAAATTTCTTGGTAGTAATTTCCTAAAATTCTTCTGTGACAGAGTACTTCTCATTCATTTATGATATTTATAGTGATCGAATGAATTGAAAAGATTCAAGTTGACGTTACAGAGGGAAAAGGTAGCATAAAATATGATGGGTTTTCCTCTTGATTATTTTATGCCTAAATGAAACATTTGATTTACTTTTTATAACTGCAGGGTGTCAAACTTAAGGGCAAGAAGTTTGAAGAAATTTGTCAAAATTGCAGCTGGATTTAAACAAAGAGGCATTTATGAGCTAGAATTACAAGAAAAATTACAGACAATGTTTGTCACGCTGTATAATAACCAACAAAATCTGTGTGAATATTACCTGTCTACTAATCAAGTGTTATAAATCATAAATATGAGAACATAAATGTGAGAAAAATTGCACTTAGTATTTTCTAAAATATATGTATGTATGCATGCATGTGTATTGTGCATCCTTACGTCTCTGTTTCTCCCTCCATTAATGCACTTACAAATCCATGCATATATCTATATATACAAATAATAAAATGGGTATATAATAAAAACATAATTTATTAATGATGTGCATTTCTCTTTATATATTATGTGAATAATTGGTCTTGGTTAAAACCCGAGTTACTCAAGTACGGTCAATAGAAATTTTCAGAACATCAACTGAATATTTATTTTCTCTAAGAATTCTCACACTAATTGATGTATTGTGATTGACATATGACTCATGGATTTTATTTTGGAAACAATATGTTTGTTGAAAGTAAAGCATACTTAATATTTAAAATTAAACTATTTTATGTAACCATTTTCATGTGTCTTAAGCAGAGATAGAATACTGTTCTGAATCTAAGGAAGTGTGCAGAGTGTGTAGATATTATATGTTATTATTAAAGAGCAGAGTATTTTACTTTCTGCCTTAAAACATTCCTAAGATTAAATTTCAGATTATCATCTTGCTTTTGGAGGCTGCATTAAAATTAATAACAAAATATATTGCTTTTCTGTAGTTAAAATATTTCTCATGATCTTGTCAGATTTCATCAGCATTAAAACAAATGACGGGAAGACAAAGAGGCTTAACAGTGCATCCCTATGCCCTAAAGTACAATGGCAAACCCCCGTTTTTACTTGTTATTACAGAAATTCCATAAGCCTGGATATCTGTAATAATGGAATGCTCAGCACTGAATTTATTTTATCCACAAATAAATGTAAAGTGAAAATCCCTGATGGAACCCATTGATGAAACCAGTGATGTATAGTGAAGCTGTGAATTGTAAATACTCTCAGACCAGCTTGGAACAAATAAAACTTTCTAATCCTTGAGTCACAATGAACACTGGTAAGGCACTCTCTCTCATTTCCTTGAGTTTCAGCTAAATTTTAGAAGAAAGTCCTCATTATACATTCAGCATTTGTACACTGGGATTCAGTGCTCAGGTGACAGAATCTAGGAAAACAGGATGGAATACAGTAGGTCCTAGCTTTGAGGAATTTATTCTCATGCTGGATATTCTTTGTAAAGCTTAGGTATCTAAACTGCAAAAAATATGAATTTGTATATAGTAATATATAATTACTTTTGCAGAATAAAAAAATTATTGTATTAACAGCCATGATTAAAACAGACATATACATTAAAATGATAACTTGATAGTGCTCACTAAGGCTGGGATTTTCCCTTATTTTTTTTTTCAATGACAAAACACTTGTGGTAGACACAGGCACAAAGCATTTCATAAACAATGTGTCAGTTGCTAGGGTGAGCCTTCTCTTTCTAGTCCTGGAACCAACAGTTTTTTGATCTGGAGCATATTCTCTATGACTTATTTTATCATCAATAAAATATGTAGAGAAATAGCTTGTGATTGATTTCTTGAAATGTTCAGTAGTATAATGTACTTTAGTGGCACAATAGAATCTCCTAAACATAGAGGTACATCATACTACTGAACATGCCAAAACATCTTAGAAACACAGAACTATCGCTTTTGTAATTTTTGAATTAGAAAGTAAAGGGTCACAAAAATTGTTTATCTTTCTTTATTCCTATGAATACATATGATACTAAATATTAAACACTACAGAAAACATATTTTCTTATGCTTCCAAGTTTAAAAGAGAATATGCTTTTTGCATTGTGAAGATAAAAACCTTCTATTCAATTTCTTTCTTTAATGCTATTTCCCCCCCCTTCTGTTACCCATTCCCTAGAATGTTGTGACATCTCCCTATAATCTATTAATGGTAACAAAACAATAAAAAATGACATTGGTGTGGATTCTTGACCAGTGAGAACGGAGGCTCTGTCTCTAACTGTTGCTCAGAAGCAGACAGTAGAGAACATATATTATCAGCTTCTTTCCTTGTTTATTTCATATTCTAGGGAGGTTTTGTAAAGTATATGAAAACAGAAAACAGACAAATCATCTCATCAGCATTCAGTGTAAATGGAGCTCAATGAGGAATAACAGAAAGACAAAGACTAGCAAGTTCTTGTTTTGCAAAACTATCTAGGTAGAAAGCACAAGTGCATATTTTCATATTTTTAAGGCCAAAATGACCACCATTAGAATATTATGAAGTGAAGTCATTACACTATCCCAGTGATAAACTTTGAATCAAACGAAAATAATAGTTCAGATGAAGCATCCAACATTACTAGAATTCAAAATACAAACTCTGACTGATCATCTGAACGTTTTGTATTTGTGCTACAATATTTTGTCATTAATCCTTGCCACCATCTCTGAATACAGATCAACCATCCTTGGGTGTAACAGCTTTGTTCTTAAGTGGAACACAAGACTCAAGAGTCATCAGTAAAGATATTCCAAAATCCCTATTCTCTCATGTGAAAAATGAGGAAATACAGTGCAATCCTCTCAGGAATAGAGAGGCAGAAACAAGGAAAAAAAAGGAATATGACCAAAAACCATGCAAGCTATTGAAAAATGACAAGAAGAAATGACTCACAAAGTAGGGAATAGAATCCAACACATTAAGGTAAGGCTTAATAACAAAGGAATAATGCATGGTGATGGGGTAAAGAAGGCATGACAAGTTTGTAAAACGTTAAACACATTTTGGGAACTCTGTGTCTCCCTCCACTCATATGCTTTCTCCATATAAAGTAAGTACCATCAGAGACAAAACAACAGCCACAAGATCCACGAGTCAATAAATAAAATAATATATAATTTTTATATTAATGAAAATCATAGTGGGAAAGCTCTTGACAATCCTTCATGCTTTATTTCTTTAAATCCTATTTTTTTTTCCTATGTGTGTGGTTTGGGTTTGTACGCATGAGTTCAACAATGACTTCAGAGTCCACAAAAAGGTCGTGGATCTGCTGGACTGAGTTAATGATTGGTAAATCATAATTGTATAATACTGTCAAAAATCATAGTGATTTGAGTAACATGAGAGTGTCAAAGCATCATATGTAAGAAATTACGGGTCAGTAAGCATAATGATATGAGTAGGCCATTGTTATTAGGATCACACAATGAAGTTGATTTGCCATCCATGAGTAATAAGTTGATTTTGAAGGCAGTATGGACACACAAGATTAGTTCTATCAAATGATGGCATAATTGGGGAGGTATATTAATTGGATATTTGAGTACCAATGGCAAAGAACTGTGAGAGCACAGGTAGGAAATTAAATGGAGTCAAGGAGAAGAGATAACATTTATAGGAAGAAAACAAAAGGATCGAACAAAGGAAATGATGGCCGAAATGGTGATGAAGTCACAAGCAAAGTATTTTGAAGTGATTCTCATGGCTCCAATTTGCACTGGGTAGAAGTTGGAAAGAGATTTAAGAAAACATTCAGTTATACAAGCAGATAAAGATCAAATGAGAAAGGCTTCTAAATATGGTATCTTGTGTGTGGTAGTGATACTCAAGAGCATTGCTGAGAATGAAGGTGGCATAAAAATCATGAGGGCTGTACTGTGTTTCTCTGCACGTTTACTTATACCTTCAGGAATAAACATGAGACCAACTCTGATACTTGCTTGGTGCCGATTATTTCATGATGTTACATAGTTTTGTGACTCTCACTATTAGCACAGGAAATGATATTATTTTTCAATTTTATTTGATATTTTTATATCACTGAAAAATTCAAGTCTCACCAGGTACTTAATTCAGACAGAATATGATGTACATGAAATTGAAGCTTACTTTATGACTAATTATTGAATGAGAGACTGAAGAAGAAAATAAATTCAAACTAAAGTCTTTCCAGGCTTTTCCTATTCATGACATTATCTTGCTTTTAATTCTGATTTATTAGCGGTAAGACAGTTCTTTACCTCCTGTCAGAGCAAATCCTTCCAACCTCCTAAACCCTTGTGCTTCTGCTCTCATTAGTGCCTGCAATTAGCAGAAACCAGGCATTGAGAGCTTTGATTGACACGTGTTTATTTTCTTTTCTGCACACCGTGGGATCTCAGCATGAGAATAATGATAGAAGAGCTGCAATTTGCAATGATGGCTAGCATGGCCATCTATTATCATAATACTTACCACTGGACCCTGGGGGCCCTGGGGACCTTCTCCTCCTTTCAGACCAGGTGCGCCCTGATAAAAGTGAACAAACAAAAAGATTGAATACATATAAATTAACTATAATTAGACAATGTGTGCTTGACAAAATGGAGATGACAGGAAGTGTTTTCTAAAATCAACAAATGCAGGTATATGTATGTATATATATATATATATATATATATATATATATATATAGAGAGAGAGAGAGAGAGAGAGAGAGAGAATGAAATGTCTAGATTTAAGTATAGCTCCTTTATTGCTCATGACTCCAAGCAAAAATATCATCCACATGCTTGACATATATGTTGATTATACCTGGGCTCCAGGAAGGCCTCTTTCACCTGGGAAGCCACGTATTCCTGCTGGTCCATCTTTCCCTGAGATACCTTGAGGACCTGGGTCACCCTGAGAGATAAAATGCATACCATTAGCAAAATCAAATTCCTACACAGCTTTTATGAGCAAAACTGTGAGTCTCACTCATCTTTATTAAAGAAAATATGGAAGTAGAATGTGAACATCATTTAACTAAAGGGTTGTCATTAGGAGTGCCATTCATATTAAAATAAAATAGTGCAACCTAGATGAAAGTACATACGCAAACTGATGTTGTTATGGTCAATGAAATGATTCCTGCCTTATTACTCAGTAATTGTCTTGAAATACAATAACCTCACACTAAATATCTTCCTGGCTAATTGTTCTGACATTGAGTGGTAATAAGGAAATGCAGAGAACACACTTGTAGCTGATGAGGAGTATATAGAAGTTTTGAGTGTTAGGACATGGAAATTTTTAAGAAACTTTGCTTGATATGGAGCAAGTTAAGGCACTGGGTTCAAGAACCTTTGTAGCACCAAGAGCTAGTCGAAAACAGGAACCTTTGCAAAAGTATAAACCATGAAATGTTCATTGCAGCTAGCGACCTGTTGACACTTAGCTTTGTGGTCTAGACTGAAGCAGGAGTAACTGCTGGGGGTGGGGGAAGGGGCGGGAGAACATGCACAAAAGTAGCTGCTTACAGGGAAAAGAGGCTATGCAGGAGTCCACCCCCTGTATCTAGCAAAGCCGACCCCCTTGACCCTGAGTAAACCTGGCTTGCGTTTTTTGCCTATATAATGTCAACCCCAAATGATGAGGGGGCTCTCCTCCCTACTGCGCTGCGAATAGCCTGGCTGTATAGAGCTCTGAATAAACCTTGCTTTTGCATTCTGGACTTGACTGGATCCTGGTGGTCTCTCTAGGGGTCGCAACTTGGGCACAACATAAGAAAGCGATTGTTCTTGATCTTGTACCTTTGCACCTTCCTTCCCTGCAGCACCAGGAAGTCCTTGCTCACCAGGAGGCCCAGGAGGTCCAGGATGCCCACGTTCACCTATTGGACCAGTCTCACCAGTCGGTCCCTAAATAAGACAAGCAAAGCTGTATTGGAGTGTCCTTTCATTTTTTTGCCAGATAAATAGAAAGTAAACGCAAAGATTACTCCCCTTCATGAGATTATTTTCCTCTATGTTTATGATGCCCAATAATATGCTTCCTAGAATTTAATTAAAAAAAAATTCAATGAAAGTAGTGTACCTAGCAAGTATTTGAAAAGCTTGCTGTAGTCTTGGTGAGAATAGCCAGATGTGCTAGGGAACTCTATGAAGTACGCAAGGATAGTTTCTTTGTCCAATACTAGAATTGCATGAGAAGGAAGCTAGCCCAACTTCTTTTAAAATGCCTGCGTTATGAATGACAGTTTCACCTTATTCTTCTTTTCATATAATCAGCTTTACAATATGGAGACGCAGATGCCACTCTGATGGGTGGGTACTCAATGAGTCATAATAAATCAAAGTCACTTGGAACATAACAAATGAAGCAGTTTTCCTTTTGGTGGTAGTGGTGTGTGTGTGTGTGTGTGTGTGTGTGTGTGTGTGTGTGTGTGTGTGTGTGTGTGTGTGTGATGGGAGAGGAATTTCCCTGCCCAGGAAATCCCCATACAAATAGTTAATTCATATTTAACTGACAAAGACTAAGGAATAAAGCTAAGGGGTCCTGGAATCTAGTCCTTGAGTTTACACTTGAAGCTGTACTCAAAAGCTAATTGCTGGAAGGTACGGCAAATGCTGAGGGGAAATACGAGGCTCTCTATGTGTACCCCTGTCTCCCTATGGGTGCTGTTTGAAAAGCTGGGATATGGTCAGCTTTCGGTATAAAGAGGAAATCGTGACCATGTTCTGGACATAGATAAAGGCCACTTGCCCCCACTTTTTACATACATTTCCAAGTTTAAGTTCCATTGTCTGTAATTACTAAAACTCTTGAACTCAGCATTAGTGCACAAACACTTCTTTTCACAAAGGCATTCACAGTTACATACTGAGTTCCCAGCCATTCTGAATGTCATGAGACTTTTGCTATTTTTATTATTAATGGCTAAAAGAATAAAGAAACATACCTGAGGTCCAACCACACCTCCTGGCCCAGGGGGACCAGTTTTTCCTTGAAATCCCTAAGAAAGTAAAGTACAATCTATAAAAGTTGTAGACAGAATAAAGCAAAAAATTAAAATTCTTCAAGATAACTGAAAAACATTTAAAATGGAAGTTTAATATTGACTAAATATTATTCTTTTCAAATATAATGTGGTATTATTGTATTGATTCTTTATAAATGTCCAAAATATTCTATTTTCATTTTTCATATCACAGTATATATATTATTTTCAATAAAATAAGAGACTGGGTTATGACAGAAATGGAATAAAACTGTGTTCTTTTTACTGTTCTACCTCATCCAGCAATATAAAGAATTTTAGACAAGCAAGATTTATAGATGATGTATGAGGGACTTTTATATTCTTTAAGATCATTAACTAATTTTCTCTACATAAATTTCTAACAGTATCATAAAACAGAATATAAAATATACTTATAAAGTTAATACTTTTCATTATTAGTAATAATATCCACTTTATAAATGTTATTCTCTAGAACCCAAAATAACAGTTATAATATATTTGCAAATAATCTGATCAATAAATATAAGATGGCTGAGGGCCCAATGAATCAAGCTTTGGAAATATATTCTGGTATCCTTTTCCATGTGATTTTATTTTGATAAATTTATTTCTCAAGTCATATAATATACATAAAAATTGAAGAAATAAATACAAAAACATGAAGAGAAAAGTCTTCAAAAAAAGCAATGAAAGCAAATAGTGCCTACACTATTTTTAATCAAGAAAATATGGAAACAGTAAAAACAAGAAAAGCAGGAAAAAAATAGAAAGGGATCATTCTATGTTTGTATCACAACTTAAGGGAGAGTATTATTTATAAATTTCAGGAAAATAAAAAATCTGAGTGTTTATTATTGCAGTTCATATTACATGAAAATGAAGTGTATTTCTCCTATTTTTAAATTTGATTTTAAGACTTCTACTTTTGCAACACTTCAATGGCAAGACAAAGTTGTTCTAAAGAAAATTATCAGAGAAGTTATTTAGTATTTTAAAATTTTAACTTTGAATTAACTAATGACTTTGACAATCTTTGGTCAGACTACATTCTATCTATACTCACTTATAAATGCACATTTACATATGTACACCATATGCATGAATATACATAAAGTATATGTGTATATACAATTGTATGCATGAATTCACATTTACTTAATACTTCCCAGATTATGTCAACAACCTCCAGAACTGCAATTAGATCTCCATATTAGTAAACTCTCGCCTTTATAAATAGGAGATTATAAATTGCTGAACTCTGTTCTTTCTCAGTAGTTTTCAACAGGACATGACCAATAGTGTCTGGTGCCATCTCCACCTCAGCATGGAGATAGATTCCCTGTTGTGATTCCTTAGTAATTTTCCTGCTGGATAACACATGGATGCTATAGATAATATTTATTAACAAAGCACCTTCAGTTCTCAGGCTTCCTTTAATCTTCACCTAAAACCTATTGCATCATGTGGGAAAGTATTTCACGACTGCCCTAGTAGACAGTCGAGTCAAGCTATATCCGATTCTTTCCTTGATAACTTCAGACTTATATCAGGTTCACTCATTTGTCCACGTTACTCAGAACTATCATCTCAAACCAGCTAATCTAATCAACTAGATTACATACATATATCAACCTACGTCACTGAAAAATCTCCACACCGTATCAGCTTAGGCAGCTATTAGAGTGTGGTTTTGCTTTGGAAATAGTTGTAGGTTTATAGCACATTGATCTTGCCTTTCTCTCTTAAACAGCCATATGCTTCCTGTTTGAATTTACCTATTGCTTAGGTCTGTATTGCTTTCTCCAAACTACTGATCAATTAAGTTTGATTTAAGAGGAAAAAATGCAAGTATGACCTTTAAAAAGCATAACATTTTATGAAGGTCTTAGTAACTGCAGGAACATCAATAGTACACAAAATTAATAGAGTAACAGCTTATTACATGAATTGATTAAAGTCAATGCTCCACTGAAGAAATAGTGGAGAAATGAAAATTTGCATACAAAGAGCCACATGGCTGCTAGCTCAATAATATAAATGATAGTTTTGGAGAGAGCTGGAATGTATGTCCATATGCCTGCCCATACAAACCATTCAGAGCATATGCATATCTAATGAATTCGACATTAGAATCATATAAATAAAATAAAATTAGGAAAATTATTATAATTCGGAATGAATTTTCTTACTTCATAATGCCATACTATAAACTGCATTTGTTTCCCTTTTTAGAATATTTTAAGTTAAATTAATGTTTTCCAACATCTCTGTGAACAGAAATTAATTCCATTAATTAATTACAATCATTAATGAGTGATTGGAAACTCTGTTACAATACCCAAGAAAATACAGTTTATATCCTGATAATATCAAAAGTAATTTAATTATTTTTACGGTCAATACTAGATTCTACAGTGGCCCTCACATGAATTGTGTGTTTTCAAGATATAAAAAACTATTAATACTTTTTTATTGGGAAACCACCCCAACAAAAACAAAAAGGCTTCAAAATATAAGACATCAAAATTTATTCTAAAGGATTTTTATTGGAGATGAATTTCAAATATAGCAAAATAACTTCTTCTTTGAAATAAGGAAACACATATACTACAAACTATATCCACTCTGGTTTTGGAATCTTCTGCAGGAAATCTTTAAATTCTAGTCAATACAGGTGGGGGGGGGGTGAAAGAAAACACTTATGTTCTAACTATAGGGCTGTTCACTGTTCTCAATTAAAAATTATAATCTGTCTGTGGAAACTACTAGATGGAAACATTCCTAACTCTCCAGCTAACAAATTATTTTCTTCTTGATTTACATTTTAATGTTTATATGATATGGTTTCTTTGTAAAAAGCAAGTACTTTTAAAATTCTCTTTTGAGAATTTTATATGTTTTCGTCATAGTCAACCTCCCCCATTAGATTTAATTTAAAAATGAGGGGAGTCTTAATTATTAATTCTCAAGTTATTGATTCTTGAAAGATACATTAGAAGTATGGATCCAGGTGGCATCTTGTGGAGGTACCAGAATATGAGATCATCTCTATCAGATCATTCTAAAAATGCTGTAGCAACAATAAGATTCAAAATAATGAGCATCCTCTCTATTCAAGTGAACCTGATAAGGCTAACACTTGCACCTATGTATGCATTTGCTAAAATAGTTTAATAACAGGCTTATTGGCAGCATAATAGGAACAGATGCAGAGACCCACAGCCAGACATTATGGGGAGAAAGAATCTATATGGGATATCTACATCAAACCCCTCCTCTCGATACTCAGGGAATCCTCCACAGATGCTAAGAGTGAGAAGGGCTGGAAGAAGCCAGGAGAGCAAGGCCCTCTGACTCAGCTAAGCAAGACACATATGAGCTTACAGCAAGCACAGGGCCTACATGGTTCTACACCAGGCCCTCTGAGTAGGTACTATACCTATTAGCCTAGTATTTCTATGGAACTGCAATTGTGAAAATGAATGGCTCTCTGACTCTTGTGCCTACTGTTGAGACTCTTTTCCTTCTGATGGGTCAAAAATTAATGTGCTAGTTACTGCTTTATCTTTTTATATTTTATTTTGTAGTGTTTGGCTGTTATCTCTCAGAAGCCTGTTCTTTTCTAATAAGAAACAGGAAGGAATCTGGAGGAGAGAGAGGTGGGAGGCAGCCGGGAGGGAAGGGAAACTATAAGATACGTTGTATGAGAAAATAATTCGTCTTCTATAAAAGGGGAAGAAAGAAAGCAAAAAGAAAAAGAAGCTAACCACAGTGGATATAGTAGAGTATAGAGTGTAATTAAACTGAGTGAGATATTAGAAATCAAATAAGACTAATCAGTACAGAAAGAAAAGAAACGTGCTCCATTAGTTTTCAACTAGTAACTTAATTGTTAATAATAACACAGGTTTCTATGAAATTGTGTTGTCTGGGAGCAAATTTTATTCCAAAAACATAAAAATTTAAAAATAAAAACAAAAACCGAGTCAAGTCCCTTACGGTCTCTCCACGCTGTCCAGGGTGTCCTGGGAGTCCATCCTTCCCAGCAGGGCCCTGGAATAACAAACATTAAAGACCCAAGTCATAAATTCTTCATAAAAACTCTTCCCATGATGTTGAAGCCCAAGGGTAATATGGAAAAAAACTATCTTGCATTTTACAAAAAAATTTCATTTTGATTGTTTTATTTTATATAAAGGTTGATTTTATATAAACTCGTTTGTGAACTGCCTTCTTAAAGAAAAACAGAGACAATGAATGGGAAATCCATAGAACTACATTCAGAGCACATTGTATTTCAATTAATTCTTTCATATGCCTCTGTACTTTAAAATTATACATGCATAATTTCAGTTTTACTTTAGCAAAACATTAGTTTTCCAGTGCTTGAATATAAACTGTACTTTCCCTGTGTCCTATTTTAGAGAGCCTTCCCAACTCCATTCCAGGTAAAGAGTGGATAAAAGAGAAAGCGAGTGCCCTCTAGTGGCCATCGAATTTCTGACAAAAATGAGAAAAAAATGCTAATCTGTAAAACAATCGTCATTTTACTTTTCAAACTGCTCCAAGTAAAGGAAAACAGTTCATTTTTAGATGTCATCAAGAATAATTGTTCCTTCAATTTCCTGAAATATCCTCCATGAAGGAAATACTAGGGAAATTTTTACCACATTACTGCTTTCTACAAAGGGGCTATGTCCCTTTACCATGTCTGAAGAGAGAAATGACACAATTAGCTAAACACTTAAAAAACACAACCTTGTGAGGTTTCGACATTCTAAATACTTAACAGATATTGACTGTTCTTTCAACAGTCTTAGAGATTATGCTCCTATAAGCCATTCAACATCCATTCGTTTCTCAAAACAAATTGAGTAGGTATATACATTCTCTCTATTCTAAATAAATGCAGATAAATAGACATTTTAATTAAGGTATTTTTATGACAGGCCCGTCACCCCTTACTAATTATTTTAATAATGTTGTTTTCTACAGTTTATTTTTATATATGCTATTATGGAGCCAGTTTGGGAGCAAAAACAAAAAGCAAAACAAACAAACAAAAAATCAAAACAACTTTGATTTAAAATGAAGACATCCGTGGGTAACTTTCTTTCACTTTGATGAGACTCCTAGAGTGGTTGGCATGCTTCAGGGCTGCCCTGTCAATGCCATGAGTATGTCTTCTACCTGATCCATTCCATTTCAACACACAGGCTGCTGTGTGTATTACCAGGTTTTATTTAAAATTAGTGATTGCTGAATGTGGTGATTAAAACCATATATCAACTATCTCTGTAGTTGCCATTAGATAGTAATAACGTATGCAGCTTTACCCAAAGCTTAGAGAGAAACAGAAATGCATAGTTAATTACTGGTTGATTGGACAAGATGCAGCTTTGCAAAACAGCAAACTAAAATACTTGCAAAATTACCACTGATTTAATATAGATGGAGTAAATGTGTTATAATCTGAGGTCATTATAAAGTTTTTAGACTAATAGGATGTTAGGTGAAGGATAACACATGACCCTGGCTTCCTCCCCAAAGACACTAAAATTCCATCAAATATGTGCATAGCAATCAGTGTAAGACCTATACATGTTTCTAGTAACCTCTGAGTGGAAGCAGTAAGCATCCTGCTCCTTACTAGAACAAATTATATTTAAGATTCTAAAATGATCATCTTTGAAATGGTGATCCTAGATCTAAATGAAAATACCATGACTCTTACTGGAGTTTCTTGATGCTCTGAGGAATAGAGATAATGGGCCAAAGAGCAGTGGCATGAGGCTTTTCTTGATTTAAATATGAATTCCAGAATTATACAACTAACACTTATACTATTCTAGTTTTTATTTAAGATATTGCTTAGCAAGAGACATTTAAATTATGTTGCAAAAACACATTAGAAATTAATATATTGAAAATGTATTCTGTAATATTTAAATTCCAATTTTATTTTATAAGGATTTTTTTTACAATACTTACATTTTTAAAGCAAGGACATCACAAGAAATTCCATAGAAACTTACTTGGCTCATAAGAGCTCACAGAATCTGAACTGAAAACCAAGGAACCTACATGGGACTGACCTCAGTCTGCTACCTATATGTGGCAGATGTGAAACTTGGTCTACTAGTGGGATTCCTAACTATGGGAGCATGGAATGTCCCTGATGCTTTGCTTGGCTCTGGGAAACCCATTCATCATACTGGATTGCCTTGTCTGGCCTTAATACAAAGAACGGAGCTTAGTCCTACTGCAAATTGGCATGCCATGCTTTGTTGATACCCATGGGAGGCCTGTGCCTTTCTGAACAAAAAGAGAGGAGGAATCAATGAAGGATGGAGGGTAGGAGGAGGGAGGAAACAGAAGGAGAGCAAGGAGAGGAACTGTCAGGATGTAAAACAAATTAAAAACTTAATGTTTATAAACAGAAAGTGCTAAAATTGTAAGCTATGCCTCTCAAGCATTAAAATATTATTGAATAAAGCAAAAGAGAATTTGTCACACTTACAGGCGGTCCTTTTGGTCCAGGGAATCCAACTGGACCCTGAGGTCCTTGAGGGCCCTGAGAATAAAAAGCAGTAGAGAAAATTTAATGATAAACTTTCAAGAAGGTATCTTCATATTTTGCAGTTCATTTCTTCAGGCAAAACACTGGAGGAACAAATTTCTCTCATTTTAGTCATGAAATCATAGCAATATAAGTGTGTACAATCCTGATTGAGAAGCCAAATAATTTTTAACTGTGGGAAACTACACATCACACCAATGTTCTTATGCCACGAGTACTATGAATGTTTAGAGTTCATATAAAATGCTAATTTTCCTAAACAAGGGCTCAAGGAATATTGAAGAAGAGTGGACAGGAAGTAGATGCTTCACAAACACAGTAATTATTAACACACACACTTTATTGGCCTTCTCAATAGTCAGTCATGAAAGGGTGGCTCTGTCCTTTACCACTGAACTATTGACTATTGATAGAATCTGGGAGATTGGGATGGGCTGCTCTTTACATGGCACTCCCTGCTGAGTCCACCAGGCTCACACAGACAACTCCAAACCAAGTCATATAGATGCCCTGCAAAATGAAAACGGCAATGCACTTCAAGACAGGTCAGTTTCTAGCAATGCATAGCTAACAGGAGCATAATAGCAGCTCCAAACCAAGTCACCTAGATACCCTGCAAAACAGAAACTGCAATGGACTCGAAGACAGTTCTGTTTCTAGCAATACAGAGCCAACAGGAGCAAACGCAACTGTCCTGAGAGCATTGCATACCCTTATCCTTACCGATTATGCAATTGGCCATAATTCTGTCATTTGTCACTTCTGCTCCCTGCATTAGACTCTTTTGTATACAAGATAAGATGAACTTCATTCTATAATTTTCTTATTAGCAATCTACTCCAAGATGTATTTATAATACCATTCCTAACTTGATACATAACTATTTATATTATTATTCATACCTATTATTCAGGTTCTTATTACATATCTTTAAAATGCATGAAGCACATCGAGTCAGAGTGGATCAGTAAGAGTTAAGCCTGTACTTGACAAGCACATAATTATATCTATAAAATAAAGACATATAAAAAGGGACATAATATATATGTTGTCTCTTGTGTAATAAAACAAATATAAAGTTTACTATTTCCAAAGCTAAAAGAATAGCTTGTTGAAGTCGGTCTGCAAGATACTTTACTTTTTATGTTGTCAATTTTTGCTTCGCCAGGAAAATTCATTGCTATTTTAATCCAATGATTTATCACAAATAAATACAACTTTTTCATAGTGACAGCATCTATCTTAAACGCAAAAGGAAGAGGGAGGTATGAATACAAAAGGTTAGCTTAACAAAAATAAACTATGTTCTGAGTTGTCAAAAACAATCTAATACTTTCCATTCTAATTTAAAAATAAGATAATATATTATATATGTATATATATATATATAATAAAAGAATAAATAATAAAATTGCTGCCAGTAAGTGGGGAGTTAATATGGATATGTATGTGATTTACCACATAAAAAAGCAGAAATATTTTCCCCTATGCAGAAAATTAATAATTGGATAACTTTATTGGAAATGAGTCATTCTAGGTTACAAACGGGGGAAAAAACAAAGAAAAGCAAAGCAAACAAAAACCCTTCAATCTGATATTCAAAACATACAGTCTGACTCTCAAAGTCTTTTTCTAGATACTCAGGTTGTTTAATCATGGTATTTTGCAAATTAATATGTACTTTCATTGGTGCTTTAAAGCATAATAAAACTCGGTTGTTCAATGATTTGCTAAATTGTCCTATTAATTTAATGATTTGACCATTTAAATCTACTATATCTTTTTATGAGCATTACTTGAGCCGTAAAATATATCAAATATGTACATTATTTATGAGGTCAAAATGTACAAGATGAATGGACTTAATTTGTAACTAGTTCATCTAGAGAAAAAAAACATGTAGTAATTTAATTAAATATGAATCAGGCCATAAAGAAACTTTAATTAAATGCTTATTTTCTTCTAATCTATTCCTATTTTGTTACAAACAGAAGCTAAATTTCAATCCACTTGTTATTCAGAAATTCAAATTCTCATGCTCAGTTTCAAGTTCTGTATCTTAGGTATTTCTGTTTTTCCTTCATGAAACATCAACTTTAAAGTCTCAATAAAAATATACAAAAAAAATATTGGCTGAAGAGACTACAGAAGTACAAGACCAACACTCGAAACTCAGATTCCCATCTCAGAAAGCTTGATGCTGTAGTCTGCATCTTCATCTCACCACTCCCAGCAGGAGAGAGATGGCACAGACAGATGAATCCCTGGAATCATCTAGACCAAGTAGACTGGCACACAGAGCAGAAATACAACAAAGAGGGAACAACTCAGAAAAAAGTAGAAAGCAAGAATCACATCAGAGGTTGTCTTCTGACCTCCACACATATACCTCATTTACACACAGTGATGCCTAAGCACGTGTGTGCGTGCTCGCACACACACACACACACACACACACACACACACAACACATCTTACACAAAATAGCTACAGAATGGCATAAGCATAATTTAATAATACATTGAGTCATCGTAGAAAATTAAGACTGATTATACTCCATTGGATGTGATATAAACTTTAGATTTAAAATTATTTCAAGACCATTGCTTTCAAATAATGCTGGTTGCCTTATGCCAAAACAGCCAAACAAAGGTCTTGGTTGCTCATCTGTATTTGTCTTTAAGTTATATCAATTGAAAATCAATTTACTAACCAGTTCTTTTATTTACTGGAATAGATGTTTTATCTTGCCTTGAATGCATATTGATTGTGACTTAATGGCTACTGGTACTTGTATTTTGCCAATACAATGTGACCGTCAGTTCCATCTACAAGCTGAGTATTAATATGGAAAACAAGGAAGTGTAGGAATCAAAGTATATTTCAAATGACAATTGTATTTTGGTTGGAATAAGTATTATAACACAGACTGAAGATACATATTATTTCTCATCATTTCTATAATATTGCTTGTACCTTACCTAGTAAACTTGTAAAGAGCAGAGGAGGGGAACTGTAAAAAGTATTTCTTAACTCAGACTGGAAGCTGTACGTAAATGTGTGCATGTGTCTTTTGACACCCTTTTGTAGAATTTAAATGCCTACGAAAGTGTTCATTTTCATTGTGTATGATGCAGCTGTGTAGTACGTACTCTTTCACCTGGAGGACCGGGAGGGCCATCACCGCCTGAAGTCCCCTGGCAACAAAAAAAGAAAAGAATGAAAAGAAAATCAAATTTGACTCTTCCTCACAACATTGCTATCATCAACGGGAATTTGCAACAAAAATCACAGTAAGTTTGGATGATACCTTCGGCCCAGGTTTCCCTGTGGGACCTCTGGCACCTCTGGAACCACGAGGACCCTGCGTAAGAGACAAGAAAATTTACCCAGTGCAAAGCAAATCCAAAAACAAATGTGGAAAGCTAATAGCAAAATGGCATTCACTATAGTGAAACAAAGTACCTACCGTTGGACCACGTTGACCCCGGGGCCCTGGTTTGCCAGCGACTCCCTGAAAAAGACAGGTCAAAGAGTTTTAGTGTGTAATAATGTCACAGTAAATGGGGGTGAGAAACAGGGACTCATATAGGGGCACGGTCACTAGCCATCTCTGGACAATATACTTATGCGCCATACCCGGGCACCTTTCTCCCCGTTGGCACCTGGAAATCCAGGAAATCCAGTGGAGCCCTGAAAGAATACAAATAATCAACAATGAGTATGATTGTTTTCTATTTGTATGCCACAGATTCCAATGACTTTGGAAAACGTTGATGTGTTTAGAGATAGTAGCATTTAATTAAAAAGGATGTCCTTGCTTTGGACACTCATAATATACGCTCTTTAAATATAATTGTTGTTAAGCCATTACACGAGATCTCTTCTTGCATTTGAAGGGAACTTACAGTGACATCTGAAATCCTGGAAGCAAGAATTGATAAAAAAAAACTATTTTAATATTTAAATTTAAAAGTAAAATAAGAAAGTATTCACCATATCTATTATTATTAAAGAGAAGATAATGGATATTTTATGAAAATAGTTTTTAATGTGATAGCCAGTATATTTGCTCCAAATCTGAAGAAAAATCACATTTCATAAATGGCAGTTATAATATAAAACATTTTCATTAATTAATATTACACCTCCCCTCTTTCCAAGATCTACTACTCCTCAGTTTCTCTTCAGAAAAGAGCAGGTCTCCCAGGAATATCAACCCAAAACAGTATAATAATTTACAACAGGACCAGGCACATACTCTCATATCAACACTGGGATGAGGAAACCCAGTAGGAGAAAAAGAGTCTCAAAAGCAGGCGAAAGAGTCAGAGGCAATCACCATCCCCATTGTTAGGAGTCCCCCCAACAACACCAAGTTACAAACCATAACATATATGCAGAGGACCTAGCTCAGACCCATACAGGCTCCCTGATTGTTGAGTCAGTTTCTATGAGCTCCCATGAGTTCTGCTTAGCTGATTCTGTGGTCCATATTTTGGAAGTGTCCTCAACCTCTCTGACTCCTACAATTCATCCTCTCCCTCTTCTTCAGGATTCCTCAAACTCGGCCTAATGTTTGGCTGTGGGTTTCCAGCAACTTTTATTTTTAAACTGCATTATATCATACACCCTGAAAAGCTTCCTTTTCATTCCCTACTGTTTTAGAAACAGACATAAAGCTCTGTGTTTCGAATCCCAGTGATCTTAATTCACATCTTATGCCTTCCAAGGACCATCCAAATAAAGCAAAGGCATATATTATCCACTTTGAGTCTATTTTTCTGTCGCTAAAGAGGGCAATGGACTATTATTAATACATCTTAATACTTTAAAGTTTAGGAGACATTGGTAAATTTAGGATTCATCGATAAAGAAATATGGAGTATGAAGTGATAATACTGGATAATATGGAAAAATTCAGGGTTCATCAATTAACAAATGTGGAGTATAAAGTGATAATACTGGATAATAAATAATGATTGTTTAAAAATGTAAAATGCCCATAGTGCACTTAATATGAACGGGCATATTTTACTAGTGAAATACAACTTAAATACCAATAACAAAAGTTCCACATTTTACCTTGGGCATATGCCCAGACTCTCATCTTCTCAGACACTTTATTGACCACTATCCAAACAGTTTTATGTCTTTATTAAATAACGAAATAGAGAAGATTAAACTTCGAATTTTTTTCTCTCAGTTTTCTAAATGTTCTCCCAAACATGGAAGTGGAGGGAGTTTCAAAAAAAAATTTATTTTAAACCATTGCATGGATGAAATTTAATAATGTATAAAATGATCTGCTGAGAGAGGAGCAGACTTGATTTTATACACATCTCTATGTATTGGGGGATATAGTCACATTCTTTGACTTTTTGTCTTTGTGTTTTTAAATCAGCTTCTTGGCATCTACTTGCTCCCTAGAACAAAGTCCCCCAAGAGACAAATGGCCCATATATATCAAAATAAACTGTAATGCTTTTTAAAAATACAAATTGTGAGTAGCACTCAAGGCATACTTAAATTGAAAAACTCTCAGATAGGGACTTAGGAATCATTGCCCAGGACATATGTGAATCATAGCCCTCTCCAGATGACACATACTTAATGATTGAGAACAGGTGGAAGCTGGAGGTCATGAATGGACAATTAGAACAGCCACCTGCACACCCACATTCAGAATGTGACAAGCTCATTGCCATTTGAATGTAGCAAAGCTTTCCTATTAGCAGTCAAGATAGTCAAGAAAATTGTATGTGTTGTTCCATTTCATCATGGGGACAAACAATGATCCAAAGAATACACAATATTGAATGAGTGATGTGATTTTCAATATAATTTGTGTTGACTATCACTTGAGAACAAATGATAAAAAGTTTAAAATGGAGAAACACTCTGTATATTAAAATTTTAAGGGATTTTAAAATGTTAATTTTAAAAAGAATTTGCCTTCTTTGTCTTCAGAATCAGAGGAAGTCCTATCTGTTAGTTGCTATGTGACAAAGAATTTAACATATAAACAGAATCTGGCATCTACATGACAAACCTTACCTAAATTTTATACACAAATGAATATGCCTGCTCTGATCAGAATAGATAACTGCCCTATTTAAAATACACTATTAAAGAAATGCTTAATATTAATGTTACTGTTTTAAATTTTTATGTAGTATATATGAAAGCCAGAAATTTTCTCAACCTGCCAGTTTTTCACGTAAATTTTTCTAAACAAAATATGCAATGCACATTCAAACTAAACACTGTCTCTAAAATGGCAAAAGAAAAACAAATAAAAGATGACAAGGGGGAAATTAGTGCAGAAATTGTTCTGTCAACCAATAAAAACTTGCACAACTATCTTGTATAATGTTCAATTATGAAAGTATTCTACTTCATGTTAGACCTTAGGTTCTAAAACAACTGTCATCTTTTACAACACTTGGTGGTTTTTCTTCCCAGATTATTTTGCTCCTAAGATATTGGCAAATGACTGTTTAACTATAGGTCTTCAACTACTTAGAATTAGCAGCCAAAGTTAAATTTTCTTTAAATATTGTCTATTGCAATGTTACTAGCTTCTATATAGGAAAAAGGCTTAAGACTTCCTTTGATTTATGATGTGAACATCACTGTTTTTTTTTTATTTAAAACAGATCTATTGTTTCAATTACAGAAAAAATTGGAGTTATGAAGAAAAGGAACATTAAATATTGATGTCTCAAGTCTAGACATTGCAGTTAAAGGATAAAGAAATGCATCATCTCATTGTGAGAAGGAACACTTTCATTTTGCCAGCTATAGGATTTTCATAATAAGAGTTCAGAGAATACTGATCAGAAAATTGATGTCAGCAAAATGGAATATATCATAATTTCATATAAACTTGAAAGATATGATGGTGCTCATTCAAATGATATTATGACAACTTCCTATCATTTTTAAATCAAAATAAACGCACACCATGATTTCTTGTGCTTCTTAGCGAACAGATTAAGGGTTCACAACATAAAGCTGAGATAGTTTACAGTTTAGGATTGTACAGTAAATGGATCTCTACAGAAATAACTGTTGTTAATTTCCAACATTTGAAAAGAATGTGAATGGAAGATAGAACAATATATTACATATAAGATGGAAAATGTAAAAGACAACTGAGCAGCATTTTCGATCTGAAAAGCATTTAAATGACACTTGTACCATTTTAAAAATACATCTTATTACATAAGGAAATAAATGGTCTTTTTGAAAAGATAAAAACGTCACATGGCAAGATTAATATACACAGTGTAGGAAAATGAGAGGAAACTATCGTCCCCACATTGGGGAAGGACAGTTTTGTCACCCACAGGTTATCTATGAAGCGTATTAATGTATGCTTGTTATATTAACATAATTAAAATTTCCCATATCCATTATTCTTGCTATGTTTACTGTTTAAAATAAAAAAGACAAGAAAACCGACCAATATAAAATGCATCTCATGTACAATATTTTAAAACGTGAGCTACGTATAATTGTGCATTCCTGTAATTCAAGCACATTGGGTTTGAAGCAGGTGATCAGCATGAACAGTATAGCAAATCCCTGTCTTTAAAAGAAAAAGGAATAACTACCCAAATTATTAATTAACATTTACATATTAATTTCATATAGCTATCAATATAATTAGTAAGTACATCAAGGCTAGCCAATGATAGTTTTTACAAGCAAAAGCAAAATTCATGTTCCAAAATAAACAGCAATCACAAAAAAAATCTCATAATTAAAGTATTTGTAATTATTTCAAATATCAGAGACTGAAATTTGAGCAGCATAGTTGATTACACTGTGTATCCAAAAGATAAAACTATGTCAAAAATCTCTGAAACTTGTAATGTTACTTTCGTTGATGAAAAATAATAAGAGGTAAACACTTGTTTAGCCTGAATTTTTTAAATATTCTTAAGACACAGATGGGAAAGGATGAACAAAAAGAGCCCAGGTGAAAATGAAAGGCGTGGAAGGGCGCAGGCCCCAGTCAAGGATTCCTGGAGGCAGCCTAAGTTGCGAGAGTCCAGGACAGATTGGCTCCTAGAGGTTTTGGAGGAGATGTGGTCCTAACAGCACATTGATCACAGACCCCTGGCCATGAGAAAGGCAACAGTGAAACTTTCAATTGTTCTGCGTTACCCAAGTTTTAGATATTTGTTATGGAACTCTGGGGAAATGAATGCTACTGCAAATGAGAGCCAGAATTTTTAAAATAATGGAATAGAGCCAGTGGAATGGCTCATTGGATGACAGCACATTCCACCAAAACAGTGAACCAGAGTTTGATCCCTGAGACCCACGTAGTGGAAGGAAATAACTGATCCCAGAAAACTGCTCCCTGTCCTTCGTATATGTGACCTGGGATGTGAGCATAGATGTGTAGGTATAAGCACACATGTGCACACACGTTTGAGTAAATACATGAATAGAAAAAAGAAATAGTTCAGACAACAAGGGTAAAAGAAATAAAATAAAAAGCTATTATCTTCCATGTGATAGCTAATGTAACTGAAAATATTTTATTTTCTTCTCTCAAATATATTTATTCTAATTATGTCAAATGATATAATTAAACCTTTCTTTCATAATGACCCTGTGCCCAGAAATTCTCAAGGACATAACAGGCTCTCTGAAACACCTGAACTTCAGGTGAGTGAGTGTGTGTGTGTGTGTGTGTGTGTGTGTGTGTGTGTGTGTGTATCATTATAGATGTAAATGTGTTTTTTATTTGGTGATAAATATTAAAATAAAATTAGACTTTATTCTCTCTTTTCTTCATCTCTACAACTAAGTCTCTAGGGATAGGCAATTAGTTAACCTGTGTGTCACACAGATAAGTCCATAAAGTTCAAATTCAAATTATTTTACCTTAGGACCTTGTCTTCCTGGATATCCTGGCAATCCTGGAACCCCAAGTTTCCCCTAAAATTATGAAAAACACAAAAGTAAATATAAACAGCCTATATATTATTGCTTCAGTGAGAATTTTCTGAATTATTTGAGCAATGTATTTATATACTTGATATAATGCAAATGTTTACCACACTTTATTTTCATCATACGTTTTTGATTTTTATGAGAAAATGAAATTTTACAACATACATATGTTAAATGTTTTCCTGATAACAATCATTGTGCAAAGGACAGTATCCTCTTTGGAGACATTTAATTTAGAAGAAGACAATTCTTACCCACTGTGAATTATAAGGCATAAATATAGAAAACAGCTTTTTAATTAAACACGAACACAAATTAGTTAACAGAGTTGGAAATATATTCAGAACTTACCACTCTAACTAAAGAAAATCTTTATGATAAATTAACTCATTTGTCATATTCTAACTGTAAATCAAATTATTAGGTTATGTAACAATTTCTCATTAATTAAAATTTAAATATCTGTATTTGGATACTCCTAATTCATTTGTACCAATATTGGTTAAATCTGAGTTAATAAATTTAAAATATACTGAGAACAATAGCAAATGATGATAATTTACATGGAGTGTTATCCTTGGAATTGGGTACATGAATGTTTAACTACTCTGCTCCAGTTCAGTGACGTTATCTCTCAATGTTAATTTTTTTTAAAAAAATGTTAAATTATAATCAGTTTAAAAAATTTCATTTCCTCCCCATCAATTAAATTCAAAGACTGGGTTTAAGCTTAGTGTGCAATCACCTGCATGGCATGGTTAAGTCTATGGCTTTAATCCCCAACAGATAATAATTTAACCCCCAAAAAATAATAATTTAAGTTCATAATATAGTAAAAAGTTTCTTAAATAAATAAATTATGCATTAATCAAAAGCAATGCTCTTTACTACATTAAGATAAAGATAGTAGAAATATTTTGTCCAGGAATATGACCCAGGTTTTTTCAAAACAATGACTATTGCATTTATCTGGAAATACTTTCTTAATATCAGATTAAATTCAAATCTTTTGAAAAGAAACCTAATGTATATACTTTAAATAGTATCCTATGAAAATATATTCATATATTAAAAAAAAACCTACTTTGTTTGCGGACAAATATGGTTTGATTTGATCTGATGCAGTATGTGTGCCATCATTCACTGCTTCCTTTAATCTCAGGACATTTAGACTCAGTATCAGCTGTGGGCAACCTTTAGGGATGGCTGCTCCTGATTTAGCCCATAGCAAAAGGAGAAATGTAGCTGACTTAGGACTGAGTTCTGTCTCCCTACTGTAAGAGGACTGCACACTGAACACAAGAACTGTGCTGTTGACAATGACACAGAAGCACGCTACATTGAACACACTGTGAGATGAAAGCAAACCAACCTTCTCTCCTGCTTGGCCAGAGGGTCCTGGGTCTCCAGTTGGGCCTGCACGGCCTTTGGGCCCCTCGGGGCCATCTTCTCCTCTTGGGCCAACTTGACCCACCTCGCCCTGAAATGCAAAGTAATATGGTTTGTTCATTTAAAACACTTCCGTATTTGGAGGTGGAGATTCCAGTCTATTAGAAAATCAGGCTTTTGTGACTCTTGGTTTCTTGTCTCATATTTGGCTTGCTTGCTTTCTTATGAGAAAAGGGTTAAAATAGTTTGATGTCAAGAAGCATTTCATTATTGAATAAATACTTGAATATGCCAAATAATTAAAAAGTTTTGGGAGCTTGATGGTACCTTATGTACTACCATATTGCACAGATAATATCTGGGACAGAAAGAGTCAGAGACAAAGAGAGACACAGACAGAAACACACAGAAACTGAGAAAGGCAGAGACACAGAGAGTGACAAAGACAGAGGCAGAAAAAGACAGAGACAGAATGAGGATTTTTATGGGAGAGAATGGAGAATAAAGATTAAAAAGAAGTTTTGGAAACTATCATCTGAAGCACAAAAGTCTTCATTTTGGAATTTTTTTACATCTTGAGCAAATTGGCAGCTGAAGATCAAGTGAATTGCTTCTAGTCCTGAGAGCCTTCATCAACTTTAGGGAATCACAGCTACTCTGAGGTCTGCCTCATTGATTAGATAGATGGGGTATTTATATGAGTTATGAAATAAAGTATTCATTGTAATCTAGGTGAGTTCATCCACTTTAAAAATATATTACTGCCAGATGAAAATATACCATCTTTACACTCTGCAGTTCAGGAAACCATAAAAATTAAAATGCATGTAAGTTCCATAATATGACTTTCAAACACCATAGTTCACAATGTATATACAGAATTTAAAATAAAACCATATTTCTTTCTTCTAGTAATTTGACCATACTATGCTGAAACTTTCAAAAACAACAGTAGTAAGTTATATGGAGATTCTGTTGAGGTTATATCTTTATAAACCTATTGTTGGGGTGAGACTATCAAAATGGTATTTGGATGTATGGTTCTATAGCAGAATGCTTATCCAGCATTGTCAAAGTCCATAGTTACATCCTCAACACTACAAAAAATACAGATAGTGCATACGTCCTCCTGAAATCTCTATTAAACATAGCTTATCTTAAAAGTGCAAATATGCCAGGTGTGCTGGTTGATGCAAGCCTTTAATCTCAGCACCTGGAAGGCAGGGCAAGCAGCCTTTGTGAGTTTTGAGCTAGGTTGGGTTGGGCTACATAGTGACTTCAAGGCTATCTGTAAGTACACAGGGAGTCCCTGTGAAAAGAAAACTATACAGAATACTTACTTAATGTATATAGACTAAAAGCATGTAGTGTCTAACACAAAGCTACTATTTCTGGAAAAAGGATGAATTTAATTCATTCTCCATTGAATCTATGCCTTTAGCATAATAGGTATCTTCGGACATTTGTGTCTCTTAATATAACCCAACATTTAGAAAAACTCTGGTACTATACTATCCCTACTATCATTATGACATCCAATATTTATATAACAATTGAAGTAAGATATCTTTGATAATATTTCACTTCACCTTTGCTTGCTGTATTTAGTGCAAAGGGAAACATAGTTGTAAAGGGTGTAAGCTAATGTTTATGTGACTTGAAACAAGCGTTTCATTTTGGAGAAAGGAACCTCAATTGAGAAAATGCCCCCACAAGAGTGGCCTGGATGCAAGCCTGTGGTGCATTTTCGAATTGAAGATGGAGTTGACATGTTTGGGGCACCCTGGGATGATAGTCCCAGTACTGAAAGGAAGCAAACTGAGCTTAACTAGGAGCAAGCTGGTAAGCAATATTTCTTAATGGCCTCTGTAGCAGCTCCTGCCTGCAGGTTCCTCTTCAACTTTTCTCAGTGATGTACTGTTACCTGGAAGGGTAACAGAAACAAACTCTTTTTCTCCTTGTGTTGCTTTTGTTTGTGGTGTTTATCACAGCAGTAGAAAGCTGAGCTAAACATACAGTGCATTTAAATTTATATACTTTTTACTCACTCTGTCACCTTTAAGTCCCATGTCACCTTTGAACCCTGGAAAGCCATCTTCACCCTATTATGAATAAAAAAGATTTTGATCAATTATTTTGAATGACTAAAAATAAGTTGTAAAATTAATATTAATAATTAGAAAAAAATCTCCTGAGAAAGAAAAATTCCAGTCATGAAACCACAAACTTTCTGTTCTGTTCCAGACATATTTCCTTATACTGGAGTTTTATCATCTTTCTACAGTGACTGGCTTAAATTAGAGAATCTTTCACAAATATATTCATGACTACCTCCTTATCTCATGGAGAAAATAATCATTTTTTTAATAATAGCATTTCTTTTAAACATTCTAACAAAGAAAAAGTAAGTACTTAAATACTTATCATTAACATAAATTAAAGAACTTGACAAAATATTTTTATCCAAAGTGACTCATTTTACATTGGAATTTCCATAATTTGCTGTTTTCTCCAATGGACTGACAGTGAGCTTATCAACCACTGCAGGGCAGTCCTCGATCCTCATATTCAGAAGTAGTTGACTAACATATAAAGGACTCCATGACTTTTGTGTGTGTTTATTAGTTACAGTAGCATAGACATGATCTATGCAGAGACAACACTAGTTGTCAAGCCAACATGGTTAGGGGATTTTCACAAGGCTTCACTCTGAAATGAAGAGTTATATTTTGTAAATATTGTATTGAGGTGTGCTGTTATTGCTATGTTGCATTTGTTTGACTCTTGAAGCTGTGATACTTTGCTTGTTTAGAACACCTCATGGTCTAATAAAGATCTGAATGGCCAATAGCAAGGCAGGAGAAAGAATAGGCAGGATTGGCAGACAGAGAGAATATATAGAAGGGGAAATCGAGGAAGAAGTAGCCAGAGAGGGAGAAGGACATCAGGGGACAGACATCCAGCTACATGACAATCCTCTGAGTAATAGTAATATTTACAGAAGTAAGAGAACATGAAAAGTCCAGAGGCAAAAGGTCGACAGGATAATATAAGTTAAGAAAGCCTGCAAGAAAAAAGCCAAGCCAAGGTCGGACATTTACAGCTAAGTATAAGCCTCCATGTGGTCTATTTGGGAGATGGGTGGCGTCCCCCACAAAAAAAAGTAAAAAGCATACTACTACTACTACAGTTATAGCCTTTTAATGGGTGCTAAGAAAGAAAGGATCAGTCTTCTCCTGGAAAAGGGCCTCTCATAAGTTATATGATCCTAAGCTGTCAGTCCTACACACATATATAAGTAAAATTAAATGGAGTCAACAGGATATGTTTAAATATACATAATGGTGTTTTTGTGTTTGTATGTGTAAGGGTGTTTTTTGTATATGTATGTGTGCATATAAAACTAATAATAGAAGAGGCCATGAATTTAAGGAGGCAAAAAATGGGGGTGGTCAATATGGTATAAATACACTGTTTATATATGAAATTTTATTTCAAAGTGAGGTTTTTTCAAGGTGTTGTATAGTTCCTAAATATTTGGGGGAAACGACTGTCTTATAATAACAATCCTCTGTATTTCTACAAAAGAATCACAGAAATTAAGTGGAATTATTTATTTTACATTCGGCAATGGTTCTGGTGAAATCACTTTGTCGCAAATCAAGTAAAATAATGGATAGATTTAGAGGAGAAGGAACAGCAGAATTTAGACAATATTGCCAGTGAAATGCAGTAATTAATAGCAAAGATTTTAGTATGTATTCATGAATTGGCAAGTTTAATTTATGAAGCTGCCCAGTGTCTCAAAAAAACACATTCAATAAAAGTCCCACCAAAATCCCAATTGCTGTGTGTATGTAATAGCGTGTAATGAAGCAAGAGGCCATGGTTTTCAAGAGAAAAAGGGGAGGTACCTGGGAGCACCTGGGAAGAGGAAAGGAATGGAGGAATATTGTAATTATGTTATATTTTCAAAAGAGTGATTCCATTGAAATTCTCCACAGAGATTGAAGAAAATATTAAATTTCATGTAGAGATAGAAAATATCCAAGATAGCCAAAGCAATCCTGAAGATCAATAAACAGCCAAAGGGATCACCATCTTAGATATAAAACTATATTAAAGATTTCTAGATCAAATTTCTAAAACAGCATGGAACTAAATTTAAAAAACAGAGTCATTAATCGATGAATAGACATAAATTCCTACTCAGTTTTTGAAATTATACTATAATTACATGATTTCTTCCTTGCATTTCCTGTGTGCTCCCAAATACATATTTATTATGACAAAAATAAGCCTGTTTGCAGTTAATCACAATAGGACATTGCTTCCAATAAATGGTAGAATCAATAATCTTTCCTAATTAGCCATTGAATCCCTGATGATTAATCTATCTGATGCCTTAAAATCCATGATGCTCAATAAGCACTAAGTGAACAAATGGAAACATATTCAAGTTTCAGTTGGCCATTTGTAAATTACATAAAGATCCAGAAAATGTCATGTAACTGTTATGGTTACATGAAAAGTGAACCCCAGGTTCATGTTTTAGATGCTTGTTCTGAGTATGTACATGACAATTGGATGCAGAATTTTAAATATATGTATACACTTACAGTTGTGAGAAAAATAGCAAAATATATAGCAGCAATCAAAGTGTTCATTGATGTTCATTAGAAGAGGTGAAAATAGCTTGTAAGTGTGATGAAATTTTATTTAGCTTTTAAGGAAGGAAATACTTAGCTTTTATTTAAAAAAAAATAGAACTGTGAATTGTTACAACAAAAGAGAAACACAAAGACCTACACCTAGAACCAGTGACACAAACCTGTGACAGGTCTAAATTAAGGGTTTGCAGACTCTTTTCCTAGGGAGTAAACTACACTGTTTTCAAGACTCTGGTGGCGAAGTGGCCTTTGAAAGAGCAAGCTGCTCTGTGTCCTGAGCGCCACCAGAGCAAAGGGAGAGGCTGAAGAGTGGAGATGGCCATTGGCTGCCTATTCATTACTGTCAGGACTTTCTCCCCTGAGACAGAGGTAATTACACAGTTGCCAGCTTTAGTTTAAAGAAAGCTGTGGACTGTGTCTAAGACTCAGTAAAAGTATTGAGGACTGGTTTGAACAATCCTAGTGAGTTGGTGAGTTTTATTGTTTTGTTTGGGTTTATTTATTTACCCGTTTATTTAATTCTTTGAAATCAATACACAGAAGGCTATTTTTGTCTGCCCTCAAAATACCCCTAATTAATGAAAACTATAAAATAAAAAATATATTCTTTAGGTATGTAAGTAATATATTTTAGAATATTATTTTAAGGTGTGTTACACTTGTTTATGCTCTCGGACATTTTTTTAACAATTGAAAGATGTGCTTCTGTTGTTTATGCAGCATTTGTTTAATTCTCTAAAACTGTGATTCTTTGCCTATCTAAAACACCTGATGGTAGAATAAAGAGCTGAATAGCTTGTAGCGAGAAAACAGAAAAGATAGGCAGGGCTGGTAGATGGAGCGAATAAATAGCAGGAGAAATCCGAGAGGAGAGAAGGAACAAGAAAATAAGGAGAGAAGAGCATCAGGGGTCAGCCACCCAGCTACACAGCAAACCACAGAGTAAGAGGGAAAGTAAGATGTACAGAAGTAAGAAAAGGGAAAAGCCCAGAGGGAAAAGGTAGATGGGGTAAATTAGGAAAAGTTGATTAGAAATAAGCCAAGTTAAGACTGTGCATTAATAAGGAATAAACCTCCCTGTGTGTGGTTTATTTGGAAGCTCGGTGAAAGAATCCTTCAAAACGCCAAGGGGGTTAAAAGTAAAAACAAACTACATTTTAGCATTCCAACATGGAGGTAGAGTAAAAGAAAATCCAACAACGTTGGTGACCATTGCTAAGCAAATAACATGTCAAATCATGAGATTTCAGGTGCCAGATTAATGTATTTTAGGAAAACAAAAAGATGGTGTCGAATTTGTTTAGAGCTGCAGAACAAAAGTTGCATGGATGCTTTATTTGGTTTTCATAGTGGAAGATGGAGGGGCAGCCATGAAATCAAAAGTAGAGAACCTTAAAAGTAGAGAACCTTAATGTCAGTGTGCTAACTTCCTCTTTCGCCATTTCATAAGCATAAACACCAATACAGAGTAAGAAGGATGTTTTATTTACTTTCAGGTGTTTGAGGTTTTGGGATTTCACTCACTTAATGTACATTCTCAGGAAGCCTCTACCACTGAGCTACACTGATCTTTAACAACCTTTCGGTCTCTTTTTGATCTATCACGGGCTGTATAACCTAATTTTATATTTTTGAAAGAAGAAATGTATATTCAAATTCATGGCAACATGCTGTAAAGGAGAATAATTCTATTTAAAAACTTTCATTCATTTACCAATAATTCTCAAAATTAAGGTTTATTTTCTATTAATTAGAAACAAAGGCAGAGAGCATTTAACGATTTAGATTTAAAAGTGAAGCTTAAAACTGTAAGTTTGTTTCCCTTTGACTCAATTACCTTAGTTGTCGGCATACTGAATTTGCACTCCATTCAAACTTCTAATGATTTTTCATTGTATCTATTGCTTCTTCTTAGATGAAACACAACTCAAAGTAACCAATAATCGCTTGCTGTTTCAATGCAGAACTGCGCTACATTTATTTGCAGAAATGTTTTCTCATTTGCTTCTCCTCATCCAGAATTATCTGTCTGTCACTTTGAAAGGAATTCTCCCTCCAGAAACTTACCACATGGCACCTCAACTAAACACCTTTCTTTTAAATATTGTCCACGTAATAATCCAGTAGGAAAATTGAGTTGGTAAATAAATGTTTAACATGAACATGTACATATGTCAAAGCATAGATAACATACAGTACAGAAATTTAAGTTCAGCACTGTCAGACCACCACTGCTGCCCTGTCACAACAGAAAGATTTTGAGCCATGTTCATCCAATGATGATCAAGATGAATTAGGGTTATCATCAAAGTAGCTAATTTAATTGAAAGTGCAACACATTATTTTCAAGAATACAATTAATACCTTGCACACCTTTAGTATCTCTCAGGAGTATTTTCTGTACCAAATAAATTTTAGTAGAAATAATAATTTATGTTTAGTTATCTAACCCCACCTAATACCAAATATAATCAATGATCACTCATACTATTATTATTTTTTTAATTTTTTATTTTTATTTTATTTATTTATTTATTTATTTATTTTTTGGTTTTTCGAGACAGGGTTTCTCTGTGGTTTTGGAGCCTGTCCCGGAACTAGCTCTTGTAGACCAGGCTGGTCTCGAACTCACAAAGATCCGCCTGCCTCTGCCTCCCGAGTGCTGGGATTAAAGGCGTGCACCACCACCGCCTGGCTTTCATACTATTATTATTGAGAAATAAATCATTCCCTTTAAACCATGTAGTATTACTATTAAAATAAAGAACCACACTTACCTCAACCAAACTGCTAATAAAACGCCTGTGTTTACACTTTGTGTTTGAAAAGTTATGCAATTATAGTATGAATTAGTCTAATCCTGATCGTCAGAAGTAGCTTCTTAGCACTGAAAGTTTATCTTTGAAGGATTTAGGAATATCCAACTAAATTAAAAAAGCATTGTTCTTTAGGAAAAAGACAGGCAGTCTCCAAAAGACTTTTAGGAGCCAGAGCCTTCCACAGACTGAGGCACCTGCATTTCTCTACCTCTGTTTGGCTTTAATTTTATTTCCTCCCAATAATAGCATTGCTACCATGCAGCATCACATACAACTTCTTTTTCACAGTAACAAATAAAAGTCATATTTTCTATTAACTTCAGTTTAACATCTCGGGGATTTTAGTACAGATAAAAGTGACTGAACCCTGTTATAACTAGAAGTTGTCCCCACGCCATAGCCAACCATGCAGACAGATGAACCTGTGATTTGATCAAGTTAGACACATGTAATTAAAGGGGTATTTGTGGCTAACTTGACATTCTTTTGCATCTATTTTTAGGGCCTTGGTGACAAACTTATACTTGCAATGTCTGGCTAGTAAGTAATTGATCTGTGTATTTCAAGCAGAAAAATAAGTGTTGAATACACTTTAATTTGAAATACTGGATGCTTGGATATCAAAATCACCTAAAAATCATATTTTACCTTTTCTCCTTTAGATCCCTTGAGACCTCTGACACCATCTGCACCCTATGGAATAAAACAAAAACATTAAAAGACAATGACACTGCACCTTGAAATGAAATAATGTGCAAATAATTTAGGGTTTACCTTTACTCCCCGGGGACCAGGATAGCCAATAGGTCCCTGTGGACCAGGAGGACCCTGAAAAAGATCCATTGTGACTTAACTATGTGGTACAGTGACAATATTACTCATTCACATACTGAAAATAATGATTTTAGGTTGTAGGCAAAAAATTAATATTTACATAAATAATTTATAAATATTAAGTAATTTTTATTAGAATTCATCATAATTTATATATCTACACTAAATATAAAGCATGCAGATCTACCACTATGAGAATTATTTATACAAAAATGATGATAAATTCTATTTCCTAGGTATACCTGTTGGTTATAAGAAAACACTTATATTGACAAGACCTTATAATTGACAGGCTCTTCAGACAGATGCTTGGTACCTACCAGGGCCCCCTTTTCTCCTGACTGGCCTTCTTTTCCAGGGTGACCCTACATGGAGCAAACAAACACACTGGTGAAGATGTAATATTGATTGTGTCTGTTAATCTTGTTAAATTCTTCCCCATTTTTCTAAAAACGTCTGAGATCGCATGCTTTATTTTTTTAATTTTTGGAGAACTGTACAAGTTTCATGACTTTCAGGAATATTGGCGACTGCCTATTAGAGAAAAACATAAGATTAGATTTGACGGGTACATGCTTCATTAAATATGGAATCATTTTCAAAGAATTTGGGGAAAGCACACAAAGTATTATATCCCGCTATTAGCAATTCAGCTTCAAATTCTCACACACAGCAAGTTACATATGATTTATATTCTGTATGTAAATAAAGGGATGATGTATACATGAATCTTCAAATGGTAGCAGGGAGCAAGTGTTGGAAATACATAGAAAGATCAAAGACACTAATCAGATTATTATGTAATTGAGATTCCATAAATAAAAATGTATAGTTTTATTACAAATATATTCTATAGCTGAATATAGAAATAGCACAATAATTTTTTTCTTGCTCATCATAAATTTAAATAAATTTCAAGAAAAATATCAATAATAATTTTAAAATGAAGGTTGAAAACAGATTTTTCTACATTTCTAGAGGCTGAGGGATATCTAATGTCTAAAGAATGTTTGTGGACATTATGTGAAGAAATTAACAAATGCCGTGTATGTGACCTGGCCTCTCTGCTGTCTGGTTTTAGGTCAACTTACATAAGCTAGACTCCAATGTGAAGAGGACATCTCAACTGATAAAATGGTCCAACCAGACAAGGCTATAAATAATCCTGTGTGGCATTTTCTGGATTGGTGATTGGAAGAGCCCAGCCCATTGTGTGTGGTGCCAAGCCTGGACAAGTGGTCCTGAGTGCTATAAGAAAGCAGGCGAAGCGAGACATGCTCAGAACTCCTCCAGGCACTCTGCATTGTTTCTTTCCTATGTCCCTGCCCTGCTTGAGTTCTTGTCCTGATTTTCCTAAGTGATGTTACCTGGAAGTAAGTAAGCCCATTACTCCCCAGGTTACTTTTGATCATGCTGTTTGATCACAGCAATAAAAATCCTAAGACTGGCAGACTCAGAGGGGTGAGTTAAAAAGTGGATGAGCTCATTCACTGCATTTAGTGTGTGTTTATTAAACATGGCAATCACTGGAAATAAAAGTGGTCTGAAATGGTTGGCAGAGAGGAGCATGTAGAATTAGGAAGGAGGCATTTGTGCAGGTACTGGTGTTCAGAGTGTGGATGACTTTAGAGGCTATGGTGATTTTATTGAAGAGTTCTCAACAAAATTGACATAAAGAAATGATATTGCATTATAAAGAAACCAAGGCTTAATTACTGGATCAATTCCTTCTTATTACTGTCTAAATGTAATCATTTCCAAGAATCTTGTAAAATTTATTTTCTAAGACTGCATATGGAAATGTCAATGGGGAGAGAGACAGCATTGACTTACGGGAGGCCCATCAGCACCGGGAAGCCCCGCAAGCCCTGGCTTTCCTTGTGGACCCTAATCAAAAAGAGGAGAGAATTTGGTTTAAAAGGAAGTTAATTATGAAAGGCTCTACATTGTGCATATCAGCACAGCAAGCACGGTGTGAACTTGAGACGGTGGCTTCTGTATGTAAGACATGCAGAAGGTGTTGTAAATACTTGATAACATTCTATTAAAACAAATGAAAAGCAAAGTCAACAGATGTCAAACGATATAAAATATGCTACGTTTAGTCAGCTTAGCCATTCTAAATTTTTCCTTGTTCAAGTTGACGCATTAGTTTTTAACTGGCGCAATAAACTGGTGTTAACAGAGCAAAAATGCAAATAACGAAGATGAGAAACGCATTCCCTCCCTCCCAACACAGAGAAGTAAAGCTTTGGATACTCCATCGAAAACACTATATTATACCTAAGTAAGGTGCAGTCATAAGCTCTATTGAATGCTTGGTAAATAATGGACTGAATATACAATTGTAGCCACATAGGATTAAAATAAAGATGAAAAATTCCTGATGCTGTCCTTGTAAAATCAGAGGCAAAAACTTATTTTTGTATTTGTAGTGATACACACTAATGCATTGTGTGACTGGTTTTATAAGGGGAGTACATACATAACTATATATACTATGTGACTTGATTATGGCTATGAATGAGTACAATTATAACTACCATATTTACTATACTAAGTGTTTTTATTTTAGAGTCCAACTCTTCTACTTACTGAAGAATAAGTTTACTATAAAACATTATTCTCATATTGTCAGCCCCATATACATTTCTTCCATCAGACAAGAGGCTGCTGCATCAGGTCACTGGCCTATGTCAACTAGACGGGTATATGTGCTGTTTGTGCTGATCACATCATGATGTAGCTGTCTTAGAGGGTGCTATCATTAATAGTCATGGATACAGTTTAGAGTTCTAGTGATGGAGTATCAGATTCTGAAACAGTTCTTGTAAATGTGTGAGATTTCTGTGTCGGTTATTAGGACCTGAAGTTATGTACATCTGTGTTGATGTACGTGGTGCATAAATTAATACACATCTAACATAAAACTAACATGGAGCTGCCCAATGGGTCACTTTACTTCTTTCTGTCCTGAGAGTCTTTAATTTCATGTCACCCCATTATTGATAAATTTAAAACACTGCAAAGACAAACACTACAGTTATACTCATTCTTAGGAGAAAATTAGGCATTCTAATGGGAACATTAAATATATCAATGCCAAGGCAGTACTGCTTGCAGTTCATTTCAGGACGGGAAAAGAGTTGACAGAGGAATGTTATCAGTGTGTCTCAGTCTCCAATACAGCTTACAGTATTTCTATTATTAGAGACTATTGACCATAAGCATTGCACTCATGTTGACTTGACCTACAGAACTTCATAAGAAAGCACCAATTAAATCATGTAGACCAAAAAGCAGAAAAAAAAATCACCTTTTGAGAAACGTTTTTATACCCTAAATTCCCTTTTGGAATGCCTAAAAATTTCAATTTCTTTCACCAATCTGCAACCCTACCACATTCTACAGTTATTACCAGAAATTACTAAATATTTAATTGAAATATTTTGCACATCACTTAAATTATTCTTTATTTTCAAGACATTAGCCTTGTTTCTTCAAAACAAACCAGTACGCCAACAAAGAATAAATCGATTCATTACTATTACCAGCAGACATGCCAATGACTTGGCAAGCAATGCTGCATGAACCTTTGCCATGAATATATATTTGAGAAAATACCAGAAAATGCCAGAAAACTCTGGCAAAATAAGATGATTTTTTAATGAAACTGAACTCAGTCCATCTCCTTTTGAATGGAGGTTTCCTGACAACAGAATGTTTTATCTGCATCCTTAACTCCCTGTGTTGTCCCTGGTGAGGGGAAAATAAAGATGAATGAATGTCATATGTTTCATATTTTAATAAAAGTTAAAATTTATGAAGTGCTTCTGTGTACGATGTGAAGCAATTTATATGCATTATCCACTTTGTCTCAGTGAGTCCTGGGAAATACCAACATCAGCTATTCCATGACAGAATCAGAGTCTGAATGCATCTAGATAACACATTCAAGTCTTCAAAGTCACTGACTTTAACAGACATTTACTTTGTGTCTGGGTATTTCTCACTGAGCTCATGCAGACACATCATTTGTTTTCTGTAAATCAATTAACATGTGAGTAATATGAACTCTGAACTCACATATTAAATCACAGGAAATGTTCTACTTGTCAAAGATGTCAGAATAAATAGCAGAGGTAGTTTATCACTGCAAACCAGTAGTAACCTTTATTAGAGATAGAATAAAACATAAGATATAATAACTTTATATGAAAGTTCCTAGAGATTAAAACATCTAATGCGAATAAATCATATCTGAATGTTAAATTATACATGAGAGTTCTTATTCACCAAGTTTAAAGTAAGAAGTGTTTTAGACAGAATAACAGAAGAGGAGTAAATAAAATACTGCCAGATAGAGACAAAATATTAAGTACATGCCATATATAATATTTATATATTTGTCGTTTGAATTTATTATTATTCTGATGGGAAAAGCCTGACTGTCTTAGAATTTTCCAAGAAGATATGCTCAGAACAGAGACAATCCTGGATTACATGTGAACAATAGCTGCAATGAGCCAAACCATATATCTTAGTTGGGGCTCAGCAACAGGAATTCAAACACACCCATTCTCCCAAGGAGAAAACTTCTCTTAACAATCCAAGGAACACATAATAAAGTTCTGTTGGAAATGTAATAGGAACATATTTCAATGTTTTTTTATAATGAACAAGGGATGTTTATGGAGTGCTAGATAAAAGATAAAAGTAATAAATTTTAAAAGTCACTGATCTAAAATAAAGATCCAAGAAGGAGAGTGCTGCTCAATGATATACTGCTTGGCTAAATGGCTTAAGATAATCTTCGGGATGTATCTAAATCTCATGCTGTATTTTTCAGCACCACTACTATACTGCACGGTATCCACATAAATAGAGCACTTCAATAATCCCTTAAGAAAGGAGGGTACAAATTGCACAAGTGTGGTGGTGCACACCTTTACTCTCGGCACTCAGGAGGCAGAAGCAGGCAGGTAACAGTGAGTTAGAAGCCAACCAGGACTATACAGAGTTTCAGGTCAGACAGAGTGACATGGTGAGCTCCTTTCACAAAGAAAAAAGGTAAAAAAAAAAAAAAAAAAAAAAAATGGTGGTGGTGGTTCATGCCTTTAATCTCAGCAAAGTGGGTTCCAGGACATCCAGGGCTACACAGAGAAACCTTGTCTTGAAAAAAAAAAAAAAAAAAAGGAAAAGGAAAGAGATTTGTGAAAATTACCAATAAGCTGTCAAAACAAAAGGAGCCAAGAATAGGAAATACTAAGTATAAGCATGATAAACCTCAAGAGGAATGGTCAATAACAAGAAACAAGAGAGACATGTGTTAAAGAGGATGTGGGAAAACTAGTATGTCCATGTGTCACTCGAGGAAATAAAAATAAGTAGTTCAAATTATTTTATTAAAATATATTGGAAGTAAATGAAAGTATCACATACCATAATTAACAAGACATGAAAATTATATTAACTGTTTTTCTAGTTATAATGCTGTCACAGATGCTTTGTTTTGGAGATAGAGATGCATATAACATATGTTGGATACTGAAAATGTAAAATTAAAGTGAGGTTCCACAGCATCCATTCTGAATGCCTAGTTCTATCAGTATGGAAGCTCACAGTCTGCATACTTTGAGTCAAACTATCGTTTTTAAATAATGATAAAGTAAAGATGAACCAAAACAAAGTGAAAACACACACTCACCTCAGTGTCTGAAACCACCATTTTTTAATAATATTGCAATCTGGTAAAATCTAGTCACCCTACATTCTTTTAATTTACATCTTAAAGTGTGTAAAGGAATTTTAACCAACATTTATGCTATACTTCAGGTTACTATACTGCTTTGATAAAATACTATGTAAGGAGATATCCAGAGGAGCAGGACTAACACCCGCTGAGCATTGCAGGTACATACTAGATTACCAGAGATCTTGAAAATAATACAACAACTTACTTTTTCCCCCGGAGGACCAATAGGGCCTTGTGGACCAGGAAGACCCTAGTATAAAAGAAGTTATTTCATGTTAGGAATCATTTCATAAGGACACATCTTCACACCAGATGATAAAATCTAAATCACATGAACTGGTTCACCAGCACCCGTCTCTCTCTCTCTCTCTCTCTCTCTCTCTCTCTCTCTCTCTCTCTCTCTCTCTCTCTCTCACACACACTCTCTCTCTCTCACTCTCTCTCTCACACACACTCTCTCTCTCTCATTCTCTCTCTCTCTCTCTCTCTCTCTCTCTCTCTCTCTCTCTCTCACTCACACACACACACACACACACACACACACACACACACACACTTTCTCTCTCACTCTGTCCCCCCCCTTTTGCACTGCACAGAGAGCTTCAGAGCACTGTGAGGAGTTTTGTACAAGCTTTTTTTTGCAAAGAGCTTTTAATGCAATTCTATCCAGAACCTTCTGCATCTGTGGATTTTTACTATGGCATCCTGTAAATGCTTATGAGTCCCTTTTTTTTTTCTTAAAAGTAAAAGCTGTCATGGTTGCATAATGGGTGCAACACAAAACATTCTGACGCTACAACTTTTATTTAAAACAATAGCATCTCAGCCTATTATCTCCCAGGAAGAAAATAGTGGATTAGAGTTACCTGAGGTCCTGGATTCCCTTGTTGACCTGGTGGTCCAGGCTCCCCTTGTGGACCCTGTATAGGAAAGAAATAAAGTAGTTAATAAGGCTTTTGCACTGCAGGGTTTTCTTTTTTAATTCTAGTTATTGAAAACCATCCACAAATCAGTTTTTACTGAAGAAGTTTGGAAAATATATTTAGCAATGTGTAAGAATTTTCTTTAATTTTACAACAAAACGTCTACTGACATGAGTTTAAAGATCGTAACTTCATACCATGTTTCCTTTCGGTCCTTGGGGGCCATCTATACCTGCAATACCCTTCAGTGAAGAACAAAATAGGTTAAAAATTTAGGTATTAAAATGGAAAATGTAGAGAATAGCCAGTAGCCTGTAGTGATTTATGATACTTGTAAGGATAAACAGAAATGGAATTTAGTATTTAACAAAAATTATGAAAGGTCTGTACTCTCCCATCCATGTCCACCCTGAAAACAATCTAACATGATTTTCCACTGGGTTCTAGGGATTCAGCATGAAACTGAAAGACCTACTGAAACAGAAGGAAAGAACAAGTACAGAGAGAATGATCAGTTACGCTGACAGGTGGCGTCCACAGAACTTACAGTACAGCAAGACAGTTAACTAGATTCTGTACTCAACTCTATACAAAAGTCCTATAGAATATTTGGCAGCAAGTTTTCTACTACAGAACCCAGATTGCTCCCAGGAATACATACAGGTTGCCCAGGAGGTCCTGGGGTTCCTCGTGGTCCCAGCAAGCCTCGTGGGCCCTAGAAGGAATAAAAGAAAAAGAGAAAGCTTGCATAAGAGACGCCTTCAAAACAAGCCTCTTTTGCTGAAAAATTTTAATATAAAATATGTATTAAAATATTTATTCGTCTTCTCTCAGAACATTGAAATAAATGTTCAGAGTACCATCTTATGTAATATAAATATTGCAAGTTTATACAGACACAAAAAGCAAAGTAGATAACAGTGGTTACTACAGACACTTTCTTGGATCCAAAACATCTACAGATGCATCGCTAGTAATGTTTTTAAAAGACAAAATAGTCAAATGATTTTAGTAAGATATTTTATGTCATTTTCTAATTTGATTAGCACATTCAATTTGGTTGTTATGATCACACAGAAAAGGTCTGAATCTCATTCATTTTATTTTATATAAATTTCACCTTGGGAGAGCACTTATTTACTAGCAAACAGCTGGGTATCTCTCCTAGCAGATTATAGAACCATTTTCTAGATAGAGGAATTTCAAGCTATAAACATCTACATTCACATCATCTTCCTTTCCCCTTCTGCTGAATATTCTTTTTGAGCTTTAGAAAAGTCATGGTGATAATTTTTTTGCCTACTTTCTTGACTGTAGTTGACCTGGCAAACTTTATAATCGCAAAAGACAGCTGAGGTTAGGAAAGGTTTTCAAGTCTGTTTTGTTTTGTTTTGTTTTCCTGTCTGGCTTTGCCTACATCTCCCCAGTTAAGTTTCCTTATTATCGACATTGACTGGAGAGAAGTCATAAAATCTTATGTTTAGTACATGATATCTTAGTATCTTGCTTCTGACAAGATTAATTTACCCACAAAAAAAAATAATTTTGAAGTTATGGGTAGTATTTGAAGAATTATTTTTTATCTGCAATAAAAACTAAGTAATAAGGTTTGTGGCACACAAGATGTTATATTCCACATTTATTTTTCTTGACAAAGATTTTCTTTATACCAGAAGGGCAGCTGTATACACTTCACTTTTAAATATGGAAATTATTTGGCTAACTTGTGTAAAATGCTATGTTCACTCAGGTTAGTATTGCCCAAATAAGTAATACCAACCACTATTTCTCAAAGAAGAGACAGCTATTTAAAAATAAAGAAAACAGTTGCTTACAGCTTCACCTGGAAGACCTCTGGGCCCGATCTCGCCGTCTTCTCCCTGTCATTCACAAAAGGGGAGGAATTCCTTTTAAAGCGGTATCATTTCAGAAGCATTTTGTCATTTGTGTTCTAACCGTAAACAGGGCTAAAAGAAGTGAAATCTTAGTATACCCTCATTCCGTCATCACCAGGAAGGCCTGGAGGACCTTGTGGGCCTCTCTCACCCTAAGGAGTAAACATAAACAGGATAAATGAGAAAGAAGGTTATTGTTTAAAATACATGCGATGGTCAACACAACCAGGTGAAAATGGACAGTTGTCCAGGACAATATACATTGCCCTTACATTTCTTAGAGTAATGTTCAGATTGGTAAAATTTTAAACTAATCAGCTTTGCAAGATAATATGATAGAAAAATGTTTAGCAAGTTTTAATAAAAGTAATTTAAAGAGAATGTACGTAAAATAATTTCAGACAGTATTGAAGTGAATCATTAAGAAAAGTATTTTGGTTAATGATTGTCTTAAGAATGAGTGAACTTTGTTGTTCAAAACATTTATTTTTAAATTTTTGGAATATTCCATATTAAATCAGCACAACTCACAAAGACTGAAAGGGATTTTGGATTTCTTTCACAAAGCACAATTATATGTACATCTCAGCATGTGTTAGGCATATGCCACTTATTTTGTTAGGAGAATATAAGATTAATTATTTTTACTCTGCAATTTACCTAAATATAGTCCTAGGTTTATTCTTCATTCTGGTGAAGAAACATATAAATAACCAAACTTATATAAAGAAGAAGGAAAAAAACTGTCTCCCTAACTTACCATTTAAAAAAAGGAAGAACATACTGAGCTGTTACTATTTAGCACACTGATTTCTTTAGCCTTACAGTTAATAGCTGTTGCACTGAAGTGTGCAAGTGTGCATCACAAAGAAATAGTTGCCAGGGTGCCTGCAGGCATCCTCATCTGAGTTACCTCCACAGACAAGACGCAAAGAATGTGGCAACACTCAAGAAATAATATTCTCCAACTCTTCTATTAATGTGATCTTTATCATATCTGTAAACATAGAGATTCTGCTTCTACTTTTTGTACATAAAGAATATTTGAAATGTCTACAAACAGTGAAAAAACGTTGGTGCTGTCTACAAAGTTTTATCCGCATGTTCTCAATATCCTTTGGATGTAAAAATTTACCAAATGGAGTCACCAATGTCTGTGTTATTGTTTCTCCTGATTCTCAAAAGTATACCAGTACTACCTAAGCACCTAAGATTCCTATCATACCTAAAATGAAATGCCGTAACTTTATCTTACCCTATGACCCTTGTCACCCGGCAGACCCGGAAGTCCATCAAATCCTCGGTCTCCCTGTAAAATCGCAGTCGTATTACCATCAGATTCTCATTCTGGAATAGGACTCTAACTTTAATATCAAGTTCACTTCATATCAAAAAATTTTATATTAATCTGTGATACTCCTAAGGATAAAATGGAATACACGATCTGAATACGCAGTTATAAAGTCCTCACCTTAGACCCAGGTTCTCCTGGCATGCCTCGTCCTCCATCCGCACCTGGACGGCCCTGAAAAATGCCCAAAGCAAAGTTAAGCAACGGGAATCTACTAACAGTACAATGACTAAATGATGGCTGTAGTTACAACTCAAGATACAAAAGAAAAAAATAGCCATACCCTCTTTCCAGGCTTTCCTGTTGGACCAGGTGGACCTTGGACACCTCGAGGGCCCTATAGGAAAACATTTACATCACATTGCAGAAATCTTGATCCATAAAATTAAAAGAGATGGTTTTAGAAACAGATGTACCCTATGTTCTTCTGTAAATATTTAAGCACAATAAAATCTTTCCAGTATAAAATTTTGACAAAGCAGGTCAGAAAAGCAATATTCTTAAATGGTTTTCATATGAAAAGAACTATATGACTATATTGCATAATGTTTTATGTAGATGTGAATAAATTCAAACAAAAGAAATATAATGATATACTTTAAGCCTTTATGATCAGTTACTCATTTCCTTCTCAGGAGATGGTTTTCCATAGCAATCACTGGGCTCCATCAACACTGGCATTTTGTTCTCTTTCCAAGCCTTTTCCAATCACCTTTCCTTTCATTATTTAAATGTCTCCTCCTAGATGACTCAACTCTCAATCCACTGAACACATTGGGTTTAATCACCTCTGAGGCACAGTGAAATCTCCTATAACATTATTATCCATTAAAGTGTTCAACTAAATCCGCTATAAGTAAGTATATCCTTGCGCAACCGTGCACAGTGCCTGGTGCATGACTCTCCAGCCATCCGTAAAGTCAGGGATGATTATTTTCTAACTGGAAATAAGCACTTGCAAATCGATGGGTAAAACTGTTTGTTCTGGAACTGTGAGGATAAGACCGTTTAATAACTGGAAGTCAAAGTTATAGGTTAAAGAAACCGTTGGAGAGGAGTCTACCATGAATCTTGCCAGGATGGAAGAAAATGTATACCAACACAATTGCTACTATATTTTGTTTTCTTAATTAACTAATTTTATTTTATGAGTAGGTAACCAGGCATATGTAAGTGTACATGCATATGCATGAGTCTACAAACCGCTTTCATGCATATGCATGAGCTGCAATCCTCCACGTGCATATGCATGAGCCTGTGGACTTCAGAAGAAGGCATCTGGGGCTCTAGAACTGGAGTTGCAGGTGGTTTTTAGCAGCCACGTGGTGCTGGCAACCGAACCTGGGACTTCTGAAAGTAATGTGCTTAACTGCTGAGCCATCTCTCCAGCTGTGCAATATGGACAGTCTTTAATGAAAAGTATCCCTTTTGAACTTTAAGAATCAAGAGAGACTATATGTCCTAAAACCCTGTCATCACACACATTCAGACTCATAAATTTGGGAAAAAGATGTACACACATAGCTTTACAAACTTCATGAAACAATAGACTTCCAGGATTTCTATGTATATTAATACTTTCTTAAAGTTCCCAGTGAATCAGTCAGTGTTTTCCATCCTTTGCAAAGTAATGTTTTGTTGTTGTTGTTTTGTTCATTTAGTTGGTTTTCGTTTTGATTTTGTTTTGTTTATTGAGATAAGGTTTCTCTGTGTAGACTTGGCTATTCTGGAATTCACTCAGGACAAGGCTGGTCTCAAAGTAAAAGATGATGGCTAGTGGTGGTGCATGCCTATATAGCAATGCTAACTAAGCATTCAAAGCAAGGCTACCATATTGTGAGCTAGTTAAATATTGTTACCAATTTTCTTTGGACTATGTTCCCAAAAGTTGTAGTGTCTACAAAATGTACTATTTATCAACAAGAAAATAAATGTAGTATTGATGTACTCAAGTATGAACATGAGACCTTTTTCCTGTATCAAAAGAGCTAATAATAGAAGATGATTTTAAGGTATAATTTTACTTAATATCTTTTTTCAGGAAATTGTACAAAATTTCATGATAAAGAATAGACCAGTGGTTGCCAGGTATCTGTGGGTTAAACAAGATTCTAAGTGCAAAGGGACAATATTAGGAAATTGCTTGGTGTCTTTTGAACATGATATAATGTTGCATTCATGAATGAACTCGTAGCCAATGTGGTTGCCCGCACACGATCAAGTATTCAACACACTAGGATGGAGTGACCATTACTTTTAACTGAGGACGTTGTGGGAAAGTAGAGTCGATTATCTTCAAAAGTATAGCTCCTATTAGCTCAACCATGTTCCAGTGGATGACCCATGCCCATGAGTATATGAATAGCCCAAACTGGAGTAAATGGTGTGTTTAAAAAATAAAAAGTTTTCTTTCTTTCTTTTTTTAAATTTTACACACTAGCCCCAGTTAGGCAGCCTTCATGAGACAACATTCTAAGTTTACTCTCTGCAGAAGCACAAGCTCCAGGAAGAAGGAGAGTACCTTGTAACACAGGTGCAATTGCCTCTCTATCCAATAGCCTCATGTAAACGCCATTTATTTACAAACCTGCTAGGCCCACAATTTAAATGTTGTTTAAGTAGAAAACTAATAGAAAGCCAACAAACTATCTGGAATATAGTCAATAAAAAACATGTTTTGGGCTGAAAGGTAACATAAATGCATTCTTTACTCTTAGCATTTCAATTGTCTTACTACATAAATATAGATGATTTTTAAAAAAAGCAAAAGAAGAAGGCAAATTATCATTTCTTACCTGCGGACCAGGATCCCCACTCTCACCTTTGGCTCCAGCTGAACCAGGACCCCCCTGATGAGAAAAGTAAAACAGAAAACCATTAATTTATGTCATCTAAACTCTTTAATTCACTACTTTAACTCAAAATAAATGAACATGTTTTGTTAGTCAGTTTGATCTCACTAATGCAGTGAGCTGTTCAAGACCTGCGCTAGTGTGTCTCTCCAAGGCATATCAAGTACATGCCATTTAAACTGCATATAAAACACTATATTCCATTCACAGATGAACAGATGTCTTCTTTTAAGTCACACTGAAATTTTCTTTAAATTTTGTACCATGACAGTCATTGCCTGATAAACAAGGTATGAGTAACCAGTCAACTGCAAAGTAGTATTATGGCAGTGTATGTTCACAGCGTCAGAGTCAGGCGAGCTCTGAGTTCATTCACACAGTAAGGATTTTGGAAACTTGATTCTTTTATAAACATATATTTCTCAGGTCTTATGTTTAACAGTAATAAACTACTTCGGAAAGATGCTACTGTTATCATTATAATTACTGTGAAATAATGACGATGCATTTTCCTCATATCTTTTTGAGTTTTCCCCATAAAAATAAACCATTATAACAAATAATGTTTACAAATGTTCATATAATTTAAATAGTAAAATAAAGGCCTGGTAGACTAACTGGAAAGGGAAAATTAATTGCTTTATAAAGGAGTTGTGTAATTTAAGAATATATACTAGGTTATCCATACTATATAAAGCTTTATAATATTAAAAATTAATATGGCTGTCATAGTTTACTTAATGTGTTCACAAGTATTCTGATGTATTGAATTCAGTATACAATCTATTAAACTGAGTTACATCAAAATAAAAGAAACAGTGAAAATTTGCTAAACTGAAAAGCAACTTTTGAGAACTCCCTAGTGATTTTGGCGCAAAGTAACTCCTATATGTCTCACAGGAAAGCTAAGATGTTAAGTCAAACATATTTTTAATTTTTTTAATTTATAAAGATCACTTCAAAACTTCTAAGAAAAAACTCTTGCAACTTATTTCCTGTAAAAAATGAAGATTCTGCATTAAATTATATTATCAATCATTAAAGTGAATAGAATTATAGAGTGGTCAGTTTATTCTTAATTAATTGACTGTGTTATCCTCTGTACATATGCATAACTTGCTCAAAAGATTATAGCTACATTCTCCTACCCTTAACCAAAATTATCACTTAAGTGATGGGAAAAAACATGGACAGGAATATCCTTTCCACCCTCCTTTCTATCCCAAAATGTGGTAAGATGTTACATTTTCCCGATGAGTTTATACATTTGTATCACTAACATGCAAATAAAATTCATTTCTTCTTAAGTGACTCACTGAATTTTTTATTTCTTGTGTTTGGAAAAGCAGAACAATAACTGATGGACATTTGATAATCTGTTCAATATGTATATAATTGAAATTCTCTTGAATATGTAATCTGAACATTTCACAGAGGAGTATATTCCAAAAATTATGTAGCATATAAATTTAAAGTTAAAGGAATTATAAATTCATGAAAATTAATAACATCTTCACTTTTAATTTGATATATTGATGTATTTAGTAGTTTATTTAGTCTTTACAGTACAGGGCCTCATACATGCTGGACAAGCAGTAGTTCTGATCAATATCTCCAGTTCTTGCTAATGCTTTTGTTTTTAAAGTATTTACTTTACTTTTCTTTCATCGCTATGCATGTGTCTGTGTGTGCATATGCACTCATGTAATCAGGTACACCATGAGGTCAGAAGTAATAGTTGGATACCCTGAAACTTGAGCTGTTGATCAAACCCAATGTGCTCTAGGAACAAGACCAGGAAATTTTGGAAGAATAGCAAATACTCTTAGCCACTGAGCCATCTTTCTAGGTTCCCTAATTCTTTCATTTTAGGCAAAATCTTCTTGCATAGCTAAACTGGTCTCATCTTGTTCTATAACCCCAGGAAATAATGAGCATCCAATCTACTTACCACGGCCTCTTGAATACCTGGGGTTGCAGTTTTGAATTGGAATGGATTGTAACAAGGGTATGCACAAAATTTATGAATAAAACTAGCTGCCACACTACTATTCTCAATGAATATTATAATTCAATTGTAATTAGAAGAATATATACTGAGTATGCTATGCTGTCTTTTTTTTTTCTGGGTGAATTTCTGGCTTCTTTATCAAAAATCAGGAGTCCGTAGATAGTGGATTTATATCTGGGTCCTTAATTCGATCCCATTCATCAATCTGTCTATTTTGATGGCCATTTTTGCTTGTTAATCCTACTAATCTCTGAACTTGGGACATCTTCCTATCTTCTTTTGTCTTCTTACTGTGAACGATAATGTTTCCCTTATTTCTTTCTCAGTCCATTTTTCATTTGTATATAAGAGGGCTACTGTTTTGTGTGAGTTTAATTTTCATTCCAGTTACACTACTGAAAGTTTTTGCCACTTGTCGGAGTTTTCTGATGGAGTTTTCAGTGTCACTTATATAAAATACCCTTCCATCTGCAAAAAAATAGATACTTTGATTTTGTTCTTCCCAACTGAGGAAAGAGGAGGAATACAGACAAAATATATCTAAATTTAAATACTGTCTTAAATAATGGAAATAAGGAGGAGTTGAGGAAGAGAAACTATAATCAAAATATATTGTATAAAAAGTTATTTTCAATTAAAATGAACCATTTAAAATGTGCAATAATTATCAAAGATTTCAAATTCACCTTAGTGAAAACTCTAATATATAATTAACTTTCAAGAATTTAATGTAAAATTGCATTTTAATAATTAAGTAGAATGAAAATAAATTATAAATATGGTTTGATTAACAGATATGTGACTTTACTATATGTTTTATTCTAATTTGATGAGAGCTTTCATAAAACCTTCTAATTAGAATTATTAAAAATTAAACTCAGAAGCCGGGCGATGGTGGCGCACGCCTTTAATCCCAGCACTCGGGAGGCAGAGGCAGGCGGATCTCTGTGAGTTCGAGACCAGCCTGGTCTACAGAGCTAGTTCCAGGACAGGCTCCAAAGCCACAGAGAAACCCTGTCTCGAAAAACCAAAAAAAAAAAAAAAAATTAAACTCAGAATTCTTTAAAAAGGAATCACTATCAGTCATGTATAATAGGTTTGCTAGCCTGCAGTATGAAGAGGATTTGGAAGATGATGTGGGAAGTCATATTAGGGGGAAATTTCTAACACATATTTTATGTAACCTACCACAGGACCTGGTCTTCCAGTTAGCCCCATTGGGCCAGGTGGGCCTCTCAGAGCAATCTAGAAGATAAAGCACACCAGAAACACTTGCTTAGTATATATGGTAACACAAGAGTCATTTGACATGATTTCCTTATGTAGTACATAACCAACATAGTAGACTGATGGGATGCATTATCTTTAGGCATGATAACAGAAATGTTAAATTAGGATACTAGAAAAGCTGAAACACACATATTTGATAGATGTTAAACAAGTTTGTTGTACTGACTGTAAAGACATTATTATATCATAGTGATGGTATTAGTGAGTATAAGTAATTCTCTCAACCCTCGTTTGAGGAGCTTCTTTTTGCAGTAGAAGGTGATTAACACAGAGACACACAACTTGACAGTGTGCAGAGAATGAGGGATTGAAGAGTGGTCAGCTGTAAAGGAGACAACCATAGCACACCTCTCCTCACGCAGAGACCAAGGCAGAAGAGGCAGAAAGGTATTATGGGACAGAAAACATGGATAGTGCAGAGATTTCTGGGCACAACAGGACAGTTGTACATATGAACTGAGAGCTAAAATGACAGTGTGCTAAAAACCTGCACAAAATCAAGCCGAACAAAACTGAAGCATGGACTAGGGAGTTCACTGGCAGCTTTCTTCAAGGAAATGGCCCAATTGAGTGACCCATGCTCAGGGAGATGGGCTGACAGGCATCATACCGTCAACACTACATGAACTTAGTGGGTTTACAAAATGAACACCCGAAAGTACAAGAAGACAGTGATGGTAGAGCTAGTGGAGAAATTGGAAGGGAGGGAATGTGGGGTTCAGGCAATTAAGCCTCAGAGAAATGATCAATCCGCAAAAAGAAGAAAAAGAGGACTAAACAAAGTTTACAGCTTAAAAGTGTTTTTAACTTCAAATGATTGCCTTACGTTTTCAAAACAATGCAATTTTTAAGAAAATATAGAAATAATCAGTTATTATAAATATTTTAACAGACATAGTATGTCTTTAATTAATTTACACATATTCTTATCATTCAACATCATATAATCAAATAATATGTGATGAATAATAGTCTTAAAGACATAAATAAATACTAAAAATGAATTAATACTTTTACTTACATATTCAGTATTTAACCATATGTATATTATGAGGGTCAATAAAAAGTTACCTTAGACATGATTCAGATAAGTTTTCATATTCATAACAACCCTAAATCCCACATTTACTTTCTTCTTCGATTATAACCAGAAGAATATCAACATATCAGGAGGCACAAAATGACTTCTGATTCTTTCCTTGCTATTGTCTGAATTTTCATATGCACAACCTACTAGCTATAAAGCTAATAGTATAAAGCTAAAAAAAATAATTATCTGTTTTGTAAATATACTGATTTAATACTGTGTTCACACCTTAGTAGAGAAAAATCAAGATGTGAAAGAGAAGGAACATAGATATTGATCTCTTAATATTCTGTTTAAAACAAGAATACTGTCAGAATTACCTGTGGGAATACAGAGGTCATTTGTTTAATATTAAACTAGTAAGTATCACCACTGTAAAGATTAATATACTTTTAGTATTTTTTTCATTTAAATCCATGCGATGTTTAGAAACACTGTTTCATGGACCAACAAACCATCTTTGGTAAGTGACGAGATCATGTATTTAACATCTCTCACCCGAGCCTGCTGAAGAATAGCCTGAGCTTGAGCTTCCTGTGCTGAGACAACTGGTCCTTTGGAGCTGTCACCCCCATAGCGGAACTAGGAAAAGATAATGCAAACTCAAAATTAGCCTTTGACAAACTTATGAAATTAGGTTCTTTAACCATTAGAAAAAAAGTTAATTAAAAGTTTAATATTTATAGAAGTCCTAAGACACTTCATAAAGACACACACACACAAACTTACAAACACACACACACAAATGTGTGTAAGAAAGTGCAATCCTTCCTCTAACTCACACACAGTTCTGTATAATACATTTTGTCATTCTCAAAGAACTATAAATCACTTGCCAGTTTCAAATATTATATTTTTTATATTCTTTTTAAAAATGTCATTTTTTATTTAAGCAACGGAAATGCTACCCACTCTATCAATTCATCCATAAGATTTCCAAGTATATTAGATTCAGTAAAATTTACAGCTGTAGTTCTGTTCTGGTGACCAAAGCTTTTACAATCTTCAAGAAGACAAAGAAAATATAAATGTCTTTTTCATCTACCCATAATCAAACATTATTAATAGTATTATTACTACATAAAATTCTTAAATGTTGTCTTAATTTTTAACTTGATAGCCTGTTTGAGTCAATTTTCCACTACACATAATTATTTCTTTGAATTTTATTATACTAAACCTAATAAAAACATTTTTCAGAGCTCTGTGGCAAATAATTAATTTTACAAGGGACTCAATATTAAGATAAAATAACTTTTGAGTAATGATGACAGTAAAAGTTTCTTCAAAAGCGTCAATGGTAGTCAATACTAGGGGAAAACATACACTAATGTGTTAAATAGCCTATTGTTAATTCATAAATCCAGATTTACCATGTCAGAAAGATTATGCAAATTTCACCAAATGAAGAATTTCTGGAGAATTAAAACTGGTTTAGTATAGAGATAGATATTTATTTACTAGAGTTCTATTCATTAAAATGCCTCTACTTTCAAGGGCTCTTGATTGCCTGTGATTCCCACATTACAGAAATGTTTCTACTCAATTATTCAATTACAGTATTTTTTGGTTACATAATTAGAAGATATCAAATTATCTTAATAAAACACTTTCTAAAACGTACTGGTAACATCAGCATGGTTCCAGGTGGTCCAGGTAGACCATCAGCCCCTGGTAAGCCAGGACGTCCTGGAGGGCCCTTGTAAGGAAACAAAGAAAAGCAAGCAATTAGTGCAATACATTATGGCCAAGAATCTGAAATTGCTGTGTATGCACCACCCATTCTGAATCTAATAATATCCTTTATGTGTACACATATACACAGTATTTTATCATATTGTACTAGTTGCAAAGAACTCAAATTATTGCATGGTTACTAATGAACAATCAAACTAAAATGCTAATTATGTTCAAAGTTGGTTTACATCTTAAAACTGCATATGAAGCCTTCCTATATATTCTGGAAGGGTATCAGTGTCATGAAAAAGTGATAGTTTAGGCTCCTACAGTTGAAAACAGAATTAACTAGACATAATTTGAATAAGTATTATTTAATAGACACTTAGGCAATATCTATTTAATATATAAATATTAAATGGTGCTTAGGTTTATATTCTAGATATATTAATTATCCTCTTTACAATAGTTAATTTATTAGTATAATCATTAAGTGTAACATAACATTAACATTAAGTTTGGTTATTACTAACTTAAGATTGTGTTATCAGTAAAAGGAAACTTACTTTTATATAGTCAAATCTTATTTAATAAAAGCAGGATCAAATTATAAAAATTAATAACTAGATGTAAAGGATGCAATTCAAACTCTCAATTAAAGTGATTTGTTAAATAAATAGCATATTGAGGGCTGTGAGAAATACGTCATTGGGTAAAGTGCTTGCCAAGCAAGCATGAGGATTTGAGTTCAAATATCCAGCTCCCACACAAATCCCTGACTAACATGTCAGTTACTGGCCTGATTCTAGAACACTGGAAGTGGCAGACGGAAACAATATCTTGGCCAAGATGGCCTGCAAGCTCTGGGTTCAACAAGAGAAACTAGTTCAAAATATAAGATGGAGGAAATTGAGAAGACACTACATCAACATCTATTTGTACACACTCACTGACACACATGTTCATGTACACACACAGCGCAAATATATACATGTGCCCACAAACATGTGAAGACAGATACATGAGTGCACACATCGCTCACACACACATTAAATAAATAAGTAAACAAGCATTTCCCATCAAGCTAAATATCTGAAATTATACAGAGGAGTATTAAAATAATGGATATCTACAGGAAGATCAAGAACAAACGTCTTGAAGTCAAATTTGAAAAACCAAGTCTACTCTAACTGTTCATGTGTATGAGGGAGTTGACAATAAAATTGGTTTACTAATGATATTGCATAAATTCTGAATAAATTCTATAGAAATTCTTTATGCCACTTAAAGATGTCTGAAAAGTTAAATAAAATGCTGCAAAACCCCAAATTTGCAGAATTCTTACCCTCTCTCCCCAACAGAAGAAAGGCAACATGTTAAGCTGAAGGATAAATTAAAGTCTACATGCTGCACAGTAGTAACGTGACATCACTTCTTCACTTACCCTATCACCAGGGTCACCGGGGGGCCCAGAAGGGCCTTGTTGACCTGGAGGACCCATTAGACCCTGCAGAGAAAAACAGGATCAGAAGCAACTTCTTGACTTATTAGTATGCAAGTAAAGGAATTCCCTTAAAAAGCCAAGGGTGCTTCATTTGTATTTTATAAATATACATTTGACGCCCAAACAACTGCCCTATTTGGTTTCTTGTAAAAACGTGACATAAAGGAAACGGCTCTGTAGCCAGCACAACTGCTCCTCTATGAGGCTGTGCTCAGGGTGGAGGCAGAAGCCAAGCGAAACAGGAAGGGAGAATGAATGAAAGTTGCTGTTGTGGAACCTGGAGTCCAGCTCCGCATGAAGAAATGGCTGTTCATAAGACTAGACCTCAAAAATGTGGCTGGAAAGCTGAACAAAAAAGGCATTTAGCTTGTCAGCATTTCAATATATTTTTTGTCATCACTTAAAAGCAACAATGTCATATATTTATTTGACAAAAATTTCACATCTCACATAGGCACATGTACATGTGCACAAATATAATGTATAAAGAAAGAAAAAATTCAAAATTTATTTTCATTTTTATAGACAAATGAAAAACAGGTCAAGTCTACCAAATCCTGAACTTGACAGTTTTCCTCTATAAATCAAAACAGTCTAAAATATAAACAAGTCAACTATATGACTGAAATGTTACATTCAGTAATTTTGAAAATGAAGATTACAAAACATTTACATACCGCTGGTCCTGCTGGCCCGGGTGGTCCTTCAACAAGCATTCCCTGCAATGAAAAATCACCACATAACTTTGCCTTTCCACTGACTGTATGAGCACACTAGACATTATGATTTTTAAAGCAAATCCTGAATTCATATTATACAAACCAATTAAAATATTTTGTATGCAATGTTTTTTTTTTTTTTTTTTTTTTTTTTTTTGAGACAGGGTTTCTCTGTAGCTTTGGTGCCTATCCCGGAACTAGCTCTGCCTCCTGAGTGCTGGGATTAAAGGCGTGCGCCACCACCGCCCGGCAAAATATTTAGTATGGGAAAATGGAATCATTTAAAATGATAGAAGACATAATTCTTACAATCAGAGAACCTACTAACTAATTGGAAGTAAGGTAAGTATTGAGACAATTAACATTAGGGAGGAGGAAGGATGTGTTAGAGACAGGATAAAAGTGCGTCTGTGCAGAGTACAGCAGCGATGTCTGATCAAGCTCTTTCCTAGCACTTCGATAATTTCTAACAAAACAAAATAAAACAAACAAGAAAATTCAACAAAAACAGGAGCTCAGTAACATTTTCTATGTTAATGGATGAATTGGTGTATGAATCAATGAAAGGAATGATACCCTAAACACTTTAATTCCAGAAAACTATATTTCTCTGTGTTTACAGAAAGAATAACAAATGAACAGTTAAGCATACAAGTCCCATTTCTTATGCATTGCTTTTCGCAAGTTGCTAGTCAAGGAAAATTGTGGATATTAAAATTGCTTCTAGAAACAATATCTTGAGAGTTCATAGAATTAATACAAATAAAAAGAGCAATAAATAAACACATGACCGCACATAATCATGCAAATAAACATAATGAAGTTTTAGAGAACATTCTCATCTTGTAATTTCACACAAGAACATAATACATCCTGACCACACTCACTGGTCCCCTCCTTAGCATTCCAGTCCACCTGCCTCTCCACAAATCTCTCTCCCAAGTCCATTTCTATTCAGTATATTTTATTATTATATAATGTGTTTGGATCAAACAGTAAATTTCTAATAAAGTAATTATATAAATCATCCAATAAAACATGCTAAGAAATCACACATGAAAGAGCTAAAGTCATGATATTTCAACCAACAAACATCTGAAACTAGAGGAAAAGATATGTAAATTCGGATTTCAAAATAAGAGAACAGAACCAGAAAAATGTCAGCTACTTTCAAAATCCAATACTCCATAAATGTCTATATTTTTTATTTTACTGAAAATTTGCTGTTCAGAAAAATTGCTCATTCACCTATTTGTGTTAAATTAGAAATACTTTAATTATCATTGAAAATGCATGGGCATTTTGGGAGCTCAGTCCAGTGCTCCAGTGTGGGTCTCTGTCTCTATCTCCATCCATCACCAGATGAAGTTTCTATGGTGATATGTAAGATATTCATCAATATGGCTATAGGATAGAATCATTTCAGGTTCCCTGTCCACAGCTGCCCCAGGAGCTAACTGGGGACATGGCCCTGGGCACCTGGGAGCCCCTCTAGATCCAAGTCTCTTGCCAACCCTAAGATGGCTCCCTTAAGATGTGTGCTTCTCTGCTCCCCTAACCAACCTTCCTTTATCCCAATCATCCCGTTTCCCCAAGTTCCCCCCACCCTCCCCTTCTCACATTTCTCTCCCCTTCTCCCCTTACCCCCCCTCACACCACACCCCCAAGATCCTAAATTTTTGCCCGACAATCTGGTCTACTTCCCATAACCAGGAGGATAGTTATATGCTTTTCTTTGGGTTCACCTTCTTATTTAGTTTCTTAAGTCCCAATGAGGAGCAGAAGGAGGGAGAATATGAGCAAAGAAGTCAGGACCACAAGGGGTGCGCCCACCCGTGGAGACAGTGGGGCTGATTCTTTGGGAGCTCACCAAGGCCAGCTGGACTCTGATTGAAAAAGCATGGGATAAAACCGGACTCTCTGAATTTGGCGGACAATGAGGGCTGCTGAGAAGCCAAGGACCATGGCACCGGGTTTTGATCCTACTTCATGTTCTGGCTGTGTGGGAGCCTACCCAGTTTGGATGTTCACCTTCCTAGACCAGGATTGAGGGGGGAGGACTTTGGACTTTCCACAGGGCAGGGAACCCTGACTGCTCTTCAGGCTGGAGAGGGAGGAGGAGGAGTGGGGGGAGGGAAGGAGGAGAGGGAGGAGGGGGAGGGAAATGGGAGGCGGGGAGGAGGCAGAAATTTCTTTTTTTTTTTTTTTCAATAAAAAAAAAAGAAAGAAAAGAAAATGCATGGGCATTACACAATGACTTTTGGTGAAGGTAGTTCATAAATTAAACAGTTTCGCAATTTCTGAACGTATTAAACACACTTACAGGTTCGACCACAGCCGGTTCCCCCTTCTGCCCTTTCTCTCCATATGCACCATGGCCATTTATCTATGAAGTGAAAAATAAAAAAAAAATGGTGAAAATATCTTTCAATCAATGAAGGAATTTTTCAATTTTTAACAAAAAAAAATTTAACCATCTAGCAACACTTAAAACAACACTTTCAAATGTGTTCATTTCACAAAAGAAACATTAAAGATATCAATACTGCCAAATCCACATGAACACTGTTTGAGTACAAACAAATCATTACTTCTTTCAGTTTGTGTTACATAAACTTAAATGCATTTGTATCCTCAAAAATGCTCTAAGACATTAGAAATGTCACCAGATCAAATGTAAAAAATTAGAGCTAGTGCTCAGAAAAGTAATGACAAAATTATATAAATGTATCAATCATGAGAAATTTGATTTGAGGTACAATTCTATTTACAATATTTTAAACTGAACACTGCAGTGAGAGCCCAAGACACAATAGCTGTCAACTCCGACTCTAGAAGAATCCACCATGGCTATGAAGCCATGATCAGTGTCCACAACTGACATAAGAACTCAACTCCACTTTAAACCTGAAAACACATCAGAATGAACACAGACACATCACCAAGACACAGACAGGGCACAGAGCCTCATGCTGACTTACACTTGTTTCTGTAAAATCAGTTTCTGCTGGGACACCTGGGCCAAATTCTTCATTAGGGGAGGTTGTTGTCCTTTCTTCATATTCCTTGTATTCATAAAAATCATATTCGCCTAAATCTCCATCTACCGGCAGATCAGAGTCCCTGCCGTCTATTCCTTTGTTTCCATACAGAACATCCTCAGAAATGTTTCTCTGGACATCATAATCCTCTCCAGTTAGATACTCTTCAGTGAAACCTTCTTCAACTGGATTTGGCTATTCAGTTAAGTTGCAGGGAATTGGAGAACATGAAGTTGACTGTTAGCAAAGCAAGGCAAGCATCTGTGACTACAGCTTAATGGCTTGATATGTGAAGAGCGCTGACTACTCAAGCAAGACCAGAGCCTGGGAAGAGTCTGCTGAGTACCGCTGAAAGAAATATACTTGTACATACACTGATATGTACAAAGAAATATTGCTTTCAAAGCACCTTCCCCCACCAACGTCAAACATTCACATGGCATCAGCATGTGTGTTTACTCTCACTTAAGGAAATGTATTCTTTAGTGAGATCACTTTAGAGTGTAAGATCTGAAATAAATCAAGCATAAAGCTAAATATTTGCTTAATTTTCACATATTATTGGATAATATGGTAAAGCATATCTTCATTACAAAGATGTGTCATGTAATTTGATACTCAGTCCTGTCAGTTAAACATTAGTACCAATGGAAAATATTCTTCCATTAGAAAGTGCCATTATTATCATGCTCTATGATTGTAATCAAGTTCAAATTAAATAAGGAACATTCACAAATCTGTTCTCAAAGACCAACTGAATGTAGATAGTAGAGTAATATATACTAAAGAAGTAGTAGTATAGAAAATTATGAGAATGAAAAGACATGTAAATTCATTACTGTAATATTACTGTGTTAAGTGTAAAAAAAGTCCAACATCATAAAATAGTACTCTTAAATATGGAACACATACTGCTGCAAAGAAGTTTCATCTCCCCTATTATGAAATCATGTTCTTAGCACTGAAGTAGAAGACACGGAATGAATTTAGATAAAAAAGTCAACTGTTGTAACATCTCATAAGACAATTAGGACAAGGTAAATTTAAAATCTATTCACACCCTAAATACTTACAACTCTAAAGAATGTTTTTGTATTATAATTGTATTTCATTGGGACAAATATAAGTTTAAAATAATTAAATTGCTTACGCTTACCTAATGCTCATTCACTGAATAATAATATAAATAATAGGAGGAAAATATTTAATGGTAATTACCTGAATTTTTATTGATTGTTATTTTATGATTAAAATATATATGTAATATAAAATTTAAGAGGACCTAATCAGACCTAGTTATCTTTGAATACTTTCATGGAAAACAATCAAATGCATAAATAATATTATTTTAATCATAATTAACTTTAATATTGTAAAGATATTTTAAAATTTAAACACTTATTGAAATCTAAAATCCTTGCTGTCATCAGAATGAACAGTGACTGTTCCCATGCAATAAAAAGCTAATTGTATCAGCTGTTGATACAATTCTCACACCAGAGGATTCTTCTCTTGGAAGGATCATGCTGTGAATACTCTTCATAGGATGTTACAGAAGCTTGCTCAGCCATAGGAGTGATACAGAAAATGATAGCCGCCAATTCAGTTTGGTGATGATGGAATTTCCATGAAGCAAAGTGTCATGCAAATTCTGAAGTGACATCAACTGTCAACGCAGAATGTTTTGTACTTATGAACTAATGACTCTGTTTCTCTAAGAATGACAACTCAAAGTTCTCAGTGGCTGAGATGCTTCTCCAAGAAAATTCATCCAAACATTACATATTTTGAAGGCCACCGTGTGATTATTGCTGCCTAAGTGGATTACCTCATTAGATCCTGATAAGCGCCTAGGAGACTCTGTCTGGTAAGTTTCCATTGTTCCGTAATTGTAGTCTTGAAAATCATCCACAATATTAGCCTGATGATAAATTCAGAAGAAAGAGAGTTAGGAAATTTGCAAAGTAACCTCAAGTACATGAAAATCACGAATTAATTGAATTAGAGTGTTAGCCAAATTGGAATTGGTCTAATTGGGTTAAGACTAAGACTCATCAGAGATCTTCCATCTCATCTAGGAGAGATCTTGATTGCTTTTTTTCTGACTACCTGGACCCCTAGTTTAGCATTGGCTGTTGCTGGGTAACGCTTCTTCTTCTTGGATGCATATTTTTCAGATTTGGGGGATGTGAACTTTTTAGACTTTTTCTTTGAGCTAGTGGTCAAAGTCCTCTTCTTCTTTGTGTAATTGGATTTCTTTTTCTGTAAAATGTCATGAAAGACGGAATGGAAAACATGTAATGAGAAAGAGAACAAAGACCACGGACGAAAGGGAGGAAGTGCAGATGTCAAAATGGTCAGCAATCCTCAGGGTAGTCTCTGTTGGGTCAAATCCATGATTAATTCACAGAAGTCCAAGACAGGTATGGGGTGCATTGGAGGAAGGACAGAGTGGAGCATCACATACAACAGACAGTAGGGTTTACCTCTGTTTGGGCTACTGTTTCTTCAGTGACAGTGGGTGTCTCTGTTATACTCTCAATCTCTTTATAGTCTGATTCTCCATACTCATAGTCATACTCGATTATATCCTCGGGAGCATACTACGTCACGAAGGAAAAAATATTGGGCAATTTGGTTAGTTGCAAGTAATACTATTAATAGAGTGGAGATCATCTGCTTAACCTTTACTCAAAGTAAATGTTAAGAGAGATCTGGGATTAAACACGCATATTATTCTATTGTGCATAGCATCTAATAACATCGGAGTTATCAAGCAAGCTTTCTAAGAACAGAACAAGTGGTTAGGGCTGTGAAAAAAATAAAAGTTTTGAATAATAATTCAAACTTTTATTAAAGAGTAAATATTAATTCAAAGATAGGATGTATTGTTATGGACATGTCTATTTTTGATTCATAAAAATCTGTGGTGAAATATCTCCCTATAAAAATACTAATTTCTCTGGGGCTGCAGCTAATTGGACAAGCACTCAGCAGGCACTGGCTTCGAACACAAGCATGGTGAAGATGAGACTAAAAAAGACAGTATTTCAGTAAGTATGCTTTCTCAATAAATAACATGGTGAAAAGGAAAAAACATAAAGAACAGTCTCATGAAAATATGATATGTTCACATCTATCATGGGAAACTGGAAAATATGCATGAAATATATATCACTGTATTTGGAAAATATAGACTTAAAATTTGTCCCCAATTATTTCATTTTCTTTAAACCAGTGGTTCTCCACTTTCCTAATTCTGTGACCCTTTCATACAGTTCCTCATGTTGTGGAGACCCCAACCATAAAGTTATCTCATTGATACTTCTTTTTTTAATAGATACATTTATTTATTTCTTATGTTATGTTATGTTATGTTATGTTATGTTATGTTATGTTATGTTATGTTATACAATGTTCTATCTGTGTGTATGCCTGCAGGCCAGAAGAGGGCACCAGACCTCATTACAGATGATTGTGAGCCACCATGTGGTTTCTGGGAATTGAACTCAGGACCTTAGGAAGAGCAGGCAATGCTCTTAACCACTGAGCCATCTCTCCAGCCCCTCATTGATACTTCATAACTGTAATTTTGCTACTTCTATGAGTCATAATGTAAATATCAGTGATAGCCAATGGTCTTAGGTATTGTGAAAGTGTCATTTTATTTCTACCTGCCCGTTGCTCTAAGCTAAAATTCAAATGAACATGAGAACTACTCAAGTATTACATTTTCAAAGATAAGTATACCTCAATTAACAAATCATTTCCATCATTGTTATTATCTTGCTACTGGATTTAGTGGCCACTGTTTACAAATCTTAAAATATTTGAACTAAATTCACAACATTGTACCTTAGATATTTCTGTAATAAAAATTTAATTGGGGACCAAGTGTATTTCCCAATATCAACCACAACCTATTTATGGGATGAGGAGGAGGACAGTATATTCATCTACAAAGCTATCTTTATGAAAATTTTAACTTTTGTTTTTAATATTTAGAATGTGTATAGAAAACACACTTAAATACCTTTTGTACCTATATGAGTTAAATAAAATATCTACAGCTACTAGAAAAATTTCAGTCTCTCTCCATATATAATATATATACATATATGGAAAATCTATGTATATATAAAAACATATACATATATACGGAAAGTTTATAAATAAAGTATATACGTAGAACATACTTATATAGAGAATATATGTCTCTAAATATAGAGATTTATATATACACAACAGAAGTCTATATATATATATATATATACTTCATATACATAAATATATATTATATGCAGATATCACATATGTATATCCTTTCTATACATAGAGACTTTCCATACATGTATGTCTGTATGCATATATGTATATGAATATATGCATATATGTATATGAATATATGCATATATGTACAAACTTGCTGTGCACCCAAATACGGCATTGAGCTCTTGATATTTATGCCTCCACCATGCAATTTCTTGGTTACAAGTAGGTAACCACCATGCCAGACATTTATGTAAGTATTAAGTAAGAACAACGCACCAAAGAATAATGCTTCTGTAGCTACCATCACTCATGTGGGAATATAAAATATTGAATATACATATGACTGGCTTAAAATAAAATATAAAAACCAAGAAATATTCGCAGGTCACTTTTTGTTTACAGTTTTAAATCTAATTAAATTATACAATAAAAACTAAATAATACAATAAAATACAAAATTATACAATAAAAATAAAAGAACGATCAGTACAACAATGAAAAGTTAGTTTTAAGTTTGATTATTAAGAGAGCATTTAGGCTAAGTTCTGGGATATGAAGATGAATTTGTAAATGTTTGTCAATATTTATCAGAGTAATTAATTTATGTCAAGTTTCTCCTGGAAGAAAAAAATGTCTTTCAATCTTCATAATTCTCTCTACTCCTGGATCTTTCTGCAAATTAGAAGTGCCAGAATTCTCACAGGAGAAGTAAAGCAACTGGTAAGTATGCTTCATCAAGCAGTGGAACATATCTTTCTCAGGGGATAACTCAAGTGTCAATCAAAAGGACTGCTCCTTGTAGTCTCATTATTTTACTACCTGCCTAGTCACTTCTTTAAAAAACAACAACACTATTTAGCATACATAAATGATTCTTTGTTTACATGAAGCTGTACAACATACTTTGGGGGATACATTTCACTTCTCACTAAGGAATTTTGAAATATCCTGAAAATAGGTATAGAGAAGTACTGGTTGTGATCAATGAAAAGTCCTGAAACCCTGGGAGGGGAAAATAAAATAGATTTTACAGGAGGAATGGAGGTGGGTGTGTATGGAAGCATGAGAGGTCAGGTGTGTAGTGAGATGAGGGAGAAAGGGAGTAGAGACATGGCTGGAATTGGGGACATTTCAGTGGTGGTGTGGAAACCTAGTGCAGTTGAAGCCTCCTGTAATGTATGGAGGTGATCCTAATGAGAACTTCTAGTAGTGCGGAATATATAGAGAGTCTCAGATGTCCATCTCTTGTATCTAAGCAAGGCTTCTAGGGATGAGACTGGGTTACATTCAATTGAGTTGTTGACTAAGGAGGGTTTCATAGAAATCCCCAAACAACCCAGGCTGTTGCTAGGACAAAGGGTTGATATCTGGAAAACTAAAAGTGGTAATCCATTGTTGAGGACATCTACAAAACTCATTGAACATAGGGAAGTCACGCTGGTGCCTACAAGGAGCCGGCACCCTTATGTTCTGGGTTCTTTGGTACTGGCACAGGCTACACTAAGGAGAGGCATGGATACTAACCCAGTATCAAAACGTTTGATCTACAATCTGTCCTCTCTGCAGAATATGCTAAGGCAGTGGAGGAACAGAACAGGTAGGAGTGACCAACCAGTGTCTGATTGACTTAAGATCCACTCCATGGGAGGAAGCCATATCCAACACTGCTTGGGTGACTAAGAGCCAGAGACTAAATAGCCCAGCGACTTAGGGTAAAAACAACCACAATTAGTCTCAAAAACAAAACTAAAACAAAACAAAATTATCATGAAATTGCTCCAATGATAATTCTGTTATATACATAGATCTGTGCCATATCCAGTCATCACTGGAGAGACCGCCTCTGGCATCAGATGGGAACAGATGCAGATACCCACAGCCAGATATTATGCAGAGAAATAATCTATTAAATAAGTGGCCTCAATCAGGTCCCTCTGCTAAGGGCTTTGGTAATTCCCCCATAAGAGGAGGTTAGAGGGACAGTGGGGACAGAAACGGTGTAAGACAGTGATATGGGAGAACAAAGCCGTCTGATTCAACTAAGCAAGATTCATCTGAGCTCACAGATACTCAGTCAGCAAGAACATGGTCTACACGGGTCAGCACTAGGTCCTCTGTCTATTTATTATGGTTTTTAGCTGGGTATTTTTATGGATTGCTTGGCTGTGGGAACATGTGGATCTCCTACACTTATTCCTGCTCTTCAGTCTCCTTTCCTCATGTTGCGTTGCTGTGTTCAACTTCAATATATTATTTTTGCTTCATCTTGCTGCATTTTATTTTGTCATATTTAGTTTTATCTCTTACAGACCCATTTTTTCAATAAGGGGTGGAATGGGAGTGGATCCAAAGGGGCGGGGAAGTGGTAAGGAACTGGAAAGAGTAAAGGGCTGGGAAACTGTAATAGGGTGTATTGTATGGAGAGGAGAATCAAATAAAATAAAAGAAAAACAAATGAAAAAATAAAAAGTAAAAAACAAAATAATAACAAAAAACGTCACACACAAAAAAAAAGCGTGCTGTGACAGATAAATTTACTCCATGAATACTCCAGGGGAAATCTGGAACTGCGCTGAAGATGAGGTTTCTGAAATTTTTTTACTCACTGTTTTGTTTAGGAGAAAAAAAAATAGTGAAGTCATAAAATCCTATGCCTTGATGAGAACTGTCATTGACATCAGACACTAACAAAAAGATGGTGGGAGACATCCATGTTAGCAAGTTAGGTTTCCTAATATGAAAAGAAAAAAAAAACAACCATATAGAACTACAGAACGTTGATATCTAATTTCTTACAATTGCCTGTAAGTCAGGAAGATATTTAACATGATGAGAATATCCGAAAGAGACATAATCTTGATATCACTTATGCTTCTGTACCAGGCAATGTAAACCCACTGCTGAAGGAAGATGTTTGTTCTGAATGGGAATCTATCTAGAGAGTACATCTCTCATCCCATGGTAAGGATGCAGCTGCAGCAGTAGCACACACAGATGAGTTTAGAATGGATTAGATGTATTACGTGAGGGAAAAAGAGGTAGAAAAAAATACATATTTGAGTCACCTTACCTAGGGAAGTTCATAAATATATTAATGGAATATTAAACAATGTGCTGACCCATGTTCCACATTACACTTTATGTTTAGACTTGAAAAGATGACATTGCTTTGATATTTTTTTAGGCAGACTACCTGAAAATTAACTAGGAAAATACACATTTAGTATATAATGACACATTTAATGGCTACCATTGAAAAATATAATAAAAATCGCTTATTTTTTATTTTTTAGGATTAATATAAAATGTTTAATTCGTTCAAGTATAAGTGTAGCTAGTTAGGGGGAGAAAGAGTAATTCTTCCTCAAAAAAATTAAACTAAAACTTTTCACTGTTGACACACTATTTTATAAGCTGTCAATCATGGCCACAGAACACCCGCTTCTCTTCTTCTACTAAGTAGAACCATGTATTTGCTATAACATTTTATTTTACTTATAAAAGTGGCAACTGTCAAATAAATATCATTAGTTTTGAATGCAGAAATACTGAGACACTTGACATATCAGCTATAGAGACTAACCCTAACATAATGGTTTTTCTCCATCGAAACCACCATAACTATATTTAATTATTCATAAGGATATAAAAGAATAATTCACTTGAACAATATTCAAACAAAACATTCAAGTAATTTTCCTTAACTCTTTCATACTGGTCTTTCTGCAAGGCTCTGAAGACTATCCTGATTTCCAAAAAGGTACTAATGTTAAATTGTGGAAAAGATTTGGACAACAGAATTCACTAGGATACATTACAAGCTAAAATTTTGCAACTCTGAATTATAAAAACCAAAACATTTTGTATTAGTTATAACAATAAAACAAAATTGTCTATTTATTCTGAGTAGTATAAATTCAAAACATTGCATCAAATCGTGTAGATTTTAAAAGTAATATATACACTACTTGAGGTATTTTTAAAATACACTTTTGATCTCAAAATTCAAATCCCCTTTCACAGTTTGAATCCCTTGGTTTTCAGAAAATAGATGTGAAAAGGTAGTTTTCTCAGAAAATAAAACACCAATTGGTATCCAGGACCAATGTGTAGTCCAGGATAGGAGCAATCAGGTTGGATATGGATTTGAAAGAGAGTTGAGGGGAGTACATGGGAGAGCTAGGGAGGAGGAAAGGGAAAGTGGGAAATGTAATTATATAAATCTCAAAAATGTTTTACATTATGTTAAAACAAAAACAATACTTCTAATATAAATTAAAGCACCAACTATTTCTGGTTTGATTTGTCTACTTGCCTATGAGAAAAGAAATATTTTTTGAAAATTAAAAGATAAGTAAGCTTCTGATTATATAATAGGGCCTAAAATCTTCAAGACCAATCTCAGTTTTTTTTTTCTCTTCATTCAGTATGAAATACCAAAAGTCGAGAAATAGCCATTACATCATAAAGCATGCTCTCCCCAAAGTAAGACGTTTTAACTGTTTAAAGCAAAAAGCTGAAATACAGTGTTAAGTAATTAACTGTGAAAAAAAATAAAGTACTATATTGTTCTCAAAATATTCAAGAACTCTTAATTGAAAATATAGTTTAATTAAACTGGGTAAATATGCTTTAAATGGAGGTCACAGCCCCACCTCTGGACCTGAGGGCCTCCTATGCCCTGCATCCTCACCTCGTCTACCTGTGGCTCCTGAGCTTGAGCAGCAGCCTTCGATGTTGAGTCACAGTCTGGACTGTAATGGTCACAGTAGTCATAAGCCGCCTTGGGATCATCCGTAATCAAGAACTGCTGAATATCGCCCTACAAAGAGTCAGACGAGGAGGTAGTCAAGCATAGGCAAATACACAGGCCTTTGACATGTTTTTAAGGTCAGAGTAGCCTACATTCCAGTGTACAAAGAAGAGAAATTACTTAAATGCTTATCATTATAAAAAAAGTCTCATAAGACTGAGAAAATCATAATCAATTACACTGTTTCACCTTTCTGTCTGCTATAAAAAATCTACTGTACATTAATCTACTTATTAATATTCAGACTTACAGAATTCACAATTAAATATACATAGTAAAATACAAATGAAATACATGTAAAAAAAACTGGACTTCAGTGACTAAAATGCTGATTAGTTTACACTAAAATGTTATGGTTAGACAAATCTGGAATTATGTTCAGAAAAAGAAAATGCTCACCCACTACGATAAACACATAATATGGTAGAAAATATAGATAATAAAGCACAGATTTGGTACTGCTTGCTTACAGTGCTGTATTTTTTTTTCCTAATTTGGACATGGAAATAACTGTCCCATTATGTGGTAATAAACAGGGATTTTTCTTTTGCCATGTTAACTAGCTAGATCCTTCAAGTGTCTCTGAAGGTTTTCTGTATATAGAGGACATCTACTAATTTAAATCTTCTTTCTTGATGCATAGCCTCAGGATCAGTAATACAGGATCTACGAGGACCTTTTTAGGTCTTTACTGGATTTACACACAGCTCTTCTCTCTAACCAGAGGGAAGCTGAACTCAGAATCTATTACATTTATTAAAGTAACTTCAAGTCATTTCATTTTGTTATTAACTTATAACCTTGTGCTCCTAAAAACTCTTTGAACACACATATGTATATATGTATCTATGTATGTATGATAGTATGTATGAACGTATGAACAGATGTATGTATGCATCTATGTGTGCACAGGCAGCACTCCAAATAAGGAGAAAAAACTAATTTAGTTTCCACTAAACATGAAATACAGAAATTGCATTTAACATCTAGGTAAAAAATACTATGGAACTTCTAATGGTCACACTGTTATTAATGTTTCCAATAATTACTTGCTTATATCATGAAACATTATAAGAAGTTGACCAAATGACCAATTTTTCTGCATGACTTTTCAATATTTTCTGAATATAGAGATGAATTATGTCATTGACTGCTAATTTGTGGCATATAAGTACCTAAAATATATTGACAGCAATTCACAAGCCAAAACTCATTGCTTGATTGATGAGTTTTGGCTTGTGAAATGCTGTCAATGAAGCACACAGTAGCCACATCTGGGCTGTTAGAGATGAAGAAACACCCATAAAATGAGAACACTGAATGCACACTTCTTTATTCTATTGCCCCAGAAAAGAATAATTTGGCAATGCTGGGCACAACTAGTACATCGAGGAATAATGTCACTGGTGGTTTTAGTTAGAAATTCTAATTCTTAATGTTTTTCCTCATTAGCTGGGATTATCAGTTTAACTGAAATGAACAAACTGAGAAATGCTATCTAACATTCATTCCAGAGTTACAAATTATTAAGTTCCATATTTAATTGCTAAAATACAAAAAATATAGTGTCTCATATATTAATTCTATTTCTTAAATAGATTTTGAAAGGAATATTGTTTTTCCAACCACTTGCTATTCTATTTATAGGTCTTTACTTCTTTAATGGGGTGTTGCTAATGTTTCCACTATAAATTTCTATTTCAGTATTTAATGGTTAGCCATAAAATATAGTATTGGAAAAAATTGGAAATTTCTGTAAAAATCCAATAGCACTATTTTCCCAGAAAGTATTTCACAGTGTTTTGTATTAATCATATGTTGTGTTGTATGACAGTCTATAAATAAACCTGAGTATCATAACAGGTGTAATGAGCTGTAAATATTATTTTTAATGCTACAATATTATCCAGAGCTAGAAAGAGGCAAAATTATGAAATAAAACTTGCCTCTGTACTACTGTAACATTAGAGGCATGAAAACCACATCTTCATTCTATAATTCTCCAAAAGACAAGATTGGGATAGAGATAATAGAATCGCTTCCTGATCTCCAGCTGTGTCAACTAGTTCTATATAACAGAGAATTTTCATATAGACTAGGGACTTACTGGAAAAGGGCTACATGATTGTAAGAAAAGAAAATCAAAGCTTTGTAAACAAATGAATAGCACTTTCCTTTGTTGAAGAATCTCACTTATACATTTATCACTGCCAATTATAAACATAATTATGTAAGCTTCCTCCATACCAAAAATGAATGCACACATTAAATCTTTTCAGTTTGATCTCTTCTCTGTCTCTCTCTCAGTCACACAAACACAAACACACACACACACACACCACCACCACCACCACCACCACCACCACCACCATACCACCACACCTCATTCATTAAATTTCCATGATGATGGTTTATTTCTATTTTCTGCTCTGAAAGTGCTTACACAATACCCTACGTAGCATTTTAATTGAGATCCAGTGTATAAATAATCATGTTACTGAAAGAAGATATCATAGAAAATCCACCTAATATATGTGAGAATTAAGACTCTTATTTTAAATCCAACTGTCACTTGGTGTAAGACCACTAAGTGTTTGGTTGAGTTCAACTTCAAGATGGCCAACCACTGACTGTGTCAGACAGCAGTGAAACTAACATAATAAACAATGAGAATCCAGGCTCAGATAAGTTGTTATAATTAACACATGGTGTAACTGAATGATATGACCTTTAGATGGATCATTTGATTGAAAGAGAACCACAGGGATGGCAGTAGACATTCATATTTAACTGGGTAGCTTCATGGGATGCTGGGCTGGTTTCCTTACAAATGAGATATGGTGATACCTTCAATGTCAAGAAATTAGTATCTGCACTTTCTGCAGGTTTTCAGTTTTCTCAAAGTCTTAGAACTAAGTTTCAATATTAAAACCGGAATTTCTTATGTTGTAAAAGTTCCATTTTCCGGGTTAAGAAACAAATCAGAGAAACATCACTCATCGCAATAGCCACAAATGGCATAAAGTATCTCAGAGAACCTCTGGCCAAAAAAAGCGGAAGACTTGTATGACAAAACTTTAAATCTTTGAAGAAAGAAATTGAAGAAAACACCAGAAAGTAGAAAGATCTCCCATGCGCTTGGGTAGGTAGAATTAACATAGTAAAAATGGAAATCTTACCAAAAGCAATCTACAGATTTAATGCAATGGCCATCAAAATCCCAATAAATTTCTTCACAGACCTCAAAAGAACAATACTCAACTCATATAGAAAAGCAAAAAACCCAGGATAGACAAAACAATCCTGTACAATAAAAGAACTTCTGGAGGCATCACAATCCCTGACTTGAAACTCTACTACAGAGCTACAGTACTGAAAACATTCTGGTATTGGCATAAAAACAGACAGGAGAAACAATGGAACTGAATTGAAGAGCTGGATATTAATCCACACACCTTCAAACACCTGATTTTTCACAAAGAAGCAAAAAGATATCAAATAGAAAAAAGAAAGCATATTTAACAAATGGTGCTGGCATAACTGGATGTCAACATGTAGAAGAATGAAAATAGATCAATACCTATCACCAACACAAAACTCGAGTCTAAATGAATCAAAGACCTCAACATAAAGCCAGCCACACTGAACCTTACAGAAGAGAAAGTAGGAAGTAGACAGAATGCATTGGAACACAGACACTGAAAGGAACAATTAATAAATGGGATCTCCTGAAACTGAAAAGTAAAGGACATGGTCAACAAGTCAAAATGACAGCCTACAGGATGGGAAAAGATCTTCACTAACCCGACATCAGACAGAGATCTGAACTTCAAAATATACAAATAACTCAAGAAACTGGTCATCAAAAGAACACATAATCCAATAAAAAAAATGGAGTACAGACCTAAACAGAGAACTCTCAACAGAGGATTCTAAAATGGCTGAAAGACACTTAAGGAAATGTTCAACATCCTTAGTCATCAGAGAAACGCAAATCAAAACAACCCTAAGATTCCATCTTACTCCTGTAAGAATGGCCAAGATCAAAAACACAGATAACTTATGCTGGAGAGGTTGTGGGGTAAAGGAACACTCCTGCATTGCTGGTGGGAATGATAGCTGGTACAGCCCCTTTGGATATCAGTGTGGCAGAAAATTAGGAAACAACCTTCCCTAAGATCCAGTAATACCACCTTTGGGTATATATCCAAAGGATGCTCAATCGTGACACAAGGACATGTGCTCAGCATTCATACCCAGAACCTGGAAAGAACTTAAATGCCCCTCAACCGAAGAATGGATAAGGAAAATGGGGTACATTTACACAATGGAGTACTACATAGTAGAAAAAAATAACAGTATCTTGAATTTTGCAGGCAAATGGATGGAGCTAGAAAACATCATTCTGAGTGAGGTAACCCAGACCCAGAAAAACAAGTATCACATGTACTCACTTATAAGTGGTTTTTTTTTTTTTTTTTTTTTTTTTTTTTGGGTTTTTCAAGACAGCGTTTCTCTGTGGTTTTGGAGCCTGTCCTGGAACTAGCTCTTGTAGACCAGGCTGGTCTTGAACTCACAGAGATCCGCCTGCCTCTGCCTCCCGAGTGCTGGGATTAAAGGCGTGCACCACCACCGCCCGGCCTATAAGTGGGTTTTAAACATAAAGCAAAGAAAACATGCCCACAAATCATAATCTCAGAAAACTCAGACAACAATGAAGACCCTAAGAGAGATATAGATAGATATAATCTCCATGGGAAGTAGAAAAAGACAAGATCTCCTGAGTAAATTGGGGTACATATAGAAACATACTTAGCACACAGGAGAGGTACCTACATACCCACAGTCCTTGTCACTACTCATTACAACAAACTATGGAATCATCGGTCCTCCTCAGTTTATGAATAGATAACAAAAATGTGTTGTATATACATAGATGTGTACAGTAAAGGTCTACCTGGTTAGATTTTATATGAAAATAAGAATTCTTCTGGGCATTGTCAGTGTGCTCTAAGAAAGCTAAATTTCAAAACAACAGACTTGTTGATTGAACACAGCAAAGCATCATTATTGTAGCATGGGGAACAAAGAAGGTTTACTGGAATAGCACTTGTGTAGGAAAGGAGGATGGGGTTGAACAGCCTCTAACCAAAAAAAAAAAAAAATACTGTGATGTTAACCAATAGCAATGAATAAATGAATCTCAAACATCATCAATGATGCCCCACTCCCGGTATAGGACAGTAAGAACCTAGAAAAAGAAATTTATTTCAGAAACCTTCCACTGCACACTGAGCAGGTAAAGTACACTGAGACTGTTACAGCTGGGCCTATGTGATGGCAAGCCTCAAGTACATAGCATGTAATCAAGTTTTTCAAGTAAAAAAATGCAAGAGTTAGGGTAATAGAAGGGTCTACAGAGAGTTTTCTTTATTCAAGCCTTAGAATACAGCAGTATTCTGCAACGAAGGAACCTCCACAGGAAATTGCTGATGGAGTTGTGCAGAGGAAAACTCTGTGAGCAAACATAAAGTTAAAGTAGCATCAGAAACTCTAGCAGCTTGCAGTAGCTGCTGAGAGAAGCTGTGACCACCACATGAAACTAGTCCAGAAGATGATGCGATTGGACTCAGCACAGCAATAGGGACGGGGCTCCTCGGGCCCTTGAGGACACACCTTTTGACCCAGTGTCTCCAATGTGTATGTAACAGATGCAACATAAGGATGTAGCATTTAGCCTGCTAACGCCCAATCTAGCCTTGGGTCAACTTCTTCCATCTACTGCTTGCTCTCTCCCTTCTGGAACAGGGAGCAATATTTATCTCATACAGGTCCCACCATATCTTAGATGCATGTAACTTGATATTTTATTTTTACAGTGACTTACAGCTGACAATTTTCCTGTATATCAGATATAACATTGATTTTGAGTTTTGAGCAATGCTGAAAGAGTTGAGAGACTTTGAGACTTGGGACTTATGGATATAAATTTGTTTTGATTATTAAAAAGTGTTAATTAAAGAGAGAAATAATGGGATATTATGCTTTCAGGACTGAAATTTCTTTTAATAGGTCTAAGATTAAAACTTCATGTGGCACTGCTGAAGAGAACTGGTGGTATTACGTGAATCATTCTGAACATTCTTTCTAAAAGGATGGTGGACCATGATCATTTTCCTTTCCTCTGCTTTGGTTTGAGACATTAGTCTTGAACTGCTGTGTGCATTGTAGCCAGGACGGGCTATCATCCATTGTCCTCCTCAGAGATCAGACAAATGGTTCTTGCCCTGGACTCTGTACTTCCCAACATGAGCTGCATAAGCCCTTTCTCTTTGTGTGGGTATCTTGAGTGTTTCATTGCTGTAACGCAAAGTCAGTAGTATTAAGACATTTCTTCACTGCTTTTTCTTCCTTTTCTCCTTTAACCCCCAAGGAGGTAATGGTACTCAGTAGATTCTTAGCTTTCCTGTTTGTACTTCTGCAAATATGATTTTTGTTTTCTAATGAAGTTGAAGAATGCATTTAAAAGTTCCATGATGATAGTTTTATGTTTTAATTATACATACACAAAAACCTTAAAGATTTATATAAAAAGCATAGGTGTGTAATTTTCTAGGAAAGATGTGAGCCTATACTAGAAGACAGTCTGTTTCAGTGGACTGTAAACTACACAAAAGCAAGAGTTGTGTTCTCTGAGATATTTATAGTATCCATATTCAGCTAGCATGTTCTAGGGTTTCAAGAAACACCAAATGTATGGATCTACAGGCAAATGTTTTTTCATCATTAAAAGATGCCATTTCAACATGTGTGAACTAAGAGCAAGCAAACAAGTTCCTCATCTTCTGGACCTTGACACAGACATCTCCTTCTGATGATGATTTTAAAGGTTTGTTTTTATCGTGGATGAATGTTTTGTCTTCATATATGTAGGAGTACCATGAGCATACAGCGAGGCCACAGATCACAAAGGGGCATCAGATCCCCTGGAACTGGAATTACAATCAGTTTTGAACAACTATGTAGGTGCAGAACTTGGGTCCTCTGCAAGAACAGCAAATGCTCTTAACCATAGAGTCATCTCTCCTCCCTCCCTAACTCTGATATTAGTCTGTCTCATTTTTCTATAATAAATTATAACTATGAATATTTAGAAAATACCATTACTTCTTTTGTATTCCCCCCAAACATTGAAATAAGTATAAGTTAAGCCATTTGTAAACCTGAAATTGTAAGTGGTAAAAGGCATTTTTTTTTCAAAATTTTAGAGGTAATTGAATTATCAGTATAAAGTTCAAGGAATGTGGCTGTAGATTTCACTTGTAATTCCTCCATGAATAAGATCTAAGAAAAACAGTTTCATGGATCTTAAAGTGATAAGCCAGCATGCCAGGAAAAGGGAAAGAAGAAATGTAAGAGAAAAAAAGAAAAATCTCTGCAGCTCAAGTGTCTGGCAGTCACTACAGTGAAGGCGGTGGTGGAGCACAATGTCACACTCCATCTGATAGATGCTCCCTTTATTCCCATTACATTTGAAATTTGTGAACAACCAAATGGGTCTTGGGAGAGATTCTAATTACATACGCAGCAAGAAGGAGGACACACTGGATCTTACATGGGGTTAAAACTCTGAAGTACTGACCAAGAAAGACACATCAGTTGAACTGCGTCTCTGACCTACTGAGAATTCTGGATATGCCAAGACAGTAAGACCAGGCACACTGTTTTGTTCTCAAACATTCCTTACAGTGAGGGATACTTTCTCAAGTATTTTGTGGGGTGAAGGAAAGCTACCAATATGCTGAGAGCTTTACTGTGAGTGAAACACACACCAGATATTGCGTCAGAACCATAATTCAAAGGAAAGAATGAGAGAAACCACATCGTCACTGTCCTGACTGCAGCCCACACAACCCTGACAGGGCACCAAAACCAGCTGAAGAAACCAATTTTATGAAAAGGGGCTGTGTCCTACATTATTTACATGTACTTCTAATTCAATAAACATTGACCAAGCATTACAGAAAACATCTCACACTGGAGAAAATTCTTCCGCCAAAGCACACACCTATCTTATCCTTTCTATACGATCAATGGTAAAAGAGTTCTCATTTGAGTGTAAGTACTAATGTGGATACACTCCACACGGTGAAAAAGTAAAATGAATACAATGTTTAGTTAAAAGGTAGCATACCTTATCCACTACTTCCTTGAAGCCTGTGTTTCTTAAATTAATAAGCTCTGGAGAGTGTATTTTGCTTTTAAACTATATCAGTTAGATAATATGTAGGGCAAACATGACTACAAACTGTTTTAATACTACAGAAAGCATCTGCCCTCCCAAAGTTTGTATTCTAGAAGATGAAAATATGTAAGCAAATGGTAGACCGCCAGAAACAGTTGCAAAAACATAGAACAACAAAGAAGGGTAATATTTCAGAAGGATATACTGTTTCATAGCTAGTTCAATAAGGGAAAATGTTACTGACTAAAGGACACCAGGAATGAACTTAGAGGGGAAAGACTGGAACTCAGGCAGAACCCTCAAAACACAGAAACTGTCTGATGCATAGGCAGGAACTGTGCTGTGAGTAGCATGTGTGAAGGAAGGGACACACTGGACTGGAAGGACAGAGGAGGGAAGGAATCGCTGCTATAGTTGGAAAGGATGGCAGAGAATAAGATGCAAGCTGCAGAATTTTGCACTCAAAAGTCCCTGGGATATTATAACGAAAAAGATGATATCAGTCATTATTCTCTCACTGAAGAGCAGCTTACCAGTAACTAAGACTAGGACTCATAGAGCCACTACATAGAAGACTGATCAGAGGAAACTAATGGAGTAGGCTTTATGGCATCCTCTCCTCTCATGTAGGAACAATATACAGCCATTTATAGAAAGAAGTGAAGTAGCCCATGTCTTTAAAAAACCATGTTCTAAAAGTAGCTCCACAATACAGAAATTAATTACCTTCCTTGTATACTGCTTTGAGCTGGACTACTTTACTTTCACATTAATGCTATGCTCACCATAAAACACAGGATAGTAAAGATGATGAAACACAATTTTACCCAGGATAATCCAATAGCTTTTAATCTTTTAGATTTTTTTAAAGGTTGCAAATGTAGTTTATAAACCATAAAGAGAGAGTTAAAGCCCTTTCCCTTTAGCTAATATTCCAAAGAATTCATGTTTGTAAATACCACATATTTCCTCAGAGTAGCATTGCCAGAAACCTAAAGTAATAAGTTCCTTTTCCATTAGCCCCGCGTGTTCAATCAGTCCTCTTGAGTGCTGTCCTATTTTACTTTCTGTTGCTGAAATAAGCACAGGCATTCTTCAAACCTTTCAAAGACTACAAAATATGGCATTTAAAATGTTTTAAGAACATAGGACTTTTCATGACCGTAAGACACATCTCCTACTGGCAGCACTACACTACTTCAAGAGGAAGATGGGCACAGCAGAGGCTCCTTATGTCATCGGTTAGTCACTTGTGCATGAAACTGCTCTTGCCTTGACTGCTTTATGGTATGCTGTGTGAATTGGACATGCAGGACCCACAGAGAGATGACTGCTGAAGTTGCCTAAGGAAGGTGAGACAGTCCTTCAGTGTGTCTGCCAGACATTCTGCAGGACACAGAAGAAAATAACTGACAAACTGCTAATATAGGCAGAACTGTCTTTAAAATTTCCTGCTTCGAGGTAGTTAGGGATATGCCAAAGCATTGTTGTAATTAATATAGTTTCTGTGCGATTATTCATGTCTGGGTAGCCAGGAACAAATTAACAGTCTCCATTTACAGAGAATCACTGAATTTATATTTTAATAACACGAATTTTAAACTATCTTCAAAACTGCAACATGTATCACAAATTAGAACCAGTTTAGAAAATAGTAAAGAAGAATAAACTGAAATTAAAACTCTTTACATGCCTCATGCACCTTTCTTTTGTGGAACAGGCAAAATTTTATTAAACTGTCCCCTCCCCAGGAGTTACACATCCCACTGAAATTCAGTCATGGGTGGTAAAGGGTACAGGTTTGTGAGTTTTAATTAAGGGATTTTGTAAGATCTCACAATAACAACCAGACAGGTAATTTTGTTGGATGTCTAGAAAAGAGAGAAAAAAGAATAGTTTTTTAATAAACTGAAATATTCAGAACTGCCGATCACAATTTGGCCTTCTATGAAGAAGGAGGAAAATGCATAATTCCAGACCACCTGAGTCTTCCCACGAACCTCGGGGAGCAGAACTGAAAAGCACTGACAAAACTGACATTTCATGTTCTCAGACTCCCCACAAGACTCACATGGAATGCGACTACAAATTGTTTTCTCTCCTTGACACATACCCACAGATTATTTTACTCACCCTATCATGTATGCCTTTCAAGAGCAAAATTTCAAGACATATTGTTAGGTAAGGACACGTGATTTATGGAGAATAAGTAACATCATAACTAGAATCGATATGGCAAGGTCAGAATTCAAGGGGCTTTTTATATTTCTGATGCCAATGCTTAAGGTTTTAATAGAACAAAGCAAATCTTATGCAAGCATATAAGGCTAAGGAAACGCAGGTATAAAATAATCACAAGAAAAACATGTGTTATAGATCAATAAAGCTAACAGAAATAGAGTGTAGCTTTATAAGATTATCAATTTCTCAGACACAGCAGGGGAGAGAATCTCAGTTCAAGCACTAACAATGGAACCAACCAGGACTAAAAAGCAAAGAGAGAAAAAAAATTAAAAAGGAACCGAATAAAAAGAGAAGAAACCCTAGGAGTGTGGTGTAGTAGTAGGGTACTTGTGTAGTGCCATGCATGAAACTCAAGGTGGGATCCACCACACCACAGAAACAATGAGGTAACACAAACAACAGAATAGTCAAGAACTATGGAAAAGATTGTGTCTAGATAGTTATGTTGACGAGACTTGATGGCCCTTCTGACATTCCCAGGAGATATAATCTCATAGCTACTACCTGTTTCTCTGGCTGTTACACTCTTTCTGCCCGTCTTGCTAATGAGAACTGGGTATTAAGTAAAAATAAATTGTGGGGCTGGAGAGATGGCTCAGTGGTTAAGAGCATTGCCTTCTCTTCCAAAGGTCCTGAGTTCAATTCCCAGCAACCACATGGTGGCTCAAAACCATCTGTAATGAGGTCTGGTGCCCTCTTCTGGCCTTTAGTCATACACACAGGAAGAATATTGTATACATAATAAATAAATAAATATATTTAATAAATAAATAAATTTATACAGGTGGTAATGGTGGACACCTTTAATCCTAGAACTTGGGAGGCAGAGGCAAGTGGATCTCTGCGCATTTGAGGCCAGCATGATCTACAGAATGAGTTAGAAACCATATATTCCCTTCCACTTTCTATGGCTGCCCCCACACACACGTGTGTGAATGATATAACAATAGTAGTAATAACAAGAAATATAAATCTTGGGCTGGAGAGATGGCTCAGAGGTTAAGAGCATTGCCTGTTCTTCCTGAGGTCCTGAGTTCAATTCCCAGCAACCACATGGTGGCTCACAACCATCTGCAATGAGATCTGGTGCCCTCTTCTGGCCTGCAGGCATACATGCAGGCAGAATGCTGTATACATAATAAATAAATAAATATTTTTTTAAAAAAAAGAAAGAAATATAAATCTTTCTTAATGTTTCCTGAGTGGTTTTGCAAACTTGCCACCATAATTCACTTACCACTCATGGGACACTCACCCCAGTGTAAGAGCCTTTGATTGACAAAGTTTAAAGATACTGAAGGTTAAAATGATTGTGCTTTGAAAAGTTAAGAAACCATGGCTTATTTAATGATGTATTTTTTTCTCATTAGTCTTTCTTCAAGTCTTTGAAGCATAGTGTCAAGGTGGACAAACCCGGTCACCCGTCAGGTGGACACTTTGGGCTTGCATACAGTCTATGTCCACCCACACCAGCCTCCTCTTAGTAATGCCTGTGCTAAGGTGCTGTTGTCTTTAGAGGGAGCAAAAGATTTAACCTGTCTAAGATGTGTGATACATGAGCAGTAGACCTGAAAAGTTCCTCTTTACAGGACAAACAAACAGACCCACCAGAAATTTTCATTAAGACATAGGTCATGGCTATCTACTCCAATGCAAAAATATACAAAAATATTTAAAATTCCACATAATAAAAAGACACAAAATCATAATGAAAGAAGCTGCTGTATACTAATTCAATAGTAAACTGAAAACCACAATTATTTACAAATTGCAAATGCACATATACATGTGTTCACACTCTACCATACAAGTGTTTACCTACACCTGTTTAATTTTTATTTTTTTCAGTTACTGTGAGAAATGTTCTTTTGTACTTAGCAATTGAAAAGGAGGAACTGAAATTTTGAGAGCCTCATAGGAAGCCAGACGCTGGGATTAAGGATCAGAATGTTCTCAATCCAGAATAAATCTTCATAATTACTCTAAAGGTGTGCCAAAACCACATCATCTCGACTGCAAATGAACACATTCCATTGCATGTTCATGAATTTTAGAGAAACTTTAAATCATTTTTAGTCCAGTGTACTTTGAACTTGTAAAAAAATAATCATCATATCGGATGTAAATATAGAAATATGTAATGTCTTTTTATGTATTTTCACAATTCATTCATAACTTAAATCATCAGAATATAAGGGATTTATTTTATATAGAGACAAATGGCTAAGTACACAGTAATTGAAAAAGCCATTAGTGAATAGTATCCCAAATAGAGAATTTGAAAATGTCATGAGTGTTTATTGTATTTAATACTGTGCCCCCAATGATTCATAGATCTGTATATGCAGTGGTCTAGCTGAGACCCTGAGTTTACAATGCTTTTTAAAAGATGTACTATCTATATTTGCATACATATGTACATATTAATAGATGGGCATGTGTAAACAAAATACATAAATCATAGTATACAGATTTATCTTATAGTCCAAATCCCCAGTGTACCCTTTAATAGATTCAGGTCTCAGTTCTATTTATGCAATAAAAAGCCTGGAAACAAAATATAAGCTACCAGATACAATGACTGACAGATCAAAAGAAGATGTATAGTAATAATTAGCAAAATACAATTGGAAAAGCTTCCATCATGACTTGTGCTTTACTTTTTAAAAAGAGACTTTAAAACTTAAAGTTCATCTTTATCAGCATAATCTCTTTTAGAAAACACTTCAGAAGAAGATAATCAGGCAGAATATATTCCTGGGATATTTCTCAGAATTAGTCTTCTTGAACGGGAAGTCAAGAAGTAATTCTCTCTACGCGAAGGACTAAGAATAAAATTTAAGAGTGAAATGGGCTGTCCTTGTCAGGAGAACTGGACACTTGTTTTCAAATCAAACAATCTTCACAAAGCTTCCTGGCCTTGCGGTCACCTTTGTCTAATCGTCCTCTGGCCCAACAACACAAAACATCACCACTCCACTCACAGAGGAAGAAAGTAGGTCACCCTTTAGAGTCTTGAACTCTGTTTTACAACATGACAGCCAGAATCATTAAGCCAGTTGACCTAACAGAACTTATCTTAACGCAACTTGATTGATGTTTACCTGAAAAACATCTGTTTCTAATATTCTTGTTCCGAACACCATGATTCCATTGGTATCAACTATTGATCTCTCACTTCTATCGAGGGGTTTTGTGATTTTCTTCTTACAATCAACAATCATTGTCACAGTTTTCTTCTCCACACTGATCGCCACCCGATGCCACCTGTAAAAAGGAAGTAATTGTGCTATAAGTTTCAAAGGCTCTGGCTGCCAAATCAACAGACTCATTAGAACCTGAGCTCTAAATGTCAACAGTGAGCTGAAATGGTTCAAAAACAGAGGCACACTTATGCCTCAGTGGTTTAGCTAGTGACGGTGTACTGCTTACCGAGGACAGCACCAGGTACTCAAAAGGACACAGGTTCCTAAAATACGGGGATGGATTAGGCATCGGTGCCGATAAGGACATGGCCATCCTCTGCCGCGCTTTGCGTTTTCTGACGAACACACCTGACGGAGATTGAGATGCATTTGGGTTTCTCTGTGCTCGAATGCTCTCTTCCAAAGTGGAATTGCACAAGAAAAGTCTGCTCTGGCGCTCCCCTGAGACTGGCTATGAAAGGGTCTGTCTCTTGACTGAATGGCTGCTCCATCTGGAGCACTGAATGTTCTAATTGTAAAACACAATGTGCTACTCTGTCCCAATCTCCATTTATTTCAAGTGTTTTCGTGTTCTTTTTCCACTTTAATTTCAAGACAGTTATAGATCACCACCATGGGCAGGATCCAAAACTGAGACACAATATCGCTCCTTCTTTCCAGGGCTGGCAAGAAGAAGAAACACTGAAAGAAAGCAGAGTCAGCGCATGTGTGGAGTGGGAGGCTCAATTCACTCCGTAGCTACTGCCCCCAGCTAATTCAGGGCGGTGATGACAGGCTTAGAAGGCGGAATGTGGCCAGCCCTTGGAAGCATGCATGCTCTCCCTGCATCCTCGAAAGGGTTTTATTAACAGTGTCTGGTGCTAACAGAAACTACTAAGTGAAATTCACTTGGATTCCTTAAGCCACTGTGGCTTATATTTTCTTCCAAATGAAAAGTGCTAGATTAATATTCCAGAAGTGTCTAGGAGTAGATCCATAAAATAAAATACCCAGAAACTTTGCAGAGGGTTCCTAAATGTCTGTTTCATGCTGCTTGGCATAGCTATTGGTGAGGACCAAGTACATTTCCATACATATGCTGTCTTTGGTATTTCCACTAGCACAATCAACCAGAGAAGGTTGTACTTTTCATTAGAAGAAAATAAAAATAATTTCAACTACTAAAATCTGATCTGAACTCTAAGCTCAATTGCCTTTTAATTATTTTAAGCTGTGCTAATGACATGACAAAAATCATAGAATTAGATATAACATGCAATGTAATAATAATACTAGACTAACTCAATTTTGAATCCTTAATTGCTCCTTTTCTCTCATGATATCCATGCCATCAATAAAACACCATTAATTTTTATGATGAAACAAAAGCTGGTGATTTTCAGCTTAATAGAAGTCATCACCTCTCTAGCTTATACTGCTAACTAGTCTGCTCTTTCATGCCTTTGTGACACTAGCAACCATCAAAACATTAATGAAGGGGCTACTACTGCATAATAAATATGTGAGTCCAATCCCTTGCACCCACAAGAACAGTGGACCTGGCCGCCTGGAATTCCAGCCCTGCTGCTACAATGGCAGAGACAGGTGCCATCTGGTGCTATATGACTAGCCTGTCTAGCCTAAACCTCTAGCTTATACCAGTGTGAAATGCTGTCTCAAAAAAAGAAAGAAAGAAAGAAAGAAAGAAAGAAAGAAAGAAAGAAAGAAAGAAAGAGAGAAAGAAGAGAAGAGAAAAGAAAAAAAGAAAAGAAAAAAAGAGGTAGATTGTTCTTGGGAACCAAATCCTCAAGATTGTCCTGGGTGGCATTCTCCCTGCCACACACATGCACCCTCTCATACATCAAAATGCAAAGATTCACCTCTCTCTCTCTCCCCCCCAAAACATGCACAGACATGCACACCACACATACACATGAATAAATGAAATGAAATTCAAAAGAATCAAATTAAATCTTCATGCCAAAGAAACCCAAATAATATTCACAGAGTTTTTATTTCTACTCAATAATTCTATTCCATAAATATTTGTATTTGAATACAATATTCAAATAAACAAGAGTGGGGAGACTTTTCCTGCAATATTCATGGCTGCAATACTGGTACCTAGATGATTGGTAGCAAAAGAATAGACAGTATATAAATATTTATGAAATGAGTGGTCAGTTGTGATGTAATCCGTGATTGTTCTTAACCAACTAAAGTGTATTTAAACACCAATTATTTTTGCATTCCAATAGTTATTATGCCATTTGATCTGAATAAATCTGCCACATTTTAATAGTCTTAAGAGGAGACCATGAAACTTGTGTACAGTAAATATCTGCTAATAAATCCATGAACTAAAAATGAGTCATGGTCCAGAGATCTAGAGTAAAACCAAACAGTACTGACAAAAAACAAAAAGTCAATGAAATGATTCCTTGGTATTCTGCTATACTCATAGGATGGGGCCTAGAAGCCCAGTGATCACTGAGTATTCCTCCAACAGCAGATGGAACAGATGCACAGACACACAGTCAAACACTCGGGGAGCTAGGAACTCCACCTCAGTGGGGGAGGAAAGATTTTATGACCCAGAGGGGTCAAGGACACCAGTAAAACACAGCCCACAGAATCAACTAAGCGGAGCTCATAGCAGCTCACAGAGACTGAGCTGCAACCATGGAGCCTGCACGGGTCTGCACCTGGTCTTCTGCAAACATGCTGTGCTTCTTTATCTTAGGGTTTTTGTTGAAAGCCTAACAATGGGTTAGGGGGTACCTCTGACTCTTTGCCTGCTCCTTATTTCCTCCTACTGAGTTGCCTAGTCCAGCCTTGATAGGAGGGTATATACCTAGTCTTAGTGTATCTTGTTATGCTGAATTCAGGTGACACCACTGGGGGGTGGGGGGGGGGGGTGCAGATGCCTCATCTGAAGGGAAACAGAAGAACAGTGGTTCTGAGGGAGAGGGGAGATACAATGGGGATGGAGAGGAGGTTGCAGTTGGGATGTATTATTTGATAAAAGAACAAATAAATAAATGAAAATAGAAAGAGAAAATGAATGAATACTGCTATCTATATTCACTCAACATACTATGAAACATACTTTTCTACTGTAGGGTATATACATACAGCTTCTTCTCTATTTGATAATCACTCGAAATTATTTACTGAGATTTTTCTATTATTTTTAATACTTTTCCAAGCTTAAATCTCTTACTATCAAGTTGGATTGAGATTACGGGAAGATATTTTTACCCAGTGAAAAAGACAGAATAAAGCAAAAACATTTCAGTAATATGATGCAATAAGAATATCTTCTACACAACTTGCCATGCATGGTCATCCCCAATTGACAAATCTACAACATAACACCTATACCTAAACTCAGGAACACCACGGAAGAGTGGGCAGAAGGATGTTAAGAATTAGAACTAGAAAACGTGTGATAAGAGAGAGTCTTCTATATATGAGAAGAAATCATATCATACGCGTGATATCTTAAAAAAAAGACTGTGATAGTGGCAATACCAGTTGCCATGCCAGTGTGTATGGGAGAATACTCACAAGGTCCAAGTCCTAGACGAATATCTATAGGCAATTAAGAGTTGCTAAGATAGGGAGAATCAGTCTTATCCAGGAACAAGCCTCGTGATATATGTTCTTTCCTTCCACTACGTTGGTCCCAGGAATTGAATTTAAGCGAACAGGCTTGGCTACAAGTACCGTTGTCTACTGAACTATCAGAATGACTGTGGTCTCAGAGTCCAATATGAAAGAGGTCTTCCCTCACCTCAGTTCTTAAAGTTGGACCACTGTTTAATTTCCTATTGTCATAACTACCCTGTTTTTCTCTCAGTCATACAGGTTTTCTTGTTTATCGATATTGTTTTTCAGCCTTTACCTGCAGACTGTAGTCTAGACCAATTTGGGGATTTTATGGCAGTCTTTTTGGGTGTTTTCCATCAACAGCCACTAAAAACACACCTTATAAAGATTGTTGAGTGATTAATGAAAATTTTTAGCATGGCTAACACTCTCTCACTGTATGACTTACTTCCCATCGGCGATGTTAACTGTTGAGAAGAGGGGATAGTCTTCGGGGCTGGGTTTCCCAGTGTGATCCTCAAATAGAAAAACCGGTGATCTTCCCACCTCAACACCAAGTTGCTGAATCCCATGTTCATTATATATTGATAAAAGGAAAGCTTGAGTCCCTTTTTTGGGTTTTATTGTAAATAGTATTGAAAAATCTTCAGGAAAAACTCCACCTGGAAAGACAAAAATAAATTAGAAAGCTCAGATTTCCAAATTGTTCCCAGCTCACAATTTTCCCAGAACATTTTATATGGACCTGATAACTAAATTCAAACAGGAAACTAATAATGTGGTTGTAGAGGGGACCATATGACTATTAAGTTTTCTCTGTATATTCATTCAAGTTAAAACTCAATGCCACTCATTTAAAGAAAAATGATTATTACAAGCTGAGCTCATAGTCAGACAAAAAGAGCATGCTACCAGTATAATTTCAAACATAGCAGAGCACCCATTTAAATTTTTTATTTATCATTTATGTTTAAACTACGAGTATGTGAGCGGAGAGGGAACATGCACCTGAGTGCAGGGGGCTGCGAACTGCCCAGTTGTACATACTGGAACAGAATCCACGTGCTCTACAACAGTGTGCACTCCTAGACACCGAGTCGCGCTCCAGTCCCTGTTTTTGTTGCTTTAATTATGTATGTATCTGTGTGTGGAACTATAACAGAAGGTGTTCATGGAGGCCAGAGACATCAGATTATTTGGAACTGGAGTGTCATTCATTGTGGACCACCTGACAAGAATGTTGGGAACAAAAGTCCCCTCCTCTGCAAGAACAGTAAGGGCTCTATTAACAGCAGAGGAATCTCTCCAGTCCCCCGAAACAATCCTCCGACATTTATTTAACCACTACTTTTGACATAAGCCTTGTATTTCTGAGTTTTGTTCAAACTGTTCCCAGACAGGCTCCTTGTAAAAAGGCACTGAAACGAGGTAATAAAGGAAGCATTATTTTCATCATCTATGTAAACACTTAGGAAACTTCTGATCACAAAATTCAGTTTCATTAATGAAAAACATGCCACTGAAAATCAGAACTATTAGGTATTAAGGCATATTCTCATTTCTGTTTTGTTTTTCCATGATTTTATTTCAAGTACCTACCTAACTGCCTTACCTATACAGGTGCTTCCCAAAAAATTGCTAAATGTGTCAGTTTGAGGGTTGCGTTTAATACAATATATCTCTCTTATACTTGGACTCCTTGTATTATTATTATGGACACATTACATACTGAATGGTAGGTTTGATTTTTCAAAGTAACAATATATATAAAATATATAATCACTATTATTATATATTTATGTGTATGTCATATATATGATTATATATCATATTATATTCTATAACATAATTTAGGAGAAATTTGTTGCTTCAGTTAAAATGTTATAAATTTTCAAAACAGATGTTTTGTTGTGAATTATATCTGAGCCAATATCAAGAACTTTCAAATTAAATCCATTCATTCTTAATTCAATTTCAGGTTGTAGTGCAAAATGATTTTTTAAAGGCATCATGAATATGACTACCATAGGATTCAATTCTAACGATGACAGAGTTCCATTTCTGTTCATGATGGCAGATGCTTATTTATAAAGATATTATGTTTGCATCTCATCAAAGCATGATTTATGATGGCCAAAAAAAATGTATTTTACAAATACATTCAAATGACTAAATCTGGCTCAGTAAATGTCACTCAAAATGGAACTTTATGAGTCGGCTAAAAATAGCAGTGAAAGAAAGACGTTTCCCGAGTGGGAAATCTTATAAATGTATTCAAAGGGGAACTTACAGGTAGAATGGATGCGTATTTTCACACTGCACATATATGCAGTACATTTCTATCTTCTACTTTGATTTAACGTTAAAGACAATTTAGTTTATTTTTTTAATAGTATTATAGAAATCACTAGGATAGAAATAATCATAGAAGTAAGATAGAAAAGCTATAAAGCACATTACTTAACAATATGTTTTATAATTAATAGGCTACTGGAATATATAGTTAGGTAATTCAGTCTATTATTGAAGAGGGTCCAAGTAAATAAACTCAAATTGTCCAGGATCTCACAGTGAAAAAAGGACATTAAAACATCATGATCTCGGATAGAAAAATGTTTATACATTTTGCCAAAAAAAGTGAAAAAATATGTATATTTAGGAAAGATGAGACATCACATCAGACATAATTGTACTCACATAGGAATAAGGGATTGTGGGAAAAAATTTAAAAAGTAATTGTTTAGTTTGTGCAGTATAAGTTCTGAAAACTTTAGTTTGTTAACAATACTACATGATATTAATTACATGAAACAACATTCATCAATACATAGTGTACATATCAAATGTAAAGTTTAACAGCTTTAAAATTTTATATTTTGAAATATTAATACAGATTTAAGACATGCAAAATGACAGTTATTGAAAGTGCCAGTGTCCAGTATTTGATATTTGTATTTATATAGAAGAATATGTGTCTATAAAAGCCATCATGATTATCACAGATTCAGTCACAACTCTTAAAATGGGTTTTTATATTCACAGATTTTGCCTTCATTAATAAATATTCTATAAAATGGCATAATAGCAATGATTTTAAGAGTTTAAATTTTGTTCAATATTTTTCCAAGCAAATATATCTTTCAAAAATATTTTTTGTTTGAATGGTGATGATGATTCAATGATATTCAAATACATCATAGGTAGGCATTGCTACCTAACAAAAATACTCTATCTATCCAATATAGTATCTATAAATTGAGCTTAAACATCCACTTCCTTTGATGGTTATGAAGTTGAAGGTCAACATACAGGCTTTTTTTGCAAAATATTTATATCAGCTATTCCAAAGATTGCAATGAGAATTTAAAACAACAGCTTTATTTAATTAAAAGTATACATTTTCAGATCTTCCAATTTAAAGTCTCATCTTGGAGCTTTGGAGGACAATATTTTCATTCTGCAACAATATATTAATCTCTCTCCCTGGCAGAACTCCCTTTTTTAAATAATGACTGCTGAGGTGCGCAGGTCTCCCAGCTGCGTTAATCAGGAAATGCATGGCTTTGTAAATGATGTTCACTAATTTGATTTTTATAAAGGTGACATTATCATTACTATTTTTAAATATCATTAATGTATAATTTTCAGGAAGTTCTCCTCTCCAAGAAAGAATGTACATGAGATACCTATCACAGTAGTTTCTTATCTGAAATAGTTATTGCTAAAACCATAAGCCAGAACACAAGAGTGCTAACTGGGATAAAACATTCATAGAGATCAGTTCTGCTAATTGGAGTGAAAGAAGATTCCACATGCACACATAATGTTCATTCTCTGTGAAGAAGTGATCAAACACCAAATTAATTAAATTAACTACCATGACCTTGAGATAATGAGCCTATTATAAAAATATTATAAACTGTATCTTATTTAGTGTTTCTAAAACTGTCCCATTAGTATATTCTTTTTTGTTTTACTTCCTTTTAAGACTACTGTTTTCATACTAGATATAAAAGATACATAGCTAAATGAAAAAGTAAATGTAATATTACTATTATTTTAAAAAAATTAAAGTGAATTTCAAAATATAATAAGTTGTTAATATGTTAAGAGGCTTTAGCCTTTAACATTTAAGTATAATTATTCATTTTAGTATTTTGAATTCAATATATTGCTTTTGTTCATCAAAATTTAATGAAAACCAGAAAATATAATGGAAATTGTAATACGTGCCTAAGATGTGTTTTCAAAATACATTAGACCAGGGTATGGTGGTACCTTAGGAAGCTAAGAGAGAAAGTTCACCAGTTTGAGGACAAACTTAAACTGCAGAGTGAGGCCCTGTGTGGCACACTCCTCACAGAAGAGAGAGAGAGAGAGAGAGAGAGAGAGAGAGAGTCAAACAAACAAAGAGAAGGTAAGGAGTACAACATCCTTCAAGGAAATTATATTTATTTGTAATATTGAATTCTTTTATCATGCTTTCTGGCTGATTTAAAAACTGATTCATAAAGTGGAAACTGACTCTTCTGGGAGAGAAAAAATAGACAATATGAAGAATTTAATGCTAATATTTCAGGACAATCCTAAAGCATCAAATGAAGTCTGATCATATATGAGATATTGACCTCATATTATCGTGTATCATCATAATGAAATATAATTGGTCAAATTAAATAACATCTGTGAGACACAGTTTACACCTCAGTTAAACAGGACTGAGAACACTAAGCTGAAGGCTAAAAAACTGGTGTGTATAAACTTCAAGAATGTGTAATGGGCTGTCTGCTTTGATCATGTCAGAAATTTACATTTCTACACTCAAGGATCTTTTCCTGCATTGCCATAATTTCAACATAATTAATACTATAGGATCAAGTCATCTCTCAAAGAAACAGTAGAATATTTTTTCCAGAACTTTATCAGTAATACATGAAATCTCCTAGGTAAAGTCTTACAAAAATCTCTAATCTCTGAATACTCAGTATTTGTGAGAAGTAACTTAGTTGCGTGTCTCAGTTACTATTTTACTGTTGCGAAGAGACAACATGACCAAGGCAATTTATAACAAAAAGCAATAACGCTTCATTTCAGAGAGTTAGTCAATGATTATTATGGAGGGTAGCATGGCCACAGTAAGACAAACATGAGAGCTTACATCTGACCCACAAGTTGGCAGCAGAGATTGTGAAACTAGGCCTGTTGTAGGCTTTGGAAGTCACAAACACATTCTCAGTGATACACCTCCTCTATCAAGACCATATCTCCTCCAACAAGTCCCCACCTCCTAACCCATTTTAAACAGTTCTATTTACTAGGGAATAACCATTCATATATATCTATATGACTGTTACATTAACATAATCAATTGTGAGTAGTAAAGGTTTCCGTCAATCTCCATCCATGAATATGGAATAGTCATAAAATACTACTGCCTTCCCATACTGTACTGCACACATAATGAATTATTAAATTTTCAAAATTAAGCATATTTCTGTTCCCAGGCTAAGTTAGTAACTGGCAGTTAGCTATTTTTGATACATTATTGGTGGTTACAGTTTCTTTAATTTTTGCTATGTGAAAAATTATATTTCATACTATAGCTGGATATTATATAGCACAATAGAAAGACTAATATGCTAAGAAAGAATAGAGGTGACAATGACAGCGAGAAGAGCAAAGTAAAATGAACGTACCTGGAAATAGCTGTTTCGTTGGGGCGCTGATTTGTGCTTCCTCCGTAACTCTGTATGCAACGTCTGAGTCTTTAGAATTCTTTCTGTTTGTACAAAATCCTGTTGTTTTTGATATTCCCACTGGAGAATTGTGAAAATCTAGTGCTTTTAGTATATCAACTGGAGCAGCTGAAAAATAAGTGAAATTTTTAGAAAATAATTGAATATTTTGATAAAAGATACTTTTTGTAGTTTCAGTATTTAATTATTAAATTTCTTATTTGACAACTCTATGTTTATATAAGACAATGCACTCAGATTATGCTCTATCACTACCTTCTCTTGTCCTCTAACTCTAGTAAACCTTCTTCATCTCTACCATCCCTTTCTCAGATTTTGTGACCTGTTTAGTTTAACCAGAGCCAACTGTATGCCCTTGTGTTGAACTACCCACTGGAGCTAGTTGACTAATTGGTTGTTACACAAATGATACCTTTTCCTCTTTCTGAATCTATTGGAATCAAATGCACCCTAACGTGCACCTTAAGTGTAATTTTATGAAGTTCCTTATTCTAAGAATTTTAGAATAGTAATATTACGTATTATCTCCAGGTAAAATTGTCGCATATAACTCTCAAACCCCAATAGTTAACATGCCTAAAAAATTTAAAAGTATGTTCGTTGTGGCATTATTCATTATAGCAAAAATCTGAAGCAAAATGGGTCCCCTGTAAGAGGCAAATGAATGACTGACATGTGATACACATAAAAGAATTCTATTAGTCATTAAAAACTGTGAACTCCTGATAGAGAAAAATCATCTGATTAGCGCTGTGGGTTGCGGAATATGCTGACCCCATCACAGCATGGATGAACCTTCAAAACACTGAAGGTTCACTACAAGGAATAAACCACAAGGACAAAGACATATATGATTGCTTTGAACTTTTAAAATCCCTGATTCAAAACAAAGCTTTTAATCCTCTGAGTCAATGAATGAATCAAATGGGGTACTGCTTGTTTGCAAATGAACATTAAAGCCAATAAAGTCAATATACCTAAGATGTATTGGCTTCTTTCTGTATTCAAAAATAAATAAAAATTTTCCAATTAGTCAATATGCTGACCAATTTGTCATTCAGCATGCCTGATATATAGCCCATAAAATATTTAGTTTCTCACATTATCATCTCATTAGATGCCAAAAAAGCTTTTGAGAAAATACAACATCCCTTCATGATAAAGGTCTTGGAGTAAACAGGGATACAAGGAACATATCTAAACTAATAAAGGCAATATACAGCAAGCCAGCAACAAACTAAGTGGAGAGAAACTTACAGCGATATCACTGAAATCAGGAGCAAGACAAGGTTATCTACTATTCAATATCTATTCAATATAGTTCTTGAGGTGCTAGCTAGAGCAATAAAATAACAAAAGAAGATCAAGGTGATACAAATCCGAAAGGAAGAAGTCAAACTCTCACTATTTGTTGATGATGTGATTGATAGTTTGCATAAACGGCCCCAAAAATTCTATCTAGGAACTTCGACAACTCATAAATGTTTTCAGTAATGTAGAAGGATATAAAGTTAACTCAGAAAAATCAGTAGCCATCCTTTATAAAGTAGATAAATGGGCCGAGAAAGAAATCAGAAAAGCATCACCCTTCACAATAACCACAAATAGCATAAAATATCTCAGAGTAACTCTGACCAATCAAATGGAAGACTTGTATGGCAAGAACTTAAAATATTTGAAGAAAAAAATTAAAGAAGACACTAGAAAATGAAAAGATCTCCCATGCTCTTGGGTAGGCAGAATTAACATAGTAAAAATGGCAATCTTACCAAAAACAGTCTACAGATTCAATGCAATGCTTATAAAAATCCTAGCAAAATTCTTCACAGACCTTGAAAGAATGGTACTCAACTTCATATAGAAAAGCAATGCTGTCTATGAACGAGCTTGATTGGAAAGAAATTGGCTTTGATTCTAGAATCAGGGAGCTAGTATCAGCACATCATTTCTCAAAGGACAGGCCACCCAGGATCTTGTCTCTTCAAGAATTATAATTTCAGTAAACATCTACTTATAATAATCCTCATAATAACACTCAACTTGTCACAGAATGTATGAATGAGTGACTGAATGAGAGTTATGAAAAATAAGTGTATGATCACTCCCTTAGTTTATTAGCTCAAGGAAAACTGATTTCTATATCTGCAGACATACACAGGTGGAATTTTGCAGAGCCTGTCTTCTATGGTGCCACTTGTACAATTTTCTCTGAAAACAAATTGTGCACACCTATGACATATAGATGATGAGTGAAAAATCATAGTATTAAATATAGCATACAGTGTTTGCAATTATTGGAAAGAAAAATACTTCTGTGGCAATAAGAGAAGCTGACAGGATCAAATATAGTAGACTTTTAATTCAGTCTTTGAATATTTGTTTCAAAATCTGAAGAGGATTTGAAAACCTCGTTTACACTAATCTTGCTTCAAAGGGCTGTTTTCATGCAGTTCTTGCTGTCTTTTTTTCTCATGTGATAAAACTAAGAATGTAATATTTATACTGAGAGCCATGTCCAAAGACCCTAATAAGTGGCTTGTCACAAGATTACTTTAAAGGCACAAGCCTTCACAAATTAACATGTCTTTTTCCTGCTATTCAGAGGAGAAAACTGAGCATCAAAGACTTAGTTAAGGGTACTCTCAAGAGCTGTGTAAATCTCAAGACTGTTTTTTCCTCCCCCATTCTCGCTGTAATAACCCACAGATGAAAACTACAAAAGAAACGTACTTAAAACAGTCTGAAATTATTGCAGGCCAGTTAATTGACTCCTGATGTTTATATTTACTTTAATTAAACTCAATTTACCTTTCAGGATATAAATTACTCTGAAAGATAATGTGACTGAAAGCCACAGAACATTATCTGCTTGTTTTATTTTATATTCTTGCTCACAGTTGAGCAAAACTTCAGAGCAGACATGAACAGAACGAAGAAGGCTGAAGTTCCATGATAACTGGGCATCGATAAACAATGCATCGGATGAGACATGGCTTCCCTTTTTTCACAGTGATGACTACCACAGGACATCGACAAGCACACAAAACGTATGCCTTTCCAATTAGAAATGAATGTGATAAGAGCACCCTCCTGTTACTAGAGTCAACGCGAGGTTCAAATTTCTCTGTATGGACAGGATGCAATATCACCATTTGGTCCCTGACTAGTTCCAGGACAGGCTCCAAAACAACAAAGAAACCCTGTCTCGAAAAACCAAAAAAAAAAAAAAAAAAAAAAAAAAGTTTTAATGTAAATTACTTTTCTAAAAAGGAATGTCTTTTTTAATTTTTTAAAGATAAAATTCAGCCTCAAAAAAGTCTACTTTTTTGTTTTTCTTTCTTTGAAACTGAACAGAATAGTAAATGAAATCATTCTGAAATTCTGCCTATTTTAAGCATATTCTGTCTTATCTAACTCAGTACAGTATCCTCTATTCAGTAAATTTTTTCTAGTGTATACTATAGGTTTATTAAACAGGAACACAGGATACAGGAGCCTAGTCATCACTACAGAGGCCAGTTAAAGTGCTTCCATGCTTTTCCCATCCATGTGCACTCCACTGCCTGACTGGCCTTCCGAAATTCCATGGTTCAAGCAACTCTGCTGCCTAAATTCCTTCGGTGAACCCCACTGACTTCCAGATGGCATCCGCATTCCACATTCCTTGCATAGGAAATCTTGATGATCTGCTCATACCCAATTTTCTTTCTTGTTCCAACCCTCACCCCCACCACAGAACATGTCTATTCTGAAGTTTCACTGACCTGAAAATACCAACACAGTCAAGTGCTGTAGAAACACTACCTGAGACTTTATAAAATAAAATATACCCAAAGCTTCTGTCTACTTTTGAGCTTTAGATAATCCTTACAAATTAACAGCATTTTGCCTGAGTAGGAAGCAGGAGCAAACCAAGATGGTAACTGTAAAAAGCATTGTCTCTCTCCTGAATGGCAGTCTGGGGTGTTCATTCTCATTGGTCACCACTCACACTCACTTGCCTATCCTTTGATTTATACTCCCTAATTAGAAGATAATAGATGAATACACAGAGATGTGTATCACATTCACATACGCTCGCATACATGAGTGTGTACACAACATATAAAGACACATAAAACAGAAATACTATAAAAAATGGGTTTTCTGCATTTCTGCATTCCATTAGCCTCTTGGACATTCCCATCAATTCAGCAGTTTGTTCCTAGACTTTTGATTCTGTCTTTCTGTTCCCTGCAGCAACATATGGATCATCTATCTAACATCTTTCAATATTTTAATTGTGTTGTTTCTTGGGTATGTCTTCCCCAAGCTTCTCTATATGCTCTATATGCTGTGTGTTACAGTGTTGGAAATTCTGACTGCTCTTGAGTTTCACCTATGTCATTTAGTGTCTATGTGGTGTGTACACCTGGAAATAAACCACCCTCTCTGTGCACAGTTTCAAAAAAATAAAATGGCAATACTAAAAGTTCATGCCAGGTGAATTTCTTACCACACCTTGGAGAACTAGCTTGGAACACTTCTAATGACGCAACACTGCCTTCCTACATGGACTTTTATATGGTGCCTGATATAAATACTGTTTTACATTTTTAAATCATAGGAGACTTTGTTAGATTGAGAATTGTATACAACTTAAACTTAGGATCCACCTGTGAAGTCTGGGAAACAGTTACACTCATTCATTTGTCTGTTACCCTTAGCACTTTTTATATGCTAAGTAATCTATGGCTTCAAGGAAGTCTATACAGATCACAAAAATCAAAGTATCTACAACTTGCAACTTTTTGCTTTGTTTATCTCTCTCTCTCTTTCTCTCCTCAACCTGGGATTGGATTTAGGGTCTCACATATTCCAAGCACACCACCTAATCTTTCCTCTCCTTCCTTAACCCCCACACTCAAAATAAGTAAAATTTAATAAATAAAAAGAATTTTAGAAAACTATAATTCTGACGACTATGAGATATATTATTGAACCAAGAATGAAAGTGCCCACATATTATAATTTATTGACTACTAAGATTCTTACAGTTTTCAAAACTCATAAGACTCTTTAACAAGAGTTATCTGACAACTATATAGGTAATTAGTAACTCAATTTCTGCAGCTGAAACTATTCAAGTTCTTACACAAGCTCAGAAGCTATGATCTTTCTGGATGCACACATCTGTGAGTTAATGTGCATACCTGTGCTTACAGCTCTGTGAGTGTGTGTGTGTGTGTGTGTGTGTGTGTGTGTGTGTGTGTGTGTGTATTATATAGATTAACATGGGATGACTCTTTATAGCACTCTCTTTACGTCTGCAGACAAGGTCTATCTCTAAACCCTGAGCTCACTGATTCAGACCTGGACTGACTGGGAGTTGAGCTCCTAGGATCCACCTTTCTTTCCACACCATTACCAAGTGCAGAAGTTAAAATGCACCCCAACACACAGCATGTACATGGGTGCTGAAGATCTGAACTAAGATTCTTCATGTTGTATAACAAGTACTCTCTTTACCAAGCGATTTCTACCATCCCAGATATTAAATGACTGTAAGCTACTTAAAGCCTTCCCAAATTACTTTATTTGGATAACCTCATTTTTAAGAATGCAACATGATAATGAATTTTACTTCCAAAGAAAAGAAGCTGAAATGTAAATACTCATCAAAAATCACTTCTATAACATTTTTTTGAAAATTTCAAACTTTCTGAATGTTTAGAACAACTACATTAACTACAATCCATGTTTCCCTAATCCACAATTAAGCTGATTCCTGTCATCTGCATTTACTGATTACATTAAGAAATACTTTTTGCAGTACAGTAGAATAATAAATGGATTTTTATCTCTAGATAGTGACCACACACATCCTGCAAAAATTTATGCCTTTGTTTGCCTCCCAGAACTTGGAAGTAGAACTCTACTGCAGCAGACACCACGCCAGATATAGAACTTGAAAGAATTAACCTGGAATTAACCTGAAAGCCTCCTCCAAGAGGATCTGCACTCACAGTGTTCAAGGGTGGTAGGCAAGCTGCAAGCTGCTTGGGGAAAAAACAATTAGCAGCATTACCTAACTGTGAAGCCTATGCCCACAATGATGAGCAGCCCAGCAAAACTTCCATTAGAGCAACAGCGGTATGTATTCTATCTTGGGGGTAACCAATTGGTGAGTAATGAGACTGATTGCCCACTCCATAAGAGGGGATTCTTATCTTAAAGCTGACTAGCTATCCATGCCTGTGAAGGTCGTAGACCCACAGATGAGTGGAGACTTCACACCTCATCAAAGAAGCTTCTGTTTGCAGGAAATGGAACCCATATATGAATCTACAACTTCCAAAGTAGGAAACCTGAGTGAGGTAACCCACACTCAAAAAGGCATATACTGCATGTTTTATTTTGCATATAAATGTTAGCTTTTAGTTTTTACATAGTTTTTACATAAAGGGGAAACTAGACTAGGAGGATAAAATGGGGAGTGGGGTGGGAGCACAGAGTAATGGAGAGAATATGAGCAGGGACAACAGTAAGAGCCATTTGGAAACCTACTACTGTAGAGGCTTTCTAAGTTGTGTATGCATATATGAAAAGAATTTAAATGGAGTCACCATAAAATGGAGGATATAAAGTCACACCTAGACGTCTTATGGCACCAAGTAAAACCTTCAGTGCCAGGAATGGATCACCTCTTATTGAATAATTATTCAGAAATGTTTCATAAGCCACCTCTGCAAACATCACAGGATATTGCCAAGGCTACTGGATATTCTCCGTAACCTGATGGTATAGCCCTATTACTAAAGTAAACACTTATGTCATAGAACATGGAAAAGTCATGCTGGGGCCTGACTAGAAACTTCACTCCTACTGAGAAGAGTTAATGGTGCTGGAAGGTACTTGGCAAGAATATTACCAGAGAAGGTCAGATTAATATCACCCAGGCACAAACTCTGCAATTAATATCAGCAGCCTGCATGCAGGTTATACTGGTACACTTGTAGCACAAATGTTATGGGGGTAACTAACCACTTTTTGATAAGATGCAAAGATATGAGATGCGATCCATATCAAACGCCGCTAAAGTAGACAAGAACCTGAGACTAGATAGGTCTTGCATCCTGGTGAAAACACAGGGACCCACAACTGGATAACTTGCAGAGAACAAAAGAGTTTGGAGCACTCAGCCCTAAATAAAATGACTTTATCAAATTCCTCTCCTCATGACTCAGTTTTCTATGAAGAAGAAAAGATGGGAAGATTTAAGATCATAGATGATGAATGACTTCAAGGAAACAGTGTCTTCGAGACACACGGTACTAATATACTTATGAACTCACAGAGATTGCAGCCACGTACACAAGTTTCAAACCAAACAAAATCCCAGTACTAAGAAGGGGAAATGAATACAAAGTCTTACCACTAACCAAGAAGCTAGTTGCAATTGACACCTGCTGGGATGGAAAAATCATTTTCCTTCAATGGAGTGTCACTAAGTATATCAATCATTATCAATCATACTCAAGAGTAGTTGGCTGACATGAAACAGACTGCCTGTGTGTGTGTGTGTGTGTGTGTGTGTGTGTGGGCACGTGCACCTGTGTGTGTACTTTTTATTTTGGTAATTTTGGTTTTACTGATATTCTTTACCTTTTAAAATTTGTTTTGATTTTTGTTTTTATTGCTATTGCTGCTTTCCTAAATTTCTTGAGGAAAAAAGAGATAGAGTTAGAGAGAGAATATTAAGTTACGTGAGTAAGGAGATAAGAGGATGTAGGAGGAACTAGGAAAAGGAAATTTATATGATTATAATATGTTTTTTGAAATAACATTAATAAAATTTAAAAAGGGGAAAGGGATCTACTACTGACCAAAATGTCAAAAACAGTTTGGGTTCCTAACCTGAACTGAGGAGTCCACGACAAAGGCCCCACACCTAGAGCACAAACAACATTACAGAAAAGGGAGCAGAGAGATGGTCAGAGCTAGAGTACCAGGTTGTCAAATGAGATATAGTGTTTCAGTACTGATAAGGAAGCTTCTCAGCCAAAATCGCAAAAATACAGTCACGTAAATACAGCCTGCCGAACAAAACCAGTTAACACGCCGATAGGGGAGACATTATACAAGTCCTTACCCTGAGATGCAGAGCTACAGATATTATTGGCTGTTGAGAGAAGCAAGCCTTTTCTAGAGATAAGCTGCAGATATGCTATCCATTCCTAATACATGTGTGTGATAGTTTTATATTTTTATATATTTGTATGCTTCTTTAAATATATATTATATATATAAACAAAAAGAGGACATGAATATTAGTGGCACTGAAAGAGATATAGGAGTTGGGGGTGAGACAAGGGAGGGAGGGGTGGAAATGTACAAATATAGTACTCATGTATAAAATTTTCAAAAGAATATTAAATTTAAATTATAAAAGCAAAAAAGAAGAAAAGTATGTCTTGCTATTATACAGCATTCATTTTTGTCTGTTTTGTTTTGTTTTTGTTTTTGTTTTTTGAGGTATTGTCTTGCTTTTTTGGTTCTAGGTTTGGATTTATTGCAATTAATTAGTTAGTATATCAATAAGTATGGGACCTACAGTTTTCTTTTTCTTTTTTGCAACTCTCCTCTCACTTAGTTGTACTAAGTACAAACTACAGTTTCCTTTTTTGCCTCTCTCCCCAGTCTCTCCCCGCAACTTTCCCTCTCCTCTGGTCCCCCCCCACACACACACCTCCACTCAGGAAAGAGCAAGCCTCTCAGCCCCACCAATCAAACAAGACCATAGCAATCAGACCAGGCACATACCATCACATCAAGGATGGAATAAGAGAACTCAGTGTGAAGAAAAGGGTACCACAAAATAAGAGTCATAGACAGCCACCCAATAACACTTTTAGGAATCTTATAAGAACAGCAAGATACTCAGCCATAACATATATGCAGAGGATTTAGGTCAGACCCCTACAGGCTCCCTTATCTCTACAAAACCCTATGAGTACTGGTCAGCTGATTCTGTGGGTTGTGTTCTCGTGGTGTCCCCGACCCTTCAGGGAAACCTATACTTTCATATTCATCTTGACCCCCACACAGCACAAAATGAAGGTGAAATACTGTGGTGGCGTGTCATTTGTATTTTAAAGTTTGCCTGAAGATTAGAAAATTAAATCAGTCAACCACTGGATCATACCTTGACCTCAGTCTGAAAATGGTGAACTGGTCTCCAAGAAACCTCAGAATGATACTGATGTTGAAAGCTGACTCCTTTTGTTTTGTAATCCTCTCTAGTTCTGGGATTGAGAGTGTGCACTCTATCACCTGGTTTCCATCTGCAAAGCTGGCTATTGTGGTTGTTTTACCTTTCTGGTCTTCAGGCAAGCTTTATTTACTAAAGTACAAATGAAATGCCACTACAAAATACTAATAATCTTCTTTTGCTTGCATATAAATTGGAGTAAGCATGACTTAAGTGTTGTAACACTAACTAGCTGCTCATGCCTTCAATTCCAGCACCAAAGAAGGTGAGACAAAAAGACTCATTCAAATTTGAGGAGAGTCTAAATTTGTAATGAATTCCCGTCAGCCTGGTTACAGAGCAAGATCTTTACTCCAAAAGAGGAGAGGGCTGGAGAGATGCTCGGAGATTAAGAGCACCTACTGATCTTCGGGAGAACTAGGTTTGGCTACCAGGCCCCATACGAATGTTCACAATAATCTATTACTCCAGTTTCTGTTGTTCTCAGTTTCAATATAATTGAAGAGCTTGACAAGACCATTTATTCTGCTGATCTGTTTGTGTGTTGCGTGTAAGCTAAAATGGGCAGTTTATAAGCAATAGTATATTGTAATATGTATTTAGAAACCATTACAATTTCTCGGTTTCTATTAATTACTCTTGGACATAAAAATGGGTTAACGATATCACTACAGATTCAGGTTCCCACAAACAGTTCTATAATCAAGTTAAATATATCGCCATCAATACTACTATGCCTATATATTTACTTACACACACAATTAATACAAATAAAATAAATGTCAGCTCTCAAAGCTAAAGATTTTAATAGCCATTTTGGGAAAATATGAGTGTACAATATTTAAACAATGAAGAACACTAAGTTGAAAAATAATTAGGTTAGTTAGCTGGAATTTTCTCAATTTTACAATCAATTTCATTTTTTAAAAAAATGTAATTCTATTTTGAGAAAAGTTTAGGTAAATAGAAACCAAATAATCAAATAAACATGACATATTGTATTTTTTTAAAAATGTTTTTCATTTTATTTCACAACAAATCTTATTATTGAAATGCCAAGAAAAACTACATCATGGTATATTCTGAAGTAAAACCACTGTTTAAAAAAAAACAAAAACATTTACACATTATGCATGTAAATGGATGAAACTAGAAAACACTATCCTGAGTGAGGTAACCCAGACCCAAAAAGATGAGTATGGTATATACTCACTCATAAGTGGATACTAACTATAAACAAAGGATATTGAGCCTATAATTCATGATCCTAGAGAAGCTAAGTAACAAGGTGAACCCTAAGCAAAACATAATAGATCCACTTGGAAAATCAAAATAGACAAGATTGCCTGAGAAAATTGGAAGCATTGGGGATGGGGGGAGAAGGGAGGGTGGAAGGAGAAGAGGTGAGAGGCTGAAGGAGAACTTGAAGGATCAGGATAGTCTTGATGGAGGAAGGACAGAGATGAGAGCAGGGAAAGAGATATCTTAATTGATGGGGCTAGCAAGAAACCTGACTCTAGAGAAATTCCCTGGGATCCACAAGGATGACCCCAGCTAAGACCCTACTCAATAGAGAGGGTGCGCAAACTGTCCTTACCCTGTAGTCAGACTGATGAATATCTTAAATATCACCATAGAACCTCCATCCAGCAACCGATGGAAACAGAGGCAGAGACCCGCATTAGAGTACTAGGGAGCTCTTAAAGTCCATTCAAAGAGAGAGACGAGTGAGAATATGAGCAAAGAGGTCAAGACTATGATAAGGACAGCAACTGAAACAGTCTACCAGAGCTAATGGGAGCTCACCAACTCCAGCTAGACAGGGAAGAAACAAGCGTAGGTCCAAACTAGGCCCTCTCAATGTGGTTGATAGTTGCATGACTAGGGCAGACTGGCAGTGGCACCGGGATTTATCCAAACCGCTGTACTGGCCTCTTTTGGACCCATTCTCTTTGAATGGATACCTTGCTCAGCCTAGATTTAGAAGGGAGGTCTTTGGACCTTCCCCAAAACAATGTGCCTTACCCTTTTTGTGGAGTGGATGGGGGGTGGGATGAAGGAGAAGGGGAGGGGATGGGAGGAGAGTAGGGAGTGTGAACTTGGATTAGTATGTATAATTAAAAAAGATAGTCTGTTTTCTTTTTGAAAAAAAATAAAATTAATAAAAAACTAAAGAAAAACATAGTGAATCTCATCAAAATGAAATATATCTATACATTATTTTTATCATTATTTATTATTCTATTTATAGGTTCTAAGGGTGAAGAAAAGTGCATAAAACTCAAACTCTTGAGTTTACTCCTGATCAAAAATATTTTCTGTGAACAAAAGCATGTGTGTTTTGTATCCTCGACAGTACTTAATCTGCTTTCAAGTTCTTTAACTAGGAATATTTGGAGTTAGCTGACATTACAGCTAAAAATCAAAATATAAAAGATTGCAATTTTAATGCAGTACAAGCTTTCCAAACACATTCATAGATGCCATTGTACCCATCAAATCGGAAAAGCTGAACTTTCATTTGAGATTTGGCCGTTTACAGCAGCTGTGTGAAAATTCACATAGCTTAAGTCTTATCAACAATGAGACCTCATGGCTGTGTGACACCTGGATTCTGTGAACACTCGAAAACCCAAATAATTTATGACAACATTTATAGGTCAAAATTATCAGTGCTACATTTTATGTAAAAGAAAATAACTTCTGTCTTTAGGCATTAGTATTTCATTTGTTAGATGGGACAGGCTTCAGGCTCATAGTAGGAAAATGAGTAAGAAAGGGTTTCATGAAAGCTCGCAGTAGCATTAATTGTGACATCAAATAGAAAGACTATCCAGCGAGTAAATGACATTAGAGAAAATTCTGAAAAGTCAGAGAAAGTGCCCTGTCCTGGTTGTTTTTGATTTTCATTAATTGGATTAGAAGCAAAGGGAATGAGTACAAAGAACCTAAAGCAAGAAACAACTCAGAATGGTGGAAAACTGAGAAGAAACAAAGCCTCCTGTTAAAAGAATAGGAAAGCCTTAAAGGGGGGGGGGGTGTCCAAATATAGGAATGATGTGTAAGTCTTATGATATCTCCGCGGAAGTTTAATTATATTGCAAATGATTTGAAAAACCATTGGAAGGTTAATTGTAGACAAGTGATGGATCCCAATTTTTTATTACTATTGTCCCTCCCTGGAAGTTTAAATTTCACAAAAACTAAAGTGAGATTAAGAGTGCTCATTCAACTAATTCTACCAAACTGCTAGGACTTTGGTTTATAAAATCTTGTGGGCCCCGAAGCCTAGCCATATGGTCTTAAAGAACCATTTGCAAGCTTCTAAGTGTGAGAAGGTGAAATCTGGTGTTGGAAGATGAATCACTGGGTCAAATTCTGAACATCTGTGAGGACACCACAAACAGCGGTGATGATGGGCTGCATGTGGTCTATGAGAGGAAGGGTTCAAACTCAAAGCAGATTCTGAGAGTTTGTTTGTGTTTGAACATCACAACCTGACATGGAGAAAACTGTAAAGGAACAGATTTAGGAAAAGAGTAAATTTAGTTTAGAGATTAGGAACTTTGAACTAGCTTAAAGGCACTGCAAATAGATGAATAGACAATCAAGATTACAAACCTGAGCATATTTCAAGCAAGGAAACTGCACTTGCTATACTTGTGATCAAATGAGTCAGAAAGAGCACAGTCTAGCAAAGTAGACAACAGTGATTTCACATGGAATTGTTAAGAGAATAAATTGTTAAAGTATATTTAGATTTCCACTATCACTCTTGTAGTTACACACATACCCTATGGTAACACATCCTGGCATACTGCCTTCCATTATATCTGTCTGCACATTGTGGTTATACATAGAAATGGAAAATCCTTTAATTCTTGAACCTGTTGAGTAGTAGACTAAATCCTCAACCATCTCATACCATAATATTTTGCATGAATTAAAAGAAATGTATGGTAAATACGTGAAATCCCCATTTGAGAGTGAATAACTGTCATAAAATTGTCAGTAGATGCTGATTTTAAAACTAAAGCACTATTACCTAGCTTACTAAAGACTTCAGTGCTGAAAAAAAAAGGAACATTCATTGACATTTAATGCATTCTATGCACTAGAAAACAGGATTAGAAGGTGCTTTCTTGTTGTTATCAATTAATCAGAGCATTTCAAATTTGCTGAACCACTGCGCTCTGCCAATGGGATATCACAGAAATGGTTTGCACCTTGCAATAATTACATTCTTTCTGACTTCTACTTTCTTGTTATACAAACTGAATAGATTCTTGTTAGATAATTTGTTTGTTTTCTAGCACAAGCAATTTTAGGTCGGGTTGTACATAAAACAATCTGTAGAACATTGTAAGCCACTAATGTTTAAAATTCATTAGAAATATATTCAAAACACTCCTGCGGGTTAGGATTGAGAATGACTGATTCCAAATGGAAATTATTAACCTATTCTTTTTACATTAGTAAATTCCCTTGCTTTATTTTGGCTAGTTGCTTTATTCAACCATTCAACAACTATTTTACTGGACAACTATTGTATTCCAGATAAGGACAAATGACAGTCATTTCTAAAATAGATTTTTAAATGTGCATCATGTTTGCAGTGCAGCATGAAATTATTCCGCAGTCAGCATTTAAGCTTGGGTTAGGTAGCGTGCACTCTAGTATGTCGTGCACTTTAATCCACCCTACTCTTCACAGCTGAGTGAGGTCTTTCTAAAGGAGACAAGGGTCAAGCATCTATAGCAATTTACATACATAAACATACAAACCACATCTGAGTTTTTGGATTATTTTCAGAATTTTGAATTGTAACCAACACCTCTACTTTATTCAACAACCCTTCCCCAAATATCATTTTTCTGACCCTGTTTCAGGACTTACTGCTTTTAGTGTAACTGGTATGTAAAACAGATAGCAATACAAGATTATATATATGTGTTTCTTTCAAAAACTATTTAACTAACGATCTATCAGTCTTTTCTGCCTGAATCTTTAGATGTGTCTTTCTTGAATATGACAGTTCACAGTAGAGTAATAAGTATATAAAGTATTTTATAAACCAAAGAAAGATTTGTTTTATTAAAGTGATTGCATAGATGTAAACCGATGTTTCTAATTGCTAGTTTAAAAAAAAGCAATTAATCCCTAATAATATATAAAACAGATAACAGGAACATTTTCAACAAATGTTTTGATAGACTGGTACTTTTTATTGAAGCTCCTTTTCTTAAACTCTAGGAGAAAAATGATTTATGACACCATCAGAGCAAAAACATCACTTAAGGTGTTCAAACCAGCTACAGACACCAAGACAATAGAATTGATTGGTAACTGAAGATGTTCAGATATACCTTTGGAGAGTGGGAAATACTTTTAAAAACAAAACACTGGAAAGAAGCTCTGACTTATTTGTTATTATAGAATGAGTATAGGAAAGAAAAAGGAGTCCATGTAGATGATAAAGTACACATGTGTAGCTCATAGAACTGAATTCAATCCTTAGAACACACATAATAAAGCAACACATGATGACATGTGCTTGTTATCCCGCAGGAGAGGGAGGTGGAGACAGTTGGATCCCTGGAGTTCCTGGTCAGCCTAGGCTACTTGAAAAGGGACATTAGGGAGGGAGACAGGGATTGAGGTGGATGGAGTGTTAGGAATAATAGCTTAAGATGTTCCTCTATGCACATATAGACACAAAAGAAGAAAGGAAAGCTAAACATTATTGTGCATACCTATAATTGCAGCACTAGTTAAATAAAGCCAGGTAGATCTCTGTGAGTTGGAAGTCAGTCTGGTTTACATAGTGAGCTTCAAGTCAGTTAGGAATACATAATAAGACCCTTTCTCCAATAGAAGGAGAGGAGAAAGAAGGAAAGGGAGAAAAGAAGGTATTATAAATGGTATCTATTAGATTCACAATCTGATTATTTATTCAACTAGCAAAGACACTTAGCAATTGTTACTTCTTCTAATAAGAACCTATAGCAATAAGTTTTCCCTTCCTTCCTTCCTTTCTTCCTTCCTTCCTTCCTTCCTTCCTTCCTTCCTTCCTTCTTTCCTTCCTTCCTTCCTTCCTTCCTTCCTTCCTTCCTTCCTTCCTTCCTTCCTTCCTTTAGCATTGCTGACACCATTGTATGAGAAGGTCTTCAAACTTCCATTTTATTTATCTAAATTAACTAAATTTTTATCTTGTTCTGGTCTTCTGGATGGTGGAAGATGACAACTACAAACCAGATTGTTAATACTACACATTCTATCTGTCAACATGGTAAGAAAACAGGAATGCAAATAAACTATATCAGATGTTATCCACCCAGGAACTTCTGGAAAAAAACTGACATATGAGGAACTTCAAAATAATGATAATGATTTGTTTTTATTAGTCCTCTGTCTTTTGCTACATTTTTCATATTGATTACATTCAAAGGGTCTTGTTATTAATCTTGGTAGACATTTGTACACTGAAGGTAATAAGCCAGTACACAACCATCAACTCCCAGAAAGTGACTTGGTGCTTATTGCTATAGGTTCTTATTAGAAGAAGTAAAAATTGCTAAGTATCATTGTTAGTTGAATAAACAATCAGATCATGAATCTAATAGATACAATTTATTAAATTAGTAAGGTCAAAAAATACTCAACAGCTTTGAGTTACAACCTCTTCAAGTATCCCAACACTTTTGTGACTTAGGTCACCCAAGAGTATGACTAGTAGGTTTTCGTTAAACTTAAATGTAGCTGAGAAGCAACTTAAATTGCAAGAGTGTCCTTTAGCAAGAGCCCTGTTTAGTTCCCTTTAGAGACACTTGGGGCATTCACACAGTTGACATTTTGTGCGCTGTAGTAAACTGCAAGATTTGCGTATTAATTTTAGACTTCAGTTCACTGTAATCATAAGATAGTATATCCAGCTAGGATTCTGATACAAGACTGCCTGACGCTTGAGTCCACAATTTCCTACATGATGTCAGACAAGATAATTATTTTCTTTTTTAAAGTTCCCTCACAGATAAACTGAATCTTTTATGTCAGTTTGTTCCTAGGGAAATGATAACAATAAAGAAATATTGTACACAAAGTATACACAGCACAGCCTGGTATATAGCAAGCAAGTATTCAGTGTTAATCCTAACTATTACATTTGCCAGAAAATATATGGAGAAATTTTATGGGACTATGATATTTGAGTTACTTGAGAAATAAAATATAACTTGAGATGAGCAAGAAGAAAACAAATGATTTAGAGAAACAGATCCAAAATAGAGAAAATAAAGCCAAGAGTCATACCATGACACAAATGTGGGGTCAAAGAGGGTGGGCTGGAAGGATGAGAAACGATTTATCAAAGGCTGGACAACATACAGTGGTACTCTATACCACACTAAGTCACTCTGACAGTAACTTTAGTGCTCAATGAAAATAAAGCACCATCAACATTTCAAAGGAATTTTGACAGAAACCACTAGGTTGTGTCCACCTGTTAGACTCCAATCTAAGGAGAAATGGCCAATACCCCTTCAATTGCTTGCCCACAGAATGAAAGACCACCAAGTATGAAAATGTAGTAGAGTCCCTGTTAGCCTTGTCAAAGACGGCAACTGCCACTCTTTCTGACAGTCATCCTTTCAGGAAGTTGTATGTGAGATCACAATGAGGAAGCTAAGCCAACCAGTGCGTGCCATACAGGATTCATTCCCAGAAACCCGGATGTCAGTTTACCTGGGAGACAGAGGAAGGAAGTGTCTACTGATATTCTCTGAGCTCAGGTTCTGTGAATAGGGACCTTCATTTGCTGAACAGTCCTAGGCCTTTCAAGAGCAATTAAATTTGGTTAAAATAAGAAAGAAATGCTTTTTAGGAAGAAAAAAAGAGAGAGAGAGAGAGGTTTGAGAGGACTGCAAAAGTTGATTGTGCCGGAGCACTTTTCCACAGGTTTGTTTTAGTTCTCATTTGTCACGTTGTATTTAAGCTGGTCTCTTACTCTGAAATCCGATAACCTTTCTTTTCTCTGAGTTCTTTCTGCTAAACTAATAGCACTGTCTCTAATTCCACACGCAGCAAGCAAAGAGTTTGCTTTTCCAGATAACAGAAGGGCTGGTGATCAGCCAACGTCTAAAGAACCATTAGCCAAGTCAGTCGTAGGCCAGAGACTGCAACTGATCAATAGATATTACTCTCTAAATCACTTGGAAATTGTCTTTTCATCTTTTCTACAAGCTAGCATTATTCATGTTGTCCTGACACAACTCAAAGTTAGAGGAGAATTTTAACAAGAAACTTCTTACCTGGCACATCAATCGTTTCAGAGTTCTCAAAGGGGAAATGAATGTGCTAGACACATTCGAATAGCATAGACATCGTTTAAAATTAACTTAAAAGCCATGAAGATTTTAATTAAATTGCAAGAAAAACTAGAAGAGTCTCATTTAGACAGTATACAGAGAGTAACCCTGAAAGCTGCAGTTGAATTGACTGGAGTAAGAGAATTTAAGGAAGGTGGTGATGTTTATAATGTCTCTGCACCCCTGTCTTCTTAACTAGGGAATAAAATTGCTAGGGTTTGAAAAATAAGGAGAGACAGGAAAGGAGGGAGGCAGGGAGGAGGGAGGGAGTGAGGAGGGAGGGAAAGAGGGAGGGAGGGAGGGACGGAAGAAGGAAGGAAGGAAGGAAGGAAGGAAGGAAGGAAGGAAGGAAGGAAGGAAGGAAGGAAGGAAGGAAGGAAGAGATCCCTCTCACCGCTTCAGCGCCTAGGTCACATTTCGGCAATATTAAATGAGGGACATGAAGGAATACAAGCAGAACTGCCGAGCATCCCTCAGCTTGCATTCCTAATGACTGCACCAACTGCCCTTAATTATGTCTCCATAGGCGAGTGGTGAAAGAAGGGCATACTTGGATATAATAAACTCCTGCCTTTGAAGCACCTAAAAATAAATCATTCAAAATTATTTACAGGGATGGATAGAACTTATTATTTATAGTCCCCATATATGTATGCACTGTTGAACATTATTACAAGAACTCATAATAAATCCACAGAAGCAGCCTTAGGTCCCTATCAACATTGATTCCTGAAGAAGAAAAAAAAAATGGCTCTTAATTCAATAGACATACTAGCTCCTGAAGATAGCATTTCTAGAAATGAATATTGCAATATAAAATGGAAAGTTTCTTCCCTTACTTCCTAGCACTCACATATGTGACACTAGGGTCACATACAACAGACAACAAGGCCACCCATTCAGACTTCCTTAATTAGCTGCACACGTATTCCCAATTTAAAGGCTATTTCTGTAGTTTCAAGTATTTTAGCATTTGGAAATAAAGCTTTAATTTGAATTTGAACTACTATATTCTCTCATTTTTTAAGAAAACCAACTGTGTATTTAGAAAAAGGTTGTTAACATGAATGAAGTAAAGCACATGAATAAAAGCCTTATAATATCATATGATATCATACATATCATATGATAAGAATTGGTATGGAAAGAGTAAAATGGCATTTCCTCATTTGAAATATATTCACACACATAATGCATCTAATATGTGTGTGTGTGTACATAGATATATACATGTAATTTTCTTGGGTTATTTAGAATTTTAAATTGTGCTTTATATTGCTATGACTTCTATTACTATTGTTGAACACTCTGTTTCCAACCAGCAATAAATGTGCATACTTTTTTAGGAGTTGTTCTTTCTACTCCAATCCAAATGATCTGATATCAACTTCACTGGTTGTATTAGTAATACATGTATGATCAAATGATGAGACATTGCATTTCTCCAAAGTTAAAAAATTAAAATTTTAAAATGTTTGCTCTTTGATTTGATTTTCTTTAAATTATCATATAAGTACCTTCTTGCTAATAATAACTCTAGTGTATCACACAAACTTGCCCATTCCATCAAGTCTAAGATTTATGTTCATATTAATTATATTTAATTATAGAACTTCATCTTACACAGACAATCTTATACTATATGTAATGTTTTATAAGAATTATATAAATAACACCATTTTGTGTCTCAATTTCCTCTTTACTAAAATGAAAAAGTAGATTCTAACTTTAGAATTCTCAAGAAAGAAATTTATCAGTGCCTCCTTTAAATAAATGGGCCTGTTAAACTACTCTTAAATTATTAAATCTCTTAAATGATAGACAAAATAAATGCTTAAGAAGTTAACATGAGTTAAAATCTATCTCCAAAAAGTATTAGAAAGTAAATTCAACCCACCTAGTACAAAAATCAGTGTTTGTTTTGCTGTATTTTAAGGATAATTTTTAAAAAGTTGACCTTTTATTCTTTTATTATTGATTTATTCTAGTCATAAGTTCAAAAATTTAAACAGTAAGCAATGAAGCTGTCTTTGTTTATATATTTTTCATTTGTCTACGTAATAAAATTGTCCCAAAGTGAGGCAAATTACACATTATGATAATAAAACAAATAGACATTAGATGAAAGAGTCCTTGCTAACTAAATATGTGCCACTCCAACTAGTCCTTGATATATAACCGATGCAAAAATGTTTCACTCATGAGCTCTTTTATTTTATGAAAAGACACGATATTAATTATCCTACAAAATACTGCACTTATCAGTAAGAGCATAACTAATATTTTAACTTACTCTAATTAAATAACTAGAGAGACAAGCCTGAGCTCCCCACAGGTTGAATTAGCAGTCACTCTGGAAGCCAGTACCGTTTCACCTGCTGATCCCGGGCACTCAAAACAGCTCTTCTACAGTCCTCACTACCCACTGCTGGCAGCCACTAAAATTCCTCTTTGAAAGTACCAGCAGTCTACAGAACACAATTGGCTTAACAGTTAAAGGCAGAAGGCCATTATAATTAATGGTCTTTTTTAAGTTCATCTAGATATTTACAGTTACAGTATCAGTAATAGCCAAATCTTCCTGAGACTATGATTTAAAACATACGATAAGATGTGATTTTAATATAGGCATAGCACAGTCACCATAAATTTCAAATAAAACCTGTTTTTATAGTAATTTATGGACTAATTTTTGCACATAGAAAATCCCTGAAGTCCTTAGGTGAAACATAGCAAATATACAAAACATAAAACAAAAGCTAGTATCAAAGGATATCCATTAACTAACAGTCTTATGTGTATGAAATCATAATACAGATGTTGAAGACTTTCAAATTACTCTAGATTTTTAAAGCAAACTAATAAGTGAAATCAATTTCATTAAACCATCCACTTCCAAAAAAAAACCACAAAATCTTCCTCATATATATGGGTTTAATGCTCCAGTTTTATATGAATCCCAGTTCATTTTAAATTATCTCCTGATTTAACAACTGAAGCATGCACGCACACCTCTGGAAAACACATTCGATCAGGATGATACTGGAATAAGATACCTCCATTTAGAAAGCGGTGATAATAAATTCCACTCAGTCTTCAAGCTACAATTCTAAATGCTGGCTTTAAAACTCTCCCCTTCTGTGCTGACTGGGAATTTGATGCCGGTGTCTCTTTTTTAAGCATTTATTTCCTATCATTTCTTTTTTGAATTTTAATAGGTTTAAAGAATGAACACCTACAAGATTGGATTAACAAATAAGTAACTTTCCGCTGAGTGACACGAACTTACCAACTTCATAAAAATAAATACCCAAATCTTTCCATGTAACTATCTACTGGCTTACACTATTTTCAAAATATTTCATGAGAAAGGACATCTGATCCTATGCTTCACTCTTTCTCTCATTCTTTAGCTTTATAAAATATGGAAACATTACTTTCTGCAACTGTAGTGGTGTGGTCCTGAAATATTTTCTAAAGATGTTTTTGTATTTATAGTTAAGAGTGCAAATAGAAAATTGTTGCCTAAAAGCACAAAAATTTGACTGACTGGAAATCCCAGTATGGAAAAGAAAAGGAAATAATGCATTCAGGTAACCCATAATACTGGCAATCGCTGCACAGTGTCTCAAATTCTGTGCTTTTACATAACTGGCACTGGTGTATTCGTGCCTACACTTGTATATGACAAGCTGAGATGAAACAGCAATCTATTCTTCCTTAGGCAAGTGACATTTTTCAGTGTCACTAAAAATAGGCTTTTCTTTGCTGTGGCTGATGCTTGAATTTTGAATACTAAAGGAAACCAGCAGAGGGCAGACCTGCTGACCAACCCAACAGGCGACAAAGTACCAAAGGGAAAATGCAAACTTTTTGAGGTCGTCTGCTTTCAAAGACGCTTGAGTTTATCCTCCAAGAAGTTGCAATGAATCAACGTAAATAAATCACTGCTGCAAAATTCGGACGGAGTTCCACTGTGACTCTAGGGTCACCAGTGCTGCTCATCACGGGCTGAATGAGACTCTGCCTGCTCCTAGGAAGCGTAAAGTCCACAAACATCAGAGCCAAGGTTAGGGCTGGGCCTCCTGAAGCACTAACTCTCTTTAGGGAGCTCTCAAGTCTGGTTAATAAGACCGATGGCCAGGCTCAGGTTTCTTCTAAACCTGCACGTTCAGAGTCCGGTTGGCATTTTTTGTGTTCCCCACTCCTCTCCTCCCTATTGCCCGGCTCCTCTCTGCACTCCTGACAAAGCTTGCTTTCTACTCTGAACTGCTCTGGCTGCCCAACTCCAAAGGCTTTCTCCTGCCAGCCGAGTCTACAGCACCTAAGGGACCGCCACAGCCAGATGCCTTTTAGGGAAAGGGCGGAGGCAAGGGAGGGAGGAGGCGGTGGGAGGAGTGAAGTCGCTCTCCCTCCTCCGGTACTGACAGGGCTACAGTGGCTACACAGGTCTGGCCATTCAATATTTGGTAGTGCCACGTAGGAACTTTTCCTTACCTCCCTCCTCCCATCCCAGGCCCACTCTTCTTCCTCCCAATCCCTCCAGTCTGCCCCCCACCCTATTTGTTTGAAGACTTTCATCGCCCTCCAGGACAGTTGCATGTCCAACCTGCAAGAAGAAGCTGTTTGTAGGAGGGCGAGGATGAGTGAAGGTGAGGGGGTCATGGAGAAGATGAGGGGGCTAAACATCGGGGAAAGTGCCCCCCACACGCTGTCCTGAACTCCACTTTATCATCTGTGAAGTGTTCCATTCAGAAGCATTTCAAAATGCCACACACAAAGTGTTCTCAATCTTCTAAATTCATCCCCCTGCTTTCTCTTATATCCCTCAAAGTAAAAACAGCCCGTTTCTCACTTCCTCGCAGACAAAGAAGTTTATCACAGTTCACTTTATACCCTTTCTCTATATTTTCTCCTCAGTTCACCCTTCAAAAGATATCTCCATTAGAACCTGGAGAAACCCAAAGAGTTCTTCAAAGGGCCGAGTACTGTGAGTAAAGACTGTTTTTGAAACAAAAGCTTTGTACCACTGCCTTCCCGTTCAAAGTAATATTTTTTTTTCTTTTTTGCAAAGTAAGTGGAAAGGGACGGAGGGCTTTCTCAGCCTGCTGTGTGCCTGACAGATCTTTTAATCCTGCCACCTACCTCCTCTCTCATTACTGTCCCGCCTACATCCAACAGTCTCTCCAGTTTCCACTCCTAACCTGGTAGCAACTACAATCTGGATTTTATTTAAAAGAAGTGGGGCGAATACTAGGGGGAAGGGCACAAGAAGAATGCCGGGTGGCAATGTCCCACCTCCCCAAACTCTTTTTTTTTCTCCTTACCTCCTCTGACCTCTCTGGCTTGGAAGAGGAAAGTCAAGGCGAGGGTTGAGATGGTGAGATCCCAGACCCATCGTTTCGTTTTCCACCTGGACCAGGGCTCCATCTCCTAGCCCCGTGCTCACAACTGTGAACCCACGAAATTGCCACTGCAGACCAACTTCGTCCCTTCCAAGGTGTTGCCTACGTTTGCTACACAGCCATCCGGAAGGGAGAGGGGGTAAAAAAAAATAAAAAATAAAAATAAAAAATAAATAAAAAGTCAAAGGGCTCTATTTTTTTTTTCAATTTGATGGTTTGCTTCCTTCCTGTCTCTCGCCCCCTCCTCTCCCTTTGTGGTGGCCCCGCAGACTGAGACCCTGAGATCCGTCCTACGACTAGCCCTACCTTCAGACTGAGGGCGAATGAGAGGTTTCAAGAAAGGACCTGAAAGCACTGAGCACCCCTAAAGGCTTCATGCTGTCGGTGGGCCGGACAAGAGGCTCAGGCAGCCCCCTCCTCCGCCCACTCCCCCTCCCCGCTGTGTGCCCGCGAAACTGACAAGCAGACTGAAGGTCACACCCAATCACACGCTTCCCCGCAGCCCCAAGCCCGCCCAGTCTCTCGCCGGAGGATCCAGACTTATGCAGGCCCAACCCACCGGCCACCCCCTCCCCATCCCATCTTCGCTCTCCTCCTCCCCCTTCTTCCCTTCCCAAATCCCCAAGAAGAAATGGGAGGGAGTTAGGCGGGACCCGTGCTTGGCTACTGCACTTTGGGAATGAAAGGAATTGCTAAGAAGCCACGGAGCACACGGGGCGTTCGAGGAGCTTCTGTATTCAATAAAGATACTCTACTTGCACCGGTCTGGGAGCCCCTTGTCCCTAGGAGGCGGGAGGGGGAGGACGGGAGAAGGCCCACGTTTCACTGACCGCACGGCTGGAGTCCTGGGCAGGCAGTCGTAACCTTATCCTCTGCAAAAACCTTCCTAGGGCAGGCATGGAATCAGTGAGCTCTACTCTGCCTGATCCCAAAGATATTTTTTAATTATTATTTACAGAGAAACTAAGGAAGGCCTGAAGGGGGGCGTGGATGGACCCTAAAGATATCAATCCTCATCTTGTAGGTAAATTCTAGTTGGCGAACTGGAAAGTGGAAGGCTTCTCAAATGCCCCCAGCTGCTAAAGACTCACAGAGGGGCTAGACTCTTCAAGTGCAGAGTTGAACTGTGAGGAAGTGGGAGAGGGAGAAAGCATGGCAGCCCAAGCTAAAATAGCAGTCATTTGCTTTTCCAGCAGATTTAAGCCCTGAACTTGGATGAAAGAGGCAAAGGAGGTAGTAGAGAAGGAAAGCTACCGGCAGAATTTTCCAACTGGCAGACCCCACAGTTTCTATACTTTACCTGATCTTAGGGCCAAAAACAGAGAAAGCCTAAGGGACTTGTTTCTAAGAAAGCTCCTCTCCTCGGGGTAGCCCTCTTAATCCTAAATATTAGATTCCCTGCCCAGTTTTTCCCATATCTGAATTATTCCATCAACTTGACTGATCCTTTCTGTTTTTAACCCGTTTCTGAAATATTTCTTTCTAGCAGTGAGCGACAAGTCTAACAGTGGACTGAAGTAGGAAGATGGTGCCAGCATGTATAAGACAGTAGATAAAGATGTTTTGAATGGATTCTTTCTTTCTTTCTTTCTTTCTTTCTTTCTTTCTTTCTTTCTTTCTCTCTTTCTTTCTTGCTTACTTTTTTTCTTTCTATTGATACAGATACTAGAAACCAGGGCCTACTATATTTAAGTCATATCAATGCCCAAGGGTCTTCAATTAAGTTTATCAACGTGCATGTTCATTCCTTTATTTACCACTAATCTTTAAACCATGGGGTCTTTTTTAAATGATCCGTTAAAATATGCCTAATTGGATATATAAAATGTTTTCATATGGTTTGATAATTGGTAAACTAGATAGAATTGATAAAAATCGGGAGTAGATTATATTAAAGGCAACTAAAAATACTTCATTATCTATGCCTCTGCACCAAAGAACCATTCCCTAATCATGAAGTGTCTTTGAGATCACAGTTTGGAAGAGAGAGGGAGAAAAGAGAGAGACAGAGTCTTATTTATTTTAATGAGATCAGAAGAATCTTTGGGATGCCATTTATCAGAGAAACAGAGCCAACTAGTTCTTGAAATTATAACAATTGTTTACATATTTTACTAACATGATTTACTAGCACACTGTTTTTGAGCATGGAATGCCTAGCTACAGATTAAGAACCTTGCATTGGTAAGTAATTCAGTAACTTTATTAGACCTCATCTTCTCAGATGGAAATTTTGTGTGTATTTGTGGTTTCCAAATTTTTAAAACTTGTCTTTTCTACCCAATTCTCTTTGCATGTAAAAGTCATTTTCTAAGTCTTCACTTAAAGATAAAACAATGAAATGAGTACATTTTAGTTTAGGAATCCTTACCTGTGAGCTGACCAGTTAAAGAGCTCCCAGTAACATGTCTAGTGCTCTAAACTGTTTTCCCCTCACTGTCTGGTGCACTGAGAATTCCATAGCCTGGTGCTGTTCTAGGTGAGAATGATTCAGCCACTGCCTTCTGCGCACATCTCAGACCTCACAGCTTGTAAAAGGGTCCTTTCAGGCAAAATATCTTTAGTGAATAGAGTTATTGCTGTCTTATGCATCTGTACCCTGCGGTCTGAATTCCTCTGGCCGTTGCCCAACTAAGCATAACCTAGGTCTGAATTTATGTCTCTTGAAAGAAACATTCTGGAGTCACAATGAGGTATAATTATGTCTAACGTCTCTAGCCTGTAGCTGACTGCCAGATGTTGAGTCTCCCAGAAACCTGTCCATGGACTTTCAGATGAACTCAATGAACGAGGATAAAAGCATCAAAGGGCAGAAACCAAAGAGAGCCATCCTTCCAAGTGGACTTCAGCTTCACGCTGGGGAACTTCCAGTAGAGCTATTTCCTGGGCGACCTTTCAGCCTGCCATTGTTAATTGTTTATACATAGATTCAAAATGTAATAAAATGTGACAGTTTCATTGGTGCAAGTTCTTAGGTTTGAAGCATAGTTAGTAATACACTTCCATTTTGTCACATGAAAAACAATGTTGAAGGCATGTTGTCAACTTTGAAGAGTAAGTTTTGATAAGAAAGTCTCGTAAAAGCAATGTAAAATCAGATGAAGACTAATCCCTTTCTGTGTAACAGTACTTTAAATTAACCATTTCCATATTGCCATATAAGAGGACTAAAACAGCAAATTTTGTTATAGATTGGGAAGGCAGATAAAGAATAGAATGTGCTACACAATCTTCAGAATCCATGGAAAACCCACAGCCCCTCCTTAATATCATCATAAATTATAGGATTCACAGAGTTCCTGTTTCCGAGACAATGTTCCATGTACTGAGACCTCAATAACCACTCAGACACCACAGACACATTATCCAAGCTCGGTGTCGCTAATGCATACAGAATCATAAGTAAAACAGCAGTTCAATAATCCTTAAATTGTTATAGGCAGAATTAAGGGAAAGAAGGAACTGTTATAAAAATTATGTCATCTTTTAAAATAGTTCTTATACAGTCTTCTTTGCTCATGTTCATATTTTAACCTTTTCCGTTTCCTTCTTGCAGTGCTGGAAATAGAACCAGTCACCTTGCACATGGTACCAAGGGCTCTATCCCCAAATATTACATCTACATCCGCTCAACTTCCAGCTTCAATAGATGAAAGATATATATCTGGATACACATATCCAGACCAAAACAAATTGTGCTTTTACCATATTTTGATGTACTAATTTCTAAGTGAAGACTCAAACTGGCCAGAAATATTTAATAAAAGTGTATTTAATGGAGTCTTTCTTTTACAAAACCTCAGAGTTTGCCTTTCGTGTTCTTTTCTGGACTTCGGGTCAATTATTTTGAGGAAAGACTGAAAAAGCAGTTTGACATTCACTTTACAGTTTTCCTATTACATGAGTGGAAGAAATTAGTCTTTTTAAAAGTTCAGTTAGTTCCTCTTACCTCACAGATGGGTGATTGTCTTGATCAAAGTGGGAACTGAGAGGGACCAGACATGTTTGCTTCCATAACATAACCAAGTCCACAAGAACTCGCAATGTGTTTGTAACTGTACGATGAAATAATTTACAAAACTTCAGAGGAGCTCAAATTCAGGTCAATTTCTAACAGAGTTTTCAGATAAACAGTTTTCTGCTTTTGGAGCACTGAAAAAGCCAATTGAGAGAAAATTCAGGTTCACACTGTCTAAAAGGGCCTAAGGTAAAAATCAAAGATAAGTGAACTCCAAAACCACAAAGAGTATGGTTATGTGCTTTTATGTTTCACTCCTTAATAATTTTTATTACTTAGGTCCCTTTAGTGGGGCTGATGGGATAGATGATTTTCCAGAGGACCCAAGTTCTGTTCTCAACACCATTCTGAGCTGGTCACAGCCACCTGTAACTCCAGCTTCAGGAAATCTGAATGTTTGTGAATCATATCCAATGAATCTATTACTTTTATGTGCCCTCCTTTTATGTTTCCCAACCAGTGCCACATAGATTTAAGATAGGTAAATATGGTTAAAAATGGAAATCATTCTGATTCTTAAAACATCTGTATTGAATAACTTCAAGTTAATTTGTTTTACAGCTCCTTGGTACTTAAGAGTTCTCCCAATATTGTATTTTCTGCCAGTTCCAGTATGGTCGAATTATTTAATATCCAAATGATGGCCAAACAATAGACACTATTTCAAAACTTTTTCGATCTAATCTGCAAAGACTAGGAACCACATATAAACATAAACTTTGCAAGTAACATTTATTCTGAAAGATTTCTTTTATCAAAGTGGAATGCATTTGTTATTATAAGGACATTATTTTTATTTAAAATACTTAATGATTTCCTTTGTCTTCATAACATCCTCATGAGGTAAGAATGTGGAAACTTAAGTGGTTTCATTTTTAAGGATAAGATCTGGGACATCCAAAGTTCAAATTAGGAATAAGGAAACAGTTGGAATATATGAAACCTATTTGAATTTGCACAATTCGGTTCTTGTTATTAATTTTTTCTTTTTAAAAGATGCAATTTTAGAATACATTTTATGTCTTACATATTACATGTTAAAGTAAGTGAGAATTTTAGTGCTATGAATCTCATAATAAGATAGTGGAGATAATGTCAGAACCACTGACAGATTCAATATTATTCCTGACTCTTCTTGAACACTTACCTTTTGGAACGAGTGAGATAGAACAGGAGGTGATGATGGCTGGTACCAAGTCTGACAATCTACATGTGATCCTCAGCACCTTCTTGGCAGGAGAGAATTGATTTCTATAAGTTTTTCGTTGATCTCCCAACATGCACCACAGCAGACACATGCCTAGATATACATCCAGACGAACATCTACACACAATCAATCAATCAATATATCTTGTGTACATTTATAGTGAATAAGAATCCCACCATGTTTTAAATAAATCAATGATAAGTAAATTTTATTCTGAGAACATATCTTCTGTTTTTACTCTTTTAAAGGATTATAAACTGATTTCATATGAGCCTATAGAATAAAGAAAACACTGACATTAGCTTTTATTTAATATTTTCTAAGAAAAACTGATATGGTACTATTTCATGAAACTAAAGGCATTCTAAAAATTATAAGTAGTATAAACTCAGGTAAGAAACTAAAATTGAAGGTAGATTTGATAACGTATTTAAAAACTATTTTCTCTTGTTGTTGCTGTTGTTTTTACATGCCAACCAAAGAGGGCCCTCCTTCCTGTGTTCCCAGATCCTGCTCTCATCTCTCCTCTATATCCCCCAACCACTCCTCCTCCACTGTTTCTCTTCAGAAACAGGCAGATCTTCTATGGATATCAGCTAGTCAATGTATATTAACTTGTAGTGAAACTAAGCCCCTCCTCTTCTATTAAGGCTACATAAGGCAACTCAGTAGGAGGAATGGGTTTCAAAAGCAGACAACAGAGTCAGAGACCATTTCTGTTCCCACCATTTGAAGTCCCACAAGAGAATCGAGCTACACAACTGTAATATACTCCGGAGGGCTTACCTAGGTCAGTCCCATGCAGGCTCCCAGTTGTCGGTTCAAACTCTGTAAGCCCCTATGAGCCCAGGTTAGTTGGTTCTGTAGATTTTTCTTGTGGTTTCCCTTACCCCTTTTGGCTCCTATAGTCCATAATCTGACAATTCCATTGGATTCTCTGAACTCTGCCCAATGTTTGGCTGTGGGTTTCTACATCAGTTTCTATCAGTTTCTGGGTGAAGACTTTCGGAGAATGTTTGGGCTAGGCTCCAGTCTATAAGAATAGCATAATATCATTAGGAATTGGGAATAATTTCATTGACTTTTTTTTCTATTCATGTTTGCTTCTCTCCTTGGTCTCTGTGGTATCTGGCCTATGAGTCTTGACCCTAAGGGGTGAGCTCCCTCTCAGGGTATGAGTCTCCAGCTGGGCCAGTCATTAATTGGCCACAGCAACAAATTCTGCTCCATCTTCACCCTACCACATCTTGTAGACCACATAAATTTTAGATCTAAGAGTTTGTAGCTGGGTTGGCATCCTAATACCTTCATGGGAAATCTTGTTTGGTTAGAGGACATGGTTAGTTCATGTTCCGTAACTCCCCATTGCTAGGTGTCTGAGCTAGGGTCATCCTCTAGATGCCTCAAAGTTTCTTTTACTCTATGTTTCTAGTTTATCCCAGAGAAGCCTCCAGATTCCAGTTGTCTCTCCCACTGTATTGGCTAACTCTTACATCTTAATTTAACCCATCTCCATTAAGCTATGAATTACCATGAGGTTGTGACCTACCAGCAAAGTTTCAGCAAGTCTGACTCTGGCAGAAGCTCCATTGCTTCTCTGACTCTGCCTTCTTCCTCCCAGCATTCAGTTCTGTCTTGCTAATGTACCTAAGTTCTGTCCTGTTATAGGTCCAAAGCAGTTTCTTTATTCATTAGCCAATAAAAGCAACACATAGACAGAAGAACCTCCCATATAGCACATGAATACAAGTTACAAAGAGGAATGTGAACAATGCAGGTAGTAGTGAGTATTAGTTGTGTTCATGTGAACATAAACACAAATTACACAGAATTCTTTTCTTTTTTTCCCAAGACAAAGATTCTCTGTGAAACAGTCTTGGCTGTTTTAGAACTCTCTCTGTAGACGAGGCTGGCCTCAAACTCATAGAGATCCACCTGCCTCTACCTCTTGAGTGCTGGAATTAAAGGTGTGTGCCACCACTGCCCAGTAGCACAGAATTCTCATGACTATGAGAAGGATAACAGAATTTGATGGCATCCTTATAAGCAGAACTGATTTTTTAGGTTATTTATGTACTGAGTTAGTTATATTTTTACTTCATTAAGCTTTGATCAATGTAATGTCAAACTGTCTTCATTGTCCTCATTTGAAAAACTACTGTTTTGTAGTTGAGCTGTAATCTTTCTTCTAGGCTGGAAAGATTCCCAAAGAGTAAAGCTAGTTGCAGTACTCCTGTCTCCAACATATGTATTTTGAAAATGCCTTCACTTCAAATTTAAATCAAAAGATATATTACTTAGGAGAAGAGGTTTTGCTTTTGTTTCCTCAGGAAATGAGAGGTTATGGATTCATTTGGAGTTAAGAAAAATAATGTTTGATTAAGGAATACCACTGAAAAATATTGGATAGAAGTGTGTGGCCCATATTATCCAACATTCCAGAGGGCCTCTGTTGGAGTTTTCTTTGAGTTCTACATCCAGAACAGCCTAAAGACTGCTGGTGGAGATGATCAAGCCTCACAGAATGTTCCAGTCAGGACTTGACCATAATCTTAAATTTTCTTTATGTCCCCATAAAATTATCAACGACTCCAGTCAGTAGGAAATAGCCTAGAAAACTATGCCCACATTGCCAAAAAAGGAATTATGGATGTTTGTCTTTGTTTAGAGTATTGGTTACAAGTTGTTATGGATAATGGTCAGGAAAAAAGCTAAACAAAGGAGATTAGATTGAGAGTTCTTGTTTTGAAAAGGAAAGAAAGGGGGAGGGGAAGTCCTGTGGGACAATGATCTTGTACCCTGTAAAAATTTATCACTTGTCTTGGTTTAATAAAACACTTATTGGCCAGGCAGGAAGTATAGGCAGGGCAACCAGAATAGGAGAAATCTGGGAAGAGGAAAGGCTTAGTCTACAGTTGTAACCCAGATGCAGAGGAAGTGAGATGAGAATGCCTCACTGATAAAAGGTACCAGGCCACATGGCTAACGCAGAAAAAAAAATATGCATTAATTTAAGATGTAAGAGTTAGCTAAAAATATGCCTAAACTATTGGCTAAGCAGTGTTGTAAATATTATAGTTTCTAGCTGGGTGGTGGTGGCGCATGCATTTAATCCCAGCATTCTGGAGGCAGAGGCAGGCGGATCTCTGGGAGTTCAAGGCCAGACTGGTCTAGAAGAGCTAGTTCCAGGGCAGGCACCAAAGCTACAGAGAAACACTGTCTCGAAAAACCAAAATATATATATATAGTTTCTGTGTGATTATTTCGGGTCTGTTTGGCTGAGAAATAAATGACCAGTCTTTGCCTACACATTCAACATATTGAAACTGAATGTCTGTGAAATTTTTAATATATGGTTAAGAATGAAAGGAAGAAAATATCAGAGGATTCCTATTAAGATCACAAACATTTGAGTTACAAATAAAAGGTGTTTATCTGTGTTCATATAGTATGTTTAACAAGTGGCATGAAATATCTAAGCAGTATGCTATATGCACAAAGAGCAACTCAATAAATGTTCGAATTGGCCTAAATCCTGCATTTTTACGTATATTCAAGGAAGAAAAATTCAATAATGAATTAATTAACTGCCAGGAAACAATTACTTTATGTATGAAATCACAGTTGGAAGTAAATTTACAAGATACATGTTTATTTACTAGTGTCGTCTTAAATGGAACTATATTTGGAAATATAAGAAGTACAATTTAATGATCTGGTAGTCAGAAATATTTTAATAATACAATCACACATGCATATACATATTTATAAGAGTTAAACTGCAGTTTCAAATATAAAGTAAATATAATTTAAAAATTTGCCAAAGCCATACGGGAGTTGGAATGAATGTATAGAATGTGTGTTTAGTTTCTGACTGCCGAATAGAAAAGATTTTTATTAAACCTGATTCATTTTCTACTATACCCGAGCTCTGAGTTCTCAGAGACGTACACAAGGAATATTTCTTAGTCCTTACTCTATATAGTATTAACATATGGGTATCTCTGATTTTCATTCCAGATGTATTACTAAGACATTCTCCTGTGTCTTAAATTGGGAGAGGATTGTATGTCTCACAATCTCAGTGGTTAAGACAAAGATAAAAGGGTATTTTTCAAGAAAAGCAATCAGCATAAGAGAAAATTGCAACTCTCCAGGGAAAATGCTAGGGCACAGTAGAAGAAATAGATGAGAAGAGAAGATGTGGGCTCAGGAAATAAGACACTGGCAACAGCACATGCAAATAAGTGCTGAAAGAAGAGAAGCCCGGAAGGCTCTTAGGAAATACTGCTCAATGGCATATTTTCTAAGAACTCATCCCCCACTTTACGGAAAAGTACTTAGTTGTTGAATAGTTTGTCTCCAAATGAACTTGGGGGATTTCTGTTGGAAGGGGTTATTTGACGAAGTTGTCTGAGAATGCACTATAAAATATAAAAGCGAAGTAGGGTGTCCATTGGCAGTCTACTAGATAAGTATGACCCCTTTTATAAAGAAATTACAGGTGAGAGAATTCCATTGTCCTCAAGTATAATTGAACCATTATTAACATCCTGCATCAATTATTTAAGAAACAAAACAAGTCAACTTATAATTAAGGGCTTCAACAATATAAGTAAAATTCTCATGATTCTGTAAGTCTGTTGGACTCTGTTAGACAGCCATGAAGGGACTGAAAAATCTGCCTGGGCCACTCACACACCAGCAGGAAGAGGGACTAACTAGTGCTGAAATATAAAAGATGGATTTATTCCTATCTAGTGCCCTACTTGAGATGGTAGAAATGTTAAATTCTGACTGGAACACTTCTACATACCCAGGCATCTGAAGAGTTATTTCAGGGCTACAAGAGAATATACGAAAGCTTTAGGCATCTCAGAGGCAGGCTTACATGTGCTGCAATTTCATCTCTGTTGCATCCTTCAGCTAAAAACCAATAATAATATCAGCCCTGAATCACTAGCAGCAGAAGAGCAATGCATGGATGCTATTGTGAGAGGAATCGGCAGTAGCCCTTTTGGGGAGTGATTTAACTCAGCAACCCCTCTGACTTCCCATGCAGACTTTTCTGGTCTGAGTCCTTCCTTCCTTTGAAACCTCTTCAACTGTGTCATCTATTCAAAATACTCTATTAAGATTAGAAAACAATATATACAGAAGAGTTTGAAATGTATGAGCTCTTCCTGTTTGTTCAGAAATGTATGTTCTCAAAAACCAGCTGCCTGCTCTCCCCAAGACACTTCCATTCAAACAAAGAAATTATTAATTCATAGGAGTAAACAAAGTTCAACCATGCTGACTGTTTTCCCCTGGAAGCTAGGAATAGTTTTCCTCTTAATCCTGTGATGCTATTCAGTGGCATTTCGATGATATCTTTTAGTACATCTTCTTAGATTATGGTTATAATCCCTCTGAATATGCTTCTTACGTAAATTGTGTTTATCTGAAGCTCAGTTGGGACATTTTAATGGCCTCTTTTAATTTTCACCTGCATTTGTGTTTATTGGATCAATAAGTGGCATATTCGTTGACAATATTTTCCAAAATGTGTGGAAAGCAGGATGTTATGGAACATATCCTATGACCCCAGAATTGGGGGACTCAATCTGGATTTACCAAAGTTTGCAACCAACCACAGCTCCCTAACAACTCACTGTCTCAAAGGGGAAAACCATATTTTCATGAATCTTTTAAGAAGTTCAATAGCCATAGTAACATTTTTTTCATGCAGACTTTCATCTAAAGAAGCAGTTCTATTTTTTAATATGGTGTGCTTATACATCCTGTTGTTTAGTTGAAAAAAAATGTTCTTGCTAGGTTTCTCGGTTGCTGTGATGAAACACGGACCAAAACTGATTTAGAGGAGCAAAGGGTTTATTTGACTTGTGAATCACAATCAATGATGAAGGAAGTCAGGGCAGGAACTTGGAGGCAGAAACTGAAGCAGAAACTTTGGAGGAATGCTGTTTATTGGTTTGCTTTTTTCACTCGTCTGCCAATCTTATATCTGCTCAGGGATGGCCCCACCCACAGTGGACTTGGCCCTCTCACATCAATCATTAATCAAGAAAATGGAAGCTTGCCGACAAGACAGTCTGACAGAGGAGTGTTCTCAGCTGAGGCTACCTGCTCCAGGTGACCCAGTTTGTCTCAAATTAGCAATAACAACAACAAAAGTGCACTAAGCAGCACCAGAGGTTATATAAAATAAAGCATGTCTTAAAACGTCACTAGTTTCCAGAAGGATTTTCTAAGTACAGAGATAATTGCTTTTTTTCCCAAAGTGATGTGACCATAATATTGGCTGTATGTATTCTTTCTTTTCTTTTTCTTTTTCTTTTCTTTTTTTTTTTTTCTTTGAGACAGGGTTTCTCTGTGGCTTTGGAGCCTGTCCTGGAACTAGCTCTGTAGACCAGGCTGGTCTCGAACTCACAGAGATCCGCCTGCCTCTGCCTCCCGAGTGCTGGGATTAAAGGCGTGCGCCACCATCGCCTGGCTTTCTTTTATTTTTCTAATGTCATTTACTTTAAATGTCATCTTTTCAGGAATGCATGTTGAGACAGAAGACAGGAACTCAACAGCCTTTCCCCTATTATAGTGTCGTATACAAATGTCCTACTTTGCTTTCTGTAGCTGGGTTAAAACACTGATAAAAAGTAACTGGAAGAGGAAAGTGTTGATTTTCTTACATTTACCTCATCAAAATCTACCATTGAGGGAAGTCAGAGCAGGACCTCAAAACAGGAATGTGGAGGCAAAAACTGAAGCAGAGGTGTGGTGAAATACTGCTTACTGGTTTGTTCTCATGGCTTCCTCAGTTTGATTTTTTTGTCTACTCAAAGACTACCTGCCAAGGTATGGTACCATCCACAGTGGGTTGGACTCTGCTACTTCAATCATTAGTCTAGAAAATGTCCCAATAGATTTGCCCACAGGCCCATCGGATGGAGGCAGTTCTCCAGCTGGGGTTGTGTCTTCCATAAAACTGCAGCTTTTGTTAGGATGTCAAAAAAAAAAAAAAAGACAAAAGAAAGAAGGAAGCCAACAACTAGTACAACTACTCTTCTGTTCATCATTACCTATTATAATACCATTTATCATGTATGAGTAGAAATAAATTAAGTTATAGGGGTCACTCGGAAAAATTTATTGAACTCAAAGGAGTTGAGGGAACATGTGATTAATGGTCAATTAGTATGAAGAATTACTCATAAAGTTCAGTTTGTAATTGGTTATGAAATAGAAGAGCTGAGTTTTGAGGAATCATGCCCTCAGCCCGTGGAGACTGATACTATCTTAAGTTAGTGCCAGAAGTGAGTTTAATTGTGGGACACCTACTTAATGTTTACTGACAGTTTGGTTGGTATGAGTGGGGGTGCAAGCCTGGAATTCAAACTTCTAATGTTATATATGTTCATTGAAATATGAGAGTAAAAGACACTGTGGATTTATCTATGTTGTATCTCATTCTGTACGATGATGGATTTACCTATATTGTGTCTCTATATGCTTCATGATGGTGTCTTCATTTTCCATGTCACAGCACAAAGTGTCCTTTCTTTAGCTTCCCACAGCAATTTCCTTACTATTGTTCCAAGTTTCATAATGGCCTAGCTGACCCTCCATTTCAGCATAAGTACTAAAGTTAGTGTCAGGTAGTTTAGGTTTGTGTTATACAACATCCTACCTTCATATGCCAATTATAATCAGCCAACTGCTAACCACTCAGGCAAGATTGAAGGCTTTAAGTTATGTAAAACATTTTCAGGGTCTTTTCTTTCCTTGATTTCCATTCTGCAAGCCAAAGCACTGAGCAACAGCTACTGGGTAGGGTAGATAGAAAAAAATGACACAAGCCAGATGCCTTTTTCCCACTGTAGGTTTTCATTAGGCCTGGGATAAATTCTTCAAGTTTTAACGTGGATGAGAGTGTTTGGTTTTACTGTTACACTAGGATGACGTAACCATAACTGAAAAACACAGCATAAAGTTATTAACAATTATGGGACCTGTGAACTGACAGCAGATTCTTCACTTTCAGAGGTGGGAAAGAATAAATCTCACCTTTTTATTGTGTCCCATCGTGTGTTTTTCTAAAGGAGTAGATTCACCACTGACATTTCCCAAATAAACTCACATATAATGCTCTACAAGTCAAGTTTAATTCATATTTGTACTATTTCCACAACTATTAGAGATATTTCACAGTCATTTTGAAAAACAAAACCAAAGAAATGGTTGTAAGAAGAAAGAACATATAAGATCAGTGTGAAATATTAAGAGCTTTTCAGTTGAATGAAATTCTAAAATATGATCAAAAGACCTAATAATGAATCTGTAAATTCACCATAAGACTTAACAGATGTAGGTGCCAACAGTACAAGCCTAATAACATCAGTTCAATCCCCCAAACCAGTAGAAAGGCAAAAAAAGAAAAAAAATCTACTTTACAAAAATATGCACTGATCTTCATCATATTCTGTGGCATATGTGCTCATTGATTAATAATAATAGATTTTCAATTAATACTTTGTAAAGGAATATAAAATGGACTTGTATACATGTATCTACACTACAGAGATACATAAAAAAATTGAAAGTGGATTTGGTGATCACCTTCCCTTGGCTCCACACTAGGGCCCACAGTCCAGCAGTTTTATTGAAGGCAACAGTGGTCCTATGGACCCCAGGGAAGAAATCACCCACTGCCCTCTAAAACCCTTTAAGCCTGTCCAAGAAGCACAGATTCACCCCTACCCCTTGGAATCCATATCCTGGCCTACTACTTTGAAAGAAATTTTAGCTTTACCAGAGGCCAGTCAGGATTTAGGAATCCCAGGTAAGACATCTTCCACCACCAGCTAACATTTCTAAAAACCAGCCAAAAGCAGCTGACTGCACCGGCACCCTTCTTTTGGCCTCCATACTAGGGCCTGCAGCCATAGCAGTCTTAAGGGAGACCAGAGTGGTCCTAGGAACCCCAAGTAAGATACTGCCTTCTGCCCAAAAACTCAGAGGAGACCTGCCCTTTCCTAAGCAGAAAAGGAGGGGAAATGGTTTGGGAGAAGGAGCAAAGAGGATTCTGGGGGAGGAACTGGAAGAAGAGGAAGAAGGGGAAACTGCAGCCAAGATGCAAAATAAATAAATTCACAAAAATGGATTTGTTAATATAAAAGAGTGAAGTAAAGGCTAATGTAAATAATTTATATTTTAAAGTCATGAAAAATTTAAATATAAGAATTTGATTTTGCCACATCTTAATTTTGTGTAAATTTTAATCTTACTAATATTAAGCAATTTTGTAGCATTTTGTGTATTAGTACATTGTATGTAGGTAGTTAAACATGTAAACATTACTAGATTATATATTAATCTATCATATAATATAATAGTATATTAATATATTAATGTATATAGTGATATATTATATATTCGTGGTTCATCAGAGGTCAATTTCAAACTGTTACCCTTAAGAAAATGGTTCTATCACTGTCTCCAGTCAAAAGTTTTAATACATTATATGATAAGGCAATACATTTCATACCATACTCTTATTGCTAAATAACTTTCATTTATCTCTACAACAGTGTATTTTTGGTCAGGTTTATTGTGATCCATCGGACCTGGTAGGCCAAGCATAACATAATCTAATCAGAGGGATGCCATCTATCAAGAAAAAGTCATACCTGTGGAGGTGATGAGCCATGGTCAAGAAAAATTGCTGGCAGTTTGAGTGGTAAGTAGCTATACAATATCACCAGTTTAATACAAAATGTTGTTGGGTTTTTTTTTTCAGAAAGATGATATTATGCTATCAGTCAGCATTGGTAATGACTTGGCTGAACATCATGAGTGGCAATAATTTTATCTACATTGGTTCTTGTAAACCTTAAGTCATGGGCCCACACACAGCCTCCTTTGCTATCAGAGTGCTCTCGTTATGCTCATTCTCTTGGCCCTAGGGAAGCTAACTACAGGTGACAGCTTTAGTCTCATTTTAGAGAAATGTGTTTCTACTTTTTTATGGTAGATGTGCTAGAGAACACAAAAGAGACTTAAACTGCATTCCTATTCCAGTAGCTCCAAATTCTTTGAGGTATTTATTTCATAAAATTCACATAGAAATTTGAGGCCTTGGTGATTTCACATAACAATATTTCTTTCACATAAACAATAGACTAGATCATTATTTGTAGTATGGAATATACCATAAGTTACACATCATCCTTGATGTAATGAAAAATGTTATTTTATACTAAAAGATTTTAGGGCGTATAGCTGACATCCTGTAACAAACTGATATTCAGTCTCTCAATTTTTACATTTCTATTATTTATCTTATGTATCATATGCATGTGTGCCTTGTCTATGCCTTTGGTATAGTTAACTCTGGATATTCAATTTAATATGTCACCAATATTGTGAGTCAGTGTAGTTTTATATGTAATGTCCAGATAACACAGAAGCCTCTTTTTATTAAGTTAGAAACAGGAGGGACAATAAAGCTAGAAGCTAAACTCTAAATAATACTCCTTTACGAATGTATGTGTAGTGTTCTTATCTGTCTTCACAACAGGATGGAGAGAAAGGGTTCATGAGGTCAGTGGCTACAACCCATATACGCAAGGTCAAAGTAACAAAAATATATGATCCGGAATAGCAGCTAGAGCAGTGATTCTATGTCCATACTTCTCTCAAATCTAATTGCAAAGTTTTGTCTTTAATGACAGCATGGTAATTTCCATTGCTTCATTCTGAAATATTGTTCTGTTTATAATTTGCATCTTAGTTCTGGACTCTTGAACTATGTAGCTTAGTTGATTTATTTCTGTATCTGCTATACTTCAACATAGAAAACATATAAAAGGGTCGTGATAAGGATATGGTATATTCATTACAGTTCTGCACTCAAGTACTAAATTAATAACTATGGGAAAGGTCCATGGGTAAGTAGACCAGGGCTAGAGATGTATAAACACTCTCTTGGTTCTTAACATCCTACTCTTAAAGATAACAAAGGGGAGCCATGACTTTGGTTTCCAGGATATCCAGGGATCTATCTTATCATCATATCTAAATATCCCTTTTCCCTGCGTGGTGGTATATAGTCCTTATTCCTGGGTAATGGCCTTGTACTCAAACAACTCAGATAAAAGTATGGAAACTTACTCAATTTCGTAAATTGAAATCATTCAAATAAGTGTTGCTGGTTTTTATAACATTTATCTGCCCATCTTTGGCTTTTGTTTTAATTAGAGATAAATAATAATTATAAATTCCCTAAGATTCAAGATATGGCCATTTATTATTCTGGTGTTTCTGAAATTACAATGTCAGTAATTTTTTTCATGTTCTTCTTTTATTATTTCTATAACCCACTAAGTCCAATTAGTGTCACTTCTGTTTGTATGGGAAGACAGACATCTATTGGAGCGCAGACAACCCACCATAGGCCATATTCCTGAAGAGAAGCTACTTTTCACCTCTCACTCAGAGCATCTATAATTCTTCAAATCTTATATTCTGTACATGCTACATTTTTAAATGCCTGATAAGAATAAATGGTATATAAATGTCATTAATCATTATTTCTTTCACTAGATTTTTCTGGTTTTAACTGATTTTTGTACAGTTCAGAAAATTTGTTTTTGAAAGATGATCAATATTTGTTGAACAAGTAATATGTTTGTGGTAATATTTTGGTATTTCTACATCAATATTCATTTTTCTGACATTTCTATGGGGTAAGCTTTTTAGCATCCCTGTTTTCCAGTTGAAAAACATGACAAATTACAAAATTAATGTTTGGGGTCATGCAGCTAAACCCCACCTCTCTAGCAGTTGTGCACAGGACTAATATCCAATTCTCATCTTGTTCAACATTACCCAAAAAGGAATTCTCTGATCAATTTTCAGAAAATATCATAACCTGTAATGGTATTGCTTCATTATTTTCTCATTCTTTCTATTATATTAGAAAATGCATACAAAAATAACTTCAATTTTTTTTAATATGGCAGCACGTTGCATGGTGATGTGCTCCTTCTGAGTTCATGAATAAAGGAGCAAAAATTGCAGTGCTAAGCCGTGTGAAATGAGATCCTCTCTTAATTCTGCAATACAAACAAGTGTCCCTTATTTTGTTATTTTATTTGTATCCATCATCAGATCATATTACCTATTTTTAATGAAGATTACAGTAAATCTATAAAGTAGTTAGGTATGAACAGACTTTTTTGGAAAATGGACTTTTTAAAAACCTAAGTAGACACGTTAGATTTTAAAGTAAGTTTGATTAGCATATATTTATTCTGCAAAATAATGGATTTCAGTAACCTTTTTTATACAGATTTCTGAAATGTCTAAGTGTTCTTTCATTTTTAAAAGTTCGTCTAGGTTTTCTCACCTATGGTCAAGGAATCTCTTCATGTTTATCGATCTTATGATCTAAAAGAAAATATAAATAGAACTGTTAGTAGTAACATCCACAGAGACACTAAGAGAAATAGAATGCAGTGGGAATTCTACCAGCTAAAGCAGTATAAAAATGGCAGAAGGCATTCCCAAGGCAACACGATTTCCTTCCCCTTCCTCTTTTCTTCCTAGTCTTTTGTCAACCAAACAAATCACTACACTTGGTCTGTCTAGAATTTATTATTGCTAGTCCTTTTTTTTTAAAGCTATTTTGGGGTATTTTGGGGGAAGAAAAAGATTGTTTTGTTCTTTCTGAAGTCTGCTTTCTATTTATGCTGGCTCTGGCCCACTTACCCTAAGATTTGTTCTTTTGTCTACTCTTAGTTGCACAGGTAAATGACCTCAGCAAGCGCCCTTTCCCAGGCTGAGCAATCAATTTGATTCTGGCTTGCACGGATTATAAATGGTAGACCTTGGCTTCACATAGAGGATAGATCAGAGAGAAAAAACAGGTATCTTTCTTCAGTGTCTGTATATTCTTGGCATTTGAGATAACACCAGAAGTTGCTGCTAATTCCTGGAGTGCCTGTTGTGCTTCAAAGACCAAAACTTTATTCATTCAGTTTTATGAATTATATTTAATCTTGTCTGATTTTGAGTTGAGGGATCCAATGCCTTTATGACATACTCTTGAACAAAATTTTACAATTGTACTGACTTTAATGTCCAAAGAGAAATGAAGGCCTACCCTTGTGGAATCTCCAAAAGTTTTAAGTAAAATATGTGCATATTTGGAATTGCACTAAGGACTTAAGTCCTTTAGTAAAATAGTCAGGGCTATAAGTAAAACACTTCTCTATAGGCAATGTCTGCCAACTCATTGATAAAATCCACTAACTGTTACACAACATGAGGCTGTTTTAATCACAGATATCAGAAAAGCCGAAAAATTATAAATGTATGGCTTTAAACATTAAATTTAAAGGTTTCTATTCAAGTTATACAAATAACTAAAATCCTTCCACAAGCAGAAAATGAAGAGCTTGTTGGTGAAACACAGATTATTATTGCTCATTTTGAAGATAGCAAAACTTCCCATTTGTGAGTTAATTTGTGAGTTAATCAATAGTCATAAATACAAACTTGTTGTGGGACAATGGTCTTATACCCTGTAAAGTTTTGTAAATTGTACTGGTTTAATAAAATACTGATTGGCTGATGTGGAAGTCCCCTCTGTGTGCTGTGATTACCAGTAGTGAATAAAAAAAAAAAAACTGCTTTGGGCCTATATCAAGGTAGAACTTAGACAGGCAGGGAAAGCTATTCTGAATGCTGGGAGAATGAAGGGCGGAGTCAGAGAGATGCCATGGAGTCTCCTCCAGAGTCAGACATGCCAAAACTTTGCTGGTAAGCCGGTGTCATGAGGTGATATACAGATTTATGGAGATAAATTAAATTAACATGTAAGGGTTAGCCAATAAGAAGCTAGAGCTAATGGATCAAGAAGTAATTTAAGTAATACAGTTTCTGTGTGATTATTTCAGGGGTCTGGGCAGCCAGGAAATGAACAAGCAGACAAGAGGCTCTCTCCTTCTACAATTGGCCAGTAGCCAGGCAGGAAGTATAGATGGGATGACCAGAATAGGAGAAATCTGGGAAGAGGAAAGGTTCAGTCTGCAGTAGGCACAGAGGAAGCCAGAGACAGAAGAAACAAGATGGGAATACCTCACTGATAAAAGATACAAAGTGATTAATATAAGTTATAAGAGTTGATAAGAAATCTGTTTATAATTAATGTAAAGCTGTGTGTATTTCTTTGGGACTGAACAGCTATGGGACTGGGCAGGACAGAAACTTCTGTCAACTAAACTTCTTTGAGATTTAGAGAAATGCATAGGAGACACATATTATAAAAATGTACCTATATTTAATATCTCTCATGCTAGAATCTGTTTATATTTTCAATTAATACCAAATTTGTAAAACAAAAACAAAGTGAGATATTTTAGTAAAGTAATAAATGAAGACAGCTTTGAAATGACTCAACAGAACTGAATATTTCCTCTTAGAAATTCATCAGAAATATTTTGATACTCATTAGTTCTTGATATTTTGTCAAAATTGGGTGAGTGTGTATGTGATGTGTTTCTGGTGCTGAGAAATTAACCCCAAGTCAGTTTCCTTCAAGCAAAGCCTCTTTAGTTCTTTGAGTAATTCCCTTGATTAAATTTTGCAAGAAGAATCACCAGTCTAAGTATGGATTTAGGTATTTCTAAGATTATATAGTCAATCCATGAAGAAAGAACTTAGTAATAAGTAGATAAGTATTTCTGGAAATTTTCAATGAACCTATGTATGTTACATAATAAACTGCTGTTAGAGATAATGATTACTCTTAGTGTCTAATTATAAAAGGAATAAACAATAAAATAAAAATGATAGAATATACAAAACTAGTGAACAAGCTTGAAGTCTTCATGAACAAGCTTTTAGCATTTCATTGTTAGTTTATACTTACAAATTTTATTTTTTCAGTGTTTTACTACTTCATCTGTCATGTCTGTCAAAATGAAATCTGTTTAGTACAAAAATTAAATGTTTTAAAGTAGCAACTGTTATTTAGAGAGGCTATAATTATCCCACATATTTAGAATAAACAAACCATTTCCATCTGGAGATCAGAAGAAAACATTCTTCTCTCTTCTCTTTCCTCCTATATTCAGACATGAATACCTAACACACAGCTTTGAACCTGCAAAGTGTAAACTGAATAGACCAGAAAATCTTTTAACACACTAATATTTACAGATTATACATCTCATTCAGCCTTCACAAAGACAACTTCTATAATTTTAAGTATATGTGAATTTTCATGAATATTTTCATTTATAGCATTTTGTAGCAGGTTTAAAAAAAAGCAACCCCCACTTCCTTTTGAGAAATAAATTTAAATGAAACTACACTCTAACTTAGTGCTACCAACTTAAGCTTTTCAGGAGATTTTTTGGAAGGTCAATAGACAAACCCAACCAGTTAGGGACCCTCTTTTATGAGGTGGAGAGATCCATTCTTCCTATCTACAATTTTTTGTTGGCATTCAACCACACATTAGCTTTGCTACACATATATTAATTTATTTAATATGCAATATATGCAACTATAATTTATTTCTTTGCTCAGTTCTTCCTCTAATAATGTTATAGGACCAACACAAAATTCGAGGTCATAGGTTACTAAATGTTACTGTCTGCAGAAGTAATGACTGACTTTCCATAGATATTACTTTTTAGAATTATAAAACAGACACATCGCTGGACTTGGAAATCCAGGTTGTTATTAGTAAATGAATAGATCTGCCAATGAAAATGAGATTCATTTTATGCCACAATTTACTTGAGTAAATGTGAAAATTCTGAATGTGTGTTTAAAGTTAAAGCATTTCTCATTCTCGTGAGCTTTAATTGTATAATTCAATAGCAGGAAGGCTATTGAGGCTTTTCTAACAAACAACTAACAATGTTAATTCCTTAGGTAACAAAAATTGTTATTCCCGTGATTACATCACACAAGAAAGTAGCTTTTCCTATGGTGCGAAACGTCCAGAACCTTCTTTGCTCTGTGACCAAGAAAATCACTTGCTTCCCAACAGCCTCCTTCACACTCTTCCAAACCCCAGACAACTCCTGATGCTATTTTAGCTTAGCTGCTCTTGCATTTATCCTTTTGCTTCTCTGAAATAGCATTGAAAGTCATTAAAGCGTATTTATTTATCATAGAAAATATACAAGAGCAAAACGAATATGTAGAAATGGTCTATAATTCCATATTACCTGTTAATTTTTAATGGAGCTATCAGAATCCTATGTAGTTTTACACTGAACTCTAAAGCATTTTAAAATAAATGTTGAAAGACACTGTGCAATTTATTAAGATCTACTTTTTATAGTTTTTTCAACATAACTTTTTCTATTCTATCATATTTCTTCAATAATATTTCAATTATTATGTATTATTTTATTTTCATGTAACAGAATTGATTTCACAAAGCATTATTGTTTGTTACTTTGCCCTTTAAATTTTATGTAAATGAAACATACTTGTAAAACTTGAGTCATAGATCTAAGGATAAGATTATTAAACATTTCTTTTGCTAAGACTTCCTAGGCATGATAAAGGTAGGTTCTACTTTAATAATGAAAGCAAGGGTTGAGTTTATTCTGTTCACACACAAAAAAATTATTATCACTGTGAGAGAGTAATTCTCTATTGTTTTAACTTATGAATATTAATTGGTAGTAAACTGACAAACATTGATGTTTTATATACTTATTTTGTGCATTTTCATTTGTTGAATTGCTTTCTCTTTGCAACTACAGCCCAGTTGTTTGTTTTTCTGAAGTACTCATCATATTGGTTCACTATATTCTTTATGGATAGGCTGATTACACATGATCCCAAAGCTGGCAAAGAATTCACTGAGAAGCAAAGGATGTCCTTGAACTCCTGTTCTCCTTGCATCTACTTTCCCAAGACCTGGGACTATAGGTTGCATTGCCATATCTGGCTTCTAAACCTTCATAAATAAAAATTAACACCTCCCTTTTCCTAAACATTTATAGAAAAATTCTATCTGGCTTGTCATTATTACTAATATCCTCTATACTATTTCTGCTAAACTGTGATTGGAGTCAATCATACTGTCCATTATTTTTTGTCTAACTTTATACTGTTTATCCATTAGTCTTGAATTCCTTATTATATTGATGGGCTACACTGTATCCTCTCTAATTTATTCTCACAAATAATAAAATCTGTGATTTCAAGTAGACTCCATACTGCTGTATACAAAAAATCCTTTTAAGGATAAAATTGTTTATGGAATAATTTTCATCAATGTTAATAATCAGTTATCCAATTTTAATAGGCTAAAAAACCCAGACAATTTTATTTATAAATAGTTTTATGGGCAGTGGTGGTATACACCTTTAATCCAAGCACTCTGGAGGCAGAGTAAATGAGTTTCAGGCCGTCCTGGTCTATAGTGTGAGTGCCAGGACAGTCAGTGCTACACAGATAATCCCTGTCTTGAAAACAAACAAACAAACAAACAATAAAAACAAAAAGAGATAGTTTTATATCAAAGTACTGGAGTGTCAGATAAACAAGTTACCTTATATTTTCTAGAGATCAGTAAATACCAGTTTAGAAAGTATATTTTTGATAGTAATTTGACAGTGTGGAAAAATTCAAACTAATGAATTGCAAATACTTTTAACATACTATGTTATAAGTTTAGCTACTTTCAGTGTTTACTTGGAGGGGGTTGTCATTAACTTATATTAGTAGTGGCTAAATGTGATGAATGTTACCATGACACTCTACCCATCCCTTCACTGGATGTATCCATAATCTAATAAGAAATATTCAGGTTAGCAACTTCATAGTTTTATTGTTTTAGGTAAGTTCCCTTTCTTAAAGAAGAATCAGTGTAGGTATAGTTTAATTCAGATAGCTCAGGTGTATCGATATAATTCAGACCAAAGAAAAGACAGAAGCTTAATTCGATCCTTGTAACTTACAGGTCCATGGCAGTGGGTCTCCCTGCAGGTCCACTGGACAGGAAGTGAGCTTGAGTGATATCTGAGAGAATAAATATAAAGTCCTTAGCAATGACAGGCAACATAGCATTTCTCTGGAACACAGTGACTTAGGAGTTCAAGAAAAGATAACGGTGTCTAATATGTAACTTGGATTACATAGCTTTATTGCTGTGAATCATAGCAGATAATGAGGGAATATTTGTTGTGGGAAAGTGTGCTTCATCAGAGGAGAAACCACATCATGGCTGTACTGATGAGAACTCAGAAAACCTCAAAAGACAGCTGGAGAGTCGGCAAAACGTGAAAATAGGTGTCACAGCCACATTCTACCCTGTGCACCCCACACACTTCAGAATGTCTCATGCTTCCGTTATGCATGCAAGGAAGAGGGAGGGTTTGTTTATGTTTACAAATATATAATCAGTATTAGTCAGTAAGATGTGATAACTTTCTATTATCAAAGTATCTTATTCTCCATGTTGAAATATAAGGTAAAACATAATAGTATGAGATTAAAATATACTGTGAAATGTTTACAGACTTATATTCCATTGTAGCTGTTTAAACAACTTTGGGGCTTAAATGTGGAGAGGAAGTCAGAATACACAAAAGAATTTTAATCTTGTGTACAAGACAATCATGTCAAACACCACTTAAAATGCTAGTCACATTAAAATATACAATTATTTATTGTATAAATCATGAACTTTGTATTAAACACTAATTTACATATCTGAGTCCCAGCTAAACCTCAGATGAAAAGACAAATGAAATGATCTTTGCAGGGTGCACAAAAATCTCATTCAAAACTAAGTTTGTGACTTCACTAAGGCTATCCACCCAGAGCGGGGAGTCCCTGCCTTCTGGGCAGGTCTCAAGGTTCCCTGTGGGAGAGCTTGGGCACCTACAGCTGGGGCTCCAGGATCTCCGGTGGTCTACTGGACCCCTCGCTCCCTCCCACCCCCTACCTCTTGTCCCCGGATCCTTGAGCTACCAGACGGCCCTGGTTAGGAGCTGAGGAATTCCATCTGGACGGGTGAGTGTCTACTAGCCAGGGGCGGTGTGCCCCAGAAGCTAGCACAAACCCCCCTCCCCCAGCTCCTTCTGCAGGGCTGCCTTTCTTAGGCAAGACCCAATCCCCCCCGGCAACACACCCCACCCCCAACCCTGCACTGCGGCTTGCTAGGACCAGTGCTCAAGACCGGTTTTAAGTTCCTTCACTAAGGCTATCCACCCAGAGTGGGGAGTGCCTGCCTTCTGGGCAGGTCTCAAGGTTCCCTGTGGGGGAGCTTGGGCACCTACAGCTGGTGCTCCAGGGTTGCCATCTGAGTTGTTGTGCTGAGGAGTTCCATCTGGACGGGTTGGTTCCTGTTTCTACACTGAAGAGATACACCCAGAGAGTCAGTCACAGCAAAGTCTGGACCAAGACACCAGGCCTCTCTGGGCTACATTTGAAGCAAGAGATGGGAAGGCGCCAAAACAAGAATTCCTCCAACAACCTGAAAGACAACATGACATCACCAGAACCCAGGGATCCCGAAACAAGAAGAATTCTACACCCTACTCCAGAAGAATTAGAAGAATTTGACTCAAAAGTGAATTATATGAAAATAATAGAGGACTTGAAACAGGAGGTGAAAAACTGCCATAAACAATTAGAGATGACAAACAAAAAAGTAGAGGAAATGAATAAGTCGCTCAAAGATACCCAAGAAAACCAAGAGAAGCAAGAAAAAGCAATCAAACAGATAAGGGAAGCGGTTCAAGACTTGAAGAATGAAATGGAAGTAATGAAGAAAACACAAACCGAAGGAAGGATGGAGTTGGAAAACCTGGGTAAACGATCAGGAACCACAGAGACAAGTACTACCAACAGATTACAAGAGATAGAAGAAAGAATGTCAGACACTGAAGATACCATAGAGAAAATAAACACACTGATCAAAGAAAATAGCAAAACCAACAAATTCTCATCACAAAACATTCAGGAAATATGGGACACAATAAAAAGACCAAACATAAGAATAATTGGGATAGAAGAAGGAGAAGAAGTACAGCTCAATGGTCCAGAAAATATATTTAATAAAATTATAGAAGAAAACTTTCCCAACCTAAAGAAAGATATTCCTTTGAAGGTTCAAGAAGCATACAGAACACCAAATAGACTGGACCAAAAAAAAACATCTCCTCGCCATATAATAATCAAAACACAAAACATACAGAATAAAGAAAGAATATTAAGAGCTGCAAAGGAAAAAGGTCAAGTTACTTATAAAGGTAAACCTATCAGACTTACACCTGACTACTCTATGGAAACCATGAAAGCCAGAAGGTCCTGGATAGATGTACTGCAGAAGCTAAGAGAACATGGATGCAAACCCAGACTACTATACCCAGCCAAGCTTTCGTTCACTATAAATGGAGAAAACAAAATTTTCCAGGATAAAAACAAATTTAAACAATATGTAGCCACAAATCCAGCCTTACAGAAAGTAATAGAAGGAAAATCACAAACCAAGGAGTCCAACAATGACCACAATATCTCAAACATCTAGAGACCCGTCACCAGCACAACTCAAAGAAGGCAAACACACAAACTCTATGACTAAAAATCTGACCGGAGTTAACAACCACTGGTCATTAATATCCCTTAATGTCAATGGACTCAACTCACCTATAAAAAGGCACAGGCTAAGAGATTGGATACGCAAACAGGTTCCAACATTCTGCTGTTTACAAGAAACACACCTCAACCACAAAGACAGGCACCTACTTAGAGTAAAGGAATGGGAAAAGGTTTATCAAGCAAATGGACCTAAGAAACAAGCAGGTGTGGCCATACTAACTTCTAACAAAGTGGACTTCAAACTTAAATCAATCAGAAGAGATGGAGAGGGACATTTTATACTCATAACAGGAACAATTCATCAGGATGAAGTCTCAATCCTGAATATCTATGCCCCTAACATAAAAGCACCCACGTACGTAAAAGAAACATTACTAAAACTCAAGGCTGCCATCAAACCGCACACACTAATAGTAGGAGATTTCAACACTCCTCTTTCACCAATGGACAGGTCAATCAGACAGAAGCCTAACAGAGAAATAAGAGAATTAATGGAGGTAATGAATCAAATGGACTTAACAGACATCTATAGAACATTCCACCCAAATAGGAAAGAATATACCTTCTTCTCTGCTGCTCATGGAACCTTCTCGAAAATTGACCACATCCTCGGCAACAAAGCAAACTTCCACTGTTACAAAAAAATATCCATAACCACCTGTGTCTTATCAGATCACCATGGTCTAAAGTTAGAATTCAACAACAAAGCTACCCCCAGAAAGCCTACAAACTCATGGAAACTGAACAGTCAACTATTGACCCACACCTGGATCAAAGAAGAAATAAAGAAAGAAATTAAAGTCTTCCTTGAATTCAATGAAAATAAAGAAACAACATACTCAAACTTATGGGACACTTTGAAAGCAGTCCTAAGGGGAAAGTTCATAGCCCTTAGTGCCCACTTAAAGAAAACAGAGAAAGCATACATTGGAGACTTAACAGCCCACCTGAAAGCTCTAGAAAAAAAAGAAGCAGACTCACCTAGGAGGAGTAGAAGACTGGAAATTGTCAAACTGAGAGCGGAAATCAACAAAATAGAAACACAGAAAACAATCCAAAGAATCAATGAAACAAAAAGCTGGTTCCTGGAAAAAATCAACAAAATTGATAAACCCCTATCCAAACTAATCAAACGGCAGAGAGAGAATTTGCAAATTAATAAGATCAGAAATGAAAAGGGGGACATAACCACAGACATAGAGGAAATTCAGAGAATCATTAGATCTTACTACAAAAGCCTGTATGCCACAAGACTGGAAAATGTAAAAGAAATGGACACTTTTTTAGATAAATACCATATACCAAAGTTAAATCAGGACCAGGTGAACAATCTAAATAGACCTGTCAGTCGCGAAGAATTAGAAGCTGTTATCAAAAACCTCCCTACCAAAAAAAGCCCAGGACCAGACGGTTTCAATGCGGAATTCTACCAGAATTTCCAAGAAGACCTAATACCTATACTCCTTAAGGTATTTCACAATATAGAAACAGAAGAGTCATTGCCAAATTCCTTTTATGAAGCTACAGTCACTCTGATACCAAAACCACACAAAGACTCAACCAAGAAAGAGAATTACAGACCAATCTCACTCATGAACATCGACGCAAAAATCCTCAACAAAATACTGGCAAACCGTATCCAAGAATACATTAGAAAAATTATCCATTATGATCAAGTAGGCTTCATCCCAGAAATGCAGGGCTGGTTCAACATACGAAAATCTATCAATGTAATCCATCATATAAATAAACTGAAAGAAAAAAACCATATGATCATTTCTTTAGATGCTGAAAAAGCTTTTGACAAAATTCAACATCCCTTTATGATAAAAGTCTTGGAGAGATTAGGGATACAAGGGTCATACCTAAATATAATAAAAGCTATTTACAGCAAACCGACAGCTAACATCAAACTAAACGGAGAGAAACTCAAAGCCATCCCACTTAAATCAGGAACACGACAAGGCTGTCCACTCTCTCCATACCTCTTCAATATAGTGCTTGAAGTTTTAGCAATAGCAATAAGACAACATAAGGGGATCAAGGGGATTCGAATTGGAAAGGAAGAAGTTAAACTTTCGTTATTTGCAGATGATATGATAGTGTACATAAGTGACCCCCAAAACTCCACCAAAGAACTTTTACAGCTGATAAACACCTTTAGTAATGTGGCCGGATACAAGATCAACTCCAAAAAATCAGTCGCCCTCCTATACACAAAGGATATGGAAGCAGAGAGGGAAATCAGAGAAGCATCACCTTTCACAATAGCCACAAACAGCATAAAATATCTCGGGGTAACTCTAACCAAAGAAGTGAAGGATCTATTTGACAAGAACTTTAAAGCATTGAAGAAAGAAATTGAAGAGGATACCAGAAAATGGAAGGATCTCCCTTGCTCGTGGATTGGGAGGATCAACATAGTAAAAATGGCAATCCTACCAAAGGCAATTTATAGATTCAATGCAATCCCCATCAAGATCCCATCAAAATTCTTCACTGATCTTAAAAGGACAATAATCAACTTTATTTGGAATAACAAAAAACCCAGGATAGCCAAAACAATCTTATACAATAAAGGAACTTCTGGAGGCATTACCATCCCTGACTTTAAACTCTATTACAGAGCTACCGTAATGAAAACGGGGTGGTATTGGCATAAAAATAGAGAAGTCGACCAATGGAATCGTATAGAAGACCCGGATTTGAACCCACAAACCTATGAATACCTCATTTTCGATAAAGGTGCTAAAAGTATACAATGGAAGAAAGAAAGCATCTTCAACAAATGGTGCTGGCACAACTGGATGTCAACCTGTAGAAGAATGAAAATAGACCCATATCTATCACCATGCACAAAACTCAAGTCCAAATGGATCAAAGACCTCAATATCAATCTGAACACACTGAACCTGATAGAAGAGAAAGTGGGAAGTACCCTACAACAGATGGGCACAGGCGATCGCTTCCTAGGTATAACCGCAGCGGCACAGTCATTAAGGGCATCATTGAATAAATGGGACCTACTGAAACTGAGAAGCTTCTGTAAAGCAAAAGACACTGTCACTAAGACAAAAAGGGAACCCACTGACTGGGAGAAGATCTTCACCAACCCCGCAACAGACAAAGGTCTGATCTCCAAAATATATAAAGAACTCAAGAAACAAGACTTTAAAATGCTAATTAACCCAATTAAAAAATGGGGCACTGATCTGAAGAGAGAATTCTCAACAGAAGAAGTCCAAATGGCCAAAAGGCACTTAAGGTCATGCTCAGCCTCCTTAGCGATCAGGGAAATGCAAATCAAAACAACATTGAGATATCACCTTACACCTGTCAGAATGGCTAAAATCAAAAACACCAATGATAGCCTTTGCTGGAGAGGCTGTGGAGAAAGGGGCACCCTCATCCATTGCTGGTGGGAATGCAAACTTGTGCAACCACTTTGGAAAGCAGTGTGGCTGTTTCTCAGGAAAGTTGGGATCAACATACCCATGGACCCAGCAATGCCACTCTTGGGAATATACCCACGAGATGCCCGATCATATGACAAGGACATTTGTTCAACTATGTTCATTGCAGCATTATTTGTAATAGCCAGAACCTGGAAACAACCCAGATGCCCTTCAATGGAAGAATGGATGAAGAAAGTATGGAATATATATTCATTAGAATACTACTCAGCGGTAAAAAACAATGACTTCGCGAATTTTGCATGCAAATGGATGGAAATAGAAAACACTATCCTGAGTGAGGTAACCCAGACCCAAAAGGATGAGCATGGGATGTACTCACTTATAATTGGTTTCTAGAGATAAATAAAGGTCAGTGAGTCTTTAATTTGATACCCTAAAGAAACTAATTAAGAAGGTGAACCCAAAGAAAAACATACAGCTATCCTCTGGGTTATGAGAAGTAGACCAGATTGACGGGCAAAAATTTGGGATCTTGGGGGAGTGGTGGGAGGGGGAATAAGGGGAGAAGGGGAGAGAAATGTGAGAAGGGGAGGGTGGGGGGAACTTGGGGCAACGGGATGATTGGGATAAAGGAAGGTTGGTTAGGGGAGCAGAGAAGCACACATCTTAATTAAGGGAGCCATCTTAGGGATGGCAAGAGACTTGGATCTAGAGGGGCTCCCAGGAGCCCAGGGTGATGTCCCCAGTTAGTTCCTGGGGCAGCTGTGGATAGGGGAACCTGAAATGACTCTATCCTATAGCCATACTGATGAATATATTGCATATCACCATAGAAACTTCATCTGGCGATGGATGGAGATAGAGACAGAGACCCACACTGGAGCACTGGACTGAGCTCCCAAAGTCCCAATGAGGAGCAGAAGGAGGGAGAATATGAGCAAAGAAGTCAGGACCACAAGGGGTGCGCCCACCCGTGGAGACAGTGGGGCTGAGTCTTTGGGAGCTCACCAAGGCCAGCTGGACTCTGACTGAAAAAGCATGGGATAAAACCGGACTCTCTGAATTTGGCGGACAATGAGGGCTGCTGAGAAGCCAAGGACCATGGCACCGGGTTTTGATCCTACTTCATGTTCTGGCTTTGTGGGAGCCTATCCAGTTTGGACGTTCACCTTCCTAGACCAGGATCGAGGGGGGAGGACTTTGGACTTTCCACAGGGAACCCTGACTGCTCTTCAGGCTGGAGAGGGAGGGGGAGGAGTGGGGGGAGGGGAGGAGGGGAGGGAGGAGTGGGAGGGAAATGGGAGGCGGGGAGGAGGCAGAAATTTTTTTTTCCAATAAAAACATAAATAAATAAATAAATAAATAAAAAAGAATATTACAACTAGGGCTTTAACCATTGTATATCTAATTAAAAGTTTATAAGCTAAAAAAAAAAAACAACAACTAAGTTTGTCTTCATATTCAGACTAAGAGAAGTACAGTTTTATTGGACATATAACCAAATTTCATGAGATTTTAATTTTCCCAGGACATATTAGTATTTGTTGTATGGATATAACAGATGATGGTAATTTAATGGTATAAATTAAGGTCATCTTTTTCTGTGAAGGTCAGAATACATCCCAGGTTAACCACCAAAGATAGAACTTACTAGTTACATTGACAGAAAACCTTAAGTTAACTTGCCCACAATGACACGATGGTCTGTCACCCATTTTGCCATGTTTGATAGAAAAGGGGGAAAAGCTGTAGTTTACGACAGGAACTTGTGGGGATGGACATGGGGTGTGATTTTGCATGAAGACTGCATTTCTTCCTGCGGTTTCCAAAGTCATATCCACCTTTAACATGATGAAGTAATAAAATTGTGTGCTGGGCACATATAAGACTCATCCTACAAACAAGACCTACCGTACCAAACATAAAGGGGGCTCACAGATCCCATCCTTTACCTCTAGCTATTAGTAGACTCTGGGACAGGAGAAACCACAGCCTTTGGTTATGTCCCCGCTGCTGAGTCCACCAGCCTCCGGTAGAGCTTCAAGCCCATGACCACATAGACAGCTGTGGTTAATCTTAGTGGGTCAGACCCAAATTGAACAGTTACAAATGTCTGAGAACTAGAAGCACAAAGACTAACAAGGGTGATAGAGAGGTGTGGGGTAAGCGTGGCTGGTGAGTTATATCTATGAGAAATTGTTCAAAATCAAATTTAATTAATAAAAACAAGGAAGCTGTTCCACCTTTCACATTTGCCTTGGCAACTTTACACATGAATCTTGGATGAAACCATTGAGGAAATACTGGTTGATAGTGATGGGGAAATATGAAATAATTAAAGCAACTATATTTCTTTAAAGCTTTTATTCACATGGAGTCACTGAAAATATATATTTTTACAAAAGGAAGTAATTCCTTTAGCTTCTCACATACTGAATTGTGTACAGAAGTTTGAGTGTTACGGGGAGGGAGGTAAAAATTTACATTTTTTCCAAGAATCTAAAATATGGAAGAGAAACCTTTTCCCCTGGTAGAAGTTATATGTGCATAACTTTAAAGAGATAAGAAGTATAATTCAAATTCACCAATATTTGCTGTTGTAGAAGTGAATTTGTTCGACATCAGTAACTGATCTAATACTTGTTCATTCAAAAATTAAGTTAATTGGATTTACGATAGTCCTTTTAACTCTAAAATTCTGTGTGAAAATTCTTTCTCCAGCAGCTTCCAGAGCTAGATGCTCACACTATCTCTATCAGAAAATCAGAAAGATGTTTGCTGATATATTATTCACTCGCACATAAGCAAATGTTCACTGGAAACTGACAGAGTGAAATCTCTAGAATTGCCTCTAAGAACATTTTCTTAAAGGGGTAGAAAAGCTCCACTGCTAACATGTTAATACTTCCTTCACATCCCACTTGTCAAGTATCTTTGACTATGTTCAGAAAATATTTGTCAAAATATGTCATAAAAATAATATCAAAAATTTTCAAAATCACAAATGAAAAGTATTTAATATCAGAAATAAATGTTTCTTTACATCTGCATAGTCCTTAGAAGTAGCAAAGTAGAATGTTTCCCAAAAACTAAAACCCAAGCAGGTAAGGGGTGTGGAAAATTCCATCCCGTCTGCAAATTGGATCTCATTGCTTTAAATATCAGTTTTTATGGGACAACTGAAATATGAGGGGGCATTCTGATGATGAAACCAAACTAGGTTCCTACTTTGTACTAATATTCTATTCCTGGAAAATTTGCGTTTCAAAGAGACACGAAAAACTGAAATTATTAAAGAAGAATTCAAAGTCTTGAGAGCTAGAAGTCTGAGGTGAGGAAAAGAATGTGAGGTTTGAGAACCACAGTAAATTAGTCTAGGCGTGAACTCTGGGAAAGCCAGGGGTACCCTAAAACAACCCCGACCAGACTCATGATCTTCTGAATACTTCTATTCATGACTCTGCAGTTTCATACGCCTTATTTTAACCACAACTTTACTCCTTGCAAAATCATTTTAATAAAAGTATTTAGTTGAAGAAGACTTCATTGCTTTAAAAAGAAATTTTATAATAATTTACTACTAATTATTGGCCCTATTTAGTATATACATATTTAAGGTAATGTGATACATGATTGAAGAAGATAGTCATCCTGTCACATGGAAAATACTTTGCAATTTCAGTCTTTATGAACAAAAAAAAATGAATTCCACTGGCATAGTAAATGGCACAATACTGAAATTTAAAGATGTATATCTAATCACTTCTCTACATCTATGTTTTCCAATGTGATAAATACATGGTCACAAAAATTTTGCTTTGAATGTTTGACATTGAGTTGGAGAAATATTTCCAATTAATAGTCCAGGAGTCAACTCTCCTGTCCAATGTCAATTAATATCATTAAGCTATCATCTGCTTCAGAGAAATAAAAATTCAATTTAACAAATCTGCAAGGCTGTGCAGCCAGCCAAACTCTTCTGTCTCCAGGCAGGCAGCCCAACAAAACAAAAAAACACAAAGTAAATAAATACAATAATTAACGTCACTTTCAGCTATGTACAGGAGCTCAGTGCTGCTCTGAGCTTGAATGGTACTAGTGGAAGGAGTTGGAAAACAGGAAACAGTCGGGGGAAAAAGAGGCCCTTTCATGAATTACTAAGTCTCTAGACTCCAAGCTCCTTTCACCTCTGAATTCTCTGCATGGAAATGTGTTAATTTACCTTTACTCTGGAAAAATTAAGACATGAAGCAAATTAATAGTCTAATATAATTTAGGCAGAAAGAGTAGTTTCATCTTTAAAATAATCTGTTGCTGTTAAGGTTTGTCTGAAGAAATAAACCATTTAAGTCTTTCTCTCCAGGAGATGCCGCTTATAAAAAATAGAATGTTGTATGGTCCCTTTCAGAAGAAACGTCTGTTGGCTTATTTTTAGGAGCTGCATGGGTGTTTTTCAAAAAGATATTTTATAATAAAACTACATTTTGGGTTTCTAATTTCTATGAAATCTTTGAAATTACTACTTTTTTAGATTCAGGGTCCTTAAATGGAAGAAAAGATGCATTTGTAGTGCGTAGTCTGTTTTTAATTTTTCCGCCCTAATTCAGTTGCCTACAAACATGAATAGAAACCTAAAAACTATTTCACACTAAATGTACTGTAGGAAGGGAGTGGTGTTAGTGGTTAGAGAAGGGGATTTGTATCTTAGTTTCTTGAGTTCTATTTCTGGCTTAACCTCTGGCATCCTTGTGGTTGAGAACAGTTACATTTGTAGACTGAGTTGTCTACCTGAGAACTGGCTGTGGTGAGTAACTTCTGCATCCCTCAAAATACTACGAATTTTATTACATATGCAACTGAAACTAAAGTTTTCTTTTCAGATTTATCCCCTGATCCAACATTTCGTGATATAATCATTACAGTGTCTCGTTTCCTTGATTTTCCTCACTTGGTTCACTTGCTCCTACTGTGTGCAATAATCTAAAATATATTTGTAATTATGTCCATCATTCCATGTTCAGCCATATCTTTTTGTATTCTGAAGTTTATTTTGCTATGGATAACTAGAATGCCTGTGGCAACATTAAATCTGAAAGGTATGTATTTGAAATAGTTCATCAGTTCCCTTCATAATCCTAAAATAAACTGTTCAAGCACACAGCAGGAACATAAAAATTGAAGTGAATTTTGATTCTTAGCTACAAAATTTCTCGTTATCTACTGGTGTATTTCTTAGTGAGTTGGCATTAGATGACTGTCTCCTAAGTTCTGAATTCCAAATTTTCAGAGACTCAATGCAGTAACATGTACTGTTTCAGATTCGCATCAGTTAGTTCTTGGAGTCCCAAGATGGTGTTGGCGGCTCCACCTCAGCGTTAGCAGAATGACCATCACAGTAATTATGCAAGAGAATCAGTCAGTTTCTAGAAATGAGTCTTGCATTTAGAACTCTTATTCTCCACTTTATTTAACATTTATCATTCATTCAAACGTTGTCACCATTCTAGAGACAGTAGGACCTGGGAGAATGGAGCCAATAAAAGAGGCCGAAGAAAGTCTCAAGTAACAGCCTACTTATTCAGAGCCTCGGCTACACTCTTGGGGCTAAGAAAGGTCACAGGAGTTCTCACGAGCTCAAGGACAGGTTGTATGTGCGAAAACATGTCTTTAGACAGAGGCCTATGAAGGATAGCTTAAACATTTAGCTGAATAACAACAGCAAGTAAAATGAGTAATAGTGAAGTAAATCCACTCCTATCCACTACACCCGGGAGGCACGCGAAAATACATTCCAAGAACGATTCCCTGTGTTAAAGAAACTGGAATCACAATGTCACAATTTTCTTGGAGTGTCTTGGAAGGCACTCAGAAATTTCCCCACATAACTCCATTCATAGACCTTATTCTAACACAACATACTATGGCAAAGATGGAATATAATGGTGTCCCTACTGCCAAAGAATGAATGGCTTCCTATGGAAGTAATATAAATAACTACATGACAATATATTTTACGCTTACTAGAAGATAGTTAAGAAAAGAAAGGAATTATATATAGGATAGCAATTCATTCCTCCTGAGAAAACTCATGAAGGTTTTATGAAAGAATTGGTAACTTCAAGTTACAAATATCAACAAAAACAACAAAACAGACTACACTTACATAAAATATCTTTTAAAAGTAATATAAGACTTCTGAAATATGTACTCTTGGGATTGGGTTAGTAGGGATTGTAATCATAATCTTCCTTTGAAAAATAATATGGCTGAAGAAACTGAGTATAGAAGTCAACCAAGTGTTACTTTTTTGTCAATGAAAGCTTCATTAATATTTGAAACGTGTGTGTGTGTATGTGTGTGTATATATATATATATATATATATATATATATATATATATATATAGAGAGAGAGAGAGAGAGAGAGAGAGAGAGAGAGATGGGGGGGGGGGTTGTGGTCACATATCAAACACTACATTAAAGAAAGCTTTAAAAACTTCCTTCCTTAGATTATTGGATGTCATGTCACTGATAGCTTATGTCAAAGGAACACAATTTCCTTTGTTCCATCGAAAATCCTCCATCAGTTCGACAACCTGTGCTTCCTGTTTCTGTGCTAAAACTGTTCATTTTTCCAATCTGTATCACTGAGGCACTAGCTCAGACATTTTCTTGAGTGACTACTAACGTCTTCTCTCTTCTAAAGTCTTTACATTGTGTTCTTATGAACCTGTATCATGATTTCTTTTGCTGTGACAAAATACTTGACAGAAATTCTTTATGAGAAAAAAAAAGTTTATTCTGGATAACAGTTTCTGGGGGATTTCAGGGCATCATAGTAGAGGGGTTAATTCATTTCTGCAGAAGTGTTAACCACTGGGGTATATCATGACCTCAAACCAAAAGGAATCTGACCCAGAACTATAGTAAGCTTTTTTATTCAAAGCTCACTTGAAGTTCTCACCTCTTTCAGCTAGGTCCCCCAAATCAAAGATCCTGCAGCCTCCAAATCCAAACCACCAAACAGAGACCAAGTGTGCAAATATGTGATCCTCTGGGGAACATATTCCTCGATACCAGAGCAGAGTCCTGTTTTCATGCATTGGAATAATTCTTCATCATCATTTTCACAAAATATGCTCTCCTTTTGCCCGGCTGACATTTGGTTGCAAGTTTTTTACACAATTAAAGGAAAAAATTTTGTCCTTCAACAAATGAGGGGGATCATGAGTTTCCTGTATTTTCCTGAATAACTCATTAACATTGAGGCTTTCAGCTTTTGAGTTCTATGGTTCTCCATTACCCTCATTATTTGGATGGCACACACCATAACTGGTATATGTTTCAACACAAATTTAGGATTTTACTCTCCCCATTTATCTCTTTCATGGGGAAAGTTATACTTGACAACAATGTTTTTAATGAAATTGGCTGGGAATACATAATCATCTTAACAAAACAATTCCTTTTATTTCTCTAAATTATAAAATCTACGATCACCATCTGTACTAAAATTTACTCTATTCTTATTTTTCTCTATTTAATACAATTTAAGGTTTTACCAAAATGAGTAATGAAATCTTTAAAATTTTTAATTGATGTTACTAGAAAGATGGGATGATGTTTTAGACGACTTGTTCTTCAGGACCTAAATAGAGTTTCTAGAACCCATGTCAACATACAACTCCAGTTCCAGGGCATCCAATACCTCTGACCTTCACAGGTATCTGTCTCCAAGTTCACATAACCACATGCAGACACACACAGCTGTAAGTAATGAAAATGCCTATAGACAAAACAATAAAAATAAATTCTAAAAAATGCTTACATATAGGCATCCTCCTGAATATTAACCTTCATCAGGCGATGAATGGAGACAGAAACAGAGACACACATTGGAGCACCGGACTGAAATCTCAAGGTCCGAATCAGGACCAGAAGGAGAGAGAACACGAGCAAGGAACTCAGGACCGTGAGGGGTGCACCCACACACTGAGACAAAGGGGATGTTCTATCGGGAATTCACTAAGGCCAGCTGGCCTGGGTCTGAAAAAGCCAGGGTTAAAACCCGGTCTCGCTGAACATAGCGGACAATGAGGACTACTGAGACCTCAAGAACAAAGGCAATGGGTTTTTGATCCTACTGCACCTATTAGCTTTGTGGGAGCCTAGGCAGTTTGGATGCTCACCTTACTAGACCTGGATAGAGGTGGGTGGTCCTTGGACTTCCCACAGGGTAGGGAACCCTGATTGCTCTTTGGGCTGTTGAGGGAGGGGGATTTGATCTGGGGAGGGGGAAGGAAGGGGAGGTTTCGGTGGGGAGGAGACAGAAATCTTTAATAAATAAATAAATAAATGAAAAAAATGCTTAATTCCTTATTACCACCTTGCCATATAGTTGGCAAATTAGTTGGTCCATGTGAATAGCAATAAATTTTATGAAATACTTTTTTTGCTATGTATTTTTTCTTTATATTCTGCTCATTTAAGTTTTTATAGTACTTGAATTATATGTCTATTAAGTAGAAATGAACATTTCAGTTTTTCTAGAATACTGAATACTGTTTTATTATCGCATATGGCTAGTTGTAAAGGCATCTCTGTGATGTATTGCCTCCAGACTTACTCCATAATATGGATTCCTCATATCTATAAAGCTAACATGAGCCTTTTTTATGTATTTAAGGACAGAACACTTAGCAAGAAAATGGATCTACAAAACACACTACAAACCAACATAATTACCAGAAAAAAAATGAAAACTTAAATGACTGATCTTAAAGGAATTTAAAATATTCTCATCTTGGAATTACCTAAACTTGAGCAATAGCAACTTCTTGTTCTGATTCACATATGCACATATCTTTGTCTTCATCTTTAAAAGGAAACAGGGGATTAGCAGATGGCTCAGTCAGTAAAGTGCTTGCCTTACAAGCATGCAAACCCGAGTTCAATCTAGTCAAACCCCTCTGGGAAACAAAACAAAGCAAAACAGTAACAACAAAAACAAAACAAACAAACAAACAAAAAAACAGGGCATCATGGTCCAAACTCATCCTATTCTACCACTAACCTTGCTGGCCAGCAGCTCACCTTGCATACTTGGTGAGTTCCAGGCAAATGAGAGAGTCGGTTTCAAAAATAAAGGGGGGAGGGGGAGTACCTGAAGACTGACAGCTGGTGCTTGCACAAATATTCACACATGAACATGAATACAGAAGAACGTACACACACATAGTATACATATACATTCCTAAACAACAGTAAAATGCGCATGAGTAACACATTGTTTTAAGTTATGTTTTTTTTTAAATACTAATCATGATATTTATTGCTAAGCAATATATTTAACATGCACCTGCTGTCTTAGTTAGGGTTTCCTTTGCTGTGAAGAGTTACCATGACGACAGCAACTCTTTTAAAAGATAGTATTTAATTGGGGCTGGCTTACAGTTTCAGAGATTTCGTCCTCTAGCATCATGGCAAGAAGCAAGACAGCATGCAGGCAGACACGATGCTTGAGAGGGAGCTGAGAGCTTTACATCTTGTATTGCAGAAAACAGGAAATATCTTTGTGTCACACTGGGCATAGCTTGAGCACAGGAGGCCTCAAAGCTTGCCCCGACAGTGAAACACTTCCTCCAACAAGACCACACAAACTCCAACAAAACCACACTTACTCCAATAAGACTACTCCTCCTAATAGTGTCACTTGCTATGCGGGCCGTTTTCTTTCCAACCACAACACCTGTTATTATATGTTACCTTTATAAAGTTTAAATATTATAATACAACAAATTCATAGGCATGGTGATATACTAATACACGTATTACCCTTTTCCCTCTTCATGTCTGAAGACAAAATTAAAGAATTCTTAATCTACAAAAGTGATAGCTTTTAGAAGTATTAAATTTAAGCGCCCACTTTGCTGTAATAACCTTTTCTTTTCTATTCTTCCATCAAGCTTCTTGCTGTGACATCACAAATCTCCTTAGCTTCACAGGAGCTCTGACCTCCTAGATCTTTTGTCTCCCCAAATCTTTTCTTATTCTTATTATTTAATTCCATTCTTCAAAAACATTCAATCTCATGTGTCTCTCGAGGCTTGTATATTAAAGTGTTGATCCCCAGTATAATGGCATGAATAGGAGCTATTGGGAAATCGAAGTAGGTCTCTGCAGAATTAAGGTTACTGTGTGGCACACCCTTGGGTGGGGCTATGGGGATCCTGGACTGTCTTCTTTCTCTTTTAATCTCTATTTCAGAGCCACCATGTTATGAAAGATTTGCCATAAAATGTGCTCCCCAAAATGGTATTTCATTTTAACACAGTCCCCTAGTGACAGGATCAAATGATCGTAGAATGAAAAATGAATACTACGAGCCAAAGTAAACCATTATTATAAGATACATGTGTGAGGAATTTTGTCCCATGATACAATGCTGACTTAGCTCTCCAACTTAAATGCATCTTCCTTTCATTAAGCCACTTTCTCTACACCATCTTCAGTATTATTACTCAATTCTTACTGATGGCATGTGTGGGAGATGCTAGGAATCAAAAGCGGATCCTCAGAAATAAGGGTACTGTGTGGCGTTCCCTTGGAAGGAGCTTCTGGGACCCTGGGCCGCCTTCTCTCTCTTTTAATCTCCTTTGTAGAGCTCAGAGAGAAACTCAACATTTCTGTTTCTATAAAATTTTAGTTAGTATGTCTGGTTACATTTTGTTGAAATCCAGATGTGGTATTGAATAAAAGGAGTTTTGTGGATAGAATTTTAGTGATATGGTAGAAAAATAGAGAATAAGAGGCAGACTTGTATAACCTTGCTATAGGGCTTCAGCCTTCCAGTAAACCAGTTCCTCTGGCTTGTGAACTTCACTGGAAATTTGAGTCTTTATTTTAATTCCTTAAAGCAGGCAGGATAACTGGGGAATGATAGAGTTGAGTTTTTTTTTTTTTCTTTCTGCAAGTCAGCAGCAATTAGTTCCTGATACAGCTCCTATGTGTAAAACTGAAATAAGAGAATATCCGGTAATTTTCTATTGCTGTATCAAAATACTAACAATGAGTATCCTTAATGAAAAAAAGTGCTTATTTTAGTTCAAGTCTTCTGACTGGAATATCCAAACAACATATCAATGCAGTCTTGCCGTATTATAATATAGTTGGTAAAAAGGAAATGACCAAGACCTGTGCAAAGGGGTCACGCATATGGAGCAACTGTATTTTTTTTTTCTGTAAACTACTCATGAGAGCTAGTACTCTCTGAGAAACTAGAATTAATCTCTTCCAAGTACAATGCCACCTTTACTTAACTTCTTATATAAGGTCCAGACTCAAAAGTTCCACTAACTCAACATTATCATTGCAATAATCAGCTCTCCAGCCTTGTGAAGGAAACAGAATTCCATCAGTGTCTCCTTTCCTCATGGCAGCATGAGAAGGTTTTGTTGGAAGTTCAGCACTATCAAAGCTCTCGGGTATAAAAGTCTTTTTTAAAAAATGCTTTAACAATATTTAATATTATTTTGCAAAGACTAGGTTTTTCTCTTTCTTCCATACAACATGGCAGCAGTGAGTATTATCAGAGATCATTATGAAAACCCAGGGAAGAGATGGTTTCTCTCTGACTTGGGTAATGGCAATGAAATTGAAGAAATAATCAATTTGATGAAAGCTTTCGGGGTAATGAAGTATTTTAGGGCAAAGAAAATTCTACAACTATTATGAGATGGTTCCAGGAAGTGCAATTTTATTACATTTTGATAAGCTTAATTTTTGTGTTTGAAATAGTTTATTTGAAAATTCATTTATATTAATGTGCAAATAATACAGGCTGGGGTAATAGTTCCATGGAGGAATGCTCAGTTAGCAACCATAAGATCTTGGGTTACATCCACAGTTTACATCTGCAATAAAGCAGAAAAATACACACACACACACATACATGTGTGTGTTTGTATATATGTGAGATATATATATATATATATATATATATATATATATATATATATAAGAGAGAGAGAGAGAGAGAGAGAGAGAGAGAGAGAGACTATATATTCATATGTTCATCTTAGGTTTGAAAAACAAGCACCAAATAAGTTGTTAAACAACTAAGTTCCCAGTCTACATGTGGTAGGCTTACAGTAAGTTTTCATGTATCTGTATGTTTAAAACACTAGAAAGGAAACACTAAACTATAGTAAAACAAGTTTGAGCTGCTCTCTCCCATGGTCCCAGTTTTAATAAACCTATAATTTATTATTCTGAATGATTTCTTCCATTTAATAATTTTCTGGTGTATATTAGTGAGAGATGGCTGAAATGGTGAAATAGAAAAAAATGAACAACTCAACAACCATATCTTAATTCTATTACTGGCAAGGTGCCAAGAAGCATATTTATAAAATGTACAATTATATATTTGCTAAATGATACTGATGCACTCAAAAAACAGTGTTTTGATCTATAATTTGTAATGTGTAATATATATATAGAAAGTTTAGAGCTCACCAAATTTTTCTTAATTATACAATTGAATATCACTAAAATTAAAAAATAACATTAGAAAAAACAGTATTTTCTCATTCTGACACGTTCCCATGACTTTTTTTCATAATTGCCATTTTTCATTAATAACTGTTATGCTAAAATCTAACAGTATATATTAACTTCAACTGCATAAAACTTTATAGTAATAAATCACACAGTGCATATTAACTGGTGTTTTGCCTCATTACAAAACCATCAGCTTCTAAAAATGAATTTGAGTACTCATAATAAGGTCTCTCTGGCTACTTGTAGACTGGCTCATGTTAATTTTCTTAATTATAGTTTTAGTTTAAATTTATGTTTTTTTTCTTAAATTAACATTCCCTTATAATTTGTATCTGGTGCTATATATTTTGGTTAATATTGATTGGCAACATAAAGGAACTTGGATTCACTTAGGACACTCATGGGACAGGCCTGGGATGGTTTGTGAAGAATGGTTTAATTGAGGAAGAAAGATTCTGAATGCATGTGGCAACTTATTTTGGAACAATGGAAGAGCAGCAAGCTCTCTAAACAGCTGAGCCGTCTCTCCAGAGCCATCTCTCCAGACCCCAGAGTCTTGTTACTATCACTGCTCTGCCTACAGATGCCTCCTGCTATCACATGCTGGCTTTTTTTCTACGTGCATAAATTTGCATTGCTTACTTCCTTTAGTTTTGTAAATATTTGTGTAGGCAGTCTGAACACCGGTCTTCACCTCTCAATGAAGATGCCATTAAAGCAGCCAATTCCTGTCCCTGCTACCCGATGTGATAGGCTGTGCCCTCAGTTTGATTTTATAGAGTACTTTCTCAAAATGAGAAACTTATATACCATCTTAAGAACACACGGATTTTTTTTCTATGATTTGTTTTTATCTACTATTGTTTTCAGTTCTACATAACAAAATCTTTTAAAGGAAGATTAATTAATTTTTGTTTGTGTTCATTTGTGTTTGCCAAGTGTGTGGGGGAACTTTGTGGACCCCTGAAGAGGTGTTGGATCCTCTGCAGTTAGAATTACAAAAGAATGTGAGCTCCCAGACGTGGGCCCTATAAACCTTAATTGGTTTACAGCAAGCGCTCTGAACTGTTGAGCCATCTCTCCAGCTCTCATAATGCATTGATATAGTCTTCCTCTAGACTCCTCCCATTATTATATGCTGAGTTTGTGTGTGTGTGTGTGTATATAAATTTGTATTGCTTTCCTTCCTTTAGCTTTGTAAATGTATTTGTGTTTATATTTTTGTGTGTATATAAGGATGTGTTTACAAAATTGAGCACTTTCTGTGTTCCCTGCTCTAGGCTAGCACTTACCTGACAAGGTCACCACAACTAACAACTGCCACTTTTTCTTTCTACACTTAAGATGAATTGAACTTTTCTCATTCAAAGAGTTTATAATGAAATGATGTCTGTTGCTCCATTAATAATCAAGCACATAAGAATCTTGTAAGTACATTCAGTATTTTCTTTTTATTAATCACTTATTTGAGTTTGTGATATATTCAGATAATCTAAATGTATGTAATGCCCCAGTCAATGTTCACAAAAGCTTTGATCTCACTCTTGATGAAAACAGGACCAATGGCAGAACAAATTAGACAAAGGGTCATGATAAGAATTAATATGACCTCATAAGATGTTAAATTTAGTCCAAAGATGTATAATTGCCATTCTTTTAAGGAATTCGTGAATATGCATTTGTATCTTGGGGTCTTCTTTGCGATTGCTAGAGGAGAAAAGAAAAGATTAAATAAGGTGATTAAATGTTCTAGTACTACTTATTTCCATCTTGAATTTACAAACTAGTAACTGTACTTATACTAACGTGAAAAATAGCAAAACAAAACAAACAGAAAATAAAACACTTCGAACATCCAGAAACACAAAGCTTCTCAGAATCTTTGTCAGTAAGCTGTGCATTCCCCTGGATACTGATTTCTATGAGAACCAGAAAAGTATATTGACAGAAGACAAGAAAGGCTAAAAGAGAGGATCAAGAAGAACCATGCACAGGTCAAGCCAAGAAGATTCTAGAAGTCATAAAATATATGAAAGTGCCACATGATTTAGAAGATTGGGAGAAAATAAAACCCAGTTCTACAGAGAGAAAGCCAGGAAGTAAGACTTTTCTATCAAATAATCCAGTAGGTCTTAGAATCCTAAGGCATGGGGTATCTCTGGGGGAAAGCCGTTAACAAATATCAATCCCATAAGACATATTTAGACTCTCTGAGCATCTCTCCTATTTGAAAATATAGTCAAGCATCTCTACAAAAGTTTCTCTGAAAAAGAACACACAAAGCCTGAATAAGACCACCTTTTTACGCAAGGACAGAAGTAAAAACCAAGAAAGGGCATTAGGCCATGTTCTTATCTAAAACATCAGAATATTATTTGGACAATGTGCAGAGACTGAGAGTTTTACAAACACTCAGTATTAAATAATATTTCTTTTTTTATTTATTTTTCCATTCAAAAATTTCCACTTCCTCCCCTCCTTTCATTCCCCTCCCTCTCCCCGACTCACTCTCCTTTCTCCCCCTCCTCTCTTAAGTCCAAGGCCCTCCCCTCTCCATCCAGGCCTAGGGAGATGTGCATCCAAACAGACTAGGAGCCCAAAAAAGCCAGTACGTGCAGTAGGAGCAAGTCCCAGTGCCATTATCAATGGCTTTTCAGTCATCCCCCATTGTCAGCTACATTCAGAGAGTCTGGTTTGATCACATGCTCGTTCAGTCCCAGTCCAGCTTGATTTGGTGAGCTTCCATTAGACCGTGCACACTGTCTCAGTGGGTGGACCAACCCCTCATGGTCCAGACTTCCTTGCTCATCTTCTCCCTCCTTCTGCTCTTTGGACCTTGGGAGCTCAGTCCAGTGCTAGAATGTGGGTCTCTGTCTCTATCTCCATCCATTGCCGGAGGAAGGTTCTATGATGATATTCAAGATATGCATCAGTGTGATTATGGGACAAGGCCAGTTCAGGTACCCTCTCCTCTGCTGCCCAAGGATCTAGCTGGGGACAACCCAGTGGATACCTGGGATCCCCTCTAGAGCCAAGTATCTTGCCAATCCTAAAATGGCTCCCTTAAGATATCTTCTTCCCTGCATTTTCAAAGTCATGAAATTTTACTTTGTGGTAATTCAGACTTGGGAACTAGCACAAGAAAATAATGGTTTCCAACTATTGTTAGTGCTGAGACAAACCAACTTTCTTTCTTTTTCTGACAGATTAGCTTCATATCTTTGATCAACATCTATGGCAATTAGAAAAGTCAATATGTTGACTTGAAGATAAAGTGAAATATTAGGCCATAGACAATATTTATCTCCCATCAAACAAATGAAAGCCTCATTATGAACCAAGTCTCAGTGGGACATACTTGCAAACTTTAGACCACAGGAGCTAAGGGAAAGGGATCACTGTGATTTTGAGGCTAGTTTGGGCTACTTAATGAGATGCAGATAATATGCCTTCATTACATAGTAAAGTCCTTTCTCAAATTCACAACCAAAAAAAGAAGAGGCAAGAATAAAGGACAGGAGAAGAGATAAACAATAAGAAAAGAGAGAAAAGAAGGGAAGGGAAGAGATGGGAAGGTGAGGGGAGGGGAGAAGGGAAAGGATGAAAGGGAGAAGAGGGGAAAAGAAAAGAGAGGGGAGGAGAGGAGAAGAGAGGAGAGGAGAGGAGAGGAGAGAGAGGAGAGGAGAGGAGAGGAGAGGAGAGAAGAGAAGAGAAGAGAAGAGAAGAGAAGAGAAGAGAAGAGAAGAGAAGAGAAGAGAAGAGAAGAGAAGAGAAAAGTCTCCAGGAACTAGGACTCTTCCCTATTGTGAAGAGAAGAGGAGAAGAGAAGTCCTCAGGAACTGTGATTCTTCCCTAATACATTCCGTCGTCTGAAAACCAGCTGGATGGCAATCACCAGGACAGTGAAGTATGTAAGCAGTGTGATATTAAGGAGCACAGCTTCACAACGAGAGTGGCAGTGTGTAGTCCAAACAGACAATAAAAATCAAACTGAAAAACCACAACATGATTCCAAACATGTGAAGCTGCTGCTGCTGAGTACAGTTTAGTGTTGCCCAGCATCTGTCTGCTCTACTTCTTCTGATTGCCTGCCAACTATGGGAACCACAGGAATTGACTGCAGGCAAACAAAGTCCTGGACGTGGGGTGGTAATCTTTGCCACAAAATTAATGGGATGTTCTGAAAAAGATTCAGATTCAGAAGACTTTCTCTCTGTTTCAATAAGTCCTGGATTTTTTTCTGAGGCAACCGGTCCCCAGGACTCCATGATGTTGTGTAGCAGGCAGCAGGGAACATATGCTTATCACATTGAAAGTGTAGGAAACAAACTCTATCCGTCACTGTTTCTCTCTCATATTTTTCTTGCAGGCTCTTATTAGTATTATCATGATGTCTTTTACTCAGAAACTATTTCAGTTCCCAGTTCAATTTTCTTGACCTTTACTGCCAAGATATTATGCAGTTGTTAAGGTGACAACTTCAACCATCAAAAACGAAACCTTTCCTCCCATGCTCTGATTTTTCTTTGTCCTGCTGTTTGATGAAATAAGTAGAAGTGATTATCTCTGCTCTTTGAGTTTCTATGCAATAAATTGTGTCCTGGTTTCATACATTATCTAGCAGAAGCATACATGTAAAAAGAGACAGGTGACTGATATATATGATAGGTAACAGATGATAGAAACATAGGAGATAAACTATGGATAGAGAGAAGATTCATAAGGATATATTTAACATAGAGCTGTGTTTCAATCAAATAAAAAAGGTAGCTGAGTGTCAGTCAATCATAAGCAGCCAGCTCACTGAAAGCATGCCCAAGTAGGACAAATCCTAAGCCACAGACAATCTGCTGCTGTCTGCACTTGGCTTGTGTTCAGCTTATAAATTTCACTTCTCACATTTCTGGGTTGGGCTCCCAGAATATCTATTCACAAAAACTCCTACATTAAAGAACCACTTTTAGCTCAATTTGATGATATTTTAATTTACATAGTGTGATAGGAGAGTATACTGAAATATACCTCATGAAAATAGAAGTTAAAAAAGAACTTTCAAATAGTAATAAAATCACCAAAACCTAAGTTTGACAGACTTTAGGGGTTTTCAAGGGCAGCCACACTTATTTTCTAAAGTTCAAAAAAACTGAATAAATAAAAATAAAATATGGACAGAGCTACTAATTATCTATGAACAAATTAAAGTCAAAGAGAAACCTTTAGTATAATATTTCTGACAATACCCTACCTCTGGGAGAAAGGTCCTGTGAAGATAAATTTAAGAATTGTGTCCATTAGTATGTATACATAATTCAATTAATCATTTAGTTTACTTACAGGTATAGTCTCAACATCTGGAAAAGGGGTGGTTACCTAGCAAGTTATTAATACTTATTAAGTTCAGTTCATAATACTAATTATATTGATTTGTTTTATCTTCAAGTACAACTTTAATTAATCCTAATAGCTGACAGCCAGACCAACTCAGACTATACCTGAGACAATATTAGACAATATTAGGCAATCTTTACTGATAGACATAATCTAAAATTATCTTGTTATCTTGTCCAACTTCTTGATAATAGCATGATGCTTGTTTAGTTCTCTTACACCACTTATGATACACAGTTGCGCTTGAATCTCCATTGCACAGATGGGTAGTTGCTAGAATGGATGGTCTATTTTTAGTACTATTTTACATTGTTTCAACTTTCATTCAAACCCCATGTTTTTCATGGAGACTGAATTTGGTTACTGTGCTCCAAACACTGATTGATTTGCTGTTTTGCTAGAGATATCGGCTACCAATCAGGGAAAAAAAATAATCAGTTCACACAACGTTTCTCTGTACGCACAGTTTTCAAAAGCCATTCCTTTTGCTTTATTTCATTCACACATTGAGCACAGTGCTAGGGACTATATTAATATTAATAAAATACTGTTAGAGTATTAAATATTGATTACTTTAAAACTTCCCTGTATGGAATATGACACAATACTAAAAAAAAAAAAAGAGTAGCCATGAGAAGTTTGAAAATAGTATTTGTAATTTCACACTTACAGAAAACTACTACAAATACAATTTAGCCTAGCAACCACAGATTAAAATACCATTTTACTTAGATTGTATGTACATAAGAAAAATCTTTTTTTAGTTGTTTTACATTCCATCCACAATTTTTCCTCCCTTCCCTCCTCCTGTCTTCCCTCCACCTCCCACCACCACACCCTCTATCCACTCCTCTGAAAGGGTGAGGCCTCCTGCAGGAAGTCAACAAAGTCTTGCAGGTCAGGTTGAGGCAGGACCACTCTCCTCCCAACAAGCATGAAGGCAGAGCAAGACATCCCACCATAGGGAATGGTCTCCAAATCGTCAATTCTCATGCATCACGGAGAGATCCTAGTCCCACAGCCAAGAGCCCCATGAATCAAGGCACACAACTGTCACTCACATACAGAGGGCCTAGTTTGGTCCTATGCAGATTCCCCCGTGGTTAATCAGAAGTCTGTGAGTCCCATGAGATCCAGTAAACTGTCTCTGTGGGTTCTTAACCATCCTCCTCCACCCCTGTTGCTCATATGATCCCTCTTCCCTCTCTTAAACTGGACTTCCAAAGCTCTGCCTGGTGCTTGGCTGTACTTCAGTTTCTGTATGAAGGTTCTTTGATGATAGGATAGTCGCCAACTCGATTACTGGAGAAGGCTAGTTCAGGCACCATCTCCACTATTACTACAAGTCTTAGCTGAGGTTCAGAACGTGAGGGAACAAGAAAGTCAAGTTTGGGGAGGAACAAAGACGGAGAGCAATGAGAGAGATATCTTGATAGAGGGCACCATTATGGGATTAAGGAGAAACCTGGTGCTAGGAAAATTCACAGGAATCCATAAGAACAATCTTATAGAATTCGGAAAGCAATTTTAGTTTATATACACTGAAAATCTGAGTAAAGCTATCCAACTGATCGATGCTTTGTAAAAGAATATACACTAAAATGCCTAGCAGAGCTAGTCCAATGGAAATCAATGAATTTAAGCAGTGTTTCTGTTTCCCTGTATGGCAGGCATTGTTTGAGTAGCGTAGGTACTTTCATAGACTCAGCTGTGTTAAACCGCACTGCCACATCTCCTGTTCTGATAACGAAAAGAGTTGATGCTAAGTCCAACTGTTCAGTTCCTACAGGCCTGAAATAATTGACTTTACACCCTGAACACAAACCCCTGCAGCTCTGCAATTGTGGTTTGGCATGTGTGAATGCAAACTTTATGAAGGACTTGTGGCTACATAATTTAGGTGAAAAAGTATAGCTATTATGGCCCGTGACACTCTTATCATTACACTGCATTTCCTGTGATTGTTTTGAAGTAACTGGATCAGAAGCTCTTGTAACAGCTCATCAAAATAAAACCTTGGAAGGTATCAGTCTCAAAACCAAGCAGTTTTCCTTTGTGTGCAGAGAACTTAGAGGTTTGTTAGCAAGCTGTAGCCTTTTGTTAGCAGTATATAGGGGCAGCCTTTTGTTCAGATGTTAGGGTGAAGACATTTTCAGTGTTTTCCAGTTTCACAGTGATAGCTCATTCTCCTCCATTCCACCTTCAAGGTGAAAAACTGTGCTTACATACCTTGTCAATGAATTTTGAAAAACCTATGGCCCATTTGTCATTTTTTAATTTAAAACCCTTTTAATCAGCAATAAAGAACAACAAAAATTATGCATCTTGTATATTCATATATTCCTGTAGTAATAAATATTACTCATACAATGCATAGCATACTTCTACAATAACATCCACGTCACAAAGTCTGACACTCTTCATTGTCAAACCAATGAGCAAAATCAATTTAGTTTTCTGCTAGAAATATCAGAGGTTATTTATGCTAATTTTACTTTAAGTATATACTATTTCACTTAAAATGCATGCACCAACACACACACTCATATGATAATCCTCCTCTAATCCTAAAATAGATAATTATGGGAGAAAGTGAGACAGAAATGGAGCTTCATCAAAGTAGAAAAGAGTGATATTCTTGTCCTCATGAAACAAGCCTGGCCTTGCTATGACTGGCAACAACATCTTTGCTGGATTTGCTGGAGAAGTTGGCTTTAGTGGCTGTGAAGATTCTTGGTAAGTATTAAGGATGTCTTCCTTTATAACATGGTGGAAGGGCAACATTACAAAGAGAATTTAGAAAGACTATACTGGAAATGTTTCTTCAGAAGGAATATTATCCGGAAAAAATGCCCAGACATGAGAGACTTGAATGTGGGGTTCTCTGAAAATTACTGCTGTCTTTGGAGTTCACTGCAGAGCTTCCTAGTATGCGATGATGCGTGCAAATCCTCTTTCGGATATGACTTTGATAGATCAGCAGCATTTGAGTTGTTTCAAAACATATTTATATATTTAGCTTATGCATTTCCTTGTTTAGATCAATTTTAGCAATATTAGTTCAGGATAACCTTACTGGATAAATGTTGTTCTAAATGCTTGGGTTAAGTTGGCATAGTAGATGGTGCTACATCCCATTCTTCCTCAAAGAAAGAATTGTTCCTGCCCAGATGGATTATGCAGCAAGGCAGCAATAGAGGAATATGACTTCACTCTATTGTCTGACTTCACTCTGTTGTCTGACTTGTCCATATGACTTACTTTGACAAAAAAAAAAAATAGTGAGTGATCCTACTATGGGACTCATTAGATAGATGCACTGAAAGCTTTACTCAGTAAGCTATTCCTGAGGTCTTCATTTACAAAAGTGGACCAAGGAGGACAGCCCAGCAGAATCTGGCAGAGAGAGTTCAGCATTGCTTAAAATGAACCACAGTCCTCATGTAATGTGGACAAAATTTAAATACATTTTCCAGAGAATGATAATGGTCGTACAGCATTCACTCATAGAGCCTGAGAGCCATGAGGGCAGAACTTTACTCTCATGGAGGCAACGACCTACACATAATTAACTGTGGGCCCAGCATCTCTAATCAGAAAATACCGAATTTTCTCTAAAATCCAGCATTTTTTGAGGACTTGCTTATTGTCCAACATAAAGTTGTATTTCTGATCTCCATTGCCGAGTAACAATAAAAGTACAAGTGAGTACATGAAAATAATTTATCAAAATTACCTGCAGGAGAAGCAAAGTATAAAGGAAGCATAAATTGTGTGTTCAGTCTTGTGGTCAATTCCCAAAAGTCAATATATCACATATATAAATGTTTCACATTCTGCAAATATAAATAAAAATCCAAAACAGTTTCCAAGTATTATAAATAGGGAACATTAAGCTGTGTGTCTAAGAAAATAATACTACTTGACCCGTACATGTGTAATCAACAATGGAACGTAAAAACTCCATGACACTTTTTAGTTTTATTTTAATTAAAATATTTTTATTGCACAAAACAAAAGTGGTATGTGATTAAAACCATGAAAGATTTTACTTCCGCCCACTTTGCACTTGTCTGCTTGAGACAATAGCAAATATCATTCTCTCAGTGAAGTAATTATTTTACTTTAATGAGAAAAGAATAATCTAGCTGCAAAAGAAATGTTTGAAATCAATAGAACTCTTACACATGCTTAAATTATGAAAGACACATGAATTAAATGAAGATGTCTTTACTGTTATGTTTTGTTTTAAATATGATATGTTTATTAATTCTTTGAGGAATTCATAAATGCTTATAATGTGTTTTGATCACTCCCACTCCACACTCTTTCCCACAACGCCTCTTAGATCTTCTTCTACCCAGTTCCCAAATTTGCGTCTTCTTTTATTTCATTTTAATATATTTAGACCAACTTGTGTGCTCATACGCCAATGGGTGTGGAGACAGACTTTGGAGTATTGCTGACTTACCAGAAACCACACCCCTAAAGAAAACGGACTCTTCCTCCATCTGCAGCGGTCAGCTGTCCACAGCTCCTCAGCTGGGAGTTGGTTTGGAAACCTCACTCCCATCTGTGTATCAATGCTGATTGTCATGATCCTGATGCAGGCAGACATTGCTAATGTGAGGTCATGGGTGCAGTGATTCTGTCATGTCCAAGAGACCTTGTTTTGCCTGCTTTTCCCTGTCCTCTGTTTGAGTTTCTGTGTTAACCATCATCCCAGGCACAATGGAAATTCTCTTCTGAGATCTGAGAGCTGCACTGATCTATGGGTATAGAAATTCAAATGTAGAAGGCAGTTGGATACTCTGTATCTTTAGCAAAAATAATAGCAGTATGTTTATTTTGAGACCTGGGAGCTCTCAGGTCTTAACTCTTGGCGAGATTTATAGCATCAGACATGCATTCCCCATTTTTCCTTGTGGAGTAGGCCTTCAATCCAAGCAGAGTAGCTGATGAGACCTATAACTTTTGGGCCACTCATGCATCCAATGACATATTCTCTTAGGCTTAGCATTACTGGATCTCTTAGGATTCAAAGCTAAGAAAAATGGTTCATGATTTTTCTAACACCTTATGGTACTATGGAAACTAGCCAGCAGGGTGGACACTTCTTCGTCAGAACTAACTTGATTTAACCATGTCCTGTGACCAAAGTATGTGATTTCTTCTGTAACATCATCCTATCATCAAGAGCAAATGACAATAACCTATACTGTTTGGCTTGCCTCAGGGACACTTCTGACAAATATCCCAAAGGGAGGCACCCCAAACCTGTCCCTGTACTTTTTATTTGGTAACCTGTTGCCTCTGGGAGGGAAATTTACTTCAATTCATATATGTGAATGATTATATGCATGTATGTATGTGATATACATGTAGGAAATTTATAAAATTGAAAGTTTCCTGATTCTGCAACACACAACTATAGATGTAAATGACATTGCAGATTACCAAGAATTTTAGGTTAAATTATGAAATAAATTATCAGAGTTTCACATTGTTGCATTCTGTGAGCCTTGATGAGAACAGAAACTTCTTTTGTCTCTGCTAGAAATTGGCCAAGACAACATTCTTTTAGACTTCTTCTCCCAACTGTAATAAGATTAGTTTCTATTTGTGGGTTTTTAGCTCTACCGCCTAAGTCCAATAATTTCAGTTGTGTAGTTTCTGAAACTGTTCTGTTTGTGCTCAGTAACAACAACACTAGAAAAGGGACACATGCAGAAATAGTATAGTTTTAGCCAGCAACTGAACTTACTATGCTTGGCATTTTCTTAACAAATGAATAAAATGAAATAAAATAAATGAAAGGAAATAAAGGATGACATTTCCTTTCTTTGTTGTGCATCATTTATGACTTCATACACAAATAGTTGTGTTGAAATCTATACCACGAGCAGACTCAAATTTCCCAGATCTGGTCGCATACAATGTATAGTGTTCTGCAGTACATTGGTGTTTTATCCCTGAGTTTCTCTCTTGTTAACATGGTTATTTCATAACAATACCTCACCCAGTTCACATGGAATTTAAGTTCATTTGCATAATGTAAAAAAGCATGTATTATACAGCAATTTTCTACAATATTGTGCAGTAGTAGTCTACAGTATTTAATGTGTTGTGATCCAGTTCTGTTGACATACTCACTTTCACTGCTATTCTGTATGACAATGTAGAAAACAGCACATTGTATTTATCCATTCCCGCTGTGACAGATATTTGGACACTTTTAATGTGAGTTTTGTGGTGTTACAAACAATTCTATCAATATTTTATATGTCTTCTTTAATATATTGCTAGAATCTTCTATACTACACACTTGGAACTGAAATTGGATGGAAGATGTTTGTATGTTCAAATCCTTACTATAATGGAATACCATTTTTTTCATGTGGAATTGCTAAGAAAACTCCATGTAAGCATCCATATCAACTATTTTTCTTAACCTTGTGAACATTAAATGTTAGAAAACATCCCAATTTTCTTACTTCTAAATATAAAATGAAGCCCATTGTGGCTTATTTTGAAATCTCAGTTATATTCAACAGCATCTCTCCTCCTTCTATAATCAATGTTTAAATTTTTCTCATCTTAAGAATTTTTGATGTTTGTCAATTTTGTTCATAGATCTCCTAAATGGTTTAATTATTAGCCTCCTGGGTGTATGTTTTGCACATGTTAATTTTCAGAACCTTTTATTTTAAAATAAAGGTATGCTCTTGTATGAAAGCTGTGGGGGGATAGTCATCCATGCCGGAGCACATGTGGATGGCGGCGGATACTTCAGATCTTATTTCTTACATAAGACATGGTTTCACTGACACTGCAGACACCAGATTAACTGGCTTTTATCTCCTAGCAATTTTCCTATCTCTAATCCCCATCTCCTTACAGATCACCAGTTTTACAGACATGTGTAATATGTCAGATGGATTCTGTAGATACAGGCCTTCAGGCTTGTGGAGAAGGTACCTTGATCACTGAGTGATTTTTAGAGTCTATTTTCATGGGATCTTGACTCTGTGTTTTCAGTTGAGATGTTCTTGGGGACTATTGTCACTAGAGAATGCAAAATTACTATATCTTTGCAACCAAAACACACTTAAAAAAAAACAGTGAAACACATAGACTTGAGTATAGTAAAGCACTAAACAAGAACAATTATTGAGTCATAAAAGTATAAAAACATGCTCCAATTTTCATTTTCATATTTTGCAAGGTAAAGTGAAAACTAGATCTTAATTTATTCAAAGCAGCATCGCTAATATGAAATGAATAAAATCTGTGTAGTAACAAAGTTTACTAATGTCCCACGAAGAATGTCCACTTTCCCGCTAACTTCTGATTTTAATAGAAAACGAATCAAAAGAACAATGAAGTATCTCTCCATTAAAGAAAACATTAGTTTAAGCAAAAAGAGAAGGAATTGTGCATTTTAACTAAACTTTTGACAGTAAGGTTTATTATATAGTGGTAGTAAGGTTTACTATATATATTAAGAAAAAGTTTGAGTTTGTTCAAGTGGCAAACCTCACATATTTCTGCAGAGTTCGCTGTTATGTATTTGCTATTGTCTGTGTGGCTCCTTCATATGGGCCACAGCTGGGACTTATGCAACATCAAAACCGTGAAATGCTCTTCTGCATAATTCTTGATGCACTTCTTATGCAGAACCTCACAGTCATGGAGTTACGAGTATAAGCCTCAGAGAAATACATTTGGCCTTTGTGTTTTTCAACAATATCAAACAACTCGTGTATTTTCCTTTGTTAATTGAAAATAGTTTTTTTTTTTTCATGTACTATCTTCTGATTGTGGTTTCCCTTCCTCCATGTCCTCTCAGGTCCCCCTACATCCCCATCTTCCTTCTCACCTTCTCACCCTTCCCTTTTTCCTTTTCCCCACCTCCTGGTGAATCCAAATTCATGCCCTTTCTTGCCCTTTTTCAGAAAACACACAGTCATCTCAAAAATAAATTAACAAATATGAGTAGAAAAAAGCAAGCAAAAACCTGAAAAAGATTCAAAGTAAAAGCACAAGAATTACATAAAGACACACTCAGAAATCCCATAAGCACATAAAATAAGAAGCCAAAATGTGAACAAAAACAAAATCCTGAATATCACTGAGTTCGTTTGGTATTTGTTATCTATTGCTCAGCATAGGTCCTGCCTTTAAGTATCATTTGTGGAACCAGGGAGACTTCATTAGAGAAAACTGATTTTTCCTTTGTGAGTGTCTACTAATGGAGATAGCTTCTGGGTCATGGTTGAAACTTCCCCTCTCTAGATATGTACTGGTCCTACGCATGCTGCCATAGTCTCTGTGACGTCATATGTGTGTCATTCCTGTTGTGTCTAGAAGGCCTTGCTTCCTAAGTGTCTTCCATCTCCTCTGGTTCCACTCTTCCCACTTCCTGTATCGTTTCCTGAGCCATGAAAAGAGGGATTTGATGAAAACATCCTTAATAGGGTCAAGTGACCCAATGTCTCTTGTTGTCTACGTTTGTCTGGTTGTGGGTCTCTGGATTTGTTCCCATCTACAGCAGAAGGAAGCTTCTCTGATGATGATTGAGCATGATTTATGAGTATAGCAGAATGTCACTCAGAGTCATTTTTTTGGACACATTTCTTCTGTATTTTCAAAGGCTCATGTAATTTGTCCATGAATGTCGGAGAGTTTATGAAAGCAATATCAGGTATATCGACATTCTAGTCTGTAAAAGAGATTCATATTCATCAGCAGACTAGAGGCTATGTCTGTTTTTCCCCCTATCAGCTATGGGAGTTATTTTCATCTTTAAAGTTAGATAGATAATGTTAGTCTTGGTTATACTACAGTGGAAGACAAGCCTCATGGCTTTTAAACAGAAGAGTTCTTTTTTACTTCGGTTACATGTTCTTTATGTGTTGTCTGGATTTTCCATCACATCTTCCGACCGTGACACAGGTGGACAGAGAAATGACTGTACTAAAAGGTGTGATTGGTTGAAACCAAGAGAGTTTCCATAAATAAACAGTCAAACCCAGACACCCTGTGTCGCTTCCATTTGCAAAACATTAGTCGACACTCATCATACAACTCCACCCAAACGGGAGGAGTGTTAAAGAGCATTCCTCCACAGGGCAGGGAAGAAAAGCTCTACAAAAACTAGTGTGGCATGGCGACAACCGCAGTGCTCTTAAGTATTTTCCCTTAGCATACAGGAAGTCTCTAGCAGAGTGTTCGGGGCATATGGTAAACATTTTCCTTAAGTTCCCTTGGGCATACAACCACCGTATTAGCAAGCAACGGAAACACAGAGGAGCTGAAGTTGTTTATGACTAATTTATGGTTTACATTGTTACATTTCTTCAGTGTACATATTTTAAAAGTTCAGAAAATGTAAGCTATAATTTAAGTGGCTTCACCATGACTCATCACAACAAACCAATATGAGACTCAGCAATTGAGGCAGAAAATCTAAGGAACTACAACATTGAAATACCTGAATATTTTCCAGGTTTAGGTAATATGATGGAAAGCATCTTCATATAACAAAGCATTCATTAATAATTTAAATGAAGAATTTTGAGCAATATATTTTAATAATTGAGTTAAAAGATGTTTTGAATATTAGACCTAGAAAATCAATTTTATTGACAAACAGCCTGTGATTATTTACTCACAGGGACTTCCCATCTCATCTCTCTTCACTCTCAGAGGAAAGACAAATAATTTCCAACATATTCTGATGTCTAAAGTACTATACTTCTAGATTATTCCTTACAGAGTGAATTTTCTATTTTAGCACCTTTGTTTGTTTGAGACCGTGTCTTTCTAAATACCCAGGCTGGCTTCATTCATACTGACTCAGCCTCCAGAGTACTGAGACTATGGGCAAAGGGCATTAAGTGCAGTTCTTAAAAAGAAATATTTAGTGCCATATTTCCAGTATTTATGACTGTAGCAAACACTGCTTCTTTCCATTTGTATTTGTTGGATATTTTCAGGAACTAAATATTACAATGTGTATTAGAAAATAAAATTCTTGTTCAAGGTACACTATCAACAAGGAAGCATCCTGGACATTTAACCTTTCCGATTGTTCTGACCTCTCTTCTATGATTGTACCTAAGACTCAAGTGTAAGGGTTACATTGCAGAGGTATAAGTTGGGGTTGGGAACCCAAATGCCACTTAGTCCCTGCATTTTGATCAATTGTGGATCTCCATAATAATCTCTATTTGCTTCAAAAAGATTCTTTGAGGAGGAGGAAGCTACACATGTCTGACAGCATAAGAATAAGTGTCGAGAATAAATTCAGAGATTTTGTTGGTTAGGTAAATGGCAGTAATAGGCTCTCCTCTAAGTTCTACAGCTTCTCTAGGCACAGATAGATGGCAAGCTTTACGGTTCTCAGCATGAATTCCCTTCTGTTACATTGCCCTAAGTCAGACGAGAAAGTTTTCTGGTTGCCCCCAAAAGCTGCTGTTTCCCCATTGTGGATATCTTGCACTTCCAGTCACTGTTGTAATTCACAGAATTTACAACAGGATAAGAGATTGTTCTTCTCTATTGGGAGCCCACCTTCACCTTCTGATACTGTGAGAACCAAGACAAATCAAGCTGTAACTTGTCTAGGCACCCTGGAGGGACAAATTGAGCAGGATGAGTGCTGAGGTAGTCTCTGACACACCAATCCTAACAGAAAACTCTGACCTAGTCACTTTTTTGTAACTTATCTTAAACCCAGAGACAACGAAATATCAGTAAGTACCCACACAACAAGGTATGCACAAAGAATCTCATTGTCTTTGTTTGTAATAACTTTACATGGAAAATAATCAAAATATATTTAAAACTGTGGTATATCCATACCGTGAAATACTGCACAATGTTACAAATAAATAATTAATATAAAAAAATCTGATGGAACCCAAAGAAATAATCCTGAGTGAAAATATCCATATCCAAAAGTTAATTCCACTTGGCTTATCTCACTATTCGTGAAACTAATAACATTATAGCGATGAAAGTTAGATTGATCGTTGGTGACGATTAGAAAGTTTGTGAGGAAGATGACTGCAATAACAACTTGGCACCTTGAAGCAATTTTTTGTGACAATTTAATCCTTTTTATTTTTGTGTTGATTACACAAATATACACATTTAATAAATTTAGAATGAAATACAAATGGACTACTTGTCATTAAATTAAATAGAAATTTAGAGCAATTGGGTCAGTTCTCAAGTATTACTTGATCAGCCCTGATATAATATATGTACAGTCAACATTATATAAACCGAGCAGGTTGCATTTATACATTTAGTAGTATACACACATACACACATAACAGCAATTAAAGAAATCGAGAGCATGAATTTGAGAGAGCAAGGAGTGGGATTGTTTAGAATGAGGAAACAAAAGAGAGGGAAAAATGTAATTATATTTTACTCTAAGGAATTAAAAATATTAACAGAAAAGCAGTGAAATCTGGGGCTGGACAGATAGTTGTGTGGGTAAGAGTGCTCATTATTCAAGCATGTGAAGCCGAATTTGAATCCCTGACACCTGGGTAAGAAGCCAGTTAGGGCCGTGTATGTCTGTAATCCCAGCACTGGGAAGTAAAGACAGAACCCAGGATGTTGGGCCATGCTACCGATCCAGCTCCAGGGTCATTCAGAGACCCTTTTCAAAAGAATAATGCAGAGACACGGAACAAGACACCTAAGCTTGTCTTCTGGCCTCAATGTACTAACAAGTGTGCCAACAGAACACATACAATATACCACACACTCAAAATAAATAGCAGCAAGTCAACAAAAGTAGTGAAGGTAGAATAAAAGCTTGGGATTGTACTGATGATAATCTTCTCATTTTAGTCATATATATTAAATAAATTAGGTACTACCATTGGAGGAAGTGAGCGAAAAGTACATGGGATCTCTTACTGTTTATGTATATTCCAGTAAATTTTTGAATTAGGTTTTTCTTCTTTTTTCCATTTTTAAAAATTTTTTATGCCCAATACCTCCAACAGTTTCCCCTCTCTCCCCAGCTTCAAGATTCCCCCTCCTCTCAGTGGTTCTCCACTTCCCTTTCTTACAGGTTCACTCCTCCTCTGTTTCCCTTGAGAAAAGAGCAGGCCTCCCATGGATATCAAGCAAACACAGCATAACAAGTTACAATAACATAGGCACACATGCAGAAGTTGAGGCTGACAGCATTAGCTGGCGAGAGTTGGGAAAGGGTGAGCTAAGATGATAATGTGAATGTCCGTCGTGTTTACAGCATACCGAGACTAAAGGAAGTGGTTGACTGTTTCATAATTGACAGAGACTTGGTCCTTTGTAAAGAAGTCAGATCTGCAATATTTACGTGGAAATTAATTGAATATTAATTTTTAAATTAGTGATAGATATCAGATAATTATGCCATTTGAAGGAATATTGTTTATAATAACAGGAAATTTGCACCTAGTATGCACCAGTTGTTTTATAGTTCACACAGGTTTATGCATAAATTAAGTATTGCTGATCCTGTCCAGGTTTGCATATATCTGTAGTGTTCAGGAAAATGTGAGTTAACGTTCACATCTTGGAGAAAGCGGTGACTAGATTCTTGCCTCTAATTCCAGGGCTTCTTTAGTCTTGTACAGATGCCTCCTGTATGGCATTCTCTAGATTTCCATGGGTATTTTCACTGTAATAATAAATAAGATCATTCACTTGCCATGAAGATTTGTTTTGAATGGTTTGCAATGGTCTTTCAATGGGCAAATATACACTGACAAATCTTTGGAATTTGCTTAGTAAGGTTTAATTTTCTTTTTTAAATTATTCTTTTTAGTTTTAAAACAATCTTACGTTACATACAAATTCCTGTTTCCTCTTCTTCCCCTCCTCCCATTACCCCCACCTTCCACCTATCCCAACCCCATACACCCCTCAGAGAGGGGGAGACCTCACATGAGATGTCTGAGACACAACCAAGGTTTTTTCTCCGGTAACTACGCTGAACCAGGTATTCCTCCATAGGGAATGGGTCCAAAGAGCCAATTCATGCACCATTAGGGTCTTGACCCCTTTGCTCATATTATTACTACGACTGGACTCCAGGAGTTTAGCCCAGTGCTTAGCTGTGTATCTCTGCATCTGCTTCCAACAGTTACTGGGTGAAAGTCCTATGAAGAGCGACCTGCAGTCTTATGATGGCAATTAAGGTAGTCATCAATCTGATTACATAGAAAGGGCCGTTAAGACACTATTGCTTAGATTCTTATCTGTGGTCATCCTTGTGGATTCCTGGAAATTTCCCTAGTGCCAGGTTTCTCACTAACACCATAATGGGAAGTTTAGTATTCAAAACTACTAAGTACACTAAAATTTATAAACTTTAATAGACCTGGAGGTGAGTTCCTTTGTAACTAAGAAATGCTCACATATGAAAACCTTTTCATCGCCACCTTTCTGCGTTTTTAGTTTGAATCCTCAATCACAGTACAGAATATCATCTTATTTTACATAGCAGGTGTATCAGTTCCCACAAAACATTACAGTGAATAACTTATGTTCTTCTGCTTGCACAAATGTGAGTGGAATACAACAGCTGTGACGCAGCCATCATCCTGCAGGGTGATGGAAAAGAGGAGAGCTACTCAGAATTATGTCTTCAGTTCTAAAGGGCTAGTGTTCATGCAAAATAGATGATGAAATCCAGAAGATATTAAAGGTAATCATGAGTATTTCTCTAAAATAACATTGGCTTCCCTATACAACAGAGGAGAAAATGTAGTGGCCAGGAAAATGTTCTCCTGGCTTGGTTCTTTTCTGTTAGTTTTGAGGTTTTGGACCATCATAGTGTAATGATATAAAAAAATAATAATATATTATCGTCTCAGGCTTGTGACCTTTCAGAGGCTTTAGTAACACCAACGATCATTGCCAAAAAGATAAGGGGATAATTGAGGTTTTCCAGAAAGGCTTGAAGGTCTAGGTACCAACAATCTCCCTCCAAATGCAGAATGCCTTCAAAAACTATACTTCTAAATCCAAGAGGATGGCTGTCTGCAGTGTTTGATGGGGAAAGGAATGTTTTTGTCTGGAAAAGTTTCTATTCAAAAATCTCATAGTACGAATTTAATTAGGATGTGAAAATACAATGAATGACTCTCAAAGATTCCTTACGTCTAGACAAAAGTCAGTAGTTGATATTATTTTTCTGTTTGGATTCTCCCCAGGCCTTTCTTTTGTTTTCAAGTGAATAGTTAATAAAAATTGCCAAAATAGTGGGTTTATTTTTTCTCCTTAACAATAAAACCAAGAACTCAGGATGATTTGAAGTTTTAAGATAAATAATGAAGAAGTCTGGGAAATAGAATAGAAAAATTGGTGTGGTGCCACTTGCCAAGAAGTTCCTCCACAGAGTAGTTAAGATTGCATATTCCTGAATTTATGCAGAATAAGATCTTGAGAATGTAGTTTTTAAAGAAAGAAAAACATGAATTCGGTTTGTATTTCTGGTATTTATTTGTCTTTGGCACAGATATTCCAACTCGGATCAGTAACTCTGAACTTTCTTAGCTGTAAAGGCACTGCTTAAAAAACTTTTCTCATGGTCATCTTGACAAATGTAAATGTATTGATCCATTCATGATATTTTATAAAATATCTAATATGACATAAATGTCCTATTCAGGATTACGATTTCTGTATTAAAATACTGTGATCAAAAGAAACTTGGAAAGAAAAAAATTTATTTGATTTACACTCCCACATCACTAAATAAAGCCTGTACAGTTAATTCAAAGAGAGCAGGAACCTGAAGGCAGAAGTTAGTATAGAGGCCATGGAGGGGTGCTGCATACTGGCTGGCTTCTTTTTTGGTGATGATAGGGGCCAGGTGCAAATAACTTCTCCTTTACCTTAAAAGGAATATCTCTACATGTACCACACCACTGGACTCCTAAGAATTTCCCTGAGGTAGAAGGCCTTTGAATTCCAGTTGGATTTTTTCCCATTATTTGATGTTCATATTTGTTATCAAATAAGTCCACAGTATTTGATTTCTCTTGTTCACTTTGTCCAGTCAACATAGTGAAACAGTGTGATACGTTGCGGGAAGAGACAGACAATCGAGATCCCATCTAATGGAAGTTATGATACAGGGCTGCACAGTAAATATATTCTCTAGGTAAAATTATTTGCAGGTATACTACTGTCTTAGTCAAATGAAAGAAGATTGCTTCTGGCACTCATCATGGCCAGGAACCAAGAAAAAGGCATTTGCTAGATCAGGAACTGCATACCATGTGCCAGGAGGTGTGCTGATATGCTCAAGTAAGCATCACGTCAGACACAGCTGCTTCAATTGCAGCCACTGCTTCATTGAGTTTTTGATAGTCATCTATTATTCTCCTCGATCCATCTGTCTTCTTTACTGGCCATACTTAAAGGAACATGTGGTGAGAACAACCACCTTTGCATCTTTCAAGTTCTTGATGATGACACTAATTTCTCAAGTTCCTTCAGAATGTGATACTACATTTGAGCTACTGTTTTCCTTGGCGGAGACAACACTAAAGGCTTCCATTTGGCTTTTCCAACCACAATAGGCCTCAGTCCACAGATCAAGGAACCAATGTGAGAATTCTGCCAACCTTTAAGTGTGTCTATACCAGTGATAAATTCTGAGACTAGGGAAATAGACATAGGATGAGTTCAGAGACACACGGGAAATAGTCAGATTTCAGGCAAAACTCAATTGATCACCTGATCATAAGTCCCTACTTTTACTGAGGGCCACAATGGTTTTTGGAATCTCCTTGAATCAGCATCAATTCAGAACCAGTATTCAGTAATCTCCAGAAAATCTGATTGCTTACTTCCCCCAGTATAGAGTTACCCTTGCAAAAGGCCATTATGTCCCTCTTGAAAAGGACTGGAGAATGGCTAACAGTAAAACTCTATGGTATTTTATCAAGGTACTTCCTCAGAAGATCCTGGCTGTCCAGCATCAAGGGGTCCTTAATTCAAGGGGTTTTGAGTCTGCAAACTGGATCAATTCTGGAACTTGGTTCACAGGCTTAGGTTTCTATTACCATGATCCAGTGCAGCTTTTCTTTCATTTGGTGAAGAATTCCTCTGCTCATACAGATCAAACAAAAATGCAAAAGCCTTCTTACCTATTCTATGCCTGGAAATATCGTGCTGGGACCAAAACACCATATGAATCATGACACCATAAAAATCACTTTGCCTGTGCTACCCATTACAAGTTAATACATTGCCTTAACAACTACCTCGCCTTTGGCAATTCTGTGCTGCCACCTCATCCCTGAAACTTTAGGCCCTAATTAAACCTAGCAGCAGGAAAGGGGGACAGATGTGCTCTTGCCATTCTCACCATTTTGTGTCTTATAGGATTAATGAAGGATATGCCTTCTTGGCCTTCCCATTGTAGAGGATAAGGTTTTACACAGTGTGCCCATTCCAGCATTGTGATTTCCCTGAGCCTTAAAATCTCTTCATCAACACTAAACCAATGGATATCAGACTTTTCCAACTCCATCTTCTGCAGCACAAACTTGTCTTTTAAACACGAGCCAGCTCCACTCCACGTATGCTAGCAGCCATCCTCGGGTACTGGCATCTCCAAGCTGCTGGGCCTTCTACTGTAATTGGGTTGTACTTTTACCGCTCTTTTCAGCAAATAGAGGTCATCACAAAGAAACACAACTGGACACAGAGCAGCGAACAAGGGATCATGTGGAGCCCAGCCAGCCTCAAACAATACATCTTCACGGCTGCTTCATCTATGGCTCAAGGAAAATTATGAAAGAAGGGATGGGAAGATTGTAAGAGGCAGAGTAAATCTGATATGAAACAGTGCTTTTTTTTAGAAATAACTATATACAATGACAAGAATAATTAATACTTTTTAAATAAAAAAATAGATAAGAAGGGAAGTGGAATCAGTGTGGCTTATGAACTGTGGTTATCAACTTGATACAGTTTTTCAAGAAACTTTTCTCACATTGTGAATTTGATAACACAATCTTATCTTTATGGATGTATAATTAATAGAAGAAATTGTGAAAAATTCTTATAAGTTGCTTAAACTCTTTCAGTAGCAGTGTCCTTACCTGATAGTAGTCCATAAGGACTACTGCCAGGACTAAGTAGGGCAATACTTGGACAAAACGCTTGAACTTGGATGCATTACAGAAACATTATTTACTATCAGACTTAGTAAGTCAATAACAAAAGGAACCAGATCTGCTTAGACTTTTGACTGTTATTTGCTATATTTTAAGTTTGCATCACTGCCTCACTTCCTACTTCAATAAGGATACTTTCTAATAAAATGTATAGAATAGAATTAGGGTAAACACCACAAAGGGAATAAAGGACAAAAGGCAAAAGAAAGTTCAGAGACCAGAAGTAAAATGAGAAAAAGAAGTCAGAAGAAGGTGGAGAAGTTCTGTTGCTACAGTCCGGGAACTTGGAAGGCTGGAGTGGTGAGAAGCTACAAGCCAAGCTGAGTCTCCCCTATTTAAGGAGAGTTTGTTCCAAAAGAAAACAAGCAACAACAAAAATCAAAGGTTGATACAATCTCTACTGTTTGGTAAGAGCTTGTTTCAAAAAAGAAGAACCAAAAAAAACAAGCAAACAAACAAAAAACAGAAATAGAGTTATGTATACAAAGTTTGTCCAGATTTTAGAATGAAAATGTGTAAATAAGATTCATTAAAATCTTATGCTATTCTTTCTGACAATTTATTTCTCAAATACTATTGAAATGAATTTCCTTGGAAGGATATCATAATGTAGAGGTTCTCACTATGCTATCCTGACTCCAGAATGTCTTTGTTGTCTACTACATTTTTTATTTGGAAACAGTCATTGATGAAGATATTTTAATTTTATAAATGCGGTTAATCGTTCTTAAAAAGCATGTGTTACTCTTAACAATCTCTCTACTGTTTTCTCCATAGTAAAATATAATTTTAAAAAAGACTTTTTTGCATCTCTTCTTTCGGGATTTATTCTTCAAAATCCTGCATTAAAACACCCCAGTTCCAGTTTGTTTGTTTTTGTTTTGTTTTTATTTTTTTGCATTATCTTTATGCTCTTAGTGAAGTTCATTGTGATTAAAATCTCTCCTGTAAACACATAGCTGATGAAGTATGTGTGCTGGGAAGAATAGCAGAAGACAAAGGGATTCTTTATTAGTGTGAAGAGCGCATTACAAAGAAGACACCAAGCCGGGGCTTCTCTGTGTAGCCCTGGTTGCCTGCCTGGGCCTCCCAAGTGCTGGAATTAAAGACGTGTTCTTCCATGCCCAGTTTATTTCACACATTTAAAGGCAAGAAGATGTCTGATTACAGTTCAAGGCGAATGCCACCCAAGGATGTTAGGCAGTTTGGCAGGAGGTTGTCATTGATCACAACAGGGTCTTTGACAAGTTCTTCCTTTCCTGCCTTGTCCTACACTTCAGGCCCATGAACATTAGCACATTAAATACTCTTCTGAAACTATGGTTCCCATCAAATTTCTCTTGTAAATAATAATAAAATTATCTTGTAAAGAGACAAGGGAATGAATTATAATTGTAGATGTATTACTTTTCAGAAATTGTCAACTTGTTTACATGGAGTTTACTTAACTCAACATCTCTTTGTAATTTCTGTAATCCAAAGTCATGGTGATCCAGGTCTGGTAATGCCTACAGTACCTACAAGTCCAGCTACTGTGGAGGCGAAGGCTGGTAGATTAAGTGTTTTTGATTTCAGAACAAATCCAAGGCCAGCTTGAACAATTCTTCTTGGCATATATCTCAAAATATTATATTAATAAAGAGAGCTGGGATAGAACTCAGCAATATGTCACTACCCTAGCATGCACAAGTTCCGGGGTTCAATTCCTAGTTGTGAGAAGAAATCATAGTGAAAGGTAAAAAAAAAATGTCAGTCTTTATCCCAACATTTCAGAAGAAAACACTGTATTAAACGACTAACAAAGAAAATGGCGCTGTCTTCACCACCACACTATGCATGTTCCATTGGGAAAATAGACTGACACAGAGGACAGACAATAGAGCATCACCCACAGCTGATGCGTAAGTATGCATTTATGGAATAACTAATAAGTAACTAAATAACTGTGTGGTCCAGATGCAGACTAAAAGAATTCAGAGTACGTACGTAGTACCTATGTGACCTAACAGGCTCTTAAGATTTTTGCTTTCAGCACTGTGCGCTCCCAGGAAGAATTTTTGGTATGTTGGCCTAAGACCAAATTAGTCAGTAGCTTTGAATAAAGCTATGCTTCCAAAATTGACCCTGTAATAAAGGCAGAGAACCCAGGAAAGAGCACAGCCAGCGATAATGAGGCTCATTCACTGAGGCCTCCCTCACGGAGCTGTTGCTTCAATAGAACCATCCAAAGGAGAAAAATATAGGGCCTGCTTGTTTCCAAAAGACTTTCAGACAGTAGAGTTTCTGAGCTCAGTTTAAATCATCTCTTCAGAGGCAAGAGAAAAATCCTATGACAATATGCTTAGTTTCACAATGTTGTTTTTATTAATTCCCTCAATGATTTCTAAGTAATTTTATAGAGTATTAATTCACATTAATTTGGTAGCAAAATACAATACTATATATTAGATTCTGTACGTGGAAAGATCTATTGATTTCTTTAAGCTCCGCTACTGGAATTTGTGAGCACTAAAGGACAGTCTAGAAAATTTACTATGGAACACTTTAGACTGCACTTTAGAACTCTCTGAAGCTTTGAAGTCTGATGAGCAGGCTGCCACTGTTGAGCAATTTCAAACAATGAATGGACTATTGTGATTGTGATTCTTCTTTATTATTCATAATTAACTCCCAAGACACTGCTGCTTTTAGACATTTTCTAAATTCCTAAATTATCTGACTTCAATAATAATACAGTTATGTCTGTTTGTAATATGCAGAAATCAGGTCAAAAGATGGTCTTTTTGTGTAGAAGAAAGTACATGGATTTAGTTACCTGCCAACCTCTTATATAGTCGAATAATTTGTCTATAGGAAATACACAGTGTCCAACAAAAATAACCATCCCACTTTATGAAGAGGATAATGTATTGTGAGTGGCAATATTTGAATGGTTGAAATTCTTTTAAAAACAATAAAAGTTAAGAAACTAAACTTAGAGGATTCTAAGAGCAATAAAAACTGGATTATTTCCAAATAGCCAGCGGGAGTCTTCCCCTTAGACATGTAATACATTGGTTCAGACAAAACAAATGTGATTTATTTATGTATCTTTAATAGTATTGCATTTGTGATATTTCACTTATGAGCAATGGTGGCCAATATCTACACAAAGAAGCCACAGAGGAGGAAAGGAAAAATCCACATTCCATTACACAAGTGCATGTTCCCTTGGCTTGGTTCCTAGAGCAATGTGGGTGCAAACTGAAGGAAACTTGCAGAGATCCGCCAGCCCCATCCCCAACCATTTTCTGTGAATTGATGCGAAGACCCACATGGAGATGGTTAACGGGTTAAAGGGAAGTTGCTGGTGATGTTCTTTTAATAACATGCTATAGGTTGCTGAGACTCTGGGTCTCCATTTTTAGACTTGTTCCTCCATTACCAAGATAAGTATGGTCTATTCTCTTTGGTTTTGTTTCTTTCATTCAGAAATATGGAGAACTTTCTGATGTTTTTCCTTGGGGAAGATCAAGCTCAATTAAACGTTAACTATTTTAATTCTTTTAAAATTAAATGACTGGCACATCACAGGGAATTATATTGCCACATTCCTTAACTTTATACTTTTTAATTTTTTTTCAGAGTATTTTACTTTAAGCTCAAATTTATACCGTGGGATAAATTCCCTGTGTATGTTGCAGTAGGGCTTACATATACACATGTTCATGAATGCTGTATGTTTAATCAAGTATGAGATGAATTAACTTCTTAGAAAGCATAGGCAGAGATTCTTGTTTTTACCAGTCACAAATATTTTCATAAATTAAAAATGCTATTTTATTTTAAATTCATTTTGAGTATGTTTTTAATTAAGACTTTGATATTTATAACTGTCTGTAAAAGTATATACTAATAATAGCTGGAAGTTCAAAGTGATTCTTGCCTCTGAAGCTCTCCTACATCTTTGTTAAAATCTCAAGTGTGTGGTTTAATTTGAAACAGACTCGTTGATGTTTTCGACTCTATTGGGTTTGTGGGTTAAACATACGAGATAGAAATAGCTGAAGAAAACGTGGCTGTCTGAGGCTAGACATTCCATCCGGGTCTCTGCAACCAAGAATGTAAATACGGGAAGGATTAATGAACCTTGGGTATTTTTAAAACTAATGATCAATGGGTGTGAATACTAAGCTTACGTACTCATCTGTTTAATTTCTACGAAAAGTTATGTTTGATGAAGAGTAGAGTCAGAGACTGTTAGGAATATGGAACTTCTGCACAAATACCTTCTTCGTATTATGTAAGGTTGGACACACCAAAAATAAATGATGGAGAAAGAAATGTGGTCCAGTTTCCTCTGTCTTCCTCCAGCTGGTAGGCCCCGATGCCTCTGATGTCAGCTACTTTATTTCAGTTGGAAAGGAAATAGGAAATTAATATGAGCGAACACACACTCTTATTCAAGAAGACTCTGAAACAGGATGTCCACTCTGTGACTAATAACGAGACAGAATTCCTAGCTTTGCCATTCCAGCCGAAACCAACTTGCCCTTCTATCTTAGCAGGCTCCTTGGAATGTCTGATACCATTAACCCTGCGTGCAGAAGTGGTTGACAAAGACGAATTAATAGCTTTCATTTGCGTCTAATGTGGCAAAGGCTTCCGGTGACATTGATCAGGTGGCCACCGTTATCTCGGTGGAGTATCACAAAGAAAATCAAATTGTAAGGAGAAAGGAAAAGGTCAAATAAAAAATGAAAAATTTGTGGCAGCAGTGGGTCAGTGGAGCACATTAGATACAGAGAAACACCGAACTGCATGACGAGCGAAATTAATGACAAAAATAAACGAACAGGGTACAGCATGGAAAGGAAAGTCTAAAGCCATTTCTACTGTGGAAAGGACAGTGAGCTTTTAGAAATTATAAATAAACCACCCTAAAACCACAGTCCCAGAGAACTTAGACAACAATGAGGACATTAAGAGAGACTTACATAGATCTAATCTACATGGGAAGTAGAAAAAGGCACGATCTCCTGAGTAAATTACGGATCATGGGGACCTTGGGGGAGGGCTGAAGGGGGGAGGGTAGAGGCAGGGAGGGGGCAGAGAAAAATGTAGATGTCAATAAAAATCAATAAAAAAAGAAAATATAAATAAATGGGTGATGCTACCTGTTCTCTAGTAGCAAGACAGCAAAATCTCCAAAAAAGAAAATTTCTAAAATTGAGTGTAAGCTAGAATAGTCAAGACTGTAAGGTATAAGATGAGGTGAATCTGGGTCACTGAGGTTTTGTTACTCCACATAAGAGAAGAAAGATGACTTAATACTCAGGGTCTTGTGTAAAGATTCATCTATATTTCCAACTATGTACTGACGCATTTCTCCAGCCACATAAACTCCTTTGACTGTATTTAGGTTTCTGGGGTGAAATCATATAGACTGGTTCACTCCTTTCAGCTCTTCTCTGTGCCTCTGATGTAGATGGAGTACTCACCATGTCTTGTCTGGCGTTACACACAGTATGAGCAGCCACATGTTTTAGCATGAGAAGTTAAGATATGTACTCAAAGACTTCTCTGACGAAGTCAGTTATAGTGGCTTCCAGTGACCTCTCAGTTCTTGCCCCATGAATGCCAGTTCAATTACTGATGTTCTTTATTCTTCATCTCAAAACCATAGTGCTAGTCTGGAGTCTGCTTTTAAATTCCTTGTAACCGTTCATTTCTCCTTTATTAGACCATTTGCTTTTGATGGGCTCTAAATTAAAAAGAACAGTTATTCTATACTCTCATAGAGCTTATAAGCTAGTTAAGACAAAGGGATAAAAATTAAATTATTTACCTGAAAAAAAGTATTTTATAAAAAAAGTGAAATTAAAATTCTAAATGAACTTAAACCTAAATTCTGGCACAAATAAAAGGTAGCTATTGAGAGTTATTGTAAGGACCATCTAGATTATGTGTTGCATTCAGGGTGAGCTATTCTCATATGTCTTTATCTTGTTCCACCTCTAAGTAGGACAAATAGGTATACTTCATCAGTGTATTATGGTAAAGCTATATCTTTAAAATGAATTGAAAACTAGGCCTAAAATTGCTTATTCATTCACTCCATTGTAATTAAATTTTTATATAATCCATCAATGTGTTATTGTTTTTCAATTTCACATGTGTGTGTATGTGAGTGTGTGTTGTATTTGGATATTTACAGAGATGAAATAACCTATGCATATGTTTTTGGAGACCAGAGGTGGATCTTAATCTTTCTGTACTGCTCTTTTATCTATCTATCTATCTATCTATCTATCTATCTATCTATCTATCTACATATATATGTAATCTATCTATATCTATCTACTTATCTATTTAATATTTGATACAGTCTCTCACTGTACCTGGGGCTTGCTGTTTTGTCTAGAGCGTCTAGCCAGTGTTATGGTTACTGATGCACTGCACCTGACTTTTACAGGGTGCTAACTATCTAAATTCAGGTCTTCATGCTACTTTGTCAAGCACTCTATCCCAACGTGATCGCTAAACCCCTATTATTTTTCTTAAATTGACCATATTCAATGAATTTTGAAATGAATTTTCAAATATTTTTGACATATCTCTCTGAAATTTCTTGCCTCGTGTTCATATATGAATACTGCACATACTCTAGTAATATTTACACTAACATGATGCCTGGCTTTATCCTTTGCTATCTATAAATTTGAGTATACACACCTGCTCAGGGGTGGCCAGTTTTTGTGCAATGAAAGAGGGATAAAGTGGAGATTTAGATTCTGTTCCCTTCTCTGTCAATTGCTTGTGTGTAATCCTGGATAATCCTTGCTTTGGAACCAATATTTATTCAGTAGATGGGATTCAAAGCAAAACTCTGTACTAGACATTAGGAGCCTGTATGCCAAAGGGAGGTGGGATCATTCATTAAGAAGCCAGAGAGACTGGCAATGGAAACAAGAGTCGCAGAAGTATGTAATAGAGCCTACTTTAGGTGTGTTAAAGACTATACAGCTAAATCACAGTCTTCTTAGGAGTGTTAATTCCAGAACTGGATACCTGAAAAGGAGTGTCGCAGTACAAAGCAGGCTGTGCATGGTTTCCCAGCATTTGCAAGGTGCAGGTAGGAGGTTCAGGAATTTAAAGTCATATTCAGTTACACAGTGAGTACAAAGTCACACTGGGCCACAAAATTTCCTATCTTAAAGATGAAAATGGAATGAATAAAGAAAAGATAAAAAGAAAAATATAAGCAAAGACCATGAATCTTTGTTTCTGAAACTCTTTGAACAGTTACAGATTTAAGCTGGGCTACAGAAAGCAGAACTAGAATTTTTAAGGGCATGATTCTGTGAAATTAAAAAAGTCATTACCTTTGCTCCTCAAGATTTTAGGAAACACTTAATGATGCAGGTTTGCTTAGCGCATGCAGATTGCATATGGATTCACAAAAGTACTTTTCTGCACACTTTACTGTTTCTTTCTTCCTAACTTATGCTAGATATAAGCATATATTCTCCAACTAATACTCATAAAATGGTCTTAGGACTCTCTCACTCACTGTAACTTAGACCAAATTCCTCTGCCATTTTCACCACTTGAAAATAAAGCAGCTACCTTTCTGGCCCTGAAAGCGTACTTTCTTCCAAAGCTGCAAAGCCTCTGTATTAATAGAATCCCAAACATTCCATAGTGGTGGCTCAACATGCTGAAATGCGAGTTCAGAAAGCCCATTTTGATCTCCACTGTTTACTCTGACTTTCAGTGGAGGATACTGAACAAGGGTCTACAGTTCAGTACTTGAATCTGTGTTCCACTTAGGGAACCACACTGAGGGTACCTGGCACTGTTCAGAAAGCCAGGGAGACGGGTAAAAGCTTGTACTGACATTTTTCAAATGATTTCCTAAACAGAACTCTTCTATTCGACTTTTTGAAAGGAGGCTTCATTGCTAACAAAGTGGGATTCAGACGTGGACAGATGGTTGTTAACGTGTAGGAAAATGAATTTGGTGAAGAATCTGGGGTGAACAGAAAAAGAGAAAGGTGTGGAAAATAGAAAGTCACAGAATAGGAGAACACTGGGGATAAAAGATTCTTTTAATCAAGTACCTGGCTTGATAGTTTAATTTGTTGGTAGAAAAACACTTCATAGAATCACATTGTTTAATGGGATTTCTAAGGAAGGAAAGAAAATTCATCTCTAATCCAAATACTGAATTTTAATTATGAAAATAAAATTCTTCTTTTCTTTTCCTTTTTTATTTAAATGAATTTTTTCATTTATTTAACTTAGTGACCAGTTTCCCTTCCCTCCTCTTCTCCTATCTCCTCCCCTTTCCCATCTATCCTCCTCCCCATCCACTCTTTCTCCATCTTCATTCAGAAAGGGACAGGCTTCCCATGGACTTGCACAAATCATGGCACATCAAGTTGAGGCAGGACCGAGCTCCTCCGCTTATGTCGAGGTGGGGTCAGGTAATCCAGCATGGGGGACAGGTTACCAAAAGTCAACTAAGCACTAGAGAGAGGTCCTGCTCTCACTGCTAGAAGCCTTACTAAGATATCAAGCTCCAAGATTGAACTCTTCTTCTTCAATAGGAGAAGCAATCAAATTTAACAAGCTAGAGCAAGGGAAGATTGCAGTAGCATAGCCCAGTGCCCAGAAAAGCTACACCTGGCAGTTATAATTCAGTAACGCTTGTTTTCACAGAGCAGGAAATCATCTTGTGCTGCAAATTTTATAAGAACTGAATCTTGAACTCGGAGAGATAGGCATCAAAGCAATTTCCTTAGAGAAATTATTTGAAATGCGACAGTAATGCATCCCACAGTCAGTTCTTCTTTTATGGAAAGAAGCTATCTAAATTACCCACCACAAGGCAAGAACCTTTAGACATAACTCTGACCATGTTCTGGCATTCTCTGTGATCTCTAGTCCATATTAGAAAGTCATACATTCATCCAAACAGTAAACTTCATGTTGAAGCAGAAGTTACTATGGAGAAGTCAGCCACAGTTAGACACGAGCCTCCGCACCATGTCGGAAGTGTAAAATGTGAGCCTAAACAAGGTTCTTGCCTAACAATGTCTTTCTTCACAGCGATGTAAAAATTGATGAAATACAGCTAGAGAGGAAAAAGGAAAACAACAACAGCAATCGAAACATTGCTCTCTCGTTCAACCACGGAAAGCACGCACCGCAACTGAACTCTGGAAAGCTAGGGCTCTCTCAGCCGCTGACCCTCACAGCTCTATCAGCAGACAGACCCATTACCACATGGTTATCAACTTACTCCAGCAAATGAAAATTTCACAAATACCTAGCCGCCACGGTGGATGTTAAGCGGGTCTGGCAAGCCAATTGAAAACATATTATGTTCAAGCTCAAATTTTTTATTACACACCGTTTTCGCTCTATTGATAGGAGTGGCAGGAATTATCACGGCTGTTTTCGCTTTGTTGGTCGGATTCACTGCGAAATAGTCCCTTGCTTTCAGACCTTGCCAGTTCTGGTAAGGTGCAAATATTTACTTGGCTTAGGTGCAGGGATGCAGAATAAAGATTTTTATAGCACTTCTTTTTGACAAAAAAAATGGCCATAAGGGTCAAATATTGAGTTTAGTGTATTTTGGAGACAAGATCTCTTGTATCCAAGGTTGGGTTTGGACTTGCTTTATACCTGAGGATGACACTGAACATTTGATCCCCTTTTTCTTTTTTTGATCCCCTTTTTTTTTCCTCAAGTGCTGAGATAACAGCCATGTGCCACCATGCCTGACTTACAAGGTGCTGGGGATTGAATTTGGAATCCATGCATGTGTTGCAAGCACTCTACCAGCTGAGTTACAACCCCAGTACTTAGAATATTATTATATGCTCTATCGGGAATATTAATAAATACTTATGACCTCTAATTTCTCTAGGGCAATGAAGTAGATATGAATATGTGCTTTTAATAATAGAATACTTGTTAGCCAAGGTTGAGATATGATATCTTTTGAGGGCAGTATGGATTACATAGGAATTTCTAGACTCACTGAGTCTAAGTAAATGATGACACATTAATGGAGAGAGGGAGAGAGAAAGAGAGAGAGAAAGAAACAGGAGAGAGTAAAAGTGATTGAGATCTAGAGAGAGCCTTGTTTAGTCAATTCTAATTGAGTCAAGAACTACTATTTTCTTGCTTTTTACTTTCTTTTGATTTTTTTCTCCAATTTCTTAGGTTTGTGAACAATATTTGTGAGAAGAAAGCTTGATGGGTAAAGGATGGTACAAAGCAACCACACTTTGCATACATCTCAAGAATATGCAATAAGTACTTCTAATCATCTAGTATGGATAAGCATGGAGAGCAGAAATCTAAGTTTAGAATTAACAAGACTGCTGTGGGATAATCTTTTTGTATACTGTATAAAGATTTGTCACTAGTATTGGTGACAATAAAATGCTGATTGGCTAGTAACCAGGCAGCAAGTATAGACAGGGCAACCAGACAAAGAGAATTCTGGGAAGAGGAAATGCAGAGACTCAGTCACTAACCAGATACAGAGGAAGCAAGATGAGAAAGTCTCATTGAGAATGAGAAAAAGTATCAAATCACTGGCTAAATATAGATAAGAAAATGAGTTAATTTAAGTTATTAAGAGCTAGTTAATAACGAGCCTCAACTAAGAGACCAAACAGCCTATAATTAATATAAAACTCTGCATGTTTCTTTGGGGACAGGCAAGACAGAAACTTCTGTTTATACAAGACAGGCATCTCTTACCAAAGTTTATATCTTCTGATTTCTCAATTTTACATTAAAAACCAGCATAACCAAGACCAAAAGGACAATGTGCCCTTAGTCTAGAGATCACACTTCTACAGCTCTTCCGTGAAAGCAAGGATGTGATAGTTGCTTCTTAAATCTAACGGTAATGCTACAAAAAAAAAATAATAATAAAAACAAAATTACATCTTTCCTAAAAATATAATTGAAAACCCTGAGATTTGCATTAAATGGCGAAATTTATATACAATCTTTGTACTGAAAAAAATCACAGGACAAGATGAAGTGTATCTGTGTCTTTCCTTACTAGACGTAATGACTGAGTATCCTCAAAGGCTGCTGTAATGAACTCAGGGGTTGTCTTGCTTCTATAGTTTTGTTTTTTTTTTTTTTAATTCTATCGCCACTTGTTACATAATCGGATAAGGTCAATAAGGAATTGTAAAATTTTTTACCTCCCAAGTTAATGTCATTCTTCCCCACAGTAACAGTTCCAATTCTGAATGTCTTCTTCACCTTTGCAATCTCTTTCTCCCATGTGCAGTTTCCTCCCCATTGTAGTGGACAGGATGTGTTACTGCTTCCAGCAAACTGAATTAGAAAACCAGAGAGAAGCCAGTCCTGAAACTGCAGATCCTGCAAGATGCTATGCTGACAAGAAACTCACCAAAGGGACTCAGGACCCAGCTTTCTTTCTTTTTCTCTGTTTATTTTGTTTTGTTTTATTTTGCTTTTGTTTTTTGAGGCATGATTTCTCTGTAGCTTTGGAGTCTATCCTGGAACTAGTTCTTGTAGACCAAGCTGGCCTTGAACTCACAGAGATCCTCTGCCTCTGCCTTCTAGGTGCTGGGATTAAAGGCGTGCGCCACCATAGCTAGGCTTATCTTGCTTTCTTAATAAAATATGGGAGGATGTCAGAAACGTGACTTCAGGAGAGAGCAGAAGGCCTTAGATTTGTAGGGACAGAAACTGACTCACAACAAGAAATAAATGTGGACCTTCAGCTTCATCACCCCATGTAAATGACTTCTGCAATCAATGTAAGTTTAGAGGTAGATTTTTCCCTAGAAGCTTCCAAATACAACTCTAGATTATGGCCTTGTATAATTCTAAATAGAAAACTCAGCTGAAATAACTTTTGAGATAATAAACAGGTCTATTAACCTGATCAACTTTTAATAACTTGATGTGCAACAGCAGGTAATTGACGGAGCAATTTCTTATGATAAGACAGTAATTTATTTTTAGAATCAATAATCGTTTTATCGCCAGATAATTTTCTCTGACTAATAAGGGCAGAGAAAGAAAAATAAAAATATAAAATTTGTATGTTCTAATGGACATATGTTAATGACTTTTAGAGTCATCAATTAGTAACTAGAATTATATTAGATGATCAGAGTAAAATGATGAACCATAGCCAGTAGAATTTGGAAAATTTCTGGCATCTGTTTTTCACAAGGTCCTTGGCAGAAGGAAATGAATTGTTACCAATTTGTAGGATTTGCCTATTTCTGTACCTTAAAAAACTCCACCGTTGTCAACTTTAAGATATAGTGATGCCTCCGATAAACAAATGACATTGAGCCTCTAATACGTGATCTTAGAGAAGCTAAATAAGAAGGAGAACCCAAAGAAAAACATAAAGGCATCCTCCTGAATATCAACCTTCATCAGGCGATGAAAGGAGACAGAGACAGAGACCCACATTGGAGCACCGGACAGTAATCTCAAGGTCCAAATCAGGAGAAGAAGGAGAGTGAGCACGAGCAAGGAACTCAGGAACGCGAGGGGTGCACCCACACACGGAGACAATGGGGATTTTCTACCAGGAACTCACCAAGGCCAGCTGACCTGGGTTTGAAAAAACCTAGGATAAAACCGTCTTGGGAAAAAACATAGAGACAATGAGGACTACTGAGATCTCAAGAACAATGGCAATGGGTTTTTGATCCTACTGCACATATTGGCTTTGTGGGAGCCTAGGCAGTTTGGATGCTCACCTTACTAGACCTGGATGGAGGTGGGTGGTCCATGGACTTCCTACAGGGCAGGGAACCCTGATAGCTCTTTGGGCTGACGAGGGAGGGGGACTTGACTGGGGGAGGGGGAGGGAAATGGGAGGCTGCGGTGGGGAAAAGACAGAAATCTTAAATAAATAAATAAATTTAAAAAAAAAAAAGAAAAGATATAGTGATGCCCCCGAAAGCAGAGTCAGAAATAAATTTGCTTAGTCAACATTTCAACGTGACACACAAAGACTCCGGCACACTGCTAGGTTTCTCTGAGAACCAGTGCTCTGGAGTATGATGGACAGATGCCTGATTTAGAGAGTGATAAGAAAAAAATGCTTCCCAGAAGAGTAACAAGAATGAAAACCCTCCTGAATGGAGATGAACTGCATTACCCGAGGAACTAGAGGAAGTATGATTTAGCTGGATCTTAAAGGTTGGGAAAAAAGAAATTCAAGAGAGAAGAGTGGAAAATAAGGAAAGACTCAGATCAGACATTAGTTCCTTTTATGCTTTAGGAAGTTAACAGTCACCCAGAGTCCCTGGCTCAAGGTGCTTCCAGAGTTATGTACAAGAGATTTAGATTTTCAGTTTGGCCTAACTGCAAAAGGAAACCATTGCACTATGAATAGCAAACAAACTCACTGTATTCTTTATGAGACAGCTAGTTCTTTGGTTAAACTTATTTTTAAAAGCCCTTAAAATGTTTATGAAGAACTAAGCTGAGTAATGTAAGTCTGTTAATACCTCCGTGAGTAATACAAAATAATAACAGTACCTTCACCACTATAGATTTGATAGTAAAACCCAAAAATTTTCAAGAAAGAAGGCTACAATATGGTAAAAACAAAAGAATTTCAGAACATTTTATTGTTTATTTTCCTTTCTGTATTTTTTAGGATTATTTATTTATGTATTTATTTGTTTGTTTATTTATGAAAGATTTCTACCTCCTCCCCGCCACTGCCTCTCATTTCTCTCCCCCTCCCCCAATCAAGACCCCCTCCTTCATCAGCCCGAAGAGCAATCAGGGTTCCCTGTGCTGTGGGAAGTCCAAGGACCACCCACCTCTATCCAGGTCTAGTAAGGTGAGCATCCAAACTGCCTAGGCTCCCACAAAGCCAGTACATGCAGTAGGATCAAAAACCCATTGCCATTGTTCTTGAGTTCTCAGTAGTCCTCACTGTTTGCTATGTTCAGCGAGTCCCGTTTTATCCCATGCTTTTTCAGACCCGGGCCAGCTGGCCTTGGTGAGTTCCCAATAGAACATCCCCATTGTCTCAGTGTATGGTTGCACCCCTCACGGTCCTGAGTTCCTTGCTCGTGCTCTCTCTCCACCTGCTTCTTATTTGGACCTTGAGATTTCTGTCCGGTGCTCCAATGAGGGTCTCTGTCTCCTTTCATCGCCTGATGAAGGTTATTATTCAGGAGGATGCCTATATGTTTTTTTTTGGGGGGGGGTTCACCTTCTTATTTAGTTTCTCTAGGATCACGATTTATAGGTTCAATGTCCTTTATTTATGGCTAGAAACCAAATATGAATGAGTACATCCCATGTTCCTCCTTTTGGGTCTGGCTTACCTCACTCAGGATAGTGTTTTCTATTTCCATCCATTTGCATGCAAAATTCAAGAAGTCCTTGTTTTTTACTGCTGAGCAGTACTCTAATATGTATGTATTCCATACTTTCTTCATCCATTCTTCCATTGAAGGGCATCTAGGTTGTTTCCAGGTTCTGGCTATTACAAACAATGCTGCTATGAACATAGTTGAGCAAAAATACTTTTGTTGTATGATAGGGCATCTCTTGGGTATATTCCCAAGGGTGGTATTGCTGGGTTCAGGGGTAGGTTGATCCCGAATTTCCTGAGAAACAGCCACACTGATTTCCAAAGTGGTTGCACAAGTTTGCATTCCCACCAGCAATGGATGAGGGTACCCCTTTCTCCACAACCTCTCCAGCAAAGGCTATCATTGGTGTTTTTGATTTTAGCAATTCTGACAGGTGTAAGATGCTATCTTAAAGTTGTCTTGATTTGCATTTCCCTGATCGCTAAGGAAGTTGAGCATGACCTTAAGTGTCTTTGGCCATTAGAACTTCTTCTGTTGAGAATTCATGTTCAGCTCAGTGCCCCATTTTATAATTGGGTTGATTAGCCTTTTACGGTCTAGTTTCTTGAGTTCTTTATATATTTTGGAGATCAGACCTTTGTCAGTTGCGGGGTTGGTAAAGATCTTCTCCCAGTCAGTGGGTTGCCTTTTTGTCTTAGTGACAGTGTCTTTTGCTTTACAGAAGCTTCTCAAAACTGGATGTCAAACTGCAGAAGAATGAAAATATATCCATATCTATCACCATGCACAAACTCAAGTCCAAATGGATTAAAGACCTCAATATCAGTCCGAACACACTGAACCTGATAGAAGAGAAAGTGGGAAGTACTCTACAACACATGGGCACAGGAGACCACTTCCTATATATGACCCCAGCAGCACAGACATTAAGGGCATCATTGAATAAATGGGACCTCCTGAGACTGAGAAGCTTCTGTATTTTTTTATAAAAATAACAAATAATGGCTTGGTGGTAGAGATAAAATATGAGAGTAGGCATCCTACAAACCGTGTTGGAATATAAAGAAGCCAAGAGTGACAGAGGGGCCTTACTGAGAAAAGGAAAGAGGGCACCTGCCAATGTCATGGTGGACCAAAACATTAAACATTGGCTGGAAGCAAATGGAGTTCCCTCGTTTGGTTAAAAACTTATGTCATAAAGTATGGAAATGACAGGTTCTGTCTTCAGGACTGCGGTGAGCTCACACCTGGATCACAGAACTCATTTAGAAGGTCACCATCTTAGAAATCTGTAGAAACACTGGACAGAGTTCAGAGAAAAGTAGTGAGGGTGATTACAGCTGTGAGTCTGATAGATTTATGAAGGGAGATTGAAAAGCAGAGCATGCTTTAACAAAAGCCAGGAGGAGGTGAGGCTAATTAATCTCTCAGAGTTGAAAAGGCTAGTGAGCATGGAGAGAAAAGTATTATTTTCCTCAAATTGGAAAAGAGAGAACAATTAGTAATATCCCAGCAACTAGAAGTGAAGATCCTGACACTGAAAATTCTGTATTCTGAAGTGCTATAGAATATTCTGCATGGATAAAGATACTACAAATGCACACACATAGAAAAAAAATAAAACTATGTTTGCTCCTAAATCCAGTGAATCTTTAAATACTATAATGTCAATTACAAAGGATACTGAAAAAGTATTTAGCTAACAAATAGAGACAACACTATGGAGAACTTAATTCTCTCCAATTAACAATCTCAATTTAAATAAAAAAAAATCCCTTCAATACAGAAAATGACAAGTCACTTCTATGATTTATGTTTTCTGGATTCAATAAAATAAATACAACAAAGCAACCTTGAAAAGATGAATATGTGACTTAATAAGTTCAATTACATGACTTATTTAATATTTGCTGTAATAAAAATGGAATTCACTTTGAAATATACCAGTACACCCACAGGAAAAAAATAAATTATTCAGAAATAGGCACAGACACACATTTACAGAGAGAGAGAGAGAGAGAGAGAGAGAGAGAGAGAGAGAGAGAGAGAGAGAGAGATGGGGGGAGTTTATTCATTTTCTATGAGTCTATAAGCAATTTGATCAGTAATGGAAAAAGCCCATTCAATTGTATAGTAGAAGAATTAAAGAAGTGTAAAAAACAAAAATGAGGCACAGACCTACCACGTTAGATGAGTGAGAGAAAGCAGTTAAAGTAAACGTGAACTGTAGCCTTAAAGACACGCGTCTCACATGTCAAGGTCAGAAGACAGCCTTGAGGTTTCAGTCATCACGTCCATGCTGTTTGAAACAAGGTCTCTTGTTTGGCACTGTCTATGCCAGGCTATTTATTCCATAAGTTTTTGGAAGTTCTCTATCTCAACCTCCAATCTTGATGTAAGATAGATAGAATTAGAAGAGCACACTACCATGTCTGTCTGTATAATTTCTAGAGAGCTGAACTTAATATCCTCATGCTTACACCCACTGAGCAATCCCCTTAGCTTCATCTTAATTCTAGACACCAAAACATTAGTCATTGGGGGAAAAGGCAATAAACTAGATTACAACAATTAAAATAGACTAACAAGCAAATTTGAAATTTTAGACACAAAAGGGGATAAAATAACTACATTCATATAGCTTATGAAAGATTTGTATGAGGGGTATATTACAAAAATCGTCTAAAGCAATACTAGAAACACAAACATCTTCACTATATCCACACACAAAGTAGGTAAAAGACTTGAACAGAAATAAGATCGGCATCCAACTAGCAAAAAAATTAAACTAGAAAAATGTGCTATGAATAACTGGCCATCAAAGAAATACAGAATGAAATTACAATGGGTAAATATAAACTTAACCTGTGACTGATACTGGGAACAACAACCTAGTAGACAAATGTTAGGGAAGCATACAGAATATAAGGCTAAACAGTGCTGCCAGAGAAGCTTTACAGTTTGAGAGCTGTTTCTTGCATTTTAGTAGACTTAACATGCATTTAAAGACTCAGCAATTCTGGTCTTAGACTAGTTAGGGATCTTTAGAGAAACGGAACCAGAAGAATGCATATATAATTACAAGTGGGCGCAAGCAGGGCCTGTAATTATAGCATCAGGTTAAAGCTGTAGATTCTGAGTTCAAGAGCAGACTGTGTTCACAGAAAACAAACAGAAGGAGCTGGTGGATTTATTGAGTTGGTTTAAGGATCGGAGGTCAGATGTGACCACAATGCCATGTTGTAGGCAGAAGAGCTAGGGATGCCTGTATTCTAGTTATGGAAACTCACTTATTCACACTTCCTATACTTCTCTATTTCTCTTGTGTTCCCCACCCTATTTAAATTACAATTTCCCTATTAAACATTAAAGAATTTAGATAGTATATCATGTGTGCTCAATATAAATGCTAAGTGGAAAATAGTAATGACAACAACATGCACATGCACTTGGCACAGTATCTTGAAGTGTTAATAAGGACTGTTAGAGTTGCTCTCGCAAAACAATTTTTCTTATGCAAGGAGAAAAAATCTTTTATTAACAATAATTCTGAAAATGGTTTCTTTCCTTATAAAAATAAAAGTATTCCATGCAGTATTTCATGCCCTTACTCTACCACCCTGGCATTCGTACCTTTATCTAACACACCATGCAGAACCTGACTGAATGAAATCTCCCTCATAACTCCTTTGACCCCCCGCCCCACTGATGTGTGTGTGCTATAGCAAATAAAGAGCCAGGGGGAGAGTTCAGAAATACAAGAGATGAGGGGTTACTGTAACCTCACTTTATTCTAGGTATTAAATGTTTCCCCAACCCTACTTCTTTTCCTACTCTACTCTTTCCCTTGGAAAGCTGACTATGGACTGCAGGGATGAGTTTCCTAGCCGCTGGCTCATTTGAATTGCACTATTGGATGTACCAACAGAAAACTGGCAGGTGTAATGAGAGTACTTGGTCCCTGTGGATTAGCTGCTTATGTCTATTAAGGGCACAGTCCTTTGTCACCTCTTTCTTGTTGTTACAGCTCTGCCCTCCTTATGTTTCAACACCTCGGGATGGGAATAGCTTCACTCTGTCACTGTGTCAGACACCCTAGATGTTATCCCATCAGCCTGGTTCACATGAAAAAATGACTCCTAAATTTGACCCTCTTCTGTTACTAATAAGCATGATGTTTCTTTTCTGGCGGGGTTATGACTGGGGTTATGACTGATAAAATTGCAGACAGAAAGACTTGGAATTGTTTGTAGGTTTTTGTGTTTTTAAAGGTTTATTTAAGTGTATGTGTGTGTGTGAGAGAGAGAGAGAGACAGACAGACAGACAGACAGACAGACAGAGAGGCAGAGAAAGGGGAAAGACTGCATGTGCACACCCGCTTATATATGAAGTTGGTTGTAAGAATAGCTATAAAGACCAAAATAGAGTCAAAGTCCCTGAAACTGGTGTTAAAAGGCAATTTTGAGACTTTGGATGTGAGAACTAGGAACCCAATTCTGGTCCTCTGACGGAGCAGCAAGTGTTCTTAATTGCTGAGTATTTCTAGCCCCAAATCTGTGTTAGTTTAATCATTGTCCCTGTTATAAGAACACAACCAGCAGAAATCATTGATTTATAAGCAAAAACATTATTAATTTAAAAATATAATAAACTCAGCAGGGTGACTCATACCTTTAATCCCAGCACTCAGAAGGAAGAGACAGGTGGATGGATCTCTGTGAGTTTGAGGCCAGCCTGATCTGCAAGAGCTAGTTACAGGACAGGCACCAACGCTACATAGAGAAACCCTGTCTTGAAAAAACAATAGATAAATAAATAAATAAATAAAATTTAATAGATTAATTATAAATGGACACACTATAATTGATATAAAGAACTTTCATATAACTTTTATAAGGAATGTTTGGCAAGCATATTTTATATCAATATTTTATCATAAAGATCATATCATATCTGTGCATGTAATATTGAGATCTTAGGTAAACAAGAACACACCATTCAGACTTCACTATGTCTCCCATTAACTATTCCTGTATAATTCACTAGAACTTTACCATGTAGTTTCAGTGTATGAATAGATTGATCCTCTGTCAAACGTCTCAAGACACAACTTCTCTCTACTCATGACCTCATATCCAATCAACATCGAAACCCAAGGTTCATATAGTAGCTAGATAACACTAATGTCCAAGATTCATGTGATGTCTATTAGTTTATCTCCTGCTGTGGACCTCCAATCTGCTTCAACCCTGAGTCAGCCCCACGTGTACTGGAACATACAGGGGCTGATCATTCACAACATTTTAGTTCTTTCCATCCTGGAATATCTTCCTCCAGAGTGTGTGTATTTCTCATCTTCATCTTCTTTAGCCTTGGGGCAAGTGCTACCTTTATTTGGGGCAGCCCCTGACCACCTTGTTAAATTTCCCAAAATTCCAGTGAGATGGTTGGGTGGTTAAAGGTGCTTACAGACAAGACTGAAGACCTGAGTTCTAGCCCTGGGACTCACATGGAGGAAGGAGAGAAGCAAGTTCTGTGAATTGTTCTTTAGTTTCCACATGTGTTGTAGCATGTGCATCCACACAGAGAATTGAACAATCGAGCAAACACATACAATAAAATGATACCCAGCTGCAGTGCTGAGGTGCTCTCGAGTGAGAGCACTAGAAGGTGGTGATTTAGCTTATTGAGAAAACATACACACCCGAAGAGCCTCCTTTAAGCCTGAGCCGTGGTGCTGCGAGCCATGGAGAACTCAATGTCAACCAATCAACACAAGCAACTGGGAAGCAAAAGCACATGTATACTCATGTCTCTTCTATATGTGGACATTTAAAATAGGAACAGACATACAAGGTTACATTTTTTATTTCAAAACATCACTTGCATGTTGTAAGACAACAACCCTGTCCTAGTTTCCACGAAAGCACTTTTGACTCTCTAATCCGTTTTCATTTTGTTTACCAGCTTATTGTTTTATTGCTTCAACTATGATATTGTTTAATTTAGTTCCTGCTTTCCCATCCAGGTTTAATCTACTGTTAATGAGTCTTTCATATCAGTTCCTTGTGCTCTTTAAAAATGGTGTTTTTTTTTTTTTATTGTGAGCCTAGCCTTTAACAGCTGAGCCATCTCTCCAACCCCAGCAGCACAGACACTGAGAGAAATAATTAATAAATGGGACCCCCTAAAACTGAAAAACTTCTGTAAAGCAAAGGACATGGTCAATAAGACAAACCACAGCCTACAGAATGGGAAAAGATCTTCACTAACCCCACATCAGACAGAGGTCTGATCTCTGAAACATACAAAGAACTCAAGAAATTGGCCATTAAAAGAACAAATAATCTGATTTAAAAAAAAATGGAGTACAGACCTAAACAGAGAACTCTCAGCAGAGGAATCTAAAATGGCGGAAAGACACTTAAAGAAATGTTCAACATCCTTAGTCATCAGAGAAATGCCAATCAAAACAACTCTGAGATTCCATCTTACACCTGCTCCCCACCTCCCCAGTATATCTAGTACTTGCATTGAGCTCACTTGATGTAAGAAATACTGCTGCATATTGTCTGCAAACAATCTGTGCTTTCTTTTTGTTCTGGCATATCTCTCTCTCTCTCTCTCTCTCTCTCTCTCTCTCTCTCTCTCTCTCTCTCTCTCTCTCTCTCTCTCCCCCCCTCTTTCTCTCTCCCTCTCTCTACCTGTGTGTGTGTCTTTGTGTGTGTGTGTGTGTGTGTGTGTGTTTGTCTCTATCCACATGATGCACATGGGCATGGGCACACACATTCACAGCTCTCACGCAGTTTATCTTGGCACACTTTAACTCGCTTGCTTTTCCCTCTGCAGCAGTCAGCAACACTGCAAACTCCTTATCAATAGTTTCTCTGTAAGCTGAGTGAGATTCCAGGAGATATTTCTTCCTGCAATGTTAGGTTTTTAAGGAAGTTTTTTTTAAAAAAAAAAATAATAATTTCCTGCTCAGAAAAAAAAAAAACATTGCAAATATTTCAATATAGAGTAGAATGAACTCCTGGCATCAGTTGGGAGTAGTTACCCAGCTTCAGTGAAGTCTGCCTTACTTCCCTCAGATTTGTGGACCAAGGGGAGACCCTGGGAGCCTCCCAAATATGATACGAAAACTTAAAGAAAATTTTCTGCACTCACGAGTCTTGTATTAGAGTGTATGATTTAATACGACCAAGAGGTTCATAAGCAAAAATTAAAGCCAAGGCACACCCTTAAGTGCTTGTCTTTAGATTCTTCTTTATAGGGAATTTTTATAGTACACACTTTAAATTTTTTACCCACTAAAGGTGCTTTACATTATTGAATTTTGTAATGGTTCAAATGAACCACAAGTCTATGCCCAGAACAAATCTTCGCTAACTTCATTACAAATTAAGTGATACTCTAATGTTAATTTTTAATTTTAGAATTTTTTCCTTTTGTTTTGTTTTTGTTTGTTTGTTGATTGGTTGGTTGGTTTTTTGAGACAGGATTTCTCTGTGTAGCTTTGGAGCCTGTCCTGGAACCAGCTCTGTAGACCAGGCTGACCACCACTCACAGAGATTCGCCTGCCTCTGCCTGGGATTAAAGGTGTGTGTGCCATCTCCTGGCTAATTATCATTTTCTTTTATCTGTTTATTTGACTTTTAAAACAATCTTATTTTACATACCAATCCCAGTTCCCTCCCGAATTCTCCCATTCCCCTCATCCTCTCCTCACCCCACCCCCATTCTCTCTTCAGAGAGTGTGAGGCCTCCCGTGGGAAGTCTACAAAATCTGTCATATCACTTGAGGTACAACCAAGGCCCTCCCACCTACATCTAGGCTGAACAAGGTACCCTCCATAGTGAATGGAATCCAAAGGGCCATGTCCTGCACTGGAATTAAGTACTGGCTTTACTGCTAGTGGCCACACAAACTGCACAGGCCACACAACTGTCACCCACATTCAGAGGACCTAGTTTGGTCTTGTACAGGTTCTCCAGCTGTTGATCTACTAGCTCAGGTCAGCTGTTACTGTGGGTTTCTTCATCATGGTCTTGACCCCTTTTCTCATAATATTGCTCCTCCATCTCTAAGGCAGAACTTCCAGAGTTTGGTCCAGTGCTGAGCTACGGATCTCTGCCTCTGCTTCCACCTATGAAGGTTCTATGATTACAATTATAGTCATCAATCTGATTTGAGGGGAAGGGTATATTAGGTACCATCTCTGAAGAAAGAAACAGAATACATTAGAAGACAGTAAGATAGGCCAGGCGGTGGTGGCGCAAGCCTTTAATCCCAGCACTTGGGAGGCAGAGGCAGGCGGATCTCTGTGAGTTCGAGACCAGCCTGGTCTACAAGAGCTAGTTCCAGGACAGGCTCCAAAACCACAGAGAAACCCTGTCTCGAAAGAAAAGAAAAAAAAAAAAACAAAAAGAAGAAGACAGTAAGATCTCCTATGCTTTTGGATTTTTTAGGATTAGCATAGTAAAAATGGTCACTTTCCAAAAACAATCTACAGATTTAGTGCAATTCCCATTAAAATTCCAACATAATTCTTTACAGACCTTGAAAGAACAATGTTTAATATGGAAAATCATAAAACTCAGGAAGTTAAAACAATCTTGTACAATAAAAGAACTTCTAGATGTATCACCATCCCTGATTTCAAGCTCTAATACAGAACCATGTGCTAGTGGCATAAAAACAGATAGACTGATCAATGGAATTCAATCAACGGCCTGGATCTAAATCCACATACCCATGTACATTTGATTTTTGAACAATAAAAGACAAAATTATACAATGGAAAAAAGAAAGCACCTTTAACAAATGGTCCTATTCTAATTGGATATCAGTATGTAGAAGAATGCAAATAGATTCATATCTATCACATTGCACTGATGTGGGAGTGTCATATATGAATCTGTTGATTTCATTGGTTAAAAAAAGAAACTGCTTGGCCGGCCCTAATAGGTTAAAACATAGGTGGGAGGAGTAAACAGAATAGTATGCGGACAGGAAGAGGAAGTGAGCTCAGAATCATGCAGCTCCGCTCAGAGAAGCCAGCCTCCTCTCTCGCGGGCCGGAGGGTATCGCTCGGCTCTCTGAGGCATGCTCGCGATGAAGCTCCAACCGACCCAAGATGGACGTAGGCTAGAATCTCTCCGGTAAGCGCACCTTGGGGTGCTAACACAGAATATTAGAAATGGTTTAGACCAGGTGCGAGAGTTTGCCCGTAAGAGGCTAGAGCTAGTGGGTCAAGCAGTGTTTAAATGAATACAGTTTGAGTGTTGTTATTTCGGGCATAAGCTAGCCAGGCAACCGGGGTGTTGGGAATGTAAACCCCACGCCCCAATTTCAACAGATGGCTGCCCAACGTGTGGACAACTGAATCCACAGAAAGTCTGAGAAAGCTTGGGAAAGAGTAAAGCATGTTTTCTTGGTAGCAGCAGTTTCTCGGGTCTAGCGCTGCTAGAAGCAAGCAAACGCTCTCATCTAAGAGAGGCTTCCTGACTCAGCTTCAGCTGCAAAACCCTGCAGCTTATTAAAGAGGTCCTGCCACGAAACACTTAAATGGTGTTGACAAAAAGCTGAACGCATGCTTTTCGGTTTTCAGCCATAGCAGAAAAAAAGCTGCGCTGTTTAAAAATGTCGGCTTTCTGGGCCGTCCTGCCAGGGCAAACTCTGACTGTTTGAGGCAGGAGGGCCGGCTACAGAGAGAGGACTGGAGTGTTGTCTGTTGTAGCTAGCTGGCTGGCAGGGACCTTGAAACACTGTAGACTTGTGGCACTGAAGGCGGCTCTGGCCGGTACCTCAGTCACAAGGTTGGAATGGCAGAAAGTTAAGGAATGAGCTACATCTAGCAGGCAAAGCCACGCCTTTAGTCCTACTGAGATTGCTTGGTAAATTAAAGACCTATGTGGTCAGAAAAACAGAGAGAGATACAGTAAAAAGAGATTCAAAGATAAAGAAAATTTTTAAATGGTTTACAGTGTGTTAAAAATATATGCAAGCTAAAAGTAAGTTCTTAAGAGTAAAAAAAAAATTGGAAGAAAAAGAGAAGTTGGTTGTGGTAGTACATGCCTTTAATCCCAACACTTGGGATGCTGAGGGAGATTGACCTCTGTGACTTCAAGGTGTGGTAGCACACGCCTTTAATCCCAGTGCCTGGGAGGCAGAGACAGGCCGGTCTCTGTGAGTTCAAGAACAGCCTGGTCTACAGTGTCCAGGTCAAAGATATACGCTTAAAAAGCAAAAAGTTAAAAGTAAAAATAAACGAAATAGAGGTTAAAACAAAGCTGTACAAAGATGGAAAATACACAGAGAATGTTGATACTGTATGCTATTATGCTCTGTTTGAATTGCTTGAATGCTGAGGAAGGAGCAAGAGCTGCTAAAAGATATTTGCTTATAAATGCTGCTAAACTAACCCAACATAGATATTGTGAAAATGCCTTGACTTTGGAATTTGGATGTAAGGACATGATACTTTGGAAAGGAGTTTCTTTTTTTGTTTTCACAGAGGACGAGACCCTGTTCATTTCTTCTATTCCAATATGGTATGATGGACCATGCCCTCCTGAACGGTTGCTGTAAACATCTTCAGAAAATTGCTTCGCCCAACTGCCAACTGAGATGAAACTAGCACACAGGTTATACCATGAAAGATGCCCCCATTCAGCAGGAAGCAGTTTAGAGAGAAAACTGCGCCCATGTTCCCAAATATGGTTTATAAGTGTTCTTTTACATTTAAAGGGGGAAATGGTGTAGGTATGAATAATTTACATTGATATGGATTTTGCTTTAGTGATTTAAATTTAAGGTCAATTTTATTATATATATATATGTATTTCTGATCCTGATTAAGGTATTGTGATTGTGTAGTTCATTTAAAAATGTAATGTATATAGGTTGTTAATAGATTAGTTAAGTTAGTTAATATGTTAGTTAAGATTTTCTAGATGTACATAGATATATTTTAGATAGGCATTCTTCATATCTTTCAAGGATTATAGAATATAGCATTCTAAATGTTTTAATAACTTAGGGCTTTTCATGACAATGAGACACTCAGCTCCTGGCAGCACCAATCTACTTCAAGAGGAAGATGGGCATCGAAGAGGATCCTTATGGAGTTTGATAGCCATTTGGGCAAGAAACTGCTCTTGCCTGGACTATTGCATAAACTGGACACAGAGAACCTGCAGAGAGAGGACTACTGAACTTGCCTAAAGGTGAGATCATCTTTCGGGGTTCCTGATTTATGAAAGAGTCTGCAAGACATTCTTCAGGACAAGCAGATAGTGACTGCCTTTGAAATTTCCTGCTTTGTGGAATGTCTGCTGAAAGCTATAGGCCTGTAGGCCGAAGATGGATGCCCCAACGGTACAGAGGAACTTTGGGTGACTGTCCAGGCAGCAAGATGTCTCTGTCATTTCTAGAGTCTGAAACTTGCTTTTTTCTTGTTTGCTTAGATAATATTGTATCTTTCTGGAGTCTTTGATGGAGCTAAAAATAGTTAGTTATAGTTATACTTTTCTTTCCTTAGTTGTGATAAAGATTATTGTAATTTTTACTTGATAACTTTTATGTAATTTTGCTATGTTAAAGTTAAAGCCTTTCCTTTTTGTTTAAACAGAAAAAGGGGAAGTGATGTGGGAGTGTCATATATGAATCTGTTGATTTCATTGGTTAAAATAAAGAAACTGCTTGGCCGGCCCTAATAGGTTAAAACATAGGTGGGAGGAGTAAACAGAATAGTATGCGGACAGGAAGAGGAAGTGAGCTCAAAATCATCCAGCTCCGCTCAGAGAAGCCAGCCTCCTCTCTCGCGGGCCGGAGGGGATCGCTCGGCTCTCTGAGGCATGCTCGCGATGAAGCTCCAACCGACCCAAGATGGACGTAGGCTAGAATCTCTCCGGTAAGTGCACCTTGGGGTGCTAACACAGAATATTAGAAATGGTTTAGACCAGGTGCGAGAGTTTGCCCGTAAGAGGCTAGAGCTAGTGGGCCAAGCAGTGTTTAAATGAATACAGTTTGAGTGTTGTTATTTCGGGCATAAGCTAGCCAGGCGACAGGGGTGCTGGGGGATGCAACCTGGAGCCCCAATTTCAACATTGCACAAAACTCAAGCTATATTGGATCAAAGACCTTAATATAAAACCAGATATACTGAATCTGATAGAAAAAAACATGAGCTATAGCCTTAAACACATTGGCCCAGGAGACAACTTCTTAAACATAACACCAACAGATACTAAAATCAGCAATTAATGAATGGGATTCCATGAAACTGAAGTTTCTGTAAGGCAAAGGACACCATCAAAAGAACAAAACAGCAGTATACAGAACAGAAAAGATCATCACCAACCCCACATCTGACAGAGGGCTAATATCATATGTGTGTGTATCAAGAAACTAGACAGCAAAAAAAAACCCAACATAATCAATTTAAACATGAGATACTGTTCTAAACAGAGAATTCTCAACAGAGCAATTTCAAATTGTTAAAAATCATTTAAAGAAATGTTCAACATCCTTAGCCATTAGGGAAATGCAAATCAAAATGACTCTGAAACTCTGTTTTATACCTGTTAAAATGGCTAAGATCAAAAACACAAGTGACAGTACATGCTGGCAAGGATGTGGAGTAAGGAGAACACTCCTCCACTGCTGGTGGGAATTCAAACTTGTACAGCCACTTTGGGAATCAATATAGAGGTTTCTCAGAAAATTGGGTGTAGATGGAGAGTCTGCCTTCATTTTTTGGCTGCCCGGATCTGAATAATCACACAAACTGTATTAGTAGTAACTGTATTAGTTACAACACTGTTTAGACAATGGCTCAGGCATATTCCTAACTAGCTCTTATATCTTAAGTTAACCCATTTCTATTAATCTATGTATTGTCACAAGGCTGTGGTTTACCAATAATGTTCTGGCATCTTTCTCCTTCTGCAGCTATATGGCATCTTTCTGACTCCACCTCCTTTCCTCCTTTATCTCTACCTGGATTTCCCTCCCTGCTATATTCTGTCCTGCCATAGGCCAAAGAAGCTTCATTATTAACCAATGGTAATAAAACATACTCATAGCACACAGTGGGAAATTCCACATCAATTGGAAATCAATCTACCTCAATACCCAGGTATACCATTCTTGAGCATATACTCAAAGGACACTACATTCTACTACAAGGACACTTGCTCAACTATGTTCATAGCAGTTTTATTTAGAATTGCCAGATCCTGGAAATAACCTACTTGCCACTCAACTGAAGAATGGGTAAAGAAAATGTGATACATTTATACAACGGACTATTAATCAACTCTTAAAACAAAATGACATCAGGAAATTGGCTGTCAAAGAGATAGAACTAGAAAGAATCATCCTGAGTGAGGTAAACCAGACTTGGAAAAACAAACAAGGTATATACTACTCACTTATAAGTGGATATTATCTATAAAGTGAAGGGTAACCATGCTACAATCTACAGACCCAGAGAAGCTAAGTAGCAAGGAAGGCTCAAGAAGTGGAACACATAAATCTCACTGTGAAGGAGAAATAGAGTAAACATTGCTGGTGGATGGTGAGAGCTTTGGATGGAGGGTGGGGATGGGAACAGGAGGGAATCAGATTAGAGTAGGAGAAAAGGAGAGAGTACTGAAAGAGACACTCAAAATCAGGGGAGCTTCTCTGGGAAGAACTAGAAACCTAGTGCAGTGGAAATTCCCAGGAATCTATAAGGGTGAACCTAGCTAAGATTCCTAGCAATGAGCGACATGGAGCCTGAACTGGCCCTATTCTGTAACCAGGGAAAACTTCCAGAGGAGGGATTGTAGCAGCAATTCAACCACAAAACTTTTGACCTTGGGCAATTTGTCTTGCCTAAAAGTGGACATCTTATTTAAAAAATTCCATGTTGTTCACATGGCCTTTATGAAAACACTAGTAATGTTTCCAGTGGCACTTCATCCTTCGTGTACACAGCAATGAGCAGGGATCAGAGAACACTGAGATTACACTTTTAAAGAGAGAGCAGTCTTTTGACACAGTAAGATGATCAAAAATGAAGACAAATGAAACAAAAAAAAATCTTCAAAATGTATGAAAGTGCTGCATTTGGGTTAGGGCACACCTCTTAGTTGATCCACATTTAACAGTTCTTGGTGAGTGTGTGTTCTTAGTTCAGTGGTAGGTGTCTTTCAAGATAGAAACTTTTGGGGTATTTCCCTGATGTTTCACTTCAATTATACTCCAGCTGTCTGGCAATATTCTGATCTCTCCACTCCTCATTAAACTTACAAACCACACAACTCATAGTTGTCAGTCTTCTGATTCTCCTTCCAGAGAATTGTCATTCCTTCTCAAAGATATAAATCTTAGCCCACATTCCTTCTTTAATCTAGGATCTACTAATTTGACTTTGAAGTTGAATTTTCCTCATTCAAGTTTGGCACTTTAAGGGAGATATTTGGCCACCTTCAAACTATTCATTTATTTTCAGTACACACATACTTTATTAAATTCAAGTTATTCTAGGTCTTTTAAGATTACTGCTTTTATTTCAGGGAGTGAAGCTGTCTAGTGCTATCATGTTGATGGCATTATGCCCACCTAGTTCAGGCACGAGACTGTCAGTGGAAGGTTTCAGTGGTTGTGTGTTTATTGCCTGGTACATCTGTGAATGTATGACACATCCAAACAGAAATAAGTATTAATGATTAATAGCTACATGATGTTTATCTATTCAACCAGTACTAAATAAAACAAATTTTATTTTAGTGAAATTTCATTTCTTATAAGTATAAATTCTGCACAAACTGATAAGCAGTTAAATATGATTCTGTCTTTCCTCACTACAAATTGGATATGTGTTTGTGTATACATAAACATATACACATATGGAGAGAAAAAGAGGAGGAATCGGAGAACGAAAGAGAGGCATGTGTGAGACTGTATGCTACACAAATACCAAGGTGTAAAAGTGGAGGTCAGAGAACAACTTTGGGGAGTTGTTCTTTCCTCTCCAGTACTCAGTTCCTCCTGATTGTGTAGGAAGCATTTTTACCAGTCAATCAATCTCTTTGGCCATGCAATTTTGTTCTTAAGTGGCATCCTGTTGCCTCTGTCCCTACCAGATGCAATCTGAAACATCTTATAAGACTGAACCATGGTAAGTAAACTTGCTTGATCACCTCTTCTGCTTGATGAACACTGTATATATAAACAAATATTTCAAAATCAGCATGGAATAATAACTCTGGCTTAATAAAGATTTCCAATGAATTACTCTGATGAAGTAAAATGCCTCAAAATTAAAAGTGTAAAGAAGTGTGTATGTAGATAATATTGAATAGTCAGGAGATATCAAAAGATTTTGTAAATTATCTATGACAATATAAGGTGGTAATAATGTGACTTCTTATAAATATTTATTAAACAATATTATTATCTATAATGAACTGACATTTCTGCCTAATGAAAAAGCTGTTAGTTTAGATTCAATACAAAAATAATTTCAGCTGCATATACATTTGTTAAAAATAGATTAAAATTACTACCGTTTTATAATGGAATGACTATGGTGTGTTAAATATTATGTTTTTCTATTATTCATTATTATAATGAAGACCATTTACAAATCAAGGTCAAAAGATTGGTTTGATTATGTATTGAAATCACAGAAAACAAGCATTGAATTATTTTATTTCACATACTCATATCTAGAATTTTTTATGTGCCCATCTCTGTTTTAACAATGCTAACTTTGTAAATCTTATCAGTTATCATTTGAATTTTACATGTACATCCTAAATAGTGACAATCTAAAAGATTCCTGTGAAAAGTTGAGTTTATTCAAACATACTAACAATAGATAGTTATAGAAAATGATCAAATGTTATAGTGACGGATATAGTGAATTATCTATGAACCTCGCCTCACAAAAATCACACATGAAGTGATTCACATATCAATAGATTAATATATATATATAGATATATATGAGCATTATTTCTTTATTCAAAGAATGTATAATGTTGAAAAGTATGCTGTAGCGAAGAATTTAAATAAGAAAAAAGGGAGGCTGAAGAGATCACTCAGTGGTTAAAAGTGTTTGATGCTCTTGCGGAGGAGCCTGTCCCAGCACCCACATAGTGGTTCACAGCTGTCTGCCACTACCTTCTAGGATATCTGATGCTTTCCTCTGAACCACACAGATACCAGGCATGCACAGAGAACATATATAGAGAAGAAGATGCTCACTCATACACTTAAAATATAAAAGAATAAACAGCCCATTAAAAGCATAAATCATGAAGTCAACTCTAAAATGATAGAAAATAAAACAAAATTCAACAATACTAAAAAAGAAAAAAGCAACTACTGGTATGAAATATATAGTTTCCCATAAAAAGCAAAATCTATAAGTAATGTGAAATCCTGGGATACATTGTATAAAAATAAAGCAGAGGAAGCATTTTTGTAGATGATGTACCCTCACGTGATTAGAAGCTCTTATTAACAGGCCAAGCAGGTGTGGAAATATGGATGGACATCAGCTGGACTGAGCTGCACCTGGGCAAAGTAAGTGATGTGTTAACATTTGTTAAGGGAAAAAACATTTGCTAAGCTATCAAGAAAATGTGGGCTCCCCAGTAAAAGGAAACTTTGTCTCCTAGTTTCCAGTGGCAAAGTAGTCTACCAGAACTCCATTTTTGGTTTGGTTTACTGTTTCTGAACTTTGATTGCCAGAAGAACTAGAAGTATCTTTCATCTCCAGCTGGCGAGAAAGCCAGGTCCCGTTTTCCAAGTTGGACTGCTCTAATCCTACTTAATGAGTCTACCACAGCTCACTCTCCACAGCCTCCAACTGGATCAAACAATAGGCAGTAGCCAAATAAACAGCCGTACACCATGGTCTCTTCACCCTGATGCGAGAATTTTTCCCTTAGTGGCTACTTGATTTCTGTTCCAAATAAAAGGTATTTTGAAAAAAAATTAAATAAATGAAAACCCTAGAAAACACATAAATATTTTTCTATCAGGCCGAATATACTAACTCCTCTCCCAGAGAGGAAGAGTACAGAAGCTACTACACAATAATAATAATGATGATAATAATAATAATGCAATATAATAAGGAAATACCACTCATATTTTACAGAAAATATTACCCAATATTGTCTCATAATAAATCAACATTTATTGGTCTCTATTATTAAGACCAGTGATAAATAAATTATAGAAGGAGGAAGCGGAAAGTGGCTCAGCTTGCTGAATGACTCTTAAATGTAACATCTGCTGCTGTTTCAACACCAACACATGAGTGAAATCTGTTTTCTTGTGCTTTCACAAATGTTGTTAATCTTGCATTCCACTCAAATAAATCTGGAATTAACGACATTCCAAAAATGGACTGAAAATGTCATTTGACTAAATATCGCATGAAAATCTAATAAAAGCAGATAGCCTTAGCGTTCATTTTAGAAAAAAAAAATAAGACATTTGTTTTGTTTTTGTTCATCATAACTGAATGACTGTTTCTATGTTGTTAGCGCCATTAGAAGAAGGGAAACCACACAATCAACCCATGCAATTGTATTTATCTGTTATTAGGTGTTCAATGTAAGCGACTGTTGTTCTGAGAAAGGAAGTCAGACATAACAGATGACAGCTGGACATTGATTTGGACATGGAATGCTGTCTTGGAGCAGTACAGTGCATGGCTTTGGAATTTTCAAGGACTTTCTATTCGTTTTCTTTTCATATTCAAGCCAAAATTATGTAGCAAGGGCAAGTATTTGTAGTGTTTTGCAACAACAAAGAAGCAAGTTTAATAGGGAGTGTTTTCTTTGAGACCAGCCTGGTCTACAAGAACTAGTTCCAGGACAGGCTCCAAAGCTACTGAGAAAATCCTGACTCAAAGAAGCAAACAAACAAACAAAAAAAAAAAATGGGAGTGTTTTTACATTTTTTTTTCTTTTACACAGTAGACTGAACTACTGGGTGTACTGGCTCATGCCTATTATTGTAGCACTGAGGCTGAAGGAAGCAGATCGCCCAGGATAGCCTTAAATAAAATATGAGACTCTGAGTGATGGTAAATCTTGGTAATCAACTTGACTCCATATGCACTCAGCAAAAAGGCAAGCTTCTAAGCACTCCTATGATGGATTTCCTTATTTTGAGGTGTGGTGAGGGAGAATTGTCTGTAATCTGTCAATCATGTTATAAATAAACGCTGATTGGCCGGGTAGGAAATATAGGCAGGAAAACCAGATAGGAAGTAGAAATGATGTAATGAGAACAGGAGAATTCTGGGAAGGAGGAAGTTGATTCCTCCCACTTCTGCCCAGACCACCAAAGCAGCAGGATGTGATCTGCCTCACTGAAAAAGGTACTGAACCACATGGCTAACATAGATCAGAAAAATGGGTTAATCAAGATGTGAGAGTTAGCCAGTGAGAGGCTAGAGTTACTGGGCCAATCAGCTTTATAACTTATAGAGATCTATGTGTGATTTTCTTTGGGGCTAAACAGTTGTGGGGAACCTGGCAGGACAGAAACCACAACAAACAGGCCCAGCCCATTCATGTTACAGAAGTGGGCACCCTAAACACAGATTTCACCTTCTAGTGGCAGTCAAGATGAAAGGACCTGGAGGATGAAGGCTTTGCTTTCTGCTTAATTGCTCTCACTCTGCTGGCGAGTTCCTCTAAATTGTGACTTGTGGCTGCCACTACAGCATTTCTACACCGCTATTAGAAGCAACTTCTGCTTGCCAACACAGACTGAAGCTAGCCCCTCTCAGAACAGATGGCGACTGCTGAGACATTCAGCCTCCTGGACTAAGTAATTGCTAGGATTTCTTTTTCTCTTATTTTTGGCTCTCTAGTGTAAGACAACCATTGTTGGACTACCCAGAACACAGCCTATAAACTAATCCAATAAATTATCTTTATTTAGATAATATACATGTATTTCATATATCTAAATACATGTAAATATATTCTGTCTCAGGTAAAGATGGCTGGTGAGATGACTCAACAGGTAAAGATATGTATTTTTTTATGTATGACAACTTGAACTTGATCTTCAGGAACCACTAAATCATAGGAGAGAAACAAATATTGATACAAGTTGTCCTCTGACCTCTGTGGCATTCCCCCAACAAATGAATAAATGTAGTAAAAACAACAAACACAGAAAAAATAAAAGAAAACACTGTTAAAACTTACAGTATTATCATACCCACTACTTAAATTGTAAACCAAATTTCACAAAGCTTAAGCTATTTATGAAGACACAATAAGATAATATTTTTAATCGGTTTGAGTTCAAACAGAACCAAAACACTACCAGCTAAAATTTAACATGGTTCTCAGACCTACTTTTTGCAAAGAAACAAAGCTGTAGTTTTAACTCACAACCTTCACCTTTTGAAGTTTTCAATTTGCTCATGCAATTATAATGTATTAGCATCAACAAGGTTATATAGATACATCTTGAATCTTTAAAAAGTTTTAACAGTTTTCTATTTTTTAATGATTAATGACAGTATTCTAGTAGCCAAATATAAATCTCTTGCTTTATTTTATTTTGTTTGTGATAAATTTTGTTTATTTTGTTTGGGTTATTAACATCAATTATAAAGCCAACCATCAATAAGACCAGACTGTCCTTTTGAAAGCTAAATAGATACTATTATGGTAATGACTCATCTCATAGTTAATAGGCAAAAATAGATTAGATAAAAAATTTTAAGAAAAGGAGAAGGAGGAAAAGAGGAAAGAAAGGAAGAAAATCAAGATATCATTGAAGCATTACAAATTCTTTTTGAAAAATAGTCAAACGATTCTATGTATTCAAACATCCAATGATCTGGCAGCCTTCGTGTATACAGTAAAAACATGAGCTGAGGTAGGTACATTCAACATTTTTCAGTTACATTCTACAGTTTTATTCAACATCTGCAATGTGAAATTGAGGTAACCAGAAATTGAGGGCCCTTTCATGTTTGTCAAGGTTGTATTTCATGAGTCTTGGTAGCAATGCTAAATATTCACCTAGCTTCTGAGATGCTGAGAATTCTGGTTCCCCAAGCTAAAGGCTCCAGGAACACAGATGCTCAGTCAGGACTTAACACTGGATCCTAGATTTGTCTGTCTGTCTCTCTGCCTAGTGAATGCCACAGCAATTTCTAAAAGACAAACCTCCCTATGCAGAAGGTTTTGTGATTTATTTTTCAGTTGGAAGCTCGCATTCCTTGGATCTTTGTGGGAATTTTTTGAGGCCTGGGTAAAGCCTAGGATCCTCAGACAGACATGGCAACAAGCTCAACCTTGGTTGTGCGAATGTGGGAGCTGCCAAAAACCAGTTTGACTAATCTCTTAAATAGTGCCTTCAATAGGCTTGATTTAAAGAGCACTGGCATGTTTTTCTGATATTTTTCTCTGCTGGCCAATGATTCATATTGCAGACCTAGGATTATAGTTGTTTAACAGTATTCAGTGGTAAGAATAAAAAATACCAGAAAAGAGGGATTATAGCCATCAATATTCACTCTCTGATATTCACAGACATTCTTTGTCTAGGTAGGCTTTCTACAATTTTTATAAACACATAATATCTTTTTCCTGCAGGAAGATGTTTCAAATTGAATCAATTGAAAACTCTAATTGATAGCATTCTCACATTGATTAATTTTTAGAAACCACAATGTCATGTTGTATCCTCTTTGAAGATTTTTTTTTTTATTTCTTGCCTATTAGTAAGAGTTTATGAATGGTATATTGGGCCATACTGTGTCTCATTGTAAAGTGTGATTGTGCTCACTTACATTTTGAGTATTGTCGAAGATCCAGTGCTGCATCTTTACCAGTATTTGAATACGTTCGTCTTTTGTAATTTAAGCTTTCTGGTGAGAGTGTAGAATTGTCTCATTGTAATTTAATTTGCATAACTTTAATGACGTATGAGGCTAAGCTCACTAAATACTTTATTAGTCATTAAGAAAACTGCACTTGGAAAGTGCATGTTCATTCTTTTGCCTATCTTAAAGTGTCAAATAAGAAAATCCTTTTGGGGCTGGACATAAGTTTTATATTGACTATAGATATAGCATGGAATTCTGTATTATAAACATTACTTTAATAGGTACAATTTTCTAATATTATTTTAAGAAATCCTTTTTAAGTGTATTAGGTTTGATATTCTTATTTTTTTAAAAAAAAATTATTGATTCTAAGGTCTTGATGATAGTATTTCCCAGTTCATCAGTAGCTGATGTCACATAGGAGATACAGATTCCTTTTATTCCATATTTGGTTGTCCCAGTATCTTTTTTAGTTAAAACAAAAATATGCTATTACTCCCCAGTGTCACTTGTGCCATAAGATGTTTTATTGTTGAGGACCAGCCTCGACAAAAATACTTCTCACCAGGGTAAAGGCATGGGGATTTAGAAATATAGTAGAGAATATGAAGACGTGAGTGAAAATAATAGAACAGGGAAACATATAAGATAGTATCAGGAGGAGGGAATTCCAGTGAGTGCGGCGAACTCCCTGACCAGCAGGAAAGAACAGCCACCAGACGAGGATTCTTCCCAAATCACGTTTTATTGGAGCCTCTTGGTTGAAGGGAGAGCGGGAAGCGAGGGGCCCCGAACCCTGATCTGCAGCTGCTGTTTTTGGGGATTAGGGGTACGTTCAGGCCTCCTATTGGTCAAAGTGTCTCAGCAGCCACTCCAAGCTCCCTGATAGGTCCGGCACACTGAGGACACTGAGCATGCCTGAGATGGTGATTCTAAGCCTGCAGGGGCCCTGCACCATCTTGTAATGGCGGCCACATATACTGGCTCCCTGCAGGTCCCCCTCCTCGTTAGTCTCAAAGCCAAGTCAGAGGTCTTATATCCGATCAGGTCTTCACCTCATGATGTGAGGACCGGTCAAGGGAGGCCTGCATCTATGGTATTCCTTCTCCAGTGCAATGGAACAAGATCCATGGAGGTGCAAAGGCAATACCGGAACGCAAAGGACTAGTGTACCTTCCTCAGTGCAATGGACAGAATTTCCGCGAGGGTGCAAAGGCTACGCATCAGTCACTGTTGACTCTTGAGGACAGATAACCAAACTTGGGGGGAATCACCCTTCTCCAGGGCAGCCAGCGCCTGCAGCATTACCACCTTATCACAGGATGCCTGAGCCTGAAGGCGACAAATTAACCATAGGCACAGCACACACCCTCCTATGCCGCATGCAAAAAACATCACCACGCCCACCCAATCCTTAAACAGGGAGAAGGCAGGGGAGATCCAGGACTGCAGTCCCTCCACCAGGCTGAGATCTACGCGTGTTGAGTTGATTAGAACCATTGTGCTTCTGAGGTCCTCCAGGGTGGCATCAAAGTCCTCAGACCAATTTCCTGCAAGTCAGCTGGGTCTCCCTGGACTCTCTAGAGGCAGGACACCCTGCAGAGTGGGGCAGCAGGTTCTGTCATCATCAGGCACTCCTTTCCCTGGGGGCAGGGAAGGCCAGACCAAGGACCTCTCCCCAGTCGCCTCTGGAAGTCCTCTGTGGGATGTCTGCAGCCACAACATCAGGTCCAACCTTTTTTTTTTTCTTTCTGTGAAAAAAGCATAAACATACCCTCGACCCCAAATATATATAGGTCGGGTCTTTTTATAATGTATTGCAAGGGCTTTTCCACCTTGCCCTAGCAAAGGTCAGCTTGGTGTTATCATGTCAGATCCGTTTGCATCAGGATCTGTTTGCAACGTTCATAAGTTGCTTTCAAGGAGCCTTGTTATGCTCCACATTTTTTTTTATTATTAGCCATATATGCAGTTCCTACATTGGAAGAGCCATTTGTAAAATTTAGCACAAAATCCTTTAAGGGATTTTTTTGCTATAACATTAGCAAAATACAGATGTGTAAATTATAGCAATGATCATCTGGGGAAAGATTACTGTTTTTGCCTTTGAATTGAGCAAAGGCAGTTGTCCAGGAATCAATCTTAAACTTATCAATGAATCTATTGTTTAATATAAGAAACATTGATCATAGTCATCTTTTTAATATACACACTTGCCATAGCTGAATTAATATACTGTATTTGTTGATTATTGTATACTTTACCTGTTGATTTATATTTTACCTGCTTGAGTACCTGTTAGGCAGCTGTTTAAGCTTTCTGTTGGAAACTGGTTTTTTTGTAAGAATTTTACCTAGCGGCTCAAGGTCTCCCATAAGAATATTATAACTAGGGCTTTAACCATTGGACATCCAACCAAAAGTTTGTAAGCTATCCTCCTCTTAAGTTTTAAGTCTGCATCGCAGATAGGAAAATGGAAAAAGGAAGCATTTTAACTAATAATGTTGGCCTCATTAGACACCAACATGTAGAAAAATGAAAATAGATCCATATCCATCTTCATGTACAAAATTTAAGTTTAAATGAGCCAAAGGCCTCAGCATATAAAAATTATGTTGAACCTCACAGAGAAATTTTTTTGAAGTACACGTTTGCCTCAAACACAGCCTCAGTGGCACAAGCATTGTGAGAAAACATAAATTATATCTCCTGAACTGAGAATCTTTTTGTCTAACAAGGCTATAGAGTGGGAAAAAATCTTTACTTATCATCAATCCATTTTAAAAATATATGAAGAACTTAGGAAATTAGTTATTAAAAATTTTAATCCAATAAAAATATTTGTTATTAAATATAACATCCTCTAACCATCAGAGAAATGTAAATCAAAACTCTGAGATTAAAAATGACCAAGATTAAAAATTATTGTTAACAATTTATGCTTAAAAAATGTGGGTAGGGAAAAAACTTTATTGCTGGAAGTGTAAACTGATGTTGGAAGTGCATACTGGCACAGCCACCCCTTGATCACACACAGCATTGAAAGACCTGAACAAATCCAGACTCTCCCAGCAGGAAGAGAAAAATCACCAGACCTCATTACAGATGGTTGGCTATTTCAAACGAGGTTCAGTGAGAAACCAGTAGTTTTTGTTTTTTGTTTTTGTTTTTTCGCTGGTTCATTCCCGGGTTTCAGCACCAGTTGCGGCGAACTCCCTGACCAGCAGGAAAGAACAGCCACCAGACGAGGATTCTTCCCAAATCACGTTTTATTGGAGCCTCTTGGTTGAAGGGAGAGCGGGAAGCGAGGGGCCCCGAACCCTGATCTGCAGCTGCTTTTTTTGGGAATTAGGGATACGTTCAGGCCTCCTATTGGTCAAAGTGTCTCAGCAGCCATTCCAAGCTCCCTGATAGGTCTGGCACACTGAGGACACTGAGCATGCCCGAGATGGTGATTCCAAGCCTGCAGGGGCCCTGCACCATCTTGTAATGGCGGCCACATATACTGGCTCCCTGCAAGTGAGTACTGAACATTCGCCCACATTTAATTTCCAACTGCTAGTTAGGAGTAAGACAGAAGACTGCATTAACATGATTCAAGGAAATGAACTTACCAATTGAGGGCTACATTCATTCATAGTTAAATATTCTGTTCCTAGAACAAAACAAGTCACACACCCTAGACCAAAACATTCTGTAGGCAAACCACTCCCTGGGTGGAATCCCAAATTAGCTCCATAAAGGGAACTGGAACTTAGTTGAATCCTTAGTCTCTTGTTTGAGGTAGGAACAATCTACTTCTCTATTCCCAGACACAAGGGCTGGCTATTAGCCACACCTGTTGATAATTTGAGGAGCAGAACTCTCTGAGCCCAATAACCTTGAAGGAAATAGAGGAAAGTTCCAACTCTCTGACCTTAGGTCAACTTGGAAAAGGGCTCACATTTTTGGGCCTACACATTTTATGTGGACTTTATATTTTGCTTTATCGACATATTTATGTCAGCACCATGATGTTCTCACTCTAGAGTATCTTATTAAGTCTTTCTCATGCCAAGTTTCTACTTCTGTTCAATAAGATTGCCTTTCAATTTAAACCTGTACCACAGAGTCACCTCAGTCTTTGACTGTGTTAAAGTACTGAGGGTCATCTTAGATCAATCTGTTAGAATGAGTATCATTTAATGTTAACATTAGAATGTTTAATTTCAGTTTTCTTCAATTATTCTATATTTATTATATAAAATACACTTTTGGTGTTTCTGTGTATTTATTATTTGCTGAAATTAAAGTCATAATTTTTGCTTTCTAATGACTTTTCTTAATAGATTGCAATAAAAGTTATTTTCATAGTATTCTACAGTCTAGTGTTCTTATTAGATTTTATCTTGTATATATGAGTTAACAGTTTACTGAACACTTAGAATTTGTTTACTTGGTAGGCAGTAATTAATATCTAAAATGTAATATAAAAAGAAATAAGGATGATTGACGAGTCATGTTAAAGTCATTGTAATCTGGACTGGGTAAATGCAAGTGACTATCAAACCAGTTGCTATCAAATTCTTCAGGCCAGTAAAACACCAGAAGTTAAAACTAATACATAAATTCAGATCAATTAAACAGAAATATGACTCACCAATCTCTGTTAGTGGTCCACATGCTTAAAAAACCACATGATAGGGCTGGAGAGATGGCTCAGTGGTTAAGAGCATTGCCTGCTCTTCCAAAGGTCCTGAGTTCAATTCCCAGCAACCACATGGTGGCTCACAACCATCTGTAATGAGGTCTGGTGCCCTCTTCTGGCCGGCAGGCATACAGACAGAACATTGTATAAATAAATAAATATTAAAAATAAATAAATAAATAAAAGTCAGGATAAAAGAAATTAAAAAAAAACCACATGATATAAAAGAATAGGTGTGTAATGGATTAAGTAAAATGCTGTGGATCCCCAGCAGCTGCAGTGGCAGAAAGGCTGCAGGTCCCTGAGTGGCAGCAGGCAGTGGACCACATGGCCAGCAGGCAGTGAACAGAGGGTCCCGAGAGCACTGAATCCAGGGCGGAGATGGCACAGTTCTCCAAGTGGCTGCAGCAGGCCATGAGGAGACATAGACAGATGGGCACGCCTCAAGACCACACTGCAGGTCTCTGAGCAGCTGGTCCCGGGCAAAGAGCCACGCTACGGGTGAGAGACAGAGACGTGGATAGGCATGCCATGCCGAGTGAGGTTAGATATTTATTTAGTGGTTATAGAGGGGGAAAAGGGAGAAGGAGAGAAGAGCAGAAAGAGATAGAGACAGAGGGAGAGAGAGAGAGAGAGAGAGAGAGAGAGAGAGAGAGAGAAGGGGGAAGGGGAGAAGTGGGGAGAGACAGAAGCTGCCTTTTCAAGAGGGAGATGGAAAAGGAAGGGAATCAGGCTGGAAGCTGAAGATCAGCCTGGCTTTGCAGACAGGGGAGGCAGTGGGCCTGGCTTGTCTCTTAAAGGGGCAGGACAGATCATTACACTTATCAAAACTAATATTAATGATAATTAAAACTGATATAATTATAGTTTAAAAATTATACTATTAAATCATAATATCCTTCTTCTTCAAAAGTAGCATGCAATATGTAAGTTACTTAATTTTTTCCATTTTTTAAAAATTTTTTAATACAATCTTTTCTCACTTTACATAGCTATCTCCTTCCCCCCTCCCTTCCCTTCACTCACCCCACCCTTCCCCATGCATGCACTCCTCAGAAAGGGTAAGGCTTCCCATGAGGATTCTACCTAATTAATAAATTATTCTGCAATATTTTAAACAACTATAGTTTTTTTCAAAGAACTATATTCATACAGCTCTAGGTTTTTTTGAAGTGTTAGTGGGCTACCAGGGTTCTTTAATTTTTAAGTTTTTTCACATATACACATACATACAAACAAACACATGCACACACAGCTTGAGTTTATAGGCATCAAGTGTTCAGGAGCCCACAGTGGTCAGAAGACAGCATTAAATACCCTGAAACTGGAGTTACAGGCAGTTGTGAGTCACCATGTGGTTCCTGGAATTAGACTCCTGATCCTCTGCAAGAATAGTGACTGTGTATAACCCCCTAGCCATCTCTCCAGGCCCAATCATGTTTCATATACTAAGTCTGTTTTCTTCCTTCTAAACTTACTTTCAGAACTTACCAAAAGATCAAAACTAATTTTGAAAGTATGTGAATCTAATTCATGAACAAAGTCAGGTTGAGGGCTAATTATTGATGAGTATAGTAGAATTGATCTGGAATATCCATGATAGTTGTGTGTAGATAAGATGGAAATAAGAAATGCATTCACCTTCCTGGAACTGAGAAGATTTCTGAGAGAAGCAGGGCAGGACTGATCCAAATAAAAACTGAGACAAATAAATCCTGCCTTAGGGGCACCACCTAGGTGTCCAGGAGTTTTAACCTGTGGACCACAGCCCTTTTGTGTTACGCCTGAATGGCTGTGGTCCACAGGTTAAAACTTTTTTTTTTTTTTTAGTTTACTTGATTTCAATTTTTTTCTTTCTTGGTTTGTGGTTTTTTCTTCCAGTCTCTGTGACCCAGCCATTCCTGAGGCAGGTTTTTATTTTTTTAAATAAAATTTATTTATTCTATGTGTTTTTCACATCTAGTATCTTGATCCCATTCACTTTATGGTTGGGGGGTCAACACAACATTAGTAATCACAGCACTGGGAAGACTGAGAACCACTGGGGTAAATAAAGACTCTAGATGCAACTAAAGTGGCCAAAACTTGTAAACAAATTAGCATTTAGCAATTCAGTACTAGGAGTAGGGTTTTAGGGTAAAGTCATTTAAAGGACTTCCGGTAGGATTGAGGCCTTTTGAGATAGGGCCCACCTTCTCAGATTTACAGGAAACACTGAGAGAAAGCCACAGCCTGAGGAACAGAGACATGAACCTCAAATAGGAGACAAGCATATTCTAATGATATCCAGGAAATACAAGCATGTTGGAATTTAAGACAGGAAACAGACACGCATGACGCTTGATCGCCACACTTAATGTCTTTAAGACAACACTCCACAGGGGCTTCCCACAACAGACTCTGTGCATACCCCACAGAGAGCTGCTAACACAGAAATCCCAGTGGTGCTCAGCAGCTTTGCCTTCTTTCATCTGGCACATCTCTGAGCTTTGCTGGCAGTCTCAACCAACGGGTTTGGATGGTTTCCTAAAGGCAACCGACAGCCCTAGTTTAACAAGACTGTGAGAAGATCATTTCTCTTGCACTGTTGAATGCTGACAGATAGAAGAGTAAAAGACTGACCAAAGGATAAGAGTCTGATAATGACCTTAAACTTGAAGCCACCTAGTTTTCTATTCAAAACTTAATATGCAACACCACTTAGCAAATGGTTGTTGACTGTATGATTTATGCTAGGCATAGTTTGGGAGTGAAGAGATTTCAACGATAAATTAAGACAAAAGTTCTTGAATTTATGATATCAAACCTGGATTAAATGTACCCTGAGACCTGACTTATGTACGGCAGAAGTTATTTTTTCAAGCTTTATTTGAGATATAGTTTGCACAGCTGATACGGTGTCACATGTTTTTAATCTTTTCAGGATACTGAGACAGCAGAATCTTTGTGAGTTTGAGCCTAATCTGGGCTCCTCCAGAAGACCCTGTCTGCAAGAAAGCAAACCAAGATGTACTTTATACATAATGCGACTCATCCACACAGTTAGCAATTCAATAGTTTTTTAGTGCTGGGCAGTGGTGGCGCACGCCTTTAATCCCAGCACTTGGGAGGCAGAAGCAGGTGGATCTCTGTGAGTTTCAGGCCAGCCTGGTCTACAAGAGCAAGTTCCAGAACAGGCTCCAAAGCTACAGAGAAACCTTGTCTTAACACCACCCCACCAAATAAAAATAAGTAAATAAATTAAAGTAATTTCTAGTATGTTCATGAAATCGTAAGGATCATCATGCCCTGATTCTAGGATACTTTCATCTCCCTTCAAAGAGACCTTATCACCATTAGCGGTCAGACCCCTTCTTACTCTGAGGTGGACAGTAGTTTATGTCTGCATACATTAACCAGCTCTGGACATACCAAATAAAGGGAATTATAGGATTCTTCTGGTTCTTTAACTTTGCCATGCATATTGTATTATAATGACTTCAATTTTTTTTTACCAAGTTATCTGCTTCAAAATGTTATGAATGTACAGTGAGATGTGTTACCATTTATATTCCCTTTAGACTTTCTTTCATACCACAGGGAAGTTTTGTTCTGACTAAACACAAAACTTTGAAACGTTAGTTTTGTTTTAGAACTAGATACATTCTGTCAGCTTTAAGATGAGAAGAAGATTCCGAGAAGACAGGTTGGCTGAAGGGTCCCAGCAGGAGAAAGACTGGAAGCCTTGTGTCATGATTCCGGACTTTGCACTTTATGACGGGCCTTGCTTGGTGTAGATTTTCAATCATATTTACCGTTAAGTCTCTGTAGTTGAGCTAAATGAAACACAATTATTTGACTCCTTTCACTTCATTTGATTTTCTCTTCTGTGATTTGAGGAAACAAATCAAGAAAATAAGAATTATACCCAAACATAATGATACATTTTATATTAGTTTTTTAAGACTACTACAAAAATTATCCATAAAAGTGTGTACCCCGCAATGTTCACAAGCACTTTGTCTTCCTCTAGATTTGACAAGTCATATATAGCAGAAAATTTCTTAAACACAGCAGTTAGTCTATCTCTTCACCTCGTATCTCTGTCAATCTGCGCTTCTTTACTTTCTGAATATATTTGTCTCTACAATGTGTATGTACATTTATGAATGCTATACTTATGTTCTGTGTGTAAGGATGGAAATATAATGGTCAAAGGGCAGTATTGTGTGTTTACCTGAACTTTTCGCCTTGTTTGGTACAGTGTATTTTGTAGTCTAATGGCTGTATACACCAGACTCAGTAGCATATGATCTTCCAGGGATTCTCTTGTGTTGCCTTCTACATAGCTCTAGGAGCATGGATGAACACTACCTCATCTGGCCATAAGTGGGTTTGGGTTCCAACCTCAGGTTCTCACACATGTAGGTCAAGTGTTTGTACCAAGTCATCTGCCTACTCCATATTTTTCTGTTCTGAATTGCCTGAAACTTTAAAGAATATACCTTAAGGTCAGGCAGTGGTGGTGCACGCCTTTAATCCAAGCACTTGGGAGTCAGAGGCAGGTTGATCTTTGTGAGTTTGAGGCCAGCCTCGTCTACAAATGATGGGTCTAGGACAGGCTCCAAAGCTATAGAGAAACCCTGTCTCAATATATATAAATATATATTGAAAACAAGCATTTATTCTATGGTAATATTAGAGGGGAGTAAGATCTCAGTGCCTTTGGAATCTAAGGTTGGCTTGCTTAGCCTCTAAATTCAATGACTATTACACTGTGTCATTAAACCAGTGCACACCACAACTGGTTGGGAGGATTTTTGCCTCCACTAAAGTCTGCATTCCTAAAGGAAAAGATTTGTTTGAACAGCTATGTAATGCGTTACTCAGAAGTTCCTAAAACATGCCTTTACATTTCTTGAACTTTATCTCACCCAGACTCTGAAGTTTTCTAATGGTTCTCACTTTTATGCTGTATTTTATGTCCTCTGTATATTCTGGGTTGCAGCATTTTACTTCAGTTTCTTTAAACCCAATTCCCTGCTTTTAGTTCTTCTCCAAGAACAATATTTAGGATCATGAGTGTATTACATGTTAGATTTGGGTTTTCTGCCTCTGGTTACTGTAATGTAGTGAAGATATAATTTTTGAGGTTTATGCTTCATAATTATTATTTCTGTTCCAAACTGTCCCAGCTTTAACATGTGCTTAGGATATTTTCTAAAGTGGCATTCATTAATACTGACTACCTGTTTCACTGATGAAGGTAGAAATTGAGATGTTATGTGAAATTCACTTAATCACTTTGTTCTGTTAGATAAATGTAAATAGTATAAGATCAGCTCACCTGTACACAGAATCAATTATAACTAAGTAGTCATTAATGATTCTTCTACAAGCAGAATACTCGTAAATTCTAATTAACATTTAAAGAGTTCACTTTATCACCATTAATCGTAACTATGTTAGCTAGTAATAATAGGAGATTTTCGTGTGACGAAGACAATAGTAAAGTTGTCATTCTCGGTATGTGCTTCACCATGGAGCTGCAGTTCAGCCCTTCACAGGTTCATCATGGACTGCTATTCTCACCTCATATGCAAGATTAAAGTCTTTCAAGATCTTCCACAACATCTCAGTCCTAAGACACAAAGACATGTAGAAAACCAAAACAGACATGTCTAAGCCAACTGAGACATTTGATACGGAAAGTTTAGACAGTCTTTTATCCATGAAAAGTTTATATTATAGCACAAACCTCTTATTTAATTTTGGGGTTTGTGAATGACGGGCAAATGCTCTACCACTGGCCTACATCCTCAGATGACCTCCCCCCCGCAACACAAAATAAGCCTTTAAACACATCATCTATGTTATTGGTGAGCTGGAAAGGAACTGGGATCTTGTTTGGATTCCAAGGTTATCTTTTCTGTAGTCCTGGAAAGTCAGCTTCCTCCTGGCTCCTGGGGTGCAGTGTAAATACTGGAGCAGTGCCTTCAGTTCTCAAGTTAGCAATGTTCTGAATCTTCTAGTCCTACGGTACCTAAACCCCACTCTTTCCACAGCCTCTCTGAAGCTTTCTACAGGGGCCTCACAGGCTCACAGATAAAGGTTAATGTTCCAGAAATAAATGTCTATAATTTGCATGGCTAATTTTTTTGTTACCTCAGTAATCTAAGTATAGTTTATCTTATTCTAAACATCTTTTTTTTTTTACATTTTTTGAGAATTCCACATATGATGTATTTACAGCATTTCTGTCCCAAACCATGACTCCTTCAACTCTTAGAATGTGTCCTCTGCTCTTTCTCAAATTTGGGAATACTTCTTTTTTAATTATCATAGCATTTTAACATTTTTTTCTGCTGTATTTACTAGAAGGATAACCTTTCATAAATGAAATGTTGCTGATCTGGATAATATTACTTGGTTACTCTTATACATTCATTGACACCACTTAAGAGCCACTGTACACAGGTTTGACTTTTACTCCTTTTGTAGGACTTTGAGTTGAAAATGCTGTGCAAAGTCTTTTCAGCATTGATGGTGATAACCTTTGATTATAAGTATTCTAGAAAGGAGGATGATAATAACTCCCTATCTGCCATCGTTGCAGAGGTTTACAAAACAAAGTTCAATTTGAATGGTGTTGAAGGAGCTGCGGGCTGCGTTCCTGCCACCCAGCCTCCAGCCACCTGGCTAGCTTATGCCCCAAAATAATGACATGCAAATTGTATTCTTTTAAACACTGCCTAGCCCATTAGCTCTAGCTTCTTACTGGCTAATTCTTACATCTTGATTACCCATTTCTATTAATGTGTGTAGCACCCCAAGGTGTGCTTACCGGAAAGATTCTAGCCTACGTCCATCCTGGGTCAGAGCTTCATCATGTCTGCCCCAGAGAGGAGAGGAAATGGTGTCTCAGCTCACTTCCTCTTCCTCCCAGCGTTCTGTCTTGTTTACTCCACCCACCTAAAGGCTGGCCTATCAAATGGGCCAAGGCAGTTTCTGTATTAGCCAATGACCTCCCTCTATCAGAATGGTAATACGTGCTAGAAGAAAACTAGAGCGCCTCATGAGGACAGTGATTAATGCTTTGAGAAAGTATTTTTGTAGGGGCTGGAGAAACTACTGAATGAGCAAAAGTACTTATTATAAAACAAGAGGACCTGAATTGAGAACTCCACAGACAGCTGAGCATGGCTGTGGATACCTATATTCTCAGAACAGGGTAGAAGAGAGGTGGATTCCAGTAGTTACTGGACAGTCATATGAAAAATTACATTTGAGGTTTGCTGGATACCCTGTCTCCAAACGTATGGTGGAGAGCAATAGAGGACATTACCTGATCTCTTCTTTCGGTTTTGTATGCTTTATATGCATACAACTCATACATACAAACGCAAGAGCAAGCTCAGCTCCTGAATTATATCTGATCTCCTATCTCACCAAGTATGCTTCCCCAATGTGATGCCATCTAGATAATGCCTAAGTAAAATTTGAATAATTGAGGTGACATGATTTTCAATTTTCTACACCCCCAAACCAAAGACCTGTTCTTTATAAATTATCCATTCTAGGATATTTGTTCTAGCAATTAAAAATTGATTAATAAACTACTCCAGGGTTTCATAATGAATGTTTAATTTACTTCCTCCATGATTTAAAAGTCCCATAGTTTAACACATAGTTCAGAGGTGGAGAAGACAATCATAAGTTAGCCCCATTGAAATAGTAATTGAAGAAGGACAACTCTTTATTTGTGACAGTAATTACTCTATCATCATGCACTAGAGCAAAGACAGAAAAATAGTCTTAATAATTATTTAAATATGCATTAAATGTCCTTCAGTGATTAAAGGGTTGCAATTCAGTATGATCAGCATGCCTGGAGAGCCAAATCACACTTCCTTTCATTTCAGGCTAACTATTAGCTGATGTGTAGTGAAAGAGAATCCACAAAGGGACGATGTATGTTTAGAAATTCATGGCCCCCAAATGATCCCATCCTGTATGCTTATATATTTTTATGCTTGGTGGCCAGGTGGAAAATTTTTTTAGAAAAATAAGGAGATGTGGCCTTGTTGGAGGAAGTGCGTCACTACTGGAGGTGGGTGTTGAATTTTGAAAAGTCCACACAGGCCCAATCTCTCTCTCTCTCTCTCTCTCTCTCTCTCTCTCTCTCTCTCTCTCTCTCTGTGTGTGTGTGTGTGTGTGTGTGTTTCTCTTTCTCTCTCTTCACCTTTCTTCTCTCTGTTTACCCCCTCTCTCTATCCCCCCTCTCTTTCTGATTCTGGATCAGAATATAATTTTCAACAACTTCTCTAGTACCTTTTCTGACTGCATGGCACCATGCTTTCCACCAGGGTGATAATGGACTAAACCTCTGAACTGTAAGCCAACCCAATTAGTGTTTTCCTTTATAGGAGCTGCTGTCGTCACAATGTCTCTTCACAACAACAGAACATTGATGGCTGAGTCTTACACTGTCAGGTGATAATGGTTCTATTTAACTTATCATGGCTGGCTCCAATTGGACTAAATAAATAGATGTTGATAAAGCCTGATGGCAAATGGAATAAAGGGGGTGGTTATCTCTAAACTTTCAACTTGTGAAAAGGAATTAAAGAGGAGTTTAAGGTCTGGTATGGTAGAACAAGTTCCAGAACAGCGAAGTTTAGGCATTGAAGGAAACCATAAAAAACAGAAGGCTGTTGATGTATTTGAATGAGGTAGACATGTTCCAGCCCCAGCAAACAGAAGAACTTAGTAACTTCAGCCAAGTGGTTCTGACTTTAGAGTCAAGGATGTAAGAATGGGATTGTGGAATCCTCCTCTGCAGTTAGGGAAAGCTAATAAAGCCAGGTGTGTTTCAGGTGAGTCCCCGCATGGAGGCCTGAACAGGCAATTGTGTGAAGCTGTGAAGGTTACGCCTGTACTGCCTTAGAGACCATAAGGTGCTGGAGATACCAGAGTATTGGGATATTTGCTAAGGAAAACTGCTAACAGATAAGGAACCAAACCAATAGAAATAGTTGTGTTGCAGTCAGCAAAGCTTCAGAGTCAGAGAACTGAAGAGCACTATGACATCAGATATGGAAATACAGAGTTTGGAATTTGTCCAGCTGGGTTTTGGTCTTGTTTTGGCCCAGCGTTTTATCACTGTGTTTCTATTCTCCCTGTTGGTACTGCATATATTGGGGCCATTGCATGCTGATCTGCTTGTGGATTTTGATTTTACATGGGGTTACACTTAAGAGATTGTCATGAGTCTCTGAAGAGACTTTGAACTTTGGAGTTGGAAACACTGTTGAAACTGTGATAGACAAAGGAACCTTTTGAAATTGGACCAAATGCATTTTGCATAATGATATATGAAGATGAGTCTATGGGGGCCAGGGAAAGAAATGTGGTGGTTTGAATGAAAATAGCTCACAGGGAGTGGCACTATTTGAAAGGATTAGAATTTGTGGCCTTGTATGTGTAGGTGTGGCTTTGCTGGAAGAAGTATGTAAATATGTCACTGGGCACGGGCTTTGGGGTTCTAAATGCTCAAGCCAGATAATCTCTCTCTCTTTCTGTCTCTGTCTCTCTCTGTGGATGTCTTTGTCTCTCTGTCTCTGTGTGTGTGTGCTCTCTCTCTGTCTCTCACAGTATACATGTGTGTCTCTGCGTATGTATCTCTCTCCCTCCCTGCCTCCCTGCCTCTCTTCCTGCTGCCTGCTGATCAGGATGTAGAACTCTTGACTTCCTCTTCAGCACCATGTCTGCCTGCATGCCACCATGGTTCCTGCCATGACAATAATGGACTAAATATATGAACTGGTAGGCCAGTCCTTATTAAATGACTTCTTTCATATAAGTGTCTGTGATCATAGTGTCTCTTCAAGGCAATAGAACATTGACTGAGGCATCTGAGTTTAGTAGAAATCAAATCACTGAATTTTTAACGAACTTATTAATGAGTTTAGACAAGTTGAGACAGAGTTTGATATTTTCTTAGCATTTCTTCCCTTGAACAAAGGACTCTGCTTAGAGGGCTTTTATACATGAGAGCTATGATTTTATAATGTAAGCAAACTTCCATTTTTCTGGACTTGATTAGATTCATTTGTTGCACTGTTTTTTACTATATTACATGGTCTTTTATGTTGACTGTATCCCAAGGACAAAGATGTTGAAATAGGAGCTGAAATAGGTGTTGGTGCGTCCCCAACACCCCGGCCACCTGGCTAGCTTAGGCCCCTAAATAACACACAAACTGTATTCATTTAAACACTGCTTGGCCCATTATTTCTAGCTTCTTTTCGGCTAACTCTCACACCTGGACTAGCCCATTTCTTATATTCTGTGTAGCACCCCAAGGTGCGCTTACCGGGAAGATTCTAGCCTACGTCCATCTTGGGTCGGAGCTTCATCGCGAGTGTGCCTCAGAGAGCTGAGCTGTCCCCTCTGCCCGCAAGAGAGGAGCCTGGCCTCTCTGAGCGGAGCTGCATGATTTCTGACCTCACTTCCTCTTCCACCCAGCATTTTCTTCTGTTTACTCCACCCACCTATGTTCTAACCAATCGGGCCAAGCAGTTTATTTATTGCTTATCCAATGAAATCAACAGATTGATATATGACACTCCCACACAAAAACATGATAAAGCTTCACGTTATCAATAACTTCCTTTACAATTTAAGGAGTAACATAAAAACAGAAGCCCAGAAGAAGGCATATTTTGAAGCAAGACCATCTAATTACCAAAGAATACAATGAGAGAGAGGGTTTCTTTGCTATATATCAAGCAGCAGAAACGTCAGTGCTGTCTGGAAATTCCACTTCATTATGCAATATATTTCTGGGAGAGCTGAGAGATAGATTGTAAATACAGAGGCCAGCTACAAGAGCTCTGTAAATGGAATTTTCATTACTGTGAAATCACTGTTTGAACATATGAATATGTAAAACATCACAGAAAAGATCTTTTTACCACTGAAAGTCATTTTTAAATCCTCATGTGCTGTCCTTCACTTATAAGGTTAAAGCTACAGTAAAGCCATTTAAAATAAATGCTAAGCTGTAAAATTGCCTTCAAGATGCTAACTAATTTATTGTTATTGTGTTTTCTTTGATCTTTTAAATTTAAAAATATTTATATATTCAGATCATTTATTCTTTAAAATATTTTATTATTTTTGCATGTGTATGTCTACGCAAGTGTGTGTGTGTGTGTGTGTGTGTGTGTGTGTGTGTATCTAGTACACTTGGATGTCAAAAGAGGGTGCTGGATACCCTAAGGCTGGAGTTGAGTCAGTGGTGGACTGCCTGGTATGTGTGCAAGAATGAAATTGGATATTAAGAAAGAATAAATAACAAGTGCTTTTAAGCCATCTCTCCAGACCCCAAATTACTCTTAATATGCATTAAGAGAACCATGTAGTAGGATAGAGGTTAAATACAAAAAGATTAAAATGTGCCCAAACCCATATTTTTCTCAAAGAGTTTTCCTGTGTGTTTCTGTGAGTCTGCATATCTGTGTGTATGTGTGTATAGTGTGTAAGTACACATGTGTTTGCCTGTTACCCATGTGTAGGGAGGCCTGTAATTGATGTTAGGATTCTTCCTCGGTTACTTCCTACCTTTCTTATTGAGACAATGCCTCTTGCTGGACCCACATCTACCAATTTCAACTAGTTTGGCTAGTTATTTTGGTTTTGACATCCCTTGTCTCTGTCTCTAAATTCTGGCATTGCATGCTGATGACCCTATCCACCTTGCTTTTATGTGGACTCTGGGTATTTGAACTTACCCAAGGAGTCATTTTCCTAGCTGAAAATGGGCACATTAACACATATATTTCACTTGAACAGTTCAAATGGATTTTTCTCCATTAATCTTTCCATATTAAAAGCCAATCTGTTCATTTCCCTGTCGTGTGTGTGTGTGTGTTCATGTGTGTGACTGTGTGACTAAACTTGACCAAATGAAACTGATTCTGCATGTTGCCCTCCTGCAATCCTGCCTATTTAAACTTCCCATTGCTTGTGAAGGTGCACAGAGATCATAAAGCAAACTTTAATGCCTCATCGTATCTAGGGATCTGAAGCAAACCTTGGTTTCCAACCTCCCTGTCTTTTTATTTTGTACCCATAAATCTACAGATATATTCTGATAGCATTCAAAAGAACACATTTTTATTTCCAGCAAAAATATAAAGAAGGTTCCCTTGGTTGAGAGAATAGTACAGTTTACAGACTTCTATAAGATAACATATAAACCAGACAACTAAATTTACATTCACAGATCTCCAGGGAATAGATAAGTGTATGGAATCTGGAGAGAGAAAATTCCATTGGGCTAAATGTAAAAAGCAGAGGCAGGGAGGTATGTCTGTTCAGTAAGCTTATGCATCTGCTTCCTGAGAGCCACTCCCTACTAGGTATTCCACTGGAGATGCCTCAGATTGTGTGCTTGGATGAATTTCACCTGCAGTGTGGAAAATGTAGAAGTTTAACAGCAGTCAGCATCCACAAGAATAGCAGAAAGATGGCAATGATAACATCACAATTAAACACTTCTGCCATTTTGTGTTTCATATTAAGTCACATGCTTGACCTTCTAGATCTCATGTCAAGCATTGGATAGAGACAATTAAAAATGAGACAATGAGGTGAAAAAACGTTAAGTAGTTCACTAAAGGCAAAGTAAAGAGTGGAAAAGTCTACAAGCCAGACTTTGAAGTGTCTTATGCTGCCTGCCTTTTAAAAATCCTCAAGTGGAGTGGAAGACAAACCCCTTCCTAAAAAGAAAAAATGGAACTTTCATTCCTCGAAATAATATATAAAAATACAGTCACGTAGTTAGAGCTCTGTAACAATGTGATTCATACAAAACTTTTAAGGGTCAAAAGGCTTGAGTTACAACATAGTTATGTCACTAACTAGGTGTATTCAGCACTAAGCAGACTAATTAACTATTTTATGCATGGGTTTTCTCATCTACAAAAGGGATTCAAGTACTGTTTCCTCTTGTAGCTCTTTCTGAGCACTCACTTGGGTGATGAAGTAAAATGCTTATGTGTATCAATTGTAGAGATCTTAAATTATCCTATACAAGTAAAGTTACTCTGTCAGCAGTCAGTATGTATTAATTATTGGTATTATTATTCTGTGCTTTCTGACTGACTGACACAGAATACAAGTGGATAACATCTTTTAAGATTGCTAAGTGTACTTCGCACACAAATCTCAGTTCGCCACACAGCTAATCTATATTTTTCACTTGTCCCTTTAGACCTTTTCACCTCAGTGCTTTCTCTATGCTTTTAAAGTCTGTATTTCTCATCTTTTTTGTTATACTCTTACTTTCTTCTATTTTCTCCATATAAAACACTTAAAAGTGAACCATAGCTTATATTACATTTTTCCAGTCTTAACTGCTGCTCCACTTTATAGATCCTGTTATCCCGTCAACATGTCACAGTGCTATGTTCTAGCTTTTCATTTTTAGACGTATCAGGACAATTTCTAGCAAAAATATATACACCCAGAATAGAGGTCTTTGTGTTGGCCTGATGGGCTGTTCTTTTCCATCATCATACTGTAACTGCACATCCTTTATGTGAAGTAAATAAGAGACAGAGAAAGAGGGAGGAGGATTCTTTTTTTTTTTTTACCCTTTTTTCTTCTGCACTATTCTGGGATGTGGCTTTTTTGCACAAGATCCTTATTATATTGTATGTCATGAATCATATATCATATATACTTCATTTTCACTCATTTTAGAAAACACTTCCTTTGATCTCTTTCCATCTCCACATATATCTTTGTCATTGTCCTTTTGGAGGAATTACAAATGAACATGAATGTTTGCCGAACTGTAATCCAGCACTGTGGTGGAATGTATTTTCCTGACCACTACATTGTTATAAACAAAACTTACACCGTAATTTTCCCTCAAATGACATCATAGGATTTTCTGTCCAAAGTATGAATATCTTTGGGTGAGGGAGTTAACCAGAAGTGAAAATAGATGGAAGAAAATGATATACTATACTCGGTAAGGCCTATACTCAGCATATTTTGAGCCAACATCTGTTCCTTAGATGTAATCATATGTCTCTATGGATTTTTAATAGCTGGGTGTTCAAACACAAAATATTTTAAAACTATTGACTTATAATCAAACCCTTTGAAAGTCTATAAAATATGCAATACTTATTTCAGATGTGGTAGAATATCATTATTTTATTTCAAAAAATAATGGAAGAGGTGGAGAAATGGGTAGTTGGTAAAATACTTGCTGTACAAGCATGGGGAACTGGGCTCCATCAGCTGGTTTTCACATCAAAAGGAGAGGGATGAGCAGAGCTGAGAAGACAATTCCATCAGGAAAGCAGTTGATGTGTCCATGTGAAGACCCGAATTCCAGCTCAGAAGCCATGTTGTGTCCCTGTTAATCTGTAACCCCAGCATTTATTTATAACATGATTGACAGAATGCAGACAATTCTCCCACACCATGTGAGAAAACATTTTTACTGGAATTAAATTTCATGTTAATATACACATAGGACCATCACCCAAAGACAGGAGCTCTATGTCTTAGGAATCAAAGAAGAGAAGGTTATATGAAGACAACATTGGAATGGAGTAATCCATCTGAAAGTCAAGGCACTCCAGAATCTCAAAAAAGACAGTAAGGTATGCTCTCTACTGTCTTTGGAGGAAGCATGACCCTTTAGAACGTTGTTTTTAGATTCATGAACTCTAGAACAGAAGGAAGCAAACCTTTGTTATTTGAAATCACTCCATTTTCTAAACCCTGGCATAGTTATCTAGTCTTAGGCATCCACGTGGTGGAAATAAAGCATATTTGAACACAAAAACTTTTAAATACCTGAACATAACAGTTGTATTTGTAATAGTCATAAAATGGAATATACAAATTTTCATCAGTAAGTGTATGAATGGAAATCTTGAATTTTGAACATACTGGATAGCCACGAAGGAATATTAAATGAGTAGATCATGAAGATATGAAACAGCAACAAATAAAAAGAAATTTAAAAGTGAATAATGTTTTACATAAAGCATTCGTATGAAACACTGTATAACTCAAAATAATCTTTTGAAACATAACAAACCAGTTTTTGCCTGGGAGAGGATGAGGAGGGATAAGAGGACGAGGAAAAGGATGTGAAGAAACTGGGGGACAAGAAAAGTTCATTATCTTGATTTGTGGTGATGATTTATGGTTGTACACATGTGTCAGAGCGCATTAAATCATACACGTTACAATGTACTGTTGATTGTCTGTCAACCATAGTTCAATAAAACTGAAAAAAATTAATTTTCTGGGATGAGTGCCATGAGAAAGGAGTCCTGAAATAGTTTGGGGATGCAGCGAGATGGAACTTATCCAGGCTCATGCTGAGAGGCATAAAATTGAGACTTATCAAGACATCATGCATTAACACTAAAGGAGGATAAACTTGTCTACAAGAGTGGAATTTATGATTTTGGAGAATACCTTAGCATGAGGAAGTAAAATGTCTGAATTCAAAGAGGCAGATGACTTGGAGTAACTTTTACAAGCTGAATTATATCTTGAAGTTTAAAGAAAACAGGTAGAGAGAGGTGGGGAAGCTAGAGTGTGGGAAGCAGGAGGAATGGACAAAACTCACATTTAATTTCAATGAGTTAACTTTTTCTGAAGAATTGCAGGAATTTTTGCAGTGCTCTAAGACAGTTGTAAATGAGGAACTAAAAGATATGTGGCTTATTATTAGTCATATACTAAAGAAATTTTTGAGAAAATATTAAAAATTCTAGTATTAATTATAAATCAGTTTTGTTTGCACTCAAAATAGTTTTTTTTTAATTTCTGCCTTTATTTTCTCTGTATTCTGCCACACACTGGAGCCATATTTTACAAATAAAATTGTTAGCTGGTATCCTACCACAAACAATTATTTTTAATTTAAGTTTTCTGCAGTTGTTTTAAAAGTAGTAGTTTTAAAAGATACTCTTTTATCTTCCTTACATTTGAAAATGTTGAACTGCCATGAATTTTATACCTTTGCGGCTCTACCATAAGGGCCTATTCTCACTTTCTGTCCTGTGCTGTGTTTCAGATGAAAGCTCTCAGTTTTGATTTTCCAGCCCCATTCCTGCCTACTTCTCTGCCATGGTGATTATGGACTAACTCTCTGAAACTGTAAGCAAACCCCAACTAAGTTCCTAAATTGCAGTAATTTTTTATTTTGAACAATGTAAGAACAATGCCATGTGTACCCCTTTAAAAATACTGCATTTTAAAAGAATACATTTTCATGAATTTGGTGAGATTATTGCTGACAGGACTCTTTCTCATTCATTCTTAACCTTTTCCAGACCCTTCTTTCCAAAATTCAAGAGGAAAATTCTCTTTGTTTATATTCTTGTAAGATGCTGAGCTTTGAGTCCTGTACTTAAACTTGAGCTCCCTGCAAAATGTCAGAGAGATAATTTAATGCATAAGCCTTTCTCGGGCAGTACATCAGGATAAATAATTATTTAAAAAAAAAAATCTGGAAGGTATGCCAGAATCCCACAGTTCCAAATGCACAATAAATCACAAAATACGTTTTTCTTTTCCTGTCATTAGTCAATGAAGTTATAGTATGCTCGAAAGCAAATTGCTATTTAGGTTTTAGCTATATATACAAATAATAAATGAGGAAATGCATGCAGGAAAATAATGCCCTTTTGGAAGTATACAAGAGACATATATGCTAATTCAGCCTCATAGTCCAACACTTTGGAGATTAAAGAAAGAAGATTCTGAATTCCTGGCCTGCATCAATATATAGCAATATTTTTGTATCAAGAAGAATCCCACAAAACAAGGAAGGAAACAAAAACAAGCAAAAGAAATGAAATAGAGAGGTGAAACAAGCCCACTCAAACACAGATAACCATTTAATATCCTTTCAAATCAAACTTCCAGAATGAAGAGTAATGCTAGTAGTGCATCTTTGCTGAACGGAGATAAAGTAGTGGCTATAGTACTAACTATTTTGCTTTATAAAGTGGTTTTGTTTCAAAGTCATCCATGAAATCTCAAAAATAAGGGCAATAGTTTCCAATTGAAGCATGACTTGATCTTAGTTTTGTTGACCACACTAGAAACCTGTCTTAGCTAAACATCAGCATTGCAATGGACACTAAGACACCCCAGGTAAGGAAATCATTCCAACTATTCAAATCTGCTTGCATTCTGATTCTAAGGGGGATTTGAAAATTCTTCCTCATTTCATCTTAGATCTACATTTAAAATTCTCAAGAACAATCGAATGATCAGTTGATTTTTTTTTGCTTGAGCAATCTTGGAAATATATATTCTTATGTATTATTATAGACATTAGATTACAGTATATCAAGTCTGCCTTCTCTAAAAGCTAAGCTCAGGGTCATGAACATACAAGTCAAACACGACCAATTAAGTCATATGGAATTATTTCAGCAAGGAATTTCAAAAGAAAAAGAAAGAGGGCAGAGATATGTCATCCAGATAAAGAAATGCCTAATTGACTTTACACAATGGAAATGAGAATTCCTAATACAATGCTTGCATAAAGTTACTGACCTACTAATGCACACATGCACACACAAGGACATGGGGATTGAAACAACTCTAAATTAGCTTTAAATTAATTTACCACCTTAAACTCTTTGGATTTCAAGATAAGAAATCTTTTAAGAATGAATAATAGCTATTGGAGAAAAATTAAAATTCACATACTGTCCAATGGAATCAGGGAATTTTAATGACATTAATGTAGTTAGTAGCAGTTACATTGCTCAATGGAAAGCTAGATGTACCTTCAAGAGAAAGGATTCAAGTTTGAGCTTAAAGAAGAATTAACTTTTTCTTTTTTAAAAAAAATCTTTTTAAAATTTATTTTAAAAAGAACTTTTTATCATTTTACAGGCCAAATCAATTTCATACTCCCTCCCCTCCTTCTGATTCTTCCACCTTCCCCCAATTCCATTCCATCCCCTATCCACTCCTCAGAGTGGGTAAAGTTTCCCATGGGAATTCGACAAAGTCTAGCACATTGCTTTGAGACAGGGCCTTGGTGAGGTCAGAATTTATCCCTACTGCTTTTCCTGGGATTTTGAAACCTGTTCTCTCTGGAAGGATACCTTGTTCATCCTAGATATAGGGAGGAAGGTCTTCACCAACCACATATCAGACAGAGGGCTGATCTCCAAAGTATATAAAGAATTCAAGAAATTAGACATCAAATTTCTAAACAATCTAATTGAAAAATGGGGTACAGAACTAAACAGAGAACTCTCAACAGATAAATCTAAAATGACTAAAAGATGCTGATAAGCTTCTGTAAAGCAAAGTACACAGAAGAGTTAATTTTAAACACCGATTTTCACAAAGAACATCATGTATGACAGAAACAGAAAGAAAGATGTGCCCGTGAAATTTTTACATCTTTAGAAAATGATTATCTATAAAATATGTGTTAATTGAATGATATTTCTATAGGAAATGTACAGAATCAGCTTTAATTTTTAAAAACTCTTTTAATATTATGGGTATGAATGTTTTTCCTGCATGTCTTACATGTGTGCCCTTGTATTCTCAGAGTTCAAAAGAGAGCATGGAACTGGAGTTATAGATGGCTGTGAGCCACAGTGCTGGTGCTGGAAGCTGAACCTGCATCTACTGTGGGAGCAACAATCACTCCACTGCTGGGCCATCTCTCCAGCCTCCAAACTAGCTTTTAAGAAACCTTTTTGTGAGTGTTAGTGGATGGTTAAGAGCACTGATTGCTCTTACAAAGCATTAAAGTTCTGTTACAAGGACCATATGGTGGCTCGCTACCATCTAAAACTCTGCTTTCAGTGAAACCAATAACTGCTTCTGACCACTACACTCATCAGGCCTGAATGTGATGCATATATACACAGGCAAGCCAAATATTCACACACAAAATAAAATTAATAAATCTAAACTATTCTTTTTAAAAATTGTGCTTCAAATAATCACAACAAATATTTTCATGTTGATGAGGAACTAGAGTTTTAAGAGTGTCTTTATTTGATCTTTTTTAAGACACTGAGCTTAAGCATGAGAAAGCAAGTATAGCTTCCAGTTTGTATCTAAATTCATTACTCATGCTATTAGGAAAGGACTGGATAAATATTTGGTCAATGGATGACATGAAAGAATCCCTGGAAAAGAAGAGAAAGCAATAGTCATGTGAATATTAAAGCCAGAAATGAAATTTAATATTGGCAAATGTACATTTTCTATATCATCATTCCTTCCTATTTTAAATACTGACAACATACCACTAAAATTTATAAGTGAACTTTACTGTGAAGTATAAGAGTATAAGCAAATTATATTGGTATTAAAACAATAGATAACATGTAATAATGGATAAATTCATCAAAATAATGTATTTCAATTGAAATTGCCTATAAATATTAAGATGTGAAATGAAATGAAAGATATCAACAGCAAATGCATATTTCACTATTCCAAAATACTACTGAACTTTCCTCAATCTTCCCATTCTGACTATAGGTTTACAGTGCAAAAAAATAATTTCATGATCCCAGGTATAAAGTCTGATTGGGTTCACAAGCACAATTATTAGTTTAAAAAAATATTAAAAGCTATCATTGCAGAGATGTAAGATTATTGTAAGTATCAGCTGAAAGACCAGACAAGGCTTAATAAGCATAGTTAGGAAACTTTCAGTTGCTGAATCAACAACCGCTGTGGTTAAGTACGGCATAGCAATAAAATGAAGCATGCGAATAGGAAATGTGTTCGATTTTGGATTAGAGGATGGGGGAATAGAGTAAAAATCATATTTTTAAACTTAGTACATGCTAGTGTTGTTAGCAGAAATGGAGAACAGAGATAAAAGAGTCATTTGGTGGGTGAAGTAGGGGAAAGGTGAACAGTTCAGTATGAACATGTGACACGAGGTATATCTAAAGATTTCAAGTGGAAATGTCTGAAGGGCATTTGGATGCGTGAGTCTGGGTGATAAATTGTTGTGACAGAAAAACCACTTCAGGGGTGGTGAAGGATGCCCTGTAATCTGGTGTAATCGTCCGTGAAAATACACGAAAGATGGAGACAGCATGCAAAGAAAAACCTTTTCAAGGAGCAAAGTCGGGGCAATCAAGTAGGTAAAATTAATAAGAGAATATTGTTGGTATAAAATAAATTAGACATGGCTAAGCCATCTTATAGTCTTAGATCATGCAGTGGTTAAAAGAAGAATGATACACAAAGTTTGTATGTTTTGAGTGTTTAGTTTTCAGTTGTTGGAATGTTTAGGAAGGATTAAGAGGTGTGATCTCATTGGAGGTGGTTCAACACTGGGGGTGGACTTTTAGGTATCAAAAGACCACTGTCAACTCCATTCTTCCTCTCCTTCTTCCTCTCCCTCCCCCCCCTTTCTCTCTCCATCTTGTGAATAAGATGTAATTTCTCAGCTACCATTCCAGGACCCTGACTTCAGCAAAGGTTTCTACCATGGTGACCATGGATTAACCCTCTGAAGCTCGGCCTCCAATTTAATGCTCTCTAAGTTACTTTGGTCATGGTGTTTATTCACAGGAATAGAACAGTAGTTAAGACAGAGATGAACAAAAATAAGCACAATCTTCACTCTGTTTATTTTGGAGAAATAAAGACATTGTTTTCACTAACCAAAGCATTTTTAGCCACCTTAGCAAAACAGAAGTCAATTATCCTGAGTTAAGGGGTGAGTAGAATACAATTACACTTTCAAGAACTAGTTGTTAAAGAAAAAAAAAAACTCTCAAAGCATGAATGGGTGTATAGGAACTGTAACTGAAGCTTTTTCAGTTGCTTGAGTGCATGGAAAATAATCCCAAAAAGAGAGCAGATTTAAAATACAAAAATGAGAAAATCAGTTAACAAATTATATTTACCTATGCTATTAAAAATAAAAATCTTTCTAAGATATTAAAGTCAATCTTTGGAAAGGTAATTTGTACTATAAAATTTATAACAGTAGATTAAATTTAGACTGATTTTTTTCTTTTCTTAATTTATTTTTTAAATTTTATTTTGATTTCAAACCAGTTCTCTCCTCTCAACTCCCCTCAAGTCCATCCACTCCTCCCAATGGGTAGGGGCTTCCAGAATGATTTTTTTAGTACATAGAGATTTTAATGCTTTCTGTAAGATGTGCCTATACTGAATTTGCTAATAACTAGTTCATTTTTCAGCCTATAGCCCAACAACCAATTAAAAAAACAAGTAGATGTTTATATGAGTGTGAAAAATATAAAACTTACTTTTACTATAATTTGAATAATAAAAGAATGATACCACACCAGTTATGTATAAAATTGCCACTTTATACATAAAAATAAAATTTATTTCACTATAATTCTGGAAATTTTTATTTTTGTTAAAAATTAGTATGTAAGCATGAACCATTGTATTTGTTGCCATTATATGTATAGCTGTCTGTAAGAAGATGAAAGCTATAAACATGCTATCACTGTACTTGTAGACCAAAAAAAAAAAAATAGAACATGACAAACAACCATCCTTTTAATCCCCACAGAAATTTCATTTCACAACCAGTTTTAGAGAAGGAGGAAAATAAGCAAACACCTACTTAAACAGCCTCCCCAGACACATTATTGAACACTAAAATGAATAATCCATTTGGGGCTTGGAGTCACAATTTCCAGAAGTGATCTCTTTTAAAAGCAATAAGTATACAGAATCTACAATAGTACCTGAGAGTCAAATTCCTTCACTGAATTGTTTTAAGTTGTCAATTTTTTTGGTTTCCTGTTGCTTCTCTAATAAAATGGATTAAATATATAAAATAGTTTCCTATTGAAAGATAAAACTCAGAACTACAATGGAGATTATTTTTGTGATTTCTGTTAAGTAAGACTTTTTCAGGGTATAGAACAGAACAGAAAAATTCTATTGTTTTATGTAATTTGTAGTTTTGAAAATTTATCTTGAATTTTAAATTATAGTAAATAATTTACCATTATTCTATATTATATGGTGAGGGGCACAAAGGTCAGGGCATTTCTGTGGATCTCATAGTAGACACCTTTGTGTAGTTATTTTACTTTTTGTACTTTTTTTCTTTTTTCTTTTCTTTTTGGATTTTTGAGACAGGGTTTCTCTGTAGCTTTGGTGCCTGTCCTGGAACTAGCTCTTGTAGACCAGGCTGGCCTCGAACTCACAGAGATCAGCCTCCTTCTGCCTCCCGAGTGCTGGGATTAAAGGTGTGCGCCACCACTGCCCGGCTACTCTTTGTACTTTTATGTGGTTTCTACGAATCCAGCTCAGGGCATGGAGTCACAGAGAATTCACCTTTGCTCATAGAATCATGTCATTTGCTCTGAATTTTTCATCTTACTCAGAAACTCTATTGCTGCTTGTAAGCTTTGCTCAAAATTAGAATCTTATAATTAAGTAGGCAGGAACTAATATCCAAAAGCACAAACTAGATTTCAGAAAAGTGAGAGGTATAAAAAATTGTTTCAATGACTGAGTATGATTTAATAATATTTATTAAAACTTCATATCATCAATTTAAAAAATGAGGATCAGGATTAATAAGATTTAAAAAGCCATAAATTTATTTGATAAAGAGGTCATCACTTCTACCAAGGTGTCTTGTAAACAACTTATTCTGTTTGATATTATAGTAGAGTACTTTTAGCAAAGTATCTATACGTGTGACCTATACACATAATCATATAATGTCTTTTTGTGGTTTGAATATAGTTTGTTCCCTCCACAGCCAAGTTAAAATTTCCAACCTGGGAGAAGAGGCCTTTAAAGACTTAATCAGCCATGACAAGGAATGTCTTTTTAATTGAATGGATAAGTTAGTGAGAAAAAGCTGGTATAAAAGGAGGGCACCCTCCTTTCAACTTTTTTTTTCTGAACTCTGACTTGCCCAGCTACGTTCCTGCCTGAAGTCAGAATACAAGGCTTACTAGAATCTGACAATTCACTCTTGGACTCCAGGGCTCAGTCAAATAAACTTCTTTTTCTTTTTTCTTTTTCTTTTTTTTTTTTTGAAAAACAAAAGTATATTTATTTTTATTGAAATTAACATTATCTTTATACAATATATTCTGAATATGGTTTTCCCTCCCTTGTTTGCTTCCAGATCCTTCCTACCCTTCCAACTCCTTTTTCTCTTAAGAAAACAGACAAGCAAATAGAAAAGGCAAGAATAAAACAAAATGAATAAAAGAACAAAAACTAATAAAGAGCATAAAAGGGGCATAAACTTGTACACACAAAAACAGACACGCATACGTACACACACAAACTCATAAAAACACAAAGTTCTAAACCATAATATACTAGAAAAAGATCAGCAAAGTTAAAAAGAAAGTCTAAACAAAGCAATATGAGACAACAAATCTCCAAAACTACTTTTGAGTTTGTTTTGTCTTGGCCATCTACTGCTGGGCATGGGGCCTGCACTTAAGTGGGGTTTGGATACTCGGAGACTCTTGAAGAATCTAGTTTTTTCTTTGTGAATGGTTGTTAATTGGAAATAGCTTCTTGATTGGGAATGGGAGCTTGTGTCTACTTCCCCTAAATAATGAGACCATTGCATGCTAAGAAATATTTTCCAGGAAGGAGTTTTTTTGCGCTCAGTGAATTCCAGCCATCCAGTCAGGGCAGACATTTTTAAGTGGCAGCACAAGTTGTTAAGGATGTGGAACAAGGGGAACACTCCTCCATTGCTGGTAGGCATGCAAACTTGTACAGCCACTATGAAAATCAATATGTTGCTTCCTCAGAAAATTGGGATTCGATCTACCTCAAGACCCAGCTATACCTAACTCTTGGGCATATACCCAAAGGACACTCTATACTGTGATCTCCAGGAAGCATTTATTCAAAACCAAATCAGGAATTCTGATAAAAACCAGCAAGCTGTGTGGCATTACAATCTGTTGTATTTTCTTCTCTTCCTCTCCATTCTGTGGGAGAGAACTAAGAGTCCACAATGATGAAGAAAAACAACAGTGTATCCACTGGACACCCCAGAACAAAGAGCTCATTCAGAGCCTCCTTTCCAGAGAACTGAGCATATCACCTATCAGATGGACCTTGGAAACTTCTTTTTCTTTAAAATGACCCAGTATCAGACATTCAGACAGTTACGCAATGTTGAGTAAGATAGCTCCCATCATAGTCTGGAAGGTAAATCTTAAACTTTCTAAATTTTTTTTTTCGAGACAGGGTTTCTCTGTGGTTTTGGAGCCTGTCCTGGAACTAGCTCTTGTAGACCAGGCTGGTCTCGAACTCACAGAGATCCTCCTGCCTCTGCCTCCCAAGTGCTGGGATTAAAGGCGTGTGCCACCACCGCCCGGCGAACTTTCTAAATTTTAAAGTAGAAAAAAATAATGCCCACGATGACAAATGTGAATACATAATCAACTTGGTAATCAAATCCAGGTATTTCAAACCCATGTCATTTTGTTTCAAGATTAAAATATCTCACCATAGGAGATGATGATTCTATTTTCTTATAGTTTCTAATTTGACAAGTAGTGTGGGAAGTTCTTCTGCATATGTATTGCTTTTATTGGTTAATGAATAAAGAAACTGTTTTGGTGAGTGGCTTAGCAGAATAAAGCTAGGTGGGGAAAACTAAACTGAATACTGAGAGAAAGAAAGCAGAGTCAGTGAGGTGCCATGTAGCCACCAGAGGGGAAAGACGCAAGCTGCCAGTTGGAACCTTGCCACTAGGCCACAAACCTTTAGGTAAAATATAAAATAATGGAAATGGGTTAATTCTAGCTGTAAGTGCTAGCTAGCAATATGCTTAAGTGATTTGCCAATCCGTGACTTAAATAATATAGTTTCTGTGTGATTATTTTGGAGTACACTCCTAAACAGAGAACTCTCAACAGAGGAATCTAAAATGGCTGAAAGACACTTAAGGAAATGCTCAACATCCTTTAGTCATCAGAGAAATGCAAATCAAAGCAATTCTGAGATTCCATCTTACACCTGTAAGAATGGCCAAGATCAAAAACACTGATGATAACTTATGCTGGAGAGGTTGTGGAGAAAAGGGAACACTTCTGCATTGCTGGTAGGAATGTAAGCTACTACAGCCCCTTTGGATGTCAGTGTGGCAATTTCTCAGAAAATTAGGAAACAACCTTCCTGAAGACCCAGTAATACCACTTTTGGGTATATATCCAAAGGATGCTCAGTCATGCCACAAGGACATGTGCTCAACTATGTTCATAGCACCATTTTTTTTCCATACCCAGAACCTGGAAACAACCTAAATGCCCTTCAACTGAAGAATGGATAAGGAAAATGTATTACATTTATACAATGGAGTACTACACACTAGAAAAAAATGACATCTTGAATTTTGCAGGCAAATGGATAGAGCAAGAAAACATCATTTTCAGTGAGGTAATCCAGACCCAGAATGACAATTATCACATGTTCTCACTCATAAGTAGTTTTTAAACATAAAGCAAAGAAAACCAGCCCACCAATCACAATCCCAGAGAACCTATACAACAATGAGGACCCTAAGAGAGACATATATAGATCTAATCTACATGGGTAGTAGAAAAAGACAAGATCTCCTGAGTATATTGAGAGCATTGGGACCTTGGGAAAGGCCTGAAGGGGAGGAAAGAGGCAGGGAGGGAAGGAGAGAAAAATGTAGAGCTCAATAAAAATCAATTAAGAAAGATTAAAAAATAAAGGAGAGTCATGGCGGGTAAGTATTCCATTGTTCAGGGCATTCCTGGAATCTAGAAAGTATTTCTTTGTATATTACTCTGGTTTGCCAACTTAAAAAGATATAAGAAGAATTGGGTTGTTATCTTATATAACAATATATGATACCCTTTAAACATAATTATGATGGAGTTGAAAGTCAATTCTATGGGTGATGTCATCCTGATTCTTTTATTTCATCACGATAAAAGAGAAAAAAATTATCAAAAATAGAAGAATCGTTATAAAAGTAACTTGAAAAAAACTAGCTCACTAAATCTATTGATGATTAAGTTTACAGGATAAAAATGATCACTAGGGGAGAAAAAAACTAACCAACCAACCAACCAACAAAAACTGCCTTTCATTCCAGACTGGATGAGACAAACTAGTTCTGTCCTGATCAACGCTGGAATCATTTGTAAATTGATCCTCCTCATAAGTGCAAAGAATTTCCCAGGGCTTTGATAGTAAAGTGTAGAAAAATCTTTGGAAGGAAGCAGATTCCTATGAATGGTTAAAAGATTACTCTCAGCTGGGCGGTGGTAGCGCACGCCTTTAATCCCAGCACTCGGGAGGCAGAGTCAGGCGGATCTCTGTGAGTTCAAGACCAGCCTGGTCTACAGAGCTAGTTCCAGGACAGGCTCCAAAGACACTGAGAAACCCTGTCTCGAAAAACCAAAAAAAAAAAAAAAGATTACTCTCAGACTTCTTTTTTAATGTTGTTTGTTCTATATGATACAATTTGGTTTTGAATACTATCTTGACTATTTTCTTGTCATAATAACCTAAGATCAAATTGGGGGAGCATAAGTGTTCATTCCATTTTGTATGTGTGTGTGTGTGTGTGTGTAGGTGTGTATGTGTGTGTTAGGTACCTGCATTTTTGACTCATTCATCAAGTAACTAGGGAAACCTGGTTCAGCCTTTGAGTAGTTTGACTACAAGGAAGATATTCCACCTGGCTTATCTACATTTATATTTTAATAGAGATGCTACCACAAGCATGAAATTAAAATAGATGGATGCTTTAGAAATAAAAATCTTAAATTAGTGTGTTTATTTTTATCCATCTATATTTATATTTTTAATGAAAAGGAACTGACCTGTAAAAAATTCACAGAGATTAAATTCCAAGGAGAACTCGAGGCATCAAGCATAACTCTTTATCTCCTGATGAGTTTATAGGATTTTTAAGTGGCACCCTCAGATTCTCACTATGTTAGGAATGTGTAGACTCAAGTTTCTGTTCATCCCAGTCCCAATGCCATTCAGTCCCAGAGGAAATGCAACAGAGGTACTTTAAGAGGTTGGATCATCTGGCCATATGTTTCTATCGGTGATTTTTCAGGGTCTTCCTTGATCAAACCTGATTTTTCTTAACCCATAATTAATTCACAGACTCTCATTTGCTATGTAAATGAAAGCAGAACCTTTTTTCCAAAGTTTTTGAGTTAAATTTTGAAGTTAATATATTTTTTAAATATATAGGCTGGTTTAATCCAGCAGCATTTATAATAAAATGTCTTTAAGTAGCTGTTGCTCTTTTCTTAGCAGTCAAACAATTCAAAGACAACACAATAATATATAGTATCTACACTCTGTGTATTTTTCATCTTTACATAACTTTTTTTTATTATTCTATTTCTTTTTTAAGGACTTTCTCTATTGCTTTTTTTTCCTTTCCCAAGGCTAAGAATATTTTAAAACAGATTGTAAACTGTTTAAAGTTTTTTTTTAACATCTGAATATGTCTTTGCTGTATTTCTCTATCTTTTTCTAGCCACACGAGTGTTTAATCTGCTAAACAGCATGGTTAGGAGTAAAGCTTTGGTGTCTGGCTCCATCTCATTCCTTGACTTCCTGAGAGTCTTGTTTCATGGTAGAAGGACTGGAAGAAGTCAGATTATTACCACAACTCTGTAGAATTTATAGGCCCATACCACCACCAAGAAATTTGCCACAGACTGCTCACAAACACCATTTAAGCATTTGGTAGCAAGGCCTCTTAAAAGAGCTGTAAGGTTTTTATTGCTAATGCTGAGTCAGGAAGCCTCTAGCAAACAGAGACCATTCAGGAAAATACTGCTATCAAGAAGCCATGCTTGACTCTGTTCTTTTATGTCTAGAATTCCTTCCCAAGCTCTCTCAGGTTTTATGTGGATGTAATTGCTGAACATTTGGCACCCTTTGTAGACAGAAGTTTCTGTTCTACCAGGTCCTCTATCCATTCAGTCCCAAATAAACACACAGAGGCTTATATTAATTAGAAACTGTTTGGACTATTGCTCAGGCTTATTAATAACTACCTCTTACAGTTATTAATTAACCCATAATTATTATTAGACACATAGTCTGTTATCTTTTCTCAGTATGGCATTTTCATCTTGCTTTCTCTGCATCTGGCTTGTGACTATGTCTCTGCCTTTCCTCTTTTTCAGAATTCTCCTAGCCTGGTCACCCAGCCTATACATCTTGCCTGACTACTGGCCAATCAGTGTTTTATTAAACCAATATGAGTGACAAATCTTTACAGTGTACAAGAGCATTATCCCACAGCAGAAATGTGCTTAGGAACTAGGTTTCTTTCTTCCAAGGCCAAAAATTTTAATATTTCAATAAATCAATTACTGTGTTTGGACAAAAAGGATGCTTGCTTAAATATTATTTTCAGACTCACAGTGAATATATCTCTACAAATTTGAAAATAACAAACAACTATTAGCTTAAAACTAATAGCCACTGTGTAAGGGCAGAAAAAGTCTACCACAATTAAAACATGTTGCTAAAATAAATATTTCTGAATAAAATTATCCTTGAATACTGAACCAGGACTTGCCTTTATCATTCATTCATAATGTCTTTGTCTTCTTCTTTCCTTCCTTCCTTCCTTCCTTCCTTCCTTCCTTCCTTCCTTCCTTCCTTCCTCCCTCCCTTCCTTCCTTCCTTCTTATCTTCCTTCCTTCCTTCCTTCCTTTCTTTATTTCTTCTTTCTTTCTTTCTTTCTTTCTTTCTTTCTTTCTTTCTTTCTTTCTTTCTTTCCTCTGTCCTTATTTTAGTCTGCTTTGGAAACTTGGATCATATTTCATGTTCCACATGAAGCTTTCCCAGACTGCTACTCAAAATTGTGTTTGTTTTCCTTAATCCTAACAAAATTTCTTACCAAAACCACTCCATTTCATAATAGCTTTTGGGCTAGTATTTCAATGTATGTAGAGTAGGCAGAAACTACTTATGGCCTACAGATGATTCTCCCTGATGCTGATATTCTGCCAACAGAAATGCATTTCACTGGTGTAAGCATTGCTTTTTCTAGTCAGGCCAAATAAGATGCAAATACCACCAGATGATGTCACATGCTAAACATCTCATAACGTTATCCTGCTGTCTAATCAGATTGCTCTCAATAACAGAAAGCGTGGCTGGAGTAACCACATAATAATAAGGTACTTTGTGAGCCTGGTAATACTTAGGAATGAGGAAATGAAAGGAAAAACTCTGTACTCATGGTTAAAACACAGAAAAGGACCTGAAATCTCTGACGACAGATCACGTATATCAACACTTTTCAAGTGCCAGTCTTATAGATCTTTCTTATATTGATTTTTTCTTTTAATTTCTGTGATTTCTGCCTAAGAAACTAGCAAATTTCTTTAAAAGAAAAGCTATTGTGAGCCAAATATTATTTCTATTGCGTTATTGTATTATATGGTTTAAAAACTGAAAACATTTTTGCTTTATTCTTTTTATTTTGACATCTTTATAACATATTAAATAAACTATATAAAATGTGAAATGACTTATCTTAGTGCCACTATGAGTGGTATAAGTTGCCTTTATTGCTTGTGTTCGTTCAGAGTTGTGGCACAGCGAAATACCGCAGGCTGGGCTGCTAAGAAGTAGATGTTTATTTCTGGAGGCTGGAACATCAAAGGCCAAGGGCTGACTGGTTTGGTTCCTAGAGAGGGCCCTCCCCCCAGCTTGCTGATGATTGCTTGTGGGCTGTGTCCTTGTATGTTCTTTCCCCTGTGTTTAGAGACCAGGAGGCACTAGCCTTCTGATGTATTGTCTTAGAAAGAACGACAGGTCTGTAGGGAAAGTAAGCATGGAGCTCAGAACATCCATAAAGTGAAATGTTCTCAGAAATAAGCAAGAGACCCTGTCTCAAAAAAGGTAGGAAGCCTGACATCCAAGGTTCTCCGCTGGCTTCCACATGAATGTGTTTGTGTGCACGCACACACACTTTTTAAAAATTACTTGATAAATAGTACCATTGAAAATTTCCACTTCCTCCCCTCCTCCCATTTCCCTCCAGTTCCCCCACTCACCCTCCCTCCTCACCCTCCAGTCCTAAGAGAGGGCAGGATTTCCTACCCTGTGGGAAGTCCAAGGCCCTCCCCACTCCATCCAGGCTTAGGAAGATGTGCATCCAAATAGAGTAGGATCCCAAAAAAAGCCAGTACATGCAGTAGAGACTAATCCCAGTGGCATTATCAGTGGCTTCTCAGTCATCCCCAATTGTCAGCCACATTCAGAGGGTCCAGTTTGATCCCATACTCGTTCAGTCCCAGTCCAGCTGGCTTTAGTGAGCTCCTATTAGATCAGGTACACTGTCTCAGTGGGTGGACCAACCCTTCGTGGTCCTGACTTCCTTGCTTATATTCTCCCTCCTTCTGCTTTTCAACTGGACCTTGAGAGCTCAGTCCAGTGCTCTGATGTGGGTCTCTGTCTCTATCTTCATCTGTCGCTGGACGAAGGTTCTATGGTGATCTTCAAGATAATCATCAGCCTGATTATGAGACAATGCCAGTTCAGGACCCTCTCTTCCACTGCCCAGGGTCCTAGCTGGGGACATCCCCGTGGATACCTGGGAACCCCTCTAGAGCCATGCCTCTTGCCAACCCCAAAATGGCTCCTTTAATTAAAATATCTTCTTCCCTGCTCCCATATCCATCCTTCTTCCCTCTCAACCATCCCCTCCGCCAAGCTCTTCCTAACCCTCCCCTTCTCCCTTCTCTCTCCCCCTCTCCCCTTCTCCCCACCCCACCCTACCCTCATCCCCATGCTTCCAACTTTTGCCTGGCAATCTTGTCTGCTTCCAATTTCCAGGAGGATCTATATATGTTTTTCTTTGGGTTCACCTTATTATTTAACTTCTCTGGGATCGCGAACTATAGGCTCAATGTCCTTTGTTTATGGTCAGAATCCACTAATGAGTGAGTACATACCATATTTTAAAACTACACTGGTTTCATATTGTGAGGCACAGACTCATCATATTGGACATGTCAGATGATGATGTTTGCCAATAAAGTAATTGTTTTTCAGCTGTTAAAAGACTGATCCTAATTCCACAATCAAGAATTCGATTTTTATTAATCTCAAATTTAGTTACTTCTGTAAAGGTTTTCTCTCCAAATATAGCCACTTTGGGGTTATATCTTGTGAATCTGGGAAACACAGTCTAGAATGCTATGTAGTGTCAAATAAGACTCACAGGCACCTTTACATACACTGAAGAAATAAATGCCATCCAAGTGCAGCAGTCTCTCTCAAACACTTATGGACATAAGGTAGGAGCACAAGATTTAATTTTTGCCTCTCTTAGAAATATGAGCATCTTAAAATAACATTTTGACTAACTTTAAAAGTAATTCATGCCAAAGGAGATATGGAATATTAGTTAAACATTCAATAGCTTAAATCAAGATATCTTAATATATGTTGGCTACTAACCTAGTCAATGTTAGATATGTTTAAAATTGACATGGGAAATATTAATGAAAGGGCTTATATCCCCTTAAGTCACTGAATTAATGATTAGCTATCATATAAGTGTTTTGCTCAGATGTAATCTCTCTTACTATTCATTTTTTTCCCAATGGGTATGAGAAACAATGTCTTGCAAACCTTGTTTCTTGGTCTTTAAGAGAAGATCAGCAACATGTCAGAGGAGCCCCAGTGGATAACAGAGGTAGCTGAGAGCTCGGGGGAAGTTTGTTCACCTTGAACCTTCATCATGGCAGATAAGATGGCTTTGTAATAGAAACTTCTCAGGGCTGAATAGAGAAGGCAGCTCAGTCCAGACTATGCCACATCAAAAAGCCAAAGTGAGACAGGTCAATTAGCAACAGAAAAGGCTTCAAGTGTCCGTAATAGTACAGATGTTAAGTTTTGCCAACTCTTATCTAAACAGCAAATGTCAGCAGGAATGCTGATAATCAGATAAATAAACTGATTTCAGAAAACAGGATGCCCAATGAGAGCATGGTGAACTGCTCATGGTTGCCTGGTTCTCGCCTAACATCTCCTAAATTCATAGAACTTCTTAAAATTCAAGTACTATCTTGAATGCCAAAGAGCATGTGGGTAATTTAATTAATCTGCATAAACATTCTAGGGAGTAAGTTCGATTTCATTTTCTAAGTTGAAAAGAGAAAAATCAAGATTTAGATAGATTGGCCCTGCCTTTTTCACAAAACCAATATGTGGCATAGAGTTCTTTGTTCAGAACTAGAGTTTATCTTTCAGTTCCATTTTCTCTTTACATTTCAGGTAAGATTACTGTTATATAGCACGAGGATAAAATTTTAAAATAACACCATAACTTAAATACATAAATTAAAAGTCCTGTAGAATTATTCCTGAAGCAGTAAATATAAATAAATTTTAGAAGTAATATAACCAAGATAAAAATAATTTAAGTATAAATTTCAAGGAAACAGAAATGTAATATTACCCAAAATATTTCTCTACTACACAGTGATTTAATTTTATAAACTTTCATAGCATTTTGTAAAATAATGAATAATGGCCATTTGAGATAAAATACTGGAAGAAATGATTTTCAGTATACTCAGCATCTTCAAATTGCATTTTTCTATTCTTAAAAGAGAATATAAAGAAAAATTTCACAATATATTATTTAATATTTGCCCTCTAAATTATTTTAAAACTTATAATATACCATAATGATGCCCTGTAGGGTTTGTAAAATGGCTCAGCAGCAGGTAAAAGCTGCTAAGCTTGATGACGATGACCTGAAGCAAATCCCTGAGACTCACACAGTGGAAGGAAAACTTGCTGAAATTTTTACTCTGACCTCCCCTACACATGTATACAAACACATTCACACGCACATGAACATAGATAAAGTATAAAAAGACATTCAGTGCTATAAGCATACTTTGAAAAAGTCAATTAAATTACTTTATCTTGCATGAAATTATCTATACACAGTCATTATTTCCATAGCAGTCCTTACTGGAATTGCTATAGGATTGTAAGATATAAATAAATGATCTTGCTTCCTTTCTGAAGAAAAACACTATCCAACTTGTTTTCCATGAATGCTATCCAGGAAATATTAAGATGCTAATTCCCAGAGATGGCATGTAAGTCTAAGTGTTTCCATTCACATTATCTGTCGTCACAGTGTTTCCAGCTGTTCTCCAGCATCCTACACAGCCACTCAAAGTGTCTTTAGTAGTTCATATTCTTGTGAAAACATGGCTGTCTTTTTGCTTGAGTTATTGTCTTGATTTGAACTTTACATAGCATAAACCCAAGTGAGGAAGATGATTTTCAGAATTATGTTGACTAAAACATCAGGGAAAAAGTGATTAAAAAAAAAAACAAAGGAAAACGCCTATAACTTCTATATGCACAAAAATATTTGAAAACTGGAAAATTTTCTTTGGAATCAAGTCAGAGAGTAGAACTCTATGAGCAATAACTCACTGGGGGCTGGTGAGATGGCTCAGTGGTTAGGAGCACTGACTGCTCCTCCAGAGGACCAGGGTTCAATTCCCAGCACCCACATGGCAGCTCACAGCTGTCTGTAGCTCCAATTCAAGAGACTCTAACATCATTATACCAATGTGCATGAAATAAAGTTAAATAAAGTTTAAAAAAAAACAAAAAATAATTACATACGAGCAAAAGGCCAGAAAGACAAAAACAGTTGCCCAAAACATTACTAGACAAGATCATCTAAAAATCTAGCATCGAATTCATATTGTGTTGTCCATCTACTGCTGAGCATGGCACATGTCCTTGAGTGTGCGTAATAAGCACAGTGAGGCTCCATTTGAGAGAACAAAAGGTTCCTTTGAAAGCAGTTATCAATTGGAGTTAGCTTCTTGATTAGGAAAGGGCTCCCTTGCCCACTTCTCCATCTCCCAGTGCTGGGATCCTACCTGCCTTGAACCTGTATATGCTGTCATGGTCTCTGTGAGTTCACATCTATATTCGTCCTCTGTGTCTGGAGGACACTGTTTGCTTGAAGTTATCTATCATCTATGACTCTTAAGATCTCTTTCCACTTCCTCTTCCACAAAGCTCGCTGAGCTGTGAGGGAGGGATTTGACACAGGCATCACACTTAGGACCGAGTGCCCCAAAGTCTCTCACTCTCTACAAATTGTGCAGTTATGGGTCCCTGTGGTAGTTCCCATCTATTGCAAGAGGAAGTTCTCTTGATGATGGCTGAGTGCATCACTGATCTATGGGTATAATAGCATGTCACTAAGAGTCATTTTCTTGCTAGGTTTCTTTAACAGGAGAGTGGTATTTGGTTTTTCTACAGGGGTAAAATATATATACATAATATATATGTATATATACATATATATGATGTAAGTATATATCCATGTGTGTAAATATATATTTATATAATAGAGTAATAACACATATTTTATATATATACTAATAGATATACTAAGAGTGTGATGGAAAACTAGGAGAATATTGAAATACATTAAATTTGCCCTTTGGTCCTTCTCTTATTTAATGTTATATAAATTTGCAGAATTTTTCTATCTAGACTATTACCACATATGACCTCTATCTAGGTAACACTAATAAAAGCACCAAAACTCAGAAGTTGAGCATATGCTGTGACTTTGAGGAGAGGATGGAGAGTCTTTCCATACATCCTCAGCATAAGGTGAGGTCAGAGAATAACTCTCTGTGGAGCTGATTCTCCCCTTTCATCTTTTTTTTTAAATTATTAATTTATTTATTTATTAAAGATTTCTGTCTCTTCCCCACCGCTGCCTCCCCTCTCCCTCCCCCTCCCCCAATCAAGTCCCCCTCCTTCATCAGCCAAAAGAGCAATCAGGGTTCCCTGCCCTGTGGGAAGTCCAAGGACCACCCACCTCCACCCAGGTCTAGTAAGGTGAGCATCCACACTGCCTAGGCTCTCACAAAGCCAATCCGTGCAGTAGGATCAAAAACCCATTGCCATTGTTCTTGAGTTCTCAGTAGTCCTCATTCTCAACAGAAGAAGTTCAAATGGCCAAAAGACACCTAAGGTCATGCTCAACTTCCTTAGCGATCAGGGAAATGAAAATCAAGACAACTTTAAGATACCATCTTACACCTGTCAGATTGGTGAAAATAAAAAACACCAATGATAGCCTTTGCTGGAGAGGTTGTGGAGAAAGGGGTACACTCATCCATTGCTGGTGGGAATGCAAACTGGTACAACCACTTTGGAAAGCAGTGTGGAGGTTCCTCAGGAAATTCGGGATCAACCCTGGACCCAGCTACTCCCCTTTCATCTTTAAGTGAGTTCTGAGGATCAAACTCTGGTCACTGGGCTTGTGCAGCATCACACTCACCGAGCCATCTCATCAATTGGTTCAAGGCTGTTTTCAATCTACAATACAAATTGTTTTCATACAGTTTACATGTCTAGTTAGTAAGAAATTGGGGAAACATCCTGAAGTAATATCTCTACAGAGTTATGAGGGGCTTTCAGGGGTAGAGTAAGCCTCTACCAGTCCAACCTTATTTTTCCTACATGACTCCTTTCGAAGGCTCCCAATGTGAAAAACTTCCAAAAGATCTATAATCCACTTTCTGTTTTTCACAAAACAAACTTATCTCTGTGTCACAGAAATTCCATGGTGCCATGGTAAATTTGAAAATAAAATGTAGACCATTTTGTGGTATAGAATTCCCTGAAAGGCAGTTCTGGAGGTCAGAGGTCCATTTCTGGACATCAGTAATGACTTGGCTCTTTATCATATCAATCTATCAAAATCTTAAACAAATTACCATTTATATTGGAATCCAATAGTATGTTATACTTTTCTTTCTCCCCTCATTTTAACTGATACTTTGAGAATTATTGCCACATACCGCACCCTCGTGTCTGCGCTCTGTGAGCTGGCACCCAGTTCATGAGCTTCGGGCAAGGGGGCTGGAGGTTAAAATACACAGACACACACAGACAGAGAGACAGCGACACGGGTCATCCTTGAATTCCTCAAGAATGCCCCCTTTATTGTGTTCAGGCGCAGATTATATAGAGATAGCCACGCCACAGCCAAACCCACCAGAAACCACTCTTCTGCCATGAGGAACTCCTGAAGGTCTCGTGCTCAGAGCAGCTGTAGGCACTCAGATCAGGGGATTACAGGAAATTCAGGATCTGGGGTCTCAACTGCTCCCAACAAATTGTAAAATGTATTTTGATCACATTTATCCCCCTGCCCCAAACACCTCACATTCCCCTTTTCCTAATCACTCAGTTTTGTTATCTTTTTCTTAAGCTGGGAATTGTGTCTTACTCAACCCTGTCCTCACACTATACTACTCACAAAGCAGTTAATTTCCAAATATTTGTTGTAATAATTTGAAGCAACTAAAATAAGTCATCATTATTAAAGTAGTGAAAAATTATATAGCTGTCCCTTAAGAAGACCATGATGGAACTATTAACAAGAGTAAACACAGAGACCCACACATTGCTTGATGATAGCCATATGTTCTGAGACATGCAGGAGATTTTATTCTTGTATAAGCACCATGGAGTATACTTACACCATCCTAAGTAAATATGTCAATCTGTCAAGGTGCCTCTTGAAAATAAAAAATACAGTAAATTGGAGACAGAAGTACACTCAGAAATAAGCATGAAAATAGTAAATAATTAAATCCATAAGATAGCCAGTTACTATTACTTTCTAATAAAGTAACTGTCGTGTAATTAATTGTATTATACAGATACAACAGGCAGTATAGTAGCTTTATTTATTTAATCAATACCACAAACAAGTATTTATTGTCTCACATCTTATGTGTAATAATAGGCAGTAGAAATTTAAATTACATCATTGTATGAAGACACAATTATGCAGATGGTCTATCATTGATGTAAATATTGTCATGTAGTATATGACACTATTCTACATGTATTCTCTTTCACGCTTTCTCTCTCTCTATATATATATATGTATATATGTGTGTGTGTGTGTGCGTGTGTGTATGTACTTATGTGGGGGAATGTATTTAAAACACAAGTACATGTGTGCTCATACATGTTATGCATATCTTCTTAAATATTTACCAGTAAATAAATTTTAACATGTTTTACTGAAATCTTGATTCAAGTTTCACAAAAATATAATTAAGTCTATCCCACATAATATTAGTTGCACATAATAATTTAAAAAAAGAAAAAAAACCCACAAAGATTAGGAAACACATGCTATTTAATTATTATTTTTTAACAATGACATTATAGAAAGAATTATTTTTTCATATCAACTGCAATTTTTATTCTCTAATAATTATAATTTCTATAAAATGAGAATATAAGTGAATAATTTAAAAATAGTGCCATATTTAAGGCCTACATGCACTTTATAACTCTCATAACTTTTCCATTCATTTATTCATTGGTATATTTGTTCTAGGTGTGTGTGTGTGTGTGTGTGCATTGCATACACTCGCATGTTCAGGTGTATGCATGTGTGGTGTCCAGCGATTGACTTCTATAATTGTTCTCTTTTGCTTCCCTCTTCGTTTCGAGACAGAGCCCTTCACTGAACCTCAGTCTCACTGTTTCGTCTAGACTGTCTAGGTAATGAAATCCAGAGATCTTCCCATCTGTGCCTTCCAGCGATGTAGTTACAGACATGTGCCACCTAGTCCACTTTAGTTTGGGTGAGAGGCATCCACATTCAGGTCCTTGTGCTTGGGCAGACAGCATTTCACCCATTAAGCCATAACCTCAGCACCCATTTGTTTATCTGGCAGACTTGTGTCAGTGATTTATAATGACAATTTGCTTAACATTTTGCTAACTTGGGTTATAAAAACAGAAATACAGTGGAAAGAGGGAGGGAAAGTAATGTAAAAAAGCTATGTATAGGATGTGAGGGCCGGTGCCAAATCAAACACTTTCCGAATAGTCGTCTAATAAATAATTTTAGAATAACTTCAGAAACAAAAATATATAAGAATAAGTTTTAAACGATCATAAAAAGGTTTTCTATCAGTATATTTGTTCCTTATACTGAAAATGTTGAAAATGTTTTCACTTTCTCTCCTTGCTTTTGTATATTTGCTTCCATGCCAAGAGGGACATCTTTGCAGCTGAACAAATAGAGATCTCCTTAGTTGACTGGATCGCTGAAATGTACACTGAATACAATTCTGAAATAGTTCAGCTTTGCTCCAAGCACCAAGATTTATTTTCTGAGCACTTGCCAATTCCTCTACACCTGGTTAATTGCTCTTCAAAATATATGTGGCTTCATTAACGACCCCCTTGCTCTCAAGCACATAAGTCAGAGAAAGAGTAAGTCAAGTACTGAGTGAGGGGCATGTAAACAAATAAGGAAATGGGGCTGTGGGTGGAGTCCCCACTCTTGCTGCCATCTGCATCCCTGGACTGGAAAATCGTTTAAATACATTTCTCTAGTATCTCCTATCCATTTCTAGACTTAACAACATTTCTATTCTGCAGTATATAATCATTCCCATAGTATGAAAAGCAGATCTGGGCAAATAAAAAGATTTCCAGAAGGACATCTGGAAGCAACATTAAAGCTTAGATTTCCATGTATAAGATTTTGGAGAAGGAGTATGGCTCCAAACGAGAGCACATAGCTTCAGCCTACAGCCAACTGTCACTTCATTAAATAATCAGTTCTAATTTTTCAGTGTTGAATAATAAACATCAACTGTAACTCTGAAGAAGATAACTGGTTCCAGTGATGGATCTTGGATTTCAGGGGTTTTTTTGTTTTTTTTTTTTTTTTTTTTTTGTAGCATCTAGTTAAGAAGGAGCCAAATGTAGAATATCAGTTTATGGAAATCTTGTATGTGACAGGCTGAGGTTTCTTGGTATGCTCCTCCTGTAGCCAGTTGGAATGCTTGTGTTCCTCCCCTGAGTGTAATGAGAAGACATTTCTTGAGCGTGTGACAGCACATGAAAATCTCTTCACTTGTACCCATTAAAGCAACTATTGAATAACCCTTTGCTATGTTCGACTTTTTTTTTTTACTTCTACTCTGAATTTGTCCGTTTTTTTTTTCTGCGTCCTTTCTATTTGCCTTGGCACTCAGCCCGGTAGCCATCTCCTCAGCTGGTACCAATTTGACTCCTGGGTTCTTAGAACATCATGTGCTTCCAGAGTGAGAATTCAGACTTTTGACAATTTATCAACACAGTCAGTGGCTGGCTGTCCCATTCCAGGCACACAGGCCTCCTGTCACCTGAGCATTTACACATCAAATGTGCTTGCTTGCTTCTCGGAGGCATTCATTTCCGATTACTGGGAGGAATGCCTGATGATCTCCGTCAGTAGTGGTTTACAGCATCAAATTTCGTTATGGTTGTAGAGCACAATCAGAGTAGTCAATAAGCATTAGGAAAGAGACCATGGCCTCTATTTGTCACCAGTGAAGGATGAGTTCTGTCTGTCAGTTAACTGAATTCCTATCTAATCAATTCCATAAATTATCCACCATGCTTATGCACTATATTTTCTATTTCAAAAGTCATATCCATTTGAACATTAGTGATCATTATTTTGAATAAGTAATATTCAAGTGACCTTCAATATTCAATATGTAAGTGACCCTCAAGTCACCCCTGAGCACAATCTGAAAATACAAAATATTAATAATCCTAAACCTTATGAGTGCCAAGTGGAAAATCGTACACCTGACGTCAAATGTCACATTTAAAACACGAATGAATAGCATATAGCAAACAGGTTGATTACATACTGATATAACACAAATTAAGTCAAGACTGACAGTGGTCCAAACTGGTGGCAACATGGGAGACTAGCATATAGTACAGTAAAACAAACCAAAAGCCCTCACATGAAGGCTGAACAAGGCAACCCAAAAACAGTTCCAAGAGAGGGCAAAAGAGTTCAAAGGCATACTAGCTCCCACAAAAAGGCCAAACACAGAGCCAACAAATATGCAGATGTCATAGGTCTGTGGATTGATATCTGCATCTTTGATTCAGTTCCTTTGGTCCTCCTGTCTGTTTTTATGAGAATACCAGGCTGTATTCAGAACTGTAGCTCTGTAGTAGAGTTTGAAGTCAGGGATTGTGATGGCTCCAGAAGTTCCTTTATTGTACAGGATTATTTTGGTGATTCTGGGTTTTTTGCTTATTCATATGAAGTTAAGTATTGTTCTTTGAATGTCTATGAAGAATTTTGTGGGGATTTTGAAGGGCACTGTATTGAATTTGTAGATTGCTTTAGGTAAGATTGTCTGTTTTACTCTGTTAACTTATTTAAAGTGTGAGATTTGTTTTCTTTTCCTATGATATTATCTTCATTTTTGCTTAAGGAACTTGATCAGAAATTTGTATCTTCATAAAATTTGCAATTATACTCAAAAGATAATGCAATGCTTGACCTGAGGGCAGAGCTCCCTGCAATTGTTTCAATATAATGTGAAAGAATCTGAAGGGAAGTTAAAAAAAAAAGATTAAAAAAAATAGAAACCCTATCACTATAGAGGCTGAGGTAGGAGGGCTGACATGACTTGTCCAGCCTGGGCTAAGTAGTGAGATATTATCTCAAAGAAAAGCAAGCTTGCAAGGACAAAAGGGTAACCTTTAAACATCATGAAATCTTGGTAGCATAGGTTATGAATTAAGGACATTAATTTAAATATAAATTTTTATGCTTTATTGGATATTCATGTGAAATGAAAAATTGCGTTAATATGATAGATTTATTTTTCAAATATAATTTTGTATTTATGGTTTCAAAAGAAGAGGATTTGGGAGTAAAGAAATGAGTTGGTACTTAAGAGTACTGACCACTCTTTCAGAGGATATGGATTCTGTTCTCATCACCCACGTGACAACTCACAACCATCTAGGGATTCTACCTTCATCTTCTGATCTCCAGTCATGCAGCATGATGTGCAGACATACATGCAGACAAAACATCATACACATTTTTTAATTAACAAAAGCCTTAAAGATGATTCTTATGAATTGATACTTTGTACATGAAATAACATACATAAGTTAATATGTTATCTGCAGTATGTTAACTACTGATGCTGCAAGCTAAGGGTCAAAAAAAATGCTTAAAGCATTTAACATTAATATAACAGGGAGAATAGCTCTGAAACCACATGTTGACAGAAAGATGCATATAGAAAAAAGTCTAAGCTCAATTAATATTTCATTGTATGATTGCTTAAAAATATGTTTACCTTCAGTCCTAGACCCAAAAATAAAAATATCTTAAAGGTATTATTCACTATATAAATTATCATTCCTCAAGTTTTGAAAAACCCAAACTAATAATAGCTGTCACTATAACACATTTTAATTATTTTTTAGACACTACACTGGACTCTTCATTTGTATGGTTTTATTTAATCCTTGAAGCCATCTGGAAAGAATATGGTTTTCATTCCTGTACACATATAAAACTAAGGACCCATAAGAACTAATTCAAGGACTCTTGTAATTTCAAGTAACAAGAGTTCTGGATTTTTTTAAAAAAAATGAAAAAACTAAAGGCTTATTCTAGCTAGCCTTTTTTTCTGACTTCCCTGGGCAGCACAACATTATATTCATTTTGGGAATTATAATTCCTGTGCTCCACTCAGTGGGTAATTTGAAAGTCTAGGCAGAAAAACTCTATATCATCTCCTCCTCTCTGGTCGTAAGTCAACAGAAGCAATTGTCCCCTTGCAATGAACGAAATGCTTGACACAGCGCCCTTGATTATACCAGCTGCCAGGCTCTAACCGGCTGTGGATACAATTTCCAGCACAGAAGGCCTTGGATTTCTAGTTCCGTGGCATTGTAAATGGTACATCCTACACAAAATTGACCTGCTTTAAATTTTAAAAGTTTTTGCTTCTTCTTCCAAGAAGTATTACATGAAATATTGTGATGTTTAATTGGTTTTACTAAGGGAAAAATAAAGTCAAAACACTACAATTGTCTATTTTTTTCTGTGACAACCTCATCCTGTGAACTCATCTAAATACCACAATCAAACAATTTTATTCTAGGAAGCTTTTTCTCTGTGTGAATAATTGTTTTATTTTAATTTTTTTGCCTGCTTGTTTTCCTGAGAGATAGAGAAATAAGGCATGTAACTGGAAGAATGGAGATGTGGGGGGAATCAGAGAAGTGAGAGAGGGGAAAACATGATTAAAATATATAATATGAAAAATATTTTCAAGGAAAAAGATAAATTATTTAAGAAACAAAGGCTTGCTAACATCTCTATCCAGGATAAAGAATGCTTAACCAACTCCATTTGCTCATTCATACATATTCAACTCCATTTTTCATTTTATTTATCTATTTATTTTAAAATAGTTCCTCATGTAGCCCATGCTGGCATCAAAATAAAAGTAAAGCAAATGATGACCTTGAACTTCCTCTTTACCTGCCTTAGCATTTCCAGTGCTAAGTTACACACATCCAAAGACATGTCTAATAGGGTAAAAATTTAATTTTGTAGAAGTTACTAACTTTTACATTCTCACACTGTTATCAAATCCAAGTCAACAACTTTCTATGCCAGTACTGAACATAAAAGCTAACCCCAAATTTATAAAATGAATTTATTGGCTGGTAAACTGGTAATTTTAGAAATATGGCTTTCTGTACAAGTGTGCATTAGACAAGATCATTGGAACTAATTTTCTCAACTACTCCCAGCCTTGCCTTCTCTGACTGTACTTTATTCTTTGACTAATACTAAAAGTACCAAGCCTGGTATCTCTCAGCTAGAGACAACTGCTGAAGTATTAGCTTTCATCTAGAATTTTTGGTAACATATTGTCACTTCCTTGTCCTTACTGTGTCCTACATGCCTGCCAGACCCAAGTACTGAGATGCTAAGCAATGTAATACTACAGTTAATTATGAAAAAAAAATCTACTTAATCAAAATATCACTGAAAGTTGAGGCCCAGTTTAAGCAAGGAAGAACAGAATAAGAAAGAAACAAATGACCAAAGTCTGAAACCATTTAGTCAAGGTAAGTGACTGTGGTAAAATTCCATAAGCTGTTTATCTTATAAACAACAGAAAGCTGTTTGTTATGATTCTGGAGATCAAACGCTCCAAGATTAGAATGGAAGAAGCTTAGTGTCTTGTGAGGGTCCACATTTTCAGAGGTGGTACCTTTATAAGTCAAAACAAACCGAGACACTTTCTTGGAATCTTTTACAATTAAAGCCAGTCCTCCCAATCATACAGGTTGTCAAAAATTTACTTACATAACAAAGTTGCCACATCTTTAAATCATCAGTTTGGAGGATAGATTTCAACAGATGAGTTTTAAAGAAGACAAATAACCAGGTCATAGCAAGAGCTTTGACTCTAAAGGAGAGAGTGGAGGTTCAGGGTTTGTCAACAGAAAGCTAATGCAGTATGTCTGAATAACAAAGAGGATCGAGTCAGAATCACTATAAATGTTAAGTATGCACAGTGTCATAAACCTAAATTTACCATTAAGTTTTTTTCTAGCTCAATTTTCAAATCTCTTTTATCATTTATGTTTTGTACATTTGATTCATGGCTACATTCAATAAAAATGCCTCAGAATCTATTTAAAATGCCACTAACTTTTTGCACGTGAACTCTATCAATGACCCATTCATGTTATTTACCTGTCAGTTTGAAGATATGAGACGTTATTATTTTTTAACATGCTTTTATTTATAGGTAAAAATAAAGAGTACAAATGAACCTAGACTTTCTATATAATTCCATAGGATATAATTAACCAAAATAGTAAACTTTTTTTATTATGGCATAAAAGGCATGACTTATAAAAAGAAAAGAGCAAAATGGTTGCTAGAGTCTGGCTAAGGGTCAAAGCAATATCACTTTGACTACAGAATAAGACAGAAAAAGTGTCATTGACTAAGTACTTCATGGAAAATCATCTCTGAGACTTCTCCAACTTATTGAGAAAATAATGCTAAAGGGTGCTTTAAGATATAAAAAAATGCAAAACTGAAGTGAAACTTTAATAAGCTTTTAACTTCAAGTATTTAAATAGTCTTTCGGTTAAGCCTGTTAAGTTTAAAGGTTGATTGATGGATGTGATTGTAATTTAAAAAGCATAAGCAATATATTCACGTATGCCAATATGCTAGGGTTCCCTTTGAAGAAAAAAATGTAATTGACAGCAGCACTATTTTCTATTGGAATGATAAAATACTTTAAATCAAACTAAACTGGAAATGATTCTGGACGCATCCTTCCCAATACACAATTGTGGGGATTTTTAAAGTTATACAAATGGACAAATGCTCTGTATATATTTAAATTTTATAAGGAGTCATTTGACTCATGAGTGCAGGAATTAAGCGGACTATACTTCTGAGGAGAAGGATAGATGTTTCCTGTACTTCTAAGCAGAAGAACTAATAAAGAGGGACAATTTTCAAGGCATCTTCAGTATTAACAAAGTGACAAATAATCTTGCTTTCTGTACCTTAAGTTTTCTGCCTTAATTGAATCAATAACTACATATTTTTATTTCAATATTTTAGCTATATGAATTTTTATAAATTTTAATTTAGGACTTCATAATTAATTCATACCATCTGAGAAAGTTTATCCTTGACAATGTAGTAAGTAATTTAAAATGTCTGTAAAAGGGGCAGGGGTGGGGGTGAGGTTGGGGGAAAAGGGAGAGGGGGGAGGGAAGGGAGAAGGGAAGCACTGGCAACAGCTTGGGTGAGCGGGAGGGAGGAGATGGAGGAAGGGTGGATATAGGAGCAGGGAAGAAGATACCAACATTAAGGGATCCATTTTAGGGTTGGCAAGAGACTCTTCTCTAGAGGGGATCCCAGGTGTCCACGGGGATGCCCCCAGCTAGGTCCTTGGACAGCAGAGGAGAGGGTGCCTGAACTGTCCTTACCTCACTATCACACTTGGACAGCAGAGGAGAGGGTGCCTGAACTGTCCTTACCTCACTATCACACTGATGATTATCTGGAATATCACCATAGAATCTTCGGCAACAGATGGCGATAGAGACAGAGACCCACATCAGAGGAATGAACTGAGCTCCCAAGGTCCAGTTGAAAGGCAGAAGGAGGGAGAAGACGAGCAAAGAAGTCAGGACCGCGAGGGGTTGGTCCACCAACTGAGGCAGAGTGCCTGTCCTAATGGGAGCTCACCAAATCTAGACTAAATTCGGGTCTGAATGAGCATGTCATCAAACCAGACTGATTGTGGCTGACAATGGGGGCTGACTGAGAAGCCATTGATAAAGGCACTGGGACTTGTTTTTACGGCATATTCTGGCTTTTGGGGACCCTAGTGTATATGGATGCACAGCTCCCTAGTCCTGGATGTAGAGGGGAGGGCTTGGACTTCCCACAGGGCAGGGTTCCCTGCCCTCTCTCAAGCAGGGTGGGAGAAGGAGGAGGGGGTGTGGGGGAGCGGGAGGGGATTGGGAGGAGGGAAGAAAGTGTAAATAATTGAATGGAAAAATTAAAAAAAATGACATTTGTTTCCAGACCCAGAAAGACAAAAATGGTATTTACTCACCCATAAGCAGATAGTCATAAAATAAAGGATAGCCATGCTACAATCCACAGCCCTGAAGAGGGTCTAAGGGGCTACACATGGATCTTCCTAGGAAGGGGAAATAAAAGAGATCTGGGTGGACTGCAGGTGGAGGGTGGTGATAGGAACAAGAGGATCAGGTTGAGGGGAGCATAGAAGGGGAATACTGAAAGAGCTGACTGGAACCTGGGGGAGGGGCATTTCAGGTCAGGTAAAAACCTTGTACAAGGGAAACTCCCTGGCATCTAAAGGATGACCCTTGCTAAGATTCCTATCAATACTAAATATTAGCCTGAACTGGCCATCTCCTGTGATCAGACAAGAGTTCCAGTGGAGGGATTGGGGCACCAACCCAACCTCATAACCTTTGAACTACAGTCTGTCCTGTCTATGGGGAGTGACCAGAGGTTGCAGAATAAGGGTCATGCCGAGATTGTGGAAGTTGCCTATCAATGATTGGTCCAGTTTCAGATCCATACCACTAGAGTGAGCCCATCCCTGACAGTGCCTGGAGTGGCAGGACCCAGAGGCTGGAAGGCCCAGAGAACAGGGGTAGAACAAAACATGATTGGAGAAAAAAAAATGCCAATGTAATGATACTTAATGATATTCTGCTACACTCATATAAACTGGTGACTATCCCAATTGTCATCAGAGAGCCTTCACCTAGTAACTGATAGAAACAGCTGCAGAGACTTACAGCCAAAGATTAGGCTGAGTTCTGGGAATCCTGATGAAGAGGGGGAAGAAGGATTGTAGGAGGCAGAGGGGCCAAAGAGAACACAAAAAGACTCACAGGAAAAACTAACTCCAGGATCATAGGAGCTCACAGAATCTGAACCAATAATCAGGGAGCCTGCATGGGATATTATTCTGAAAATCCTAAAGCATTTTTTGAACAGATCATTGACCTCTAATGACTGTTAGGACTGAGATGAAAATCCATGAAAACCAGAGGCAGGGAAATTCTGGGAAAAAAGAGCAATTATAGTAAAGCACAGACACTCTCCGTCCCTCTTGTCTCATACACTGCCTCCACTCAGCATGGAAGTCTACTCATAAAATACACAAAGGCATAGAAACATATGTTTATGTAATTTTGTATAAGAAAAATGAATGTTTTATATATCTTCTTTAAAATATAATACATAAATATTAAACTATGCTTCATAAATATCTCTCTTTCCAATAAATTTTGTTTATTCATTACAAAATTTTTATCTACTTTCAAGAAAACTCCAGAAATAAGATGTGCTAATGGAGTTCTAAATAACTGACTCAAGAGTTATTTTCTTGGAGTGGTTTTGCAGGTTTAGGTCAAGGAATTCTGGTACATTTTATATTTGTGAACTGTCCATATTTTTACTCTATACTACTCTTCTTGCTATTGGCTGGTGAATGCAGAAAAGGTTTTGTCTGTGTATTTGTTTGGGGAGAGAAAGTCAAATACTTTTAATAAATGTCTTCTGCTTGTTCATCTTAGTAGTGAACCTTTTCTCCTTTTTATAATAGTTTGGAAAGCGTTTCTTCCAATGATCCTTGCCAACAATGCTCTTCCACCTTGTTATGCTGGGCATCATTATGAATACTGGGAAACAGACTGTAGAGAATAAATCACAACTCCAAAATGAAAGCCAAAACACACACCACCTTAAAATTCTATCCTGTAATGTTTGGTTCATGTAAACTCACTAGAAATATAGCACAACAATGTTTCAGGTTCTTTTATGGTTATTTCTCATGCACAATTACAGTGCATTGTCTGAATGCTTACTACTTTTGTTCCTATCACAAATACTGAGTTTCCACTACTTCTGATATCACACATCCAGCTTCTCAACTTGAGTCCTGGCTTTCTTAACCCTTGAATTCTTGTGGGATAATATAGCCTATTTTCAAGGGCCGAGTTTTCTACACACAGACTCTGAAAAGATTCAATTTTCTATTTTCTGTCATATATATATCATATGTATATATATATATATATATATATATATATATAGTACCAATGTACCTATCTATGTATCGATGTATTTATCATCTATCTATGTATGTATACTTGTATCTATACTTCCCTACTTCTACATAGATTTGATATATCTAGATGCATATCACCTATATTTCAAATTTACACATCTTTATCAACCTATTTATCTATCACCTATGTATATGCATATCGATCATCAATCTATCATCTACATAACCACATATACATGTCATCTATCTGGAACAATTAAATTCTCAAAGTGAATAAGAAAAGAAAGATACTTTATGGGAAAATCCTATCAAACAAGTCCCATGGAAGGTATCTTTGGCCTAAACTTGTGGAACAACTAGTATCAGTCAGTCCTCAGAGCTATACCTATCAGAAGATAGCATGTTTAGAATTACTATCTTGCAGTTGTTTTAAGGTCTGCCATTAGGGGTCAGTAACTTACATTTTGTTGTTGTTGTTGTTATCAGGGAACATGGGAACAGGTCTTACGGCCACTCTAATGATCTGAGACTCCTTCAAAACAGGCACCAGTGCTAATGGATGGAAAGGAAGGGTACAGGGAATTTGCACACATGAAACTAGCAAGAGAATACAAGATCATACAGCAGGAAATTTATAGTTTCTGTCTCATCCAAGTAATTGCTGTGCACTGGCTAGATTTATGTCAAATTTCCAGAAACCAGAGTCTTCAGAAGAAAAGGATCCTCAACTGAAAAGATGTCTCTACAAGATTGGGTTGCAGGTATGCCTGTGTTAACTTTCTTAATTAGTGATTGATGGCGGAGAACACAGCCTATCCTTTGTGGGACAATTCCTGGACGGTTGGTCCTAAGTTTTTTAAGAAGAGCAGAAGGAGGGAGAACATGAGCAAGGAAGTCAGGACCGCGAGGGGTGCACCCACCCACTGTGACAGTGGGGCTGATCTATTGGGAGCTCACCAAGGCCAGCTGGACTGGGACTGAATAAGCATGGGATAAAACCGGACTCCCTGAACATGGTGGACAATGATGAGGGCTGATGACAAGCCAAGGACAATGGCACTAGGTTTCGATCCTACTGCATGAACTGGCTTTGTGGGAGCCTAGCCTGTTTGGTTGCTCACCGTCCTGGACCTGGATGGAGGGGGGAGGACCTTGGACTTCCCACAGGGCAGGGAATCCGAACTGCTCTTCAGACTCAAGAGGGAGAGGGAATGGAGTGGGGGTAGGGGGAGAGGGGTGGAAGGAGGGAGAGGGAAATGGGAGGCGGGGAGGAAGCGGAAATTTTTTCAACAAAAAAAAAAAAAAGAAAAAAAGAAATCAGGCTGAGTAAGCCAATAAACAGCACTTTTGTATCAACTCCTGACTCCAGATTCCTGCCCTGTTTGAGTTTGGTGCTGACCTCCTTTGAAGATGAACTGTGATACACATATAAGCTAAATAAATGCTTCTCTCCCCAGGTTGCTTTGGTCATGGTGTTTCATCATAGCAATGGTAAGCCTGACTAAGACACTATAAATAAAGCAGATAACAAGATATGTTATAGTATTCATTGTCACTTAAGTGATTTATACACAAAATTTTTATTCTTCTTTATTATTAAGAATATTTTGCTAGGCATGTTGGGAGATTACAAGTGTCATGCCATCAGGTCCTTGTCTCTTAAATAAATTATCAAAGAAGTACTTTCACACAAGCTGTGGAGAAAAGGCCATTTTTATTCATTTATTCAGAGGAACAGGATTTATCAGCTCATGTGCTTGTACTTGAGCTAAGAACAGTCTGGTGTGGAACAGAGGGAGTAGAGCGCTGGTATTTAGCAGTTCCGACTTTATTTCTTTTCTTTCCCAGATCTACTTCCCTCCATACAATAGGTGGCCCTGTTCCTGTTTACCATGAAAGCCGTGTATCAAAATATGTCTTCCTCATGGGTTTAATTTTCTATTGGAACTTTAATTGACTTTATTTGATGAAAGAATTTTATTATTCTAAAATTACTGTGGACAAGTTGTGAAGTAGTGTATGTGTTCACCACGCAATAAAAAGATGACTCTAGAAGGTTAACTGTGATCAGTAACATGGAACCAGTAGGATTATGGAGGCTTTGACTTGCACAATACAGTTATCAGTGTGATAGCAAAATATCTCTAAAACGAAAAATGCCAGATGTCAGAATAAACAATGAAACCAAGTAAAGCAAATAACGTCTTATGTCATCTGTGTTTGGGTTATTTAAATCATTTAAGTAAAGTTTAAAATATACTGCCAATGGTTTTTCACAAAACCATTTCAAATACAATGAGAGCAAAACTGTCACATAAACCAAAAGTTTCTGTTCATAATGTTTCTGTAGCACTTGCATGACCTTTGAAATATGTTTTTATATTATGTGTATAGCAAAGGGGGGGAACTAAGGTATGATATAATTCATTTTCAACACATTAAAAGTTCCTGGTCTTTGCCATCTGTTGTCCTGCCACCACACAGGTTATACATAGGTCCAGGTGTACATTTGACTTTGTTGACCCCTTGACCCTTCAGTATAACCTAACTTCTCTCCAGTTATAGCAGCGAATCTCCAGAATAAAAGCATGAACTTCCCTGTATCCAGTGATTCATTGAAGGAAATATATAATTCACACAGAAGCTATTTTTTTATTTTTTATTTTTGAGACAGGGTTTCTCTGTAGCTTTTTGGTTCCTGTCCTGGAACTAGCTCTTCTAGATCAGGCTGGCCTTGAACTCACAGAGATCTGCCTGCCTCTGCCTCACGAGTGCTGGGATTAAAAGCGTGCGCCACCACCGCCCGGCTCAGAAGCTATATTAAAAAGGAGATTTTGACCTGGACTTGGTGAAGTGTGCCTTTAATCCTATCACTTTAGAAGCAGAGGCAAGTGGATTTCTCTAACATGAAGGCCAACCTGATTTATAAAGCAGGTTTAAGGCCAGCCAGCAGTGCTAAATAAATCCTGTCTCAAAAAAAGGGGCCAGAAGTAAGAGTTCCTCAAAAAGCTAAAAAATAGAACATTTTCTTGACTTTCAGGCAGTCATATTAAGTGGCTACTAAGAATCAAGATGATAGAGATAGATAGATGGATAGATAGATTGATAGATAGAAGATGGATAGATGATAGATAGATAGATAGATAGATAGATAGATAGATAGATAGATGATAGATAGATAGATAGATAGATAGATAGATGATAGATAGATAGATAGATAGATAGATAGATAGATAGATAGATAAAATCATGGCTTTTCCAAAGGAAAAAAGAAAGTGATCCTGGTTTTTCCAAATCCTCTTTAAATCTCTCTCCTATCACTGACATTTTCAGCAGAGGAGAAAGCATATATACCTTAAATTTTAACAAGCTGTAAAGAGACTTTGTTCACAGCTAGAAAAAGACAATATATGGTTCATAAAACAATGCCCCAAACCCCTTTTATATGTAAAAAATATAGTCCAAGAGCCCAAATATGTGCCTGAAGCTCTAAATTCTATCAAACTTTCCATGATTTTTTCTACATATGTAAACTTATGATAAATTTAACTTACAATGTAGGTACAGGAAGAGAGCAAATTAGGCCCAACAATGAATAATAATAACAAGACAACAACAGTGTGTCATAGTAGAGGATATTTGAAAACATTACTTAAGGAATATCCACTTTATATTTTTATACATGCAAACTCTGAACAACAAAAGGTAAGACAAAAAATATAAAAGGATAAGAAATAAGGTCTTTCTGATGAGTTAAATTTTATCCATGTGTGGGAAAATATTGTTGCCCATTTTTAAGACAGTGAACATCTGTGGAGATGTGTCTTTCAATTTGTCTTTCCTCTAAGTACATGTCATTACCTGTGGGTGTATGCATGTATAGACTGTATCATTACATATATTTCATAGTGTAGTGTCCCCTGAATCCATAAGAAGGCTCTTCTTTCAGATGTGTTCTCTTAGAAACCCACAAATTACTACTGAAAGAGTAATACTATAGTCCCCTTGGAGTCTAGGCACTCCCAGAGAGTGCAATGTCTTCATCTGTGCACTGTGTTTTTCTATTAGAAGTCTAGGAAGTTAAATCGCAAGATCAAGGACAAAAATCAGCATAGCTGAACCACTGACATTACAGCATGTATGGCATGCTTTGTTCAGTGCGTTAACAAACAAAATTCAATCTCTATTTTAGAGAAAGCGGCTGTTTCTAGTCCTACCCACAGACTTTTCTCTTCTTTTATTAAACAACTTAGTTTTTAATTATTTTCTGTTTTTGCCTAAATAAATTACTATCTGCAATCAGATATGTATGAAAATTTTATACATGTATATAAAATACATTAAGGAAGAAAATATCTATAAGTAAAATTTGCCATGTAAGTATTGCTAAAATTTTATATAGTCACTAGAACCATATATATGTTAATAAATATTTTCTACTAAATCTGACTCACTTGTTTGTAGAACAGTATTTGCAAATAAAAAATGTCAGTAGCATAGCCATATTATTTCTTAATACAGTTACTTTTCTTCTTTTTAATGTAAAATAATACCTTGTTTAGGGAGATAACTATATGGGTATGAGTACTTGATAGGACTCAGTTATATTTTCAAGGATATAGGATACTTGGAATAACTATACCATAAAGTATCCTCATCGCAAATTCAAAATCTAGTAATGAGGAGATACTTGAACAAATTGTGCAGAAACTTTACTGGAGAGGGGCCAGACTTCTACTTGGACAACTATGTAGTCTTAAACAGCCACAATAAATACCAGTTACTTGATTTTCAACTTTTTGTCATATCTCATATTTAACATACATAAAACAGAATTTTCTGATCTTCTACTGATGCCCATTCCCAAAAATATTTTTGCTTAGAGCCCTATTTACCTTCTGATTACCATTCATCCGTTTATTCATAACAAAAATTTCAGTGCTATCTCCAACTCTGTTCTCTCTTCCATAATGACAATGTTAGACCCACCACCAATAAGCTCCATTGTGTGGTCATTCCTCTCTTTGTCAGCCTTTTTGTTTGTATCCTTATCGAAGCAACCAAGTCTCCCATCTGTGTGCTAAAGCCACCTTGGTCATCAAACTTCTGATCTCTCTTTACAGCTTATGATGAGACTGACATAATATTTGGGGGTCAAAGACTGAGTTGTTGTGACTTATAGAAGATGGATTTGTATGTTGAGCTTACAAATGGCAGATAATCATTTATTTTGGTTGTCAAATTGAAAGAAGTCAAAGGTGCTTATGCAATTATAAAAAAGTGTGTATGTGTGTCAGGACACTTCCTGAGAAAACTAATTAAAGGAGGAGTAGGTGTCAACTTAAATATGATAGCACAATCTCAAGGACTGGGCTCTTAAAAGGAATAAAAATAGAGACAACAGAGAAAGAGCCTGCGAGCTTAAGCATTCTGTCTTGGTTCCGGGGTACGTGTGAGCCTTTCTGCTCCACTATACTTTCTTTGCCATGACACAATAAGATCTCTAGAACGGTAAGCAAAACTCTTCATAAAAAAATGTATTTTGTTTCTTTTGTGATGTCCTAATTTGATATGTGATGGGAAAAAATCAATCTTTATGGGATATAAATCTGCCTTAAAAGACATGTAAGCATCATCAATTCTCAATGTGAAAAGAGAGACATGCTCACCTAACCTGGCCTTAGAACTGAGGCCAGCAAGTCAGACTCATGTCTCCATGCTCAAGCTTAAGCAGCAGCTAATAATAAAAGGTCCTAGGCTGGTTACGTGGTTCAGTAGATAAAGCTCTTGCTGTACAAGCGTGAAATCAAGACCAACATTCAGATGCCCAGAACCTGCTTTAAGCCAACTACAGAGGTGATCTCAAGGCACCTATAGTGAAAAGGGGGCAAATGTAAGAGAATTACTGAGGATTTGTAGGCCTTGGGTGATGCAGTGCTGAACAAGAGACATGCATGCTGTTGTGTGTACATGGCCACATTCACACACATACACACACACACACACACACACACACACACACAGAGAGAGAGAGAGAGAGCAGCTATGGAAAAAAAAAAACCTGTTTTATCAGTGGTGTTTTTTATGTTAATTTTGTTAGTGGGACAGCCAGGGCCACAGATTTGGTGCAGTTTCGATGATTCCAGAAACCCAATCATAAACACTTTAGAGAGCCACAAGTCTTGCTTCTCCATTTTACTCTGTAAATTGTTACCCTCTGTGTGTCTTACAGGATTTAAATGGTCCCCAGACAGTTCAAGCTATCCAAGTAATGACTCTATCCCAAGTCTTTCTTATATATTAGCTCCTTCCACACTCTAAACAACTGTCATATTAGAGGTGAAAACACGCCATTGAGACTAGAGTTCACCAGAAATAACAAGGAAGATCCCTGTCTGTGTTTTCAGTAGACTCCTGTAAGCTCAGACGTTTGGATGAGCAGAGAGGAAAGATGAAAGCATTCTTAGAGCAGCGTCAGCTTGATGCCACGAGTTAATAAACACGCAGTGAGCACAGGGTGTCCGGCACCTGCTATGAGCACTTCAAATCTGTAAGTAAGGCAAGACTCTCAACCAAAGAGATTTAGTAAAATGCAGACATGCAAAAATAATCACAAAGCATTTAAAAATAAAATAAGCTTTGTAAAATGCTTTGAAATGAAGATTTGGAGGAGACGTGAAAAGATAAATGCAGAAGCCAGAGTATAATGAGTAGAAAATGTTTAAGGACATTCTAATCAGGGAAACTATTTGCATGTAGCTTCATCCTCTGAAAGGTTGCTTGGCTCAAAGGGGAGGGCCTAGGACTTCCCACAGGGCAGGGCACCTTGACTTCTCTGAGGACTGGAAAGGAAGGGGAAAAGGGGACTGGGGGAGGGGAGGAATGGGAGGATGGGAGGAGGTGGAAGTTTTTAATAAGTAAATAAATAAAAGCAGAAATGAATGTAGAGTATAAAGATAAAAGTGATAATTCTGTATGAAAATACAGGATCTTAATAGAATTAGTATCAAACACTGGTTAATTTACTCTGAAGCACTGAAAAATAAAAGTCCTCACATGCATGTCACCTTCTTTCTCAATACTCTTATCTTTTAATTTATGTCATTTTAGTATTTATAGTTATTATATGCACAGAACATCTCTGGGGGAACCCAAGAGCTTACTGATGTCAGCTGACATTTCTTTCTCCTCTCTCTCTCTCTCTCTCTCTCTCTCTCTCTCTCTCTCTCTCTCTCTGAATCTCTATTGATCCCAGAATAAGACAAATGTATTCCTGAAAGTCTAAAGTAAGCATCCCAGTTTTAATAAGTTTAGAAAAATTCATTCAGCCTAATCCCCTACTGACTCCCGACCAAGTGCATCTGAGGCCGTTCCAAGTCCTAAGTCTGACAAGAGGGATTTCAGTGCAAGTAATTACAAGCTGCAACACAATTTCCTTAAAACTACACACACACACTGGACAAATACTTATTTGTGGTTAAAGAATGGGTAATGTCACTATAAAAATAGTACACCTTATAATAGTGCCACATGCCATAATTTACCTTTGCTGTAACTGAAATGTCATATCATGTTCCAGTCTTAATATTTAGTAACTAACAATTTAATGTACCAATCTGCAACCTGAGCAACAGAACAGTTTTAAAAGACAAACTCTTATTCTTACAAGAGAAATATAATGGAACATGCAAAATGCCAAAGGATTATACAGAAGGGAAAATAGAGTTACATTCATGAAAAATCTGCAGCAACTTTCAAGTACCTTACATAGCAAGGAGATATATCAGTACAGATACTCAGGAGGGAAATGATGATTCTTAAATGGTGAAAGCGGCATGTGAGTATGATGAGACATCATTATGTATGCACGTGACTTGTCAGAGAAGACATTTTATAAAACAAATAACAATACTCCAAACATAACAAAAGCATAGCCTTCAAAAAAAAAAGAGTCGAAACCTGTTAAAATTCAGTAAAAAAACCATTCTATTACATCCATAACTGAATGTGATGACTGAGCAAATTCAGTCATTTCGGACCTATTTCTTGCAGGAGGGTAAAATTAACACTGGGTCATTCTCCATTTTCACCATCAAAATAAATCTTTCAGATAAAAATAGCAGTTAAAATAGAAATGTCAATAAAAGTATTTTTATGCATTTTAAAAAAATCATAAGTTGAGGACGATGAACCTAAAATTAATTTATCTTACATTGTTATCACAAAATGTCTAAGGTTATATAATATGTAAACAGGGAATTATTTTGTTCACAGACCTGGAAGTTCAGTGGCTGTGTGGTATCACTGACTTAGTTCTAGTGAGGGACCATAGGAGGTACCTTCAAGACCAGAGTGCCAATGAGAATGACCACATCACAAAGCCAGAAGCAACAAATAACTCATTGCATGAGACATATATCAACATCTTCTGATGGGGGAGTACCCAGGGACCTAATGAGCATACACTAAGTCTAAACTTAAAAAGTCCCATTACCTTTTAACATAGCCACACTGAGAATCAAGCTTCCATAGTCCTTTACTCTATACCTAAATTCCATAGTTTGTAGCTTTTAGTATGTTTTAAATATAATCTGCTCATTCTGTATACCATTGTTGTATGTATGTTTTAAAGGCTGTTTCTTTGATAGTGCATAGATAACCTATTGGTGTGCTCTTCCCTGGGGAATACTGTAGAATTTTTCCCATCTTCCCTATGTTTTAGTTGCCTGTAGTTCTTTGTGTTGTGTCGAGGCATCCTAGGCTTACCTGTATATGCTATGGCATGCCTATTGTTGTTGTATTTGTTCAAGTCATATTTAGTAAGTCATGCTGGTGACACTTAATGGTTGTAGCTTCTGATATTACTTGCAGACACAGTCTCACGGCAAGCTTCCTGATTCTCTGGTTCTTACAATCTTTTTGCCTCATCATCTGCAATGCCCCCTGAGCCTTAGGTGTGGGTGTTGTTTTATAAATGTATTTATTAGTATGGGACTCCACTAGCCTGCATTCCGATTAGCAACGTTATAGCATGTTGCTATTGCCCTTAGTTGAACCTCAGAGGTAGAAAGTAAGTTCCTGCTACTAAAGACCAAGTGCAATTTAGATGCAGGACTCAGAGACTCCTGAGCTGAAACTAACCAAAATGCCTCATCTCCGAAGACTAGCTTTAAGGTACTTGAAGATACAAGGCAAACTGACTAAGAAAGGAAGCAACCAACAATCACACCTATCTATGATGCTAATAAACTGCTAAAATACCTAGATGGAATACTAACCTATAGGTACAATAGTGGCACACATACCTTAATGATAACAAACAGACTCAAGATTCTCTCATTAAGTGGGAAATCACACCTACTACAGGAAACCTACCCTATTACAGGGCTAGGTAAGTCATGGATCTTGAAAGGAGAACCCACAACAATCACTTCATATAGTCTTTTAAAGGTTTGAAGCAAATAGGAAAAAAAAAACGTGTAGGGAGACCACTGAAAAAAACGTTATACAGTAAAAAAAAAATCTTGATATGTTTCCAACTATATGCCCCTAATATTCACACACAGGGCAATTGTTTTCTGCAAATTTGTTCTTGCTGTCTGGCATAGCATCATGCACTCTCTAGCCCCATCTGTTAGGGCCCTGGCAATCCCCCATTGCTATCTCAATGGTGTTTGATTTTTTTCCTCTCGTCTCCAAACATATGCAATCTTCTCTTCTTGTAATCTCCTTGGGCTTTCTTCCACCATTTCTGTGTTTGTTTTACATAATTTTTGTACTCTTTTGTGCATTTGTCTCGCTCAAAATACTTAAATCTTGAGCTTATATCTTGTAATATTTTTATTCCTGGAACAAAGTATTTGGATAAACATTAGTCATTTTTTTCAGATGAATGAATTTAAATAAAAATTTGGCAAGCAGCTCTCATCAGTTTAAAAAAGAAGTATCAATATATTGCCCTTGTTTGGGGAGAGGAGTGTGAAAGACTATACCCAGTGTCTGGCAGATATTAAACATGCATTCTACCCCTAAACCAGACTCTTAGTACTGCTCTCAATTTTATTAACCAGTTTAAACTTTGCAACAATGTTCTAATAATAGGGCAAGTTAGACTAATTATAGCACAAATTAAATGACTTCTATTATAATATGACCAAGAAAGTTGTAATAAAATTGAGGATCTAGCAATTTTACTTAGATATTTTATCATAATTATTTTGTCACATTTATGAAGAAAAGTGATTTTAAATTTTATTCTTAAACTACATGTATGAGCATATAATAGCCATTGAGATGACACAATAGCCATAAACTTGATCACATATCATTAATTACGGGTTCCTCTGTGGTTAGCAACTCTTTAGAAAAACAATAGCTAGCAGACTTTAGGCATTAAAATTGAAGAATAGTATCCCTGTTAATAAAATTTTTAATGACATGAACGATTTCCTCTTTAACTATTTGATACATATTTATTTTTAAATGAGACAGGATGTCACAAGCATCATTCATCTAGTTAACATTAATTTATATTAAGCTCACAAATTAATAGCAACAGTCAAAACCTGCATACACATAACACTCCACGTAATATACTCATCTGAGATATGTTTTATACATGCAAATCCATTAGACTTCACTGAGACTTTGAAGCAGCCACTGTTGTTACTACTTTTCTTTGTAGTTGAGAAAGCTGGACCATAACCAGGCTAAGTCTTTCCTTATGCTGTGGTTTAACACCAGGCCTAGAATCAAGCAATCAGAATCCATGCCTTAAGAATCCATGCTACTGGGAGAGGGTTGAAGGAGAGAGGAAAGGCAGGGAGGGGAGTAAAGAAAATGAAGAGTTCAATAAAAATAAAAATCAAAAAGAATCCATGCTATATGGAATAGATCATTCTTCACATGAGCAAACTAAGACTTGGCAGGCAAAACCAGAATTGGAAGTCATCTGTTCTGTTTCATAAGTATTGCTTTGTTTGGGCCTGCTTTTGTCTGACTGATGTTTTTCTTGTATATTATGGTTTACAACTAACTCTGTGCTTTTATTGGGTTGTGTTTATTTGTGGGCATGTGTGGGCACGATTTGTGTGCTTTTTTCCTTTTATTCTGGTTTGTTTATTTGTTTTATAAAGAGCAAGAAATAGTAATGCCATGGAGTGTCATACATGGGCAGGGTCTTAAGATGGGGAATAGAAACTGATCAGAATATATTTTATGAGAAAACTTATTTTTAATAATATATATGAAATAAAATAGCCATACTTCAAACAAACAAAAATAAATAAATAAGCATTGTTCTACAGATTGCACACTGAAAGTAAACCAAACTAGTGATCAAGCTCTCTACATTATTTTTAAAAATTGTTACATTAAGTTATGGAGGGGTTGAAGAGATGATTTCGTGGCTAAGAGCACTGTCTGTTCTACCAGAGGACCCAGGTTCAATTCATAGCATCCACATGGCAGTTCACAAATGTTTGTAACTCAAGTCCCAGAGGACGTGACACCATTACACAGACATACATGCAGACAAAACACCAATGCACATACAATAAAAAATAAACTGTGTGCTTTAAAAAAAAAGGGGGCAGTGAAGAGATAACCATGTAACTCTGACCATAAGGGCTTACCTAGCACACAAAGTCCTGAGCTTACTATCAAAGTCAAATCCCAGCAGAGTATATACACTGGTGGAGTGGTGATGTACAGAAGGAAGTTGAAGCAAAGGGTCAGAATAAAGAAACTGGGGGTGGAGAGAGGAGTATAGAAAGTCATACAGTAGTTCTTAACTCTGCTTATATTTTATATTTTCTGAATGACCATCTCATAGTTACATACTTCTGTATTTGGCATCAGAAGCATTAATCAATTAAAATGAATTATTCCTTTTTAAAAGGATTTTCATACAAATTGATGAGAAACATGTTTTCAAACATGTGTTTGAATATTCTTTATGTAACATTTTTGAACTTGGATAAACTATATGAATATAAATATGCTCATAAGTTGCTTAAACTTCCTTCTGACTTTCTTCAAATGGAATAGTATTCACTATCTGCTTGGTGTTAGATGTTTGGCTGTGCAAATGGGCAGTTTCCACGTTCAATTTCAATGGATTCTTTCTGATGTCTCAAAATAAATCCAATTATACAGCAAGCAGGGATATCGCTAAGGCCTATGTAAATAAAAATATAAAAAATTAAATATAACCTGTCATTTGGCTTGTGACTATTCAGAGACAAACCATTCATGTTGTTCCAAATAAAACGCTTGAGAATCTCAACTCTTCGCTGGGCAGCGGGTAACTAAGAATGAACCCTTCAGCAGGGACAGAAAAGGCCCTTTGAAGACCTGTTTGGTCCCATTTCCCAGAATTCCTCCTTGCTTTACCATGCCCCAGACCCACTTAAGAATGACTACAGGACTTTCTTTCATCAGCCCGTGAACCACTGAGAGTGACTTCAAAGTGGATTGTTACAACAGTGCTCAGTAGTCTGTAAATATATACAGAATAATATGGAAGAAGCTGCTCAGTGTGGGGTTCAAAGAAGCTTTCAAGCAGGGAAGGTCAAACGCAGAACGTCTCAAAGCAGTTTTGTTCTGTGTTTTTCCCTAGCACCACGGTTTCTCCAGGAGCTGATTTTGAGAATTTTAGACCTTTTTTTTTTTCTGTAACTTTATCCTCATCTTCCCTCAAATTCTAAGTGTCCACTAGAGAACCTTGAAATCCCTTTTCATCTCACTCAGAAGTTTTGAAATTATACATTAGTGAAAGACTGCAGGGATGACTAAACCATTAAGAATACTTGTTGAACTTCCAGATGACCTAGGTTTGATTCCCAGCATGCACATCGTGACTAACCACCATTTGAACTTCACTTCTAGGGGATCTTATATCCTCTGTTGACTTACATGGGCATCAGGCATATATGTGGTGCACAAACATACATGCAGATGATACACGCATACACATAAAATATAAAATTCTACTTATGATGATGATGACATAGTAATGAATTTTCCAGCTTCCAATGTTCCTCCATATGTTTTTACAGAACAAAAAGCAACATACAAAGATAAAGGAAGTACGTTCTTGTAAGTGATTAAATCCATTACACAAAGGACATACTGAATAACATTTTTAAGTGAAATAAAAGAGATAAAAAAAAGGGAACGAGGGAAAACAGAGAGGGGGAAATAAACAATGACTACTGAGATTAATGTGACTGATAAAATATGTGTTTGCATTAAATTAAATACAATATGTTCATCTGTCTTCATTTCCTTATTCCCTCTCTGTCCCTCACCTTGTTACTCTGTTTTCCGTTCTTGTTTATTCTTATTAAACCATAGTCGTTTCCTCTACCTTGTTACCAGCAATAATATTGCATGCATCACATGAGTTTACAAGTGGTAAGCTAGCATCCTGCAGCTAGCTCTTTCAAATTAGTCTAACTCCAAATCATAGAGAGAATAAAGATAAAAATAGGAAATCATTTTAATGACAACTTTGAAAAAAAAAGCTCCGATCATAGCCATAACTAAAACACATTAAAGAAAGTGAGATAATATTAGAATGTTATAATAATAAAAATCATCATGGAAAAAGAAAAAAAGATTATTGTACCATTGACCATAATAAGATGCCATAATGACATTTGGTTTTGATATAAATGATATTTTTATCATTCAAGTGCAGTTATCGGAAAGCCATGAAAATCATGAAGGTTGGTACATTTTCAAACGTGCTAACAAGGCCACTTTCTCAACCTACTTTGAAACTTCAGTCCCTTCAGGAATGCTTTAAGACAGCAGCTATTTTCTTGAGGTGTATAATCAGCTTGTGGAACTATGAGTATGTGTCCTATGCTGTGTCATGATTAAAAGAGTCATTCATAAGCAATTGTCTGTTATAACTGATCTCCCTTGCCCTTGGAGTCCAGGACCTATCAGTCTAGTGGGGGAGACTGACAACAGGTAGATAGATGCAAAGAGATCTGGAAAAATGCAGAGGGTTTTACACAAAAGAGTATGAATGTGGCAACAGTAAGTTTAAGCCTTTTAGTGAACAGGCCCTGTGTAGCTTCCCAGGCCATCATCCATAAAGCCAACAGTGTGTTGAACAGACATTCACAATCACATATATTCACAGGTTATACTGCAGAAACTATCTGCATAACTCTTTCTCTATCATGGTCTGCATGGGAGTTCTAGTGGATCCCTCTTTGGGTGTTTATGGCAACTGCTGAGAAAAGCAAAAGAAAATAGTAATCACTATAAATGGAATTTTTAATGAAACTGTTAATACGTATTGCATACGTTTGTGTGTACATGTAGTATAATAAATTCTTTATAGCAAATTATCAGATGAGAAATGTTTAGTGAAGAACAACATAAAAATATTTAATCAAGCTCTCTACCTTGATTTTCTTCTTCTGAAAATATAATTATCTCTATAATATATATTGCTTTTTAAATTAAATAAAAATATTAAGATCATGCTTTGACTACAAGTTTTAGGAAGAGGTCTCTCATTGATGACATCAACGGTCATATTCTGGGTCTCTAAACTTTTAAAACATCTGTCCCCTGTACAACAAAGCATGTTCTGCTTCCTTGTCATGATTATATTTGCAGATAAAAATTTCTGGATTCTACAAAACTTGTCTTAAGCATCCTCACAATATTCACACAATGTCTAAAAAGTTGCTTTAAACATAGTCATACTTTATTATAGGATCCTACAATAAGGAAACCAATGAGACCTTGGTTTTGCATGTGCTTCCTTGTAAGTGAGGCCAAGGACAGTAAACATAGTTGTCAGTATATAGATAGGCTACTGGTGGTACTATTATGGTTGGGAGGTAATAAAGAATGGTCAATTCAGCTAAGGTGATTTTTTTTCTAAAGCTGCTGAACTGAAAACTAAGCATTGCTTTTATCCCAATTTCTGATATACAGCAAGCCTTTTCTATTTAATTATTTCTGAACTAAGAGAAAACACAGCATATTTCTGCAATTACATTCACATTATGAAGAGGATTTTATGATGAAAAAACTCAATATCTAACATTATTTTTTTTCTTTTTTGTACCCCCCCCAATATCTAACATTATTAATGTTTATTATATCTTACACATATGTGTCCCATAGATAATATTTTGATAATTTCTTTTAAATTATTTTACTTCTCTTATCTGATATATAAGCAATTGATGTTAAATTTAAAAGCAATTGGAATAAAAATAGAGTGCATAACAATTTTGTGTATACATTAATGTATATATTCAGATATATTGATATAAATTCATATTTCTATGATTCACTTGGAAGATTTAGATCTATTTTAATTTTTGTTTTGTGTGTTTGCCTGGATGAATGCACCAAGTATAAACCTGGTGCTGATGGTAGCCAGAAGAGGGTGCTGGATCCCAAGAAACTGGAGGTATGTTTACTTATAAACCACCATATGGGTGCTGAGAATCAAGCTTGTGTCCTCTGGGGAAAAAAAAATAGCAACTGCTTCTTAGATCTGAGCCATCACTCCATGCTTATATAAACTAAAAACACAGTAAGATATTCATCTCATCATGAGCTACATTTTAAAGGAAGCTATATGTACGGTTCTATGTGTGTCTGTGTATGTGGTGTGTAGGTGTGTGCATTCATTCCACTTTATCTGTGGAGCCAATCTCTAGTTCTTCAGTTACATTTTGTATTTCATTTTCCAGTATTCAACTCTTATTACATACATATTTTAATATGGTATTACAGTTTTCTGTGAATTGACAAAATCAACTGTCTATTGACTAAGAATGCATTTGCTGGCAAGTTCCCTAAAATCAGTTTAATTACTATAAAATATTCTAGGTACAATCATATTTCAGAAGAGTAATGTGATGGTTTTCATTGACAGAAGAAAATAGTGCTTGATAACAAACAAAAGTAGTTTAACGACACAAGTGATAGCTGAATGTTGTATGCATTGGAAGATACATCCCTGTTGTCATAAAAACAAGATTAAGCATTAGGTTCCTTATATATAAATGATTATATATAACAATAGTGTATATTATATATAATATGTCATATATTATAAATATGTGATATAACATACCATATATAAATACTTTATGATGAGAGTTCACTTCCAATTCCCAAGTTGCATTAAAAAAAATTGAACAAGATCAAGCCTGGGTGGGCTTTTAAAATCTCAAGGCCTACCCCCGAGTGATGCAATGCTTCCAAAAAGGGCACATGTCCTCCAACAAGGCCACATCTACTAATATTTACCAAATAGTTCCAAAACCTAGGACCAAGCATTCATCTTGAACCTACAGGAGCCATTCTCATTCAAGCCAACACAGCAAATTACCTAAGTTTGAGGCAATGGTTTGCAACCTGTGGGTTGTGAAACGTGTGAGGGTTGAAGAACCCTTTCACAGGAGTTGTTTTATTTTATATCCTACATATTAATTATATTTAATATCCGACATATTAAATATTCACATTACAATTCATAGCAGTAGCAAAGTTACAGTATGCTAATGAAGTAGCAACAAAAGTAATTTTTTACTTGGGGGTCACCACAACATGAGGAACTATTGTTATACCCAAATCCGCGAAGTCCCCGCAAAAGCCAACAAGAAGACCAAGTCCCATATGTAAAATCAAAGAGCCTTTATTTTAGTCAAGTTTGCAAATTCGGTCTTCCACATGTCCAATGTATTGGATTAACCGGAGAGCCCCGAGCTCAATTAGATTTAGGTTTTTATAGTAGTAAAGATGGGGGTGAGGGGTTTCTGAGGTTCAGGACCTATGATTGGCTGACATTTGTCTACAGGTGTCCTCATGAGGTGTGCTGGCAGGTGATCCTATCTACAACGGTTGGAATGTTAGGCATTTCCTTTAAACGGTCTGTTCTTGGGCCATGGTTGGGTCCTACAACCAGGTGTTGCATCAGGGTAAACTACTGAGACTCAGGCCCCTTATTAAATTTATCAAGGGCCGAGTTCTTCTCTGGCAGGTGGTAATGGTTGGAAATAAAGAACTTCCTTTGGGTGACCTGTTCATACTGTATCAAAGGATCACAGAATGAGGAAAGCTGAGACTTTTTAAATTAGTTTAAGGCTTTTTAAATTTAAATTATAATGTAAATAAAACTTACATTTGCAAAATACAAAGTTGAGCGAAAGTGCTTTATTAAAATAAAGAAAAACAATGATAACACTGAAAGCCTTTGGAAACCCATGTGAAAATTTAACATATAAGCTCTTCAAAATATATGCATATATGAAAGAAATGTAAATGGAGTCACTATTTAACAGGGGAGATAATGCCACAGCTTATAAATCATATGCCACCAAGAACAACCTCCAGTGTCAAGATGGGTTTTTCATGCACTACAAATGAACTGTAAAATACATAAAAATCTCTTTTGTTTTTTATATATGTGAGGTTGCTATAATTCATCTTTATTTATACTGTGAAAATGGTCTCATGTACCACAAAATCATAGAACAAAATGTTTCCCTTTAGCATGAAATATGCAAATAATTTGCCAAGAAAATGAAAGATTCCAAAATGTATGGAAGTATCCATAAAATATACAAATAATACCAGAACATATTGTCATTTTGTTCAAATGTTTATTTTTTCATCTGTATTTCTCATTTATCGATTCAAAGATACTGATATTTCTAAAAGGAGAAGAAAGCTCGCAATATTATTGCAATAGTAGATAGCGATAAAAAATTTGAGTTTCAATGGGAAAGAATTTTAAGGAAATGCTAATTAGAGAAATATAAATAATTTCATCAATTAACACAAAGCATTTCTAAATCAGTACATTTAACTTCCATGGGCAATAATTATCATTGTACAAACTGGACAATGTACAACAAATGTAATGCTTGAACTTTTGTAGACATACACAAGGAGTTTGCAAAGAATAGTAGGCACTGTGTGCTGCTGTCTTTCAAAATAATTGTATATGTTCATGGTTACAACAAACTGAGAAAAAAGTGCAGGGTTAATTTTAAATAGGCTTCCTTTAAACTTATCATTTTAACTGTAGTTGTTTACTGAAAAAATATTTCCATGCCATTGACTAGACATATGTCAATACAAACAGACAAGTTCTCTAAAGCAAAGTGTATCCTTACCTTCTAAAACTTGGTGTTATGTTTGTTTGTTTTGTTTTGTTTGTATTTTTATGGTCCCAATACATCACCAACTTCTTGTATAGCGACTGTCTCATTAGAACCAGAAACACGCCAGTGTGTGAGCATAGAAGGAAATATTGGTTTTGAGGTACTGAATCTGATATTTCTTTCTTATTTCCTTGTTTACAGTTCCTCTTCTTTTGGATTTAATCTCAGGAAAAGATCAGAGACAGAAATGATGAATAAAATGACCTCATGGGTCTCTGACTATAATATATAAATGATATAAGCTTAGTCAAGAGCATCCCAAAATAAGGCATATATATGTAATTCAGATATTTTCACAATGAAAATGTGTGAATTATTGAAGTAATGAATGAACATGCCACTTGCTTTGTCTGAATCTTTCTAGAATGTATAAATAGGATCAGCACATGGCATTGTATCCTATAAATTTTAATTATCATTTTATAGTTGATAATACGCAACCCCAATTAAACAAGAAAAAAACAAGTGTTACTGATTTTAATAATGTATTTGGTAATTAAAATAGTATAAAAATATATAAAATAGTATAATAAAAATATATAAAATAGTATAAAATGTTATCATAACAGAAGATTATATTTACAAACTAATGAAATGTTTTCTATTTCTGAATAGAAGTATAGTTTATGGTTGCAATGCATTTTAATTTGTGTTAGTCACATTTCAAGGACTGTACTAGACACCCATGACTAACAGCTACTGCAAGTATTTGGAAGTACAGGATATAAACTTGAGGAGACTGAATTCCCACCAAGAATAATCAGGGGAAAAGAAAAACAAAGTGGTAACAGACTGACAGCAGTTCTAAAAATCACTTTCCAGTCATAGGGGAAAGAAACATCTATGGAAGAAATTAGTACAGATGTGTTTATAGATGGCATATATAGGAGAACATAGATTAGTGTGCACCCTTTCATACCAGTAACCAGGAGGCAAAGGCATAAAAATCTCTATGACTTCGAGGCCAGTCAAGGTTTACATAGTGAAGTACAGACCAGCTAAAATGAATGGCGAGACTCCTCAAAAGCAAAAACAGCAACTGAAAAAAGAAAAAAAGAAAGGAAAGGAGAATGTAGAAGTCAATAAAAGGACCACATATCTCCTAATCATAACTTTTGAAGAGCTGAGACAGTGTCTAAAACTGGTTCGGCAGGGAAGACAAAGGAATGTCTTTGAGCTTCTTTCTCCCAAGCAAGAATATGCTAAATCCAGAATCCTTTGCCGCCTTGACACAAAGTACGGTTCTCTCTATCTCTGTCTCTATCTCTCTGTCTCCCTCCTCCCCCTCCTTTCTGTGTATGTTTCTGTCTGTCTGTCTGTTGATGGAGATCAAAAGCTTCTGCATGGTAAACAAATATTCTAGCACTCTATTGTTGACTTCTGGCCCTAGTTTTTCAGCTCTGTATAAAGTTCAACACTGTAACATGTAAAGTTTTAAACGACCTTTAACATATTTTAAAATTATTGTCATGCAAGTATAAGAAAATACCAAAATTTAACTAACTAAATTATGGTTTGTATAGAACAATGATGGCCTATACTGACTTTCAATTTGACAAGCTCTAGAATCAAAGAGGCAAGCATCTGGGGATGTCTGTGAGGGATTTTTAGGCTCCTAAGGGCAGGTGGCCTGATCTATATTAAAAGAGAAAACACGTTGAGGACCAGCAGTCATCTTCACTGTTTCCTGATGGGGAATAAAGCCAATGATCTTTAAGAGGTGGGATCAGGTTAAGGAGTGACCTTTGGGTACAGGGGAAAAAACACCAGGCGGCCGAAAGTTATTTTTCTCTGTGGTTCCCACACTACACAGATGAGCTTGGACTTCTCATTCCTGTTTCATGAGTTTGCCCCTTATAATAAAGAAAAATATAATTGATCTATCTTTTAGTTTGCTTGTTTTTTTCTCAACCCGAGATAACTCAACAGTTTCCTGACTGTGGATGTGGTGTGATCGCGGCCTTCTACTTCTGTAGTCACACCTTCCCTTCCTTGTTGGACTTTATTCTCAGAAGCTGTGATCACAGCAGCATTTTGTCACACTAATAAGAAAAACAGGCCAGGAGGTAGTGGCGCACGGCTTTAATTCCAGCACTCGGGAGGCAGAGGCAAGAGGATCTCTGTGAGTTCGAGGCCACCCTCAAACTACTACAGGGTTTGAGAAACACTGTCTCAAAAAAGAAAAAAAAAACCATAACAACTAGATTTTTCAGAGCAATTTTTTCCGTTACTCTTTATACTGTTCTTCTTTATGACATCACAAAATTAAAATATATTTTTATGCTTAATATTGATGGCTCAAACACCATATAAAACACTCATATAAAAATGAGGTTTTTTGGCTATGAACTTCATTCTCATGACAACCCTAATCTGGGACAAATAGGGCTTATCTGCTCATATCTCCATATATACAAACTTTTTCCAAGTGTAAAATTTTATACTTTATATTTTTTCTCTAAAATGAAACTAAACTTCTAATCAGTCTTCGTGGCTCTTACTCGCTATTTTACATTTTACCTTGAATAGGTCTTCTATAATGAGTTATTTATTAGTTTTTTTCACTTGGTTCCTGTTTTCACACGTCGCACTGAATTATTTCTTTGCAAAGTCCTGAAAGGAATCATACAAATTTAACCATCCCCAAACATTTGCTGAATGCAGCTGGCCTCGGGTGACACAGACTAGCTTCCCAGAACCCACACACGCGCGCACACATATTCGCAGGTCATACTTAAATGAATGGAGCTTTTCAGGGCTGTAGAGAAGGACCTCTACTAACGCTGAAAGAACTGTTGTACCATGTATACATATTCCACCACATTTACCATCTTTATTTGTCTAGCACAAATCTTTCTGTCCAAAGCTTCACTGCATTTAGACTCTTATTCATTATTCACTATTTAATATTCATTTTTTTCTGGGAAATGATAGGAGTTTGAATATTTAACTTGCCTTCATATAAAAATAAACAGCATGGTTAGCACCATCCCAGACATGGTAAAAGCAGCAATTGAAGTACTTGAATCTGATCTTTGAATTCATAATTCATTTATTTGAATATATAGTTTTGAGATTCTTGAATCTGAGTCATGTATTTCTTATAGAATTCTTTGTTGGCAATAATTTTACAATATAAAAAGAGCTGTCATATACAGCGCTAGAATAATTAACATGATTAAGCATAATTTATTTTAAAAGGATGGGTAAATTTAGATACATAAATGCCAGATGTGAAACATTACCTGTTTTTTATGTAATTTGATTTTTATGCAATTTCATCACATACATAAAAGTACATTTCTTTTTATTATATATTTTTCAAAATATTTTTTAATTTAAATATATTTTATAACATTATTAGCCTCCCCCATGTTCTTCCAGATCCTATCTCTCCCCATTCCTACACAACTATAAGTTCTTTCTCAAAACAAAACAAAATTCCAACACCACAAAAAATGTTCAAAACAAAAAATCAAAATAATTCAACACCTCAAAAAAGACAAAACATCAAACTGTAACCAAATAAAGCACACAAAAAATTGTGGAATCCATTATATGTTGGTAAACTTCTGCTGAACGTAAGGACTGTCCTTCAGAGGTTGATGCACCTAGTAGCCCTTCATTGAAGAAAACTGATTTTCTCTCTCCTACCAGGTATAAATGACAGTTATGTTAACCTTTACCATAGTGGCCATTAATTCATTCATTGCTTTAACTGTAAGAAAATAATACAAACCAACAGAAGGAAAAGAGACCAGGAAAAGTCATAAGAATCTGAGACCCTCTCATTCACACACTCAGAAATCCAAAAAGCAACTAAACTGGAAGCCATAAGATATGTTCAGGGGACATGATGCAAACCCATGTAGGATATATGCTTTATTTTCTTGATGTCTTCTATCTGATCTGGCTCTTACACTAATTCTTCCTGCTCTTACACAGCACTCGGTGAGGAAGGATTTGATGGAAACATCCCATTTAGGACTTAGTTTTCCAAGTTCCCTCACTCTCTACATGTCTGATTGTGGATCTCTGCATCTGTTCCTGTCTGACACCATTGCTCTAGTTTATCTTGGAGGTAGTACACCACAGTCCCACCATCAAACTTCCATTTCTACTGTCATTTTGTCTTTCAGTTCCAGAATTTTCTTTTGTAAGTTATTTCCTGTCTACCCTGACTCTTTTTGTTTTCAGTACACCAATTTCCCCTGTAAGTCCTTAATTATATTTTAGTAGCCGACTTAGCATCCTTGTCAACTACTTCTAACTTCTCTACCAGCTCTGTGGATGTGTCAGTAATAATCAATCACCCAAAGGCCATTTTAGAAAATTCTTCCTCATGAAGATCCTCAATTTCCAGCTCTTGAAAACCTTCACATCTCTGCTCAGTGAGACCTCTGTGCTCTACGATAAGTACCAGATTGTCTGTTTTTCAGTTGCTATAAGTAGTTATTTAACATACACTGTCTAGAGGTACAAAGAGGAGACCAGAACTATGGTTTGTAGGGGTATGTTCTCACATTAGCTACTAAAACAATGACCTGCTTGTTATCCTTTTACTTCATATTATATGTCAATAGCCTCCTCACTTTAATTGACTTGATTTTTTTTATCGTTCCATAATTCCCCTATTGCATTTTAACAATTTATCTCATCTGTTTCAAAAATTGCATTATTTTGAAATTATATATTCAGAAATTAAGACTTAGATTGTAATAAATATAATCTTGCTTAATTTTATACATGTGTACTAGTTCACCTAATTATTAATAAAAGTCTTTATAGTATATATGATATATGCCTTGCATTTAATAAGAAATATGAACTATGGAGCACGTTCTTATAAGTAATGGAATTGCATGCTTCTGAGATAATTTTTTCCATAGAATACCATTTAGTGCAGAAGGTAAATATTCAATATGTTTAACTATAGCTTTCAAAAAAATTAGTTACAGGGAAAGCTGATTGCTCTGTTTAAACAACTGCATTTACAGTTGGCATTTGTAGTTCCTTATGATTCACTTGGTATAGTGTAAATAAAAACGCTACCTATTGTAAGAGACATTTTAATTAAAGTAGATTGTAACAACAGAGGACAAACTAGGGCAAAAGTTGTCCTAATTTTTAAAAGCACTAGCTACTTTTCCAGAGAACGTGGGTTCAATACCCATCATCTACATGGTAGTTCACAATCATCTGTAATGCTAGTCTCAGGGGACCTAAAGCCTTCTTCTGGATTATTCAGGCATCATGCACACATGTAGTTCCATAGACACACATGCAGACAAAAGACACCTATACATCAAATAATAAATAATAAATTTTTTCTATTGTAAACATAATTGGGGATTTTTTTAAAAACTTTTTTATTGAATTGCTCTTATTGGGCTGTACATTGTTCTCCGTGCCCCTCCCTTGTTCCAGACATGTTAGTGTATACCTTGAATTCTAGCATGGGGAACGGGCAAAGTGAGTGGATCGTTAACTTCAGTGATAAGCTGATCTACAGAGTAAGTCCCAGGACAGCCAAGGCTACACAGCGAAAGCCTGTCTCAGAAAGAAAAATATGTTCCATCTTTCCTGCATGGAATACATGAGAAAAATGGTTATACTATATTTCCACATTTGTTGAAATAGTTTTCTAGCATTTCACTGACTTTCAAAAGCATTTAGTCCTGAATGCTATCTGCCAAGTAGTAATGCTTCACATGGCAAATGTTTCTGGCCAATTTCTAATAATAATAAGACAGTAGTGGCTCAAAAACATGAACCTTCTTTTTCAGATAGGTCAGACATTAAATTAATTCAGACAAGGGCCAAAATTATTATGAAATACTACAAAAAATTATACGAAGAGCCAATAAGCAAATGAATTTATGAAATTTTACCATATAAAATATATGCTTGGAAAGACATACGTGAAAATCAAATTCAAAGAGCTATACCTGACAAATTCAAAATATTTTTTTCTAGAAAGACATTTTAACTGATTTTCTTTTCAAAGATTCCTTACTGTTACTGAGTTTCTGTTATTGTTTGGATCATGTGTAGAAAGAGAAGTAGCTTCCTTGAATTTCTTTGCAGAAGCAATTGTATGTAAAATTCATGCCTGAATTTCACCATGCCTCTTAATTAGGCATGGCCCAAAGGGTGCAAATAAAAAACAAATGTGAATAACATTAATATTATGTAAGATTTTAGCACAATTAGTCAACCCACCATTGCTCCAATACACCATTGCTCACCTAAATTATTTAAATTCTTTGCCTCGATCTTTAGAAAAACTCTATAAGAAAATTACCTTCCTAAGTTAAAGAGAGTGAAACATCCTAGAGAATATTTAGCATATTGTATTTGTTCAAGTACAACAGATTATAGTGGTTGTGATAAAAAAAACTTTGCTACTTAGATTAGGATCCTAAAAAAAGAATATAGTTCTAACCTACAGGATTCTTACGGACAGTATTGAAAACACATTCAAAGAAGTTGAAATAGTAGTGGGTAGTGGGAGGACTATAATAGCAGCTACTCTTACGGCACAGACGCTCGTCTTTTTATGATGTGCCACAGTCTCTGGTTGCCATTCCTGGGCCTTGGTTATTCTATTAATCTACTTAGAGTTAATGTTGAGAAAAGCTGGAGGGTAGAACATCTTAATGCCTAGTTAGTTCTGCCTTACCATCATTATGTTAGATGGAATCTACTATGAAGAAATCTGAGTTCCCCCAATCATCATGATCCATTGCTCCTGCCAATTACAATTCCTTGTTATTTTACCTGTGCCCAAAGTCAACAAGTAGAAATCACAGTTTTAAATGAAGTGATTGATGCTTCTCTAAAGTCTCCTGATAGAAAGAAACATGAATTTAAAGAAACGAAATCAGAAACTATAATGTATATAGTTATAGGGGAAAAAAAACACCAATTGTACAAAATGCATGAGGACCAGCACATAGATTCTGACACATAGTGTACTATGGGTGCGACGCCTGAAGTGTGGAGGACTTGTCAGTCAGTATTCACAGCAATCTGAAGGTGTACATGCTGACTTAGCAAAATGGATATCAAGTGACAGCGGTAGTATGTAACAGTTTTAATTCTATCATTTTGGACCAAAACACATCCTTTTAATAGGGGACTACATTATAATATTTTTGTCCTGAACTATTCATTGTAGCTTGGGAGTATGAAAGGTCAACATTTGTCTCTTAAATCAGTACCAGCAAAAGAAAAGCCCGTCAAAGATCCTGCTTCTCATCTAAACCTGGTACACACAATGAATTCTGGAATTCTTCTCAAATTGGAACACTGAATCTAATACCAAAATTAGTCATCTTGGAAAAGCATAGTTGTGTTTTGACTATGAATTATTAATGGAAAGATGACAGATTGTGGAACTATTCTTGTGATGATCACCTCCAAAACCAAAGTCTTCTAAGTCTTATCTTTCTTCCACCCACTTTCTTTCAAATGTGGACCTTACAGTTTTAACCAACAGAAGTATGCTCTTTCCAGGTCTATTCTCTAGTCATTGTAGATTCTGCCTCTGCACCAACTCTGAGCAAGTTAGAAATACAACATGTACTATGGACAGCTCCTATAAAATAGCAAGCGACCTAGTTAGGTACGTGAAAAAAATCTAAGAAAATTAACTGATGGCCAATATAAAGACTCTAGGCATGAGCCTATAAATATACAACACTAGGTTCTTAAGCCATTTGGCCAAAGTTCAGACAGCCACCTTGGACTCTTTTATCTTACCAGATAGCACAAAGAGCAGAGACTGGTTTTTATTGCTGTGTCATGTCTGATTTTCTAGCCTAGTGGAAAATGCAACTTAAAATGGCAACTATTGGATATCATGGCACTTCAGTGTACTTTGTGAGGTTACCAAAAGAATAATAAAATATTCCCCATTAAAATGATCCAAATCTAAAGCAGAAATAACAGTAGTAGCAATCAATAATAGCAAATGTGTGAATACTGAGCCTAAACTGAATAGTAACTGAACAGCTCAGTCTCAGGCATCATCTCTTTATGGTGTCTTACAAGCAACTTTTCACACTGAGTTAAATGTATTACATTGTAGTTTCTGCATCAATTCTTTATGTTAACGTTTGAAAACTCACAAAAATAATGCAATCAAATGAATAAAATAAATTCCACTTTTAACAGAATTTGTTATAAAGTAGGCCAATTTTTCAAAGATCTGTTTCCACTCAGTGATTCTAGCTTTTATTTCACAAATCCTTGTGGGACTACATCTTCCTGCTCTGCATTCCAGTAGCCTTTTTACTTCCTGTAGTGTGTCAAAAGCATCAACATGAACTTAAAAGAATGAACCAGGTTACATTATAATATACATACTATGTGATCCCTTTATCTTATCCCTGTGTTAATTTGGGAATTACTGTATGTGACCATTGAGAGTAATTCTACTACTTATGCTCCCTTGTAAATGACTGTAAAAGCTGGTGGATATTGACTAGTAAAGATATGGCATGTTTTTAAACCAGTTCTTCCCAAGTTTTTTTTTTGTTTGAAATAGCTTAACTATAGATGCTCTTTAAAATCTTCTGTTTGAGACCAACCGATGGTTTTGCTCTTATTGAATATCTCTATACTTACTGAAAAATATTGTGCTCACTTTCAGCACACTTCCCTGAAGTCTAAAATTTTTTCCCAGTAAGATAATATTTAGTATATAAATACAATCAGTTAAACAGCAAGGTAATTGCTCTATCGATATAGTATAAAAGTCACTTCATGAAAGTCGGATGTGTTACCATATGCCTATATTCCCAGCACTTAGGGAGGTAAAAGAGGGGAATTGGGACAAGTTCAAGACTAGCTCAATCTATATTATAAATTCCAAGTCAAGTAGGCCTACATAGTGAGACCTGCCTGCTCTTAAAAAGCCAAAAAAATAAAATCAGCACATAAAAATTTGGCTGTTCTGAAATTATAACATAATCCCACTGAACAAGTTAATAGTCATTCACGACAAATCGCTAATAAATGTTAAAGAGTCTGTCCTGAACTAAAACTAGAGTTCATAGTGCCGAAACTATCTTATACCTATTAGATTATATACTGTACTTAACCAAATTTCCTGATTAAACAATCTGAGATGAAGTAATTTCATCATTTTATATACATAGAGATATTTAGGTAAAATGTGTATTTGCTAGATTATTCTTTTCTGCAATACCTCAGTTCCCTTATGAAACTAACAAATTATAGATATTACATTATAAACTTGAACCACAGAATATAATTTTTTATTGCTGGAATTAATCAAATATTCCACAACTGTAATAACTTGAAAAACATGATGATATGTATTCATGGAGCTATCTCTAGAAATTAAAATGAAGGCAACAACAAAATTGCAGTAATAATATAAGAATTAGAATGTGAAGGCTGGATACAGTGGCTTATTTCGTTAATCTCAGCAATCAAGAGTTAGAGCCAGACAGATCTCTGTGAGATCAAGGTTAGCCTGGTCTACTGTTGCTACAAATATTCCCTGTCCTGCTTGTCGCTGTGGACTGGGATTTCTCTGCCCACCTGTTCCTGAAGCCACTGATAAAATAACCATCACTCTGAGGCTTAATATTAATTATATACTGTTTGTCCTATTAGCCCAGGCTTCTTATTAACTAACTCCTACATCTTAAATTAACCCATTTCTATTATTTTATATATTATCACAAGGTTTGTGGTTTATTACCTCACTTCTTGTTTCTTGAGTGGCTACATGACATCTGTCTGACTCTGCCTTCTTTCTCCCTGCATTCACTTTAGTTTTCCAGCCTACCTACATTCTGCCCTGCTATAGATCAAAGCGGCTTCTTTATTAACCAATGGTAATAAAACATATTTACAGCATACAGAAGGAAGTTCCACATTAGCCCACACAGTAAATTCTAGGCCTCCAAGTTGGGTTGGGATACATAGTGAGACCCTGTCTCAACAATGATAAAAGGAGGAAAGAAGAACAGAGAGAGGGAGGGGAAAAGGGGAGGGAAAGAGGAAAGAAAGGACCAGCTAGGTGTTCTGTAATTCAGTCCAATACTGGCATCATCTACCTGAAGATGTTTTGATGTCTCAGAGGGCTCTGTTATATAAAACTTCTCTCCTCTGCAGAGTCTAATAATAAGTTTAAGGTTATCACTTACACTTTTGACAGTTTAAAATCTGGGCTCCCACTATCCCTTCTTGGGCTCACTAAATTTGTTTGAACAGTTTATATAACTCAAAGACCACTAAGAGCTTTGTGAGTAAAGTTGCTTGCTACCAAGTCTTGAGTTAGATCCATTAAATTCAAATAGTGAAAGGAGAGAAAGGACTCCCCCAAATTTTCCTCTGACAGCATGCATGTGCACACACATACACATTCACAAAAAAATAACAAATGAAAATAAATGTATAAAAAGGAAAGCCTTCAAGGAAATGGACATAGCAAGGACATCTAATGTCAGACATAGATTGAGAAAGCATTAAACCTACCTGTCTGTAAATATTTTTCTTTAGCCAAGATCAATTTGGAAAAAAAATGAGATCTTACAAAAGTGGTTGTAGCATGTCTTCAGTGTCCAAATAAAGATACATTTCCAAGTTTTATAGTTTCATGTAATACATATTATAGAAAATCCCTAGTTAGTCAATGAAAAGTATTTTTAAAAAACACATTAGGATATATAATGGAAAAGCTAATTTAGACAACAAATTTTCAAAGTGTAGTTAGCCAAATGAGTAAAGTGAATTTTACAAATTAACAACTAAATTAATGTTTTCATGAAGACAATAAAAAAGACAAAAGTTACCCAGAGTGTACCCCCACTGGACCCTGTGATACATGCTAACAATTTCAGCTATGAGGGAGGCTAACACAGCAAAAGGACAAGTTCAAGACTGGCATGGGCTACTGCATATGTTCAATGATAGCCTGAATGACTTATAAGAGATTTTCTCAAAACTACAATGTAAAACGAGGACTGAGAAAATAGACCACTGGAAAGATGCTAGGTTGGTGTGCTCAAGGCCAGGTATGTTCAGTCCCCAGCTCTGCAAATAAAAGAAGATAAGTAAGTCACATGTTGTCTTTGCATGGAAAGAAAATTATTTTTAAAAAGATTTTATACAGGGCAGATGAGATTTACTAAGTCCAAGAAGTAGAACCCTGCTTAGCAAGATATCTTAGCTATAGAATATATTAAATAATATATTATTTTAATATATAATATATTAAATAAGAAAATATCCTGTCTGATATATAATTGTAGTCTGTGACTAAAAAGTGCTAACTTTATGAACCCAGGGAAAAGAAAAAAAGATAGTAAGTGAAATATTCATACCCGAGTTAGGAGACAAAATGACTTAGGAAAGACCAGAATTGGGGCTGTACTCAGATTTCTCTTTATGCATAAAGGGATGCCAAAGGACAACAAAGAATATCCACACAGCGCTTTACTGGAAAAAGTTTGTGACCTGAAAATTCCACATCAACAAATTTATTGTTCCAATATGAAAGCAGCAGAAGGCATTCCGAGCTTATAAAGACTTGGAAAATATTGGGGCCAACCCTTCTTATTGGGAAAGAAAAAGTCAGTAATAGAATTCAACTGATAAATACATAAATCAAAATAAAAGTACTAGTTAGGGTCACTGAGATTAAAGACTTGAGATTAATAAAGTTGAATATAAATCCAAATAGCCATCAACAAATTTGCTGAGCACTTACCATGTGCAGACTCAACAATCTTGGTCTAAGGCAGTGTCCTGTGTAGGTTCTGTTGCAGTGACAAAGAAAAGTTGAGAAGGAAAGGGTTTATTGGACATACAAGTTACATTCATCACTGAGGGATGCCAGAGCAGAAATTCAAGGAAGAACCTGGAAGCAGATATTGAAGCATAGACCATGGGAAAGATGCTTACTGGCTTGCTGACCATTGCTTGCTCAGCCTGATCTCTGACACAACTCAGGACCACCTCCTGTTCAGGAGTAGTAGTGCACAAAGTGGCCTGAGAGCTCTAACATCAACCATTAATCAAAATGCACCCACTGACTAGCCCAATGGCCAATTTGATGGAAGAAAATACTTAATTGTGGTTCCCTCTTCGAAGTTCTCTAGTTTGTTCTAAGTTCACAAAACCTAACTTTCACAGGCACCAACAGATCCTATCGTGCCCTACCCAGATAAAGACTAGTAAGATGAGACAGGTGTTAAGCACTAAGAGTATCACAGAGTGACCAATAGTCTGGATAAATGTGCGCGCGCGCGCACACACACACACACACACACACACACACACACACACACACAAAGAAAATGACAGATATAACACAGCTGGCAATTAGAGACCTGGCTGAAATAAAGAAATTAATCTTTCAAGGGTCTCAAAAAAAGGATCATTGGAAGTTGCTAGTTCTTGAGGTAAAGTAAGTTTGCACGCTCTATGAAAATTAAAAGGCAACTTTGAAAACAATGAAATGGCAAGAAGGGTGACAGATGCTTGCAGTCATGAGTCACCAGGGTTGACAGAGTTTTGAACAATACTTAGATAAGGACTTGGGTTTTGTGCTGCGACAGTTGGAGAACCAATGGAGAGTTTTGAGAAAGGGCAGAGTAAGATCTAACAAACCCTTGAAAAGTGTCACTCTCCTTGGTACAAGGGGATGAATGGCACAAGGGGTCAAGTATCAAACCGACCAATTAAAATGCTCCATTAGTACTACCCATGAACTTATATTTGTATAGCAAAGGCTGAATAGTTCTCCAAGGACTATAGATCTGGGAATTTTAAATTTTCTGTATTGCCTACATTTATTTAAATTCCAAGTGACTATTAAAAATCAAAGCGGACAAAGCATGGTCCTTCTTTCAAGTACCCGTGGATGCTTAAAGGATGAACAACTAACTTTTTATTACATGTTTCTTCCCTCTAAGACTTGCAAAGTCCAAATGATGGGCATTCCAACGTAGATGAAGAAAAGTTTCACAAGATTCCAGTCCTAGATGTAGAACCACAGGCATTCAGGGGCTGCTGGGAAAGGGAGAACCAGTTTATAAATCTTGATTTCAGACTGTGACCCATATCCTAAGGGGTCAGTTCTAAATATATACAAAAAAGGGAACACTAATTGGACTTGGGTTGTAAATGGAAAAAAAAGTCAAATTCTAGAGAGGGGTTAGGGAGGATGAGGACATAAGATGGCTTTAAATGGGGAGGGAGAGAATGCAAATACAGTGTATCACATATGAAATCCCCAAACAAATGAAAGGAAAAACAAATCCTCATTTCACCTGAAACGGGACCTTTGAAGAGACTACTCCAACTGTCGACAGCACTGAGTTGTGTGTAGCAGTGCCAATGATATTGCAGCAGAATTTGAAAAAAAAAATGAGTCTAAAACAAATTATAAAGAAGTAGGATTCATCCCTACTGCTTGTTCTGGCTTTGGGTGAACCTATTCTCTTTGGATGATACCTTGTTCAGCCTAGATACGGTAGGGAGGGCCTTGGACCTTTTCCAAAGCAATGTGTCTTACCCTCTCTGAGGATTGGATGCGGCTGGGGTGGGATGGTATGTGGAAGGGACGGGAGGAGGGGAAGGAGTGGGAACTTGGATTGTTGTGTATAATGAAAAATGTTTTCTTTTAAAATAATGTTTTATTTTAAAACAAAATAAAAATAACAATAATAAGGAAAATTCAAATTATATCTAAATAAACACTTTTTATTAATTGAAAACTTCTATCATTTAATCCAGATTTTCACAGTCAGCTTATCTCAGTAAATATTTTTCATTTAAAAAATGCCTCACATTCTACCTTTCAAATTCTGGGTATGCATTTTTCATTGCAAATTATAATTTCATTTTTAAAATGTGTATTTAATTGACAAGAGGAGTTATCTATTTTTTTGCCATGTGATGAAGCCATGTCTCCCCAGAAAAACTGGGTTGGTTAAAGCAACAATAGCATGGCTCATGGTCACAGTGGTTTGATTTCCTAAGAGCAAAATCCTGTGGGAAATTTGGAATGTTCCTAAGAAATGCTCAAATATTTTTTCCACCAAAAAATATACAGTTCAGTTGTTTCACACAAATATGCATGTGTTTTGAAGATTATAGAGTCCAGTTCATGAGTACACAACCACTAAGGAAAGCTCATAAATTTCAAAATCATTCACTAACAGTTCTGTGTTAATTCTTCTGTCTAATCCATAATCTCTCAGTCACTAATTTAACTGAAGGCTCCAGGAAAGAAGGGAGGCACTCAAAACACAAATTATGATTACAACAATAGCTTCCTCAATAGATTCATATATTTGTATGCTTGGTCCCCAGCTTGTGGAATTATTTGGGAATGCTTAGGATGTGTGGCCTTATTGAAGTAAGTGTGTAATGGGGATTGGGCCTTGAGTCTCTCTCTCTCTCTCTCTCTCTCTCTCTCTCTCTCTCTCTCTCTCTCTCTCTCGGATCAGAGCTAAGCTTTTAGCTACTGTTCCAACACCATGTTTGCCTGCTGGCTTCCAATCTCCTTCTATGACGGTCACAAACTCTAATTCTTTGTAATTGCCTCCATTAAATGCTTTCTTCTATAAGTTGCCTTGGTCATAGTATTTTGTCAAGGCAATAGAAAAGTAAGGCAACATGAAACCTAATTTAGCCTGAAACTACTTCATAATAACTAAAGCTATAGCAAGTGAGAACATAATATCATGTCCCTTGTCTTCGGTTATATTGTATGAGCCATTATGAATTAGTAATATTTAATAAATAACTTTGGTGAGAATATTAAGAATATTATTAGATAAACCACTTCTACTTCACATGCACAACAATAACAACAAACACAAAAGAGAATGCCACCGAAAGATGGATACGAGAGAAAGAGCAGGGTGTATATGATCAAAGGGGTGTGAAATTCTCAACGAATAGACACAAAATATATTTTAAAAGATGAACGTGAAGGAGAAACAAGAAAAGGAAACTGGAAAAAATGGCAGATACAACGATCTTCTGATTTGAAAGCAAGGTATGTGGCCGTATGTGGCCTAATAATTTAATAAGTGTGAGAAAGAGGACTGCATTTATCTCACACATGGAAAGTAAAAGGCAAGATCTAAACTCTGCTTGAGGCCATAGTTACTGTGGGAATTCTTGCTCATATAAGAAGGCTTAAAAATGTCAAATAATTAAATATATAAAATTTATGAAAGCTCTTGTAATTCCATAATAAAAAATCACTATATAAAAATGGTTATAGATTTTGACAATAACCACAGTATTACCTTACCATAAATAGGAGAATGAATAAATAAATCCTAATGCATTTCTATCATTAAGTACTAGGCAGCCATTACAATTACGTGTAGATGTAAGTAGCAACAGAAAAACAATCCCATCAAATAATTATGCTAATGGAAAAATTAAGCCAATTATCACATATATAATTTGAAATCACAAAAATATTGATTGCATATGCACAGATTTATTTTACTAGATATAAAAATCCAAAACACAAATTCAAAACAATTATTACTTAAGGATACGATGAGAAGAAAACAACATGAGTAAACATTTTAGAAAGTTTCTTTTGTATATGAAAATTTATTTTTAAATAAAACGTCATGCTTACTTTTTATAATTTTTGCATAAATGGAAGTTTATTCTATTGTTTGTGATTAAAACAAATATAATTTCATACTTAACTAAAAACTCATGATTCTTATTCAAAGAATAGTTTTTGTTTTCTAGAGAGCAGAAAAGTAGTAAAAGGACAGTGCAACCTAAGTCTTTCCACATGAAAGATATAAGAGCCTTTTAACATATGAAATGCTCATTTATACTCTTGAAAATGGACTTTTAAGTCTCAGAAAATGTTTTATTTTTTATTTATTTGTTTATTAAAGATTTCTGTCTCTTCCCCACCGCCGCCTCCCATTTCCCTCCCCCTCCCCCAATCAAGTCCCCCTCCCTAGTCAGTCCCAAGAGCAATCAGGGTTCCCTGCCCTGTGGGAAGTCCAAGGACCACCCACCTCCATCCAGGTCTAGTAAGGTGAGCATCCAAACTGCCTAGGCTCCCACAAAGCCAGTACGTGTAGTAGGATCAAAAACCCATTGCCATTGTTCCGACCAAGGAAGTCAGAAAACGTTTTAAATCATCAGACACAACCCAAGTGCCAGGCAGCACTCCACATGTTGAAGGGACAGCAGTAGGATACTTCCTGGTGGAGCTTCCTGGCAATGGGAGTGGTAAACAAACAAAATTATTTCATTAGAGACTTGACAGAAATGATACCAGCTACAAAGAAAAACTAAGCAGAGTTTCAGGTTAGGTTGTATATAAATAAGGTTCTCAACACAAAGCAAACACACAAACACAAGCCCCAGCTCAGTGTAAAAGTACTATCAGAATAAAGACTTGAGACAGTCTGAAGGCAAACCTGGGCACACCTGTGTGGAGCACACTCCAGATAGAAAGTACAGTAGAGGCCTCACATGATACCAAGGCTCTAGTCTGGGTGGAAAGCAGGGCAGTGGGAGAAGATGAAGAGGATGGTGCAGAAATGACGTGGAGTCTTACAGATAGTTAAAGGGTCTGCCCATTTTTATGAATTAAATGAAAATCCTTCTAAGAAATTTTAAGTATGATCTGACATTTCTAAAAGTTATACTCTGGCTTTTATAATGCTGCAGTAAAGAAAAAGAGAGAGGTCTGAAATTAAAAGTTATTGCAGTAATCTTGTGAGAGATGAGGGTGCCTAGAGTCCTGGTAAATTAGCATTTAAAGTACTTCTGTAAATGTGTTAACAGTTCTAAGAATGCTCTGTGTGTGTTTTTGAAACAACATGTGGTATATGAAGTTAGAGGGCACCTTAACAGGAACATGCTTAATGCTGGCATGTGCAGTTTGGTGTGGTAATTTTAGGTGCATGAGTTTGTATACTGATGGTTTGGCCAGAGAAAGGCTAAATGATAAACAAGGCGCCTTCTTTCTAAACGCAAATGACTGTAAAAATCTGGAAAGTTTTATCCATGTGCCACAAAGAAAAAAATCATAAAATACCAAAACAAATGAGACTCTCTGACAATATTTGTTCTTCTTTTTATTTATTTATGTTTATTTATTTTGATGGAAGCATCTGTGTCTGACAAGAGAATCAGCACTATCTTTGTACTTTTATGAAGTAGATTGCACTACTTGGAAAAGGTCCCAGGGTCTCTAAGTGAAGAAAATGAATCCTTGTTGGATGAAAGTACACTGTGCTGACCAAATACTCTCACAACTCCTGAAAAGGCCTAAGGAAAATGTTGCAAGTGTTTGGGAGTTGCTGTTTGTTAGCCAAAGATCAGTTTACTCTTTGCTTCTTTCCAGTTCACTTTGTTGCCCAATGCAGCAGAAACCCAACAGTAGTATTTGCAAGACAAAAGGGCTCCTGTAAATCCAGAAAATACCAGCCTGTGTGAAACCCAAATCAACAGGTTGCTATATGATGTAGACAAAAGCAGTTGTCTTTTAAATTTTTCAATGAAAAATTTATATAGCTCTAAACAAATGGTATATAACTCACTGTGAATAATACCGTAATCTGTTTAGATTTATGCCACTAACCTCTTAATTACAAAATAATTTCTGAATGAACAATTTATTCAACAATGATTGAGGTTTATTTATGTTACTTTAGAAGCTTAAAATGTTGTTCCAGTTATTTAAAAATATCTCAGCGTTGACATTTTAAAAGGAATTTAGGTGGTTGAGTTTTTAATGAGTGACTATCATATCCAGATGACAGGCTATTGTTCTTCTCGGATGCCTGAGGAGCTGCTAATCATGATGACTCCCACTTCGTAGGCAGGCGGAGTCCTGGTGATTCCCATCCAGTCTGCTACCCACATGCTACCCACAGCCAACAAATGAAACGTCTGCCCTGGATAGGATTTTAATTACAGTATTAAAAAGCATAACCAGCTAAAGTACATGTTTTAAGTACTGTATTGTGTCTAATCTCATATAAATATTATTTTGCTACTAAAATGAAAATGTACTTGTCCAAGATTGTGAAATGACCAGTCATTTAAATACAAATAAACTTTTACAAGCAATTTTAGCTCATCAGTATAAATCTCAGGAAAAATTTTATTCCATTCAAAATTGCAAGTTTTATTCATCTTAGTTATTATTTCTTAATAATAGTGAAATGAGAAAACTTTTAAGTCCTTCATATTTATATTTTCAACTGAATTAGCTAAGGTTAACTTACTTTATTTTATGTCATTATTTAAATGCTATTTCCTATTTTCCTTTATCCCTACAGCATATATTTAATTAGTTTTAGTTTTTAATTTTTAGTTGTGTTAGCCAGTATTACTAATACATATTGATGTGGTACTATGGTGCTACGTGTAAGCTCAGTTCAAACAGTGTAGTTCATTTACATTTGGAACAAATTTTTTGTTGTTTGCAACACAAACATGGCAGCTTTTTACATTGATGATCACCGAGTGTCAAGGAAATGAATGCATACACTATTATCTTAAATTTGGCTATGATGGTAATCCCACCAGGCAAGAATAATATTACTACTACAATTTTTGAGCCAAATTTGAAGTAAGCTTTATTAAATACTGCCGAGAACAACAGACACTGTCAGAGTCCATGCCCAGGATCCCCAAGATATAGCACCAAATTACATTATTCAGAGACTTGTAAAGGAAAACCCACAAGGCTACCTACTTCTTTCTTTTGTCTAATCAAGGGCAAGCCTACATCCTGATGTACTTGCTTCCTCTGTACCTCCCACCTACGTGTGCACTTGGGGCAACCAAGCCTGTTTACAAAAGCAAAATCACATGGCATGCTATCCTATGTGAACAGTCCCCCCCTCCCCCATATTCCAGGGAGTTATCTGCCCTTGGGCAAGTGGGCCTTCCAGGTGAAGGTAGTAGTTTAAACTTACAACATGAACTTAGCCATCATGGTGACCCTGACTGTTATCAAATGTTGGGCCCCTGGTTTACAATTTCCACACGTTTTCATCTCCATGCTTACTCTATTGTTACTTTCTCAGCCTCCAATACTCCCTTACAGTCCCACGTACCTTGATTTTATTTTCTATCGGAAGTTCTTATGCTCAACACTACCTTAGATTTCAATACTTTCATAGAATGGTTTTCTACCTTACTATTCTCCAGGCACAAATGCATACCAGTGGAAATAAGATTCTATCTAACCATTATTGATAGTTAGATTTACTCCTGGTTGATTTGTAACATAAAAACAATCTGAGGTTTTTTTTTTTTTTTTTTTTTTTTTGCTCCAAAACATCTAATGGAATTATCTCTAGCAACATTTGCAATCATTTTCTGACATATTTCTGGTCATCACCTCTTATTCAGTAGTGATTTTTTACTCATGACTATGGTACACTTGATAAATAATCTCAGTATTTAGGATCTAATCGACAGCAGTGGAGAACAGAACAGAAATAACCTTTACATAATTTCCAACACTCTACGTGAGCTCATTAGTAAATGCTTATCTGAGTCTTTTCCTTCCACCAATAATGTTGAAAGTCACAGGATTCAAATAAATTCGCCAAATCCATGCAGCTTAAAAGACAGACTTTACCACCTATGGCTTGCTTTCCGTCATGTGGTGCTTATATTCCGTTTGTTTGCCCATCTTAGTGTCCTTCACTTCTGCAAACAATGTTCACATTCTAAAGACTGAAGTTCTGCAATCTGGAACAGTCCACATTTTACAATCTCCTTTTTCCATGTCTTTTTCTCTAAACCTTTCTCTCTGATTTCTTTGAAACATCTTTTTCCTCCAACCACTAATTTTCACTCCAATTTCTCAAATCCATCTTTGTTTTTAATATATATGATAAAATTGATTACTTCAAACTTTAAACTCTTCAACAGGTTCATAAACAATCCTAATCCTTTCCTACATTCTACCTGAATATATGAAGATCACTACCAAAGAAATAAAAACGTATAACAGTAAAATAAATGCTGTATATCTATATTTATGCTATGTAAAACATTTAAGTTTTGCAAATTGAGCTAGAAATAAAGCAATATGCTCACAGCCATCTTCACTGTAATCCAGCACAAACTTTCTTATTTTCAAGCTACCTCTAGGAGGAACTCTCTATTTCTTCTTCCCTGTGTCCTGGAATCTCATTTTGTACAGAAAAGATGAAGAAGAAGGAGAAGGAGAAGGAGAAGGAGAAGGAGAAGGAGAAGGAGAAGGAGAAGAAGAAGAAGAAGAAGAAGAAGAAGAAGAAGAAGAAGAAGAAGAAGAAGAAGAAGAAGAAGAAGAAGAAGAAGAAGAAGAAGAAGAAGAAAATAAAAAAAAATATTTGGTCAGTTATTCATTTTTCTGAAATCTCTTTTCCCGATTTAATTGCATTGAATGTGCTCTACTCTATTTTTCAAGTTTTAAAAGTATATTATTTTGAGAATTCCATACCTGAATATTACATTTATATAATTTCTACCCTTCTCTTCAGTCTCCAACTCCTATGATCTCACATTCTTAGTCAAGTTTATGACCTCTTCTATACTGATACACATTTATGCACACAACTTACTGAACCAATTTTTGTTATGTTTTGACACAGAGTATAACTATGTAGCCACTACTGACCTAGAAGTCCCTAAGGAGACCAGGCTAACCTTGATCTCTCAAAGATCCTATTGCCTCTGCCTCCCCCAGTGCTGGGATTAATGGAGTGCACTTCTATGCATGTCTGTGAGCCCATTAGTGCTGCCCTCAAGCACATGTGTTTACTAATGATCAACGGCATTAGGTAATCTACCAGAACACTTGCTTCTGGAAACGTCTTAGCTATGTACCCTACTCTGAAACTCATACTCAAGGTATGCTTAGGTGCTACTGTGGGAGGTGGGAACTTCCTCCTTATGGTCATCAGCAAGATCTAAGATAGAACCAAACATGTTGGAGGGGGCGGGAAGTCAAAATGATTAGTAATGATACTTTGCTATACCCAGAGTCTAGCATAACCATCATCAGAGAGATTTTACCCAGCAACTGATGGGAGCAGATGCAGAACCCAACAGCCAAACATTAGATGGAGCTCAGAAAATCATCTAGAAGTGAGGGAGAAAGGATTGTAGGAGTCAGAGGAGTCAAGGAGTCAAGCACATGGCAAAAAAAATAAAATAAAATAAATAAATAAATAAATAAATAAATAAATAAATAAAAAAACACGAACAATCAACTAACCAGAGCTGATAGGAGACCACAAAGACTGAATCAATAATCAAGGACCCTGTCTGACCCAGCTCCTCTGCATCTATGTTACAGTTGTGCAGCTTGGTGTTCTTGTGGAACATCAAATAGTGGCAACAAGGACCGTTTCTTTTTTGCCTGTTTAGGAACCCTTTTCCTTTCACTGCCTCATCTGGCCTTAATAGGAGTAGAAGTCTTATTGCACATAATATGCTGTATTAGGTAGCTATCCCTGAGAGGCCTGCCTTTTTCTGAAGGGACATGGGGGAGAAGTAGATCTGAGGGAGAAGGGCGGTAGTGGTAAGGATTGGGAGGAGAAGAGGGAGATAAAACTGTGACCAGGATGTAATATATGAGTAAAGAATGAAAACATGATACAGGGAAAAAAAATGCACAAATGCGCATCTTAACAGACGCAGCAAAAATTTCTTTTACTTGGCTTCCTTTACTACCTGCTTTCTCAGCACACTCAACAAAACCTTCTTATAGCTACACAGTTAACACTATAGTAAAAATCCCCAGCTGGGATACCCTAATGCTATCCCATAATCATTTTAACTAGATATATTTGTGATGTTTGACATTTGGAGTGCTCTCTCTTTCTCTCTCCCTCTCTCTCCCTCCCTTCCTCTCTCCCTTCCTCCCTCCTACCCTCCGTCCCTACCTCCTCATAACATGGCATGTACATTTTAGTGTGAAATTTCTATTTGCTATTTCTACTACATCTCAAAAGGTAAATGCTTAGTCTTTTCTCTAAAACCTAGTGTTCTGGCTATTTTAATCCTGTATTTTTTTATAGGGTTTGTAATGTTTGTCTTCTCCATAAGCTGACTTAATGCCCTAGCCCCAGGTAATCTCTGTGGCCTCTCAAATCGTTTATAGGTAATAGTTTGAATTAATCCATTTAATGTTTAACTACCAATATAACTGTAAGTCCTGTTCTTGGGCCTCCATCTTTGGAGGCTCTGCCCCTGTGCCTGCCAAACCTTGACCCCTCTCCTGAGGAGGGAGGAAACAGCCCTCCAAAACCTTGACCACTTCGTTAGTCTATTTATACTGCTCCCTGGAAAGTCTCCTGTGGCCTTTTTTCCTTTTCCGAATTGGTCGCCTTTGCAACTTCCTGCCACCCAAGAGTACAGAAATCCCATTAAACTTGGGTATTCTTTAATTTGGCTTGATTAGGATTTTTGCATCAGCAGAGAGCTTGCGTTAGGAAAATTCCTAGCAATAACTACCTTGAGTAGTTAAATATTTCCATTGAGGATATTAATTAGTACAGGAACTTGCAATGGGTGAAAATGTCTTCAGGATAAGGATCATAATCCATCTACTGTACTTAGAAGTGGTAAGGAAGTATTGATGTAAACCATCTTTTTAGGTGACCTGTGCAACAAACCTAGCCATGGCAGCTTTGTGTTCCAGGGTAAGGGTGTAAAGATTAGAAATGTTACGTAGGAAGAACAGAGACAGGAAAGAAACAGAGACATAGGATAGTATCAGGAGGGCAACTCAGTGAACACTGAACGCTGAATTTTAAGTTCTGAGTTTGCCCTATTTAATTTTTCATAAAATCCCAATACAAAGTGTGTGTGGGGGGTTAAAGACGGCTTTAACATGACAGCAAAGACAACCAGAACAGTTACTTGTTTCAATGCTTGATACATAAAGCCACTAATTCCTGAGTAAAACATTTGATATTTGGGGCAGTGAATCTACCCTAGACCAAGTATCCTGTAGGTAGCCACTCCCAGTATTAAGCCTCTTATTTTAAAAGAAGGAGCAGAAGTAGGTTCAAATTCTCTGACGTTTGGTCAGTGTGGCATCGATCCACCTCTATGGAACATCTTAACAAGTCGGAAACACCAAGTACCTACACTCTTGGTAAGGGTATATTGTTTTGTAGCCATACCTGTTGTCAACAACTTTGAAAGAGCAAAAATACGCTTAAACTCTCTCTCTCTCTGACCTTCAGACAAGGTGGAATAGGCTCACATCTGTTTGTACCCCAACAAAGTATTCAATAAAAATACATATATGTCCTTAGTTTCTTTTTTTAAATTTGTTTTTCAGGACAGGATTTCTCTCTTTAGCCCTAGCTTGTTCTGGAACTCACTTTATAGGCCAGAATGGCCTCAAACTCAGAGATCCACCTACCTCTCCCTCCCATGTACTAAGATTAAGGGTATGTACCAGCATGCCTGGCTCCTTAATTGATATGTACACTATTCTCTGTTAAAAATCCCAAATCTTCACCCAGTGTTATGTGCACCACCTGCAATCATAACCTCAAAAGACAAAGATAGGAAAAGATAGAGTTTAGGACCATCAAGATCCTGTCTTTAAAACTCAAAAAGAAAAAAATCAAACAACAAAAATTTCAAATCTTACATCAGTTTAATCAAATTCTCTAAGATACCTTTGTGACTAAAACTTGTTATATAAAAATCACACATCTGGAATATCTGTGTCTCTTCAATATGGAAGGACTTTTACCTGAGCTACAAATGAGTCAACCTGAACACTCTGTTGTTGATTTTATAGTCATAGTAAAGCTTTTGACAGTAAAAGATGAAATAGGTCATTTTTTCTTGGAGAATAAAAAATAAATCATCTTTAGTAGAAATAAAAAAGAAGATGACCAGTTTTCATAAAAAGAATTTTTTCTCCCCATAACGTTAAAAATTATTTCAGCATTTAATTTTAAAGGCTATGTAATTCATTGACTTTCAATCCAAGAGACTTCTATAATTCTAACACCCATAGAATAGCATGTGAAATTGAATTCAACATTTAACTGAGATTCCAAGAACAGCACAGATAAACTAAATCTATGAATGTTAATGAGTACTCAATAATAAAACAACCATCATCACATTTCAAGATTATGACTCAGTGGGTGTAATTCTAAGAATAGATAGAGCAATAATAATCATGGTGATAACTCAGATGAGGGAAAAAAATCAGTTGATCACCTCATAGATATTAATGAGACATTTGATAGACGCCAAGAAACTGCATTTTGCTAATCACATAAAGTTTAATATTTGAGGAATATTTTATACCATGAAAATACTTATAGTCCACCCAAATCTAACATTATGCTTTAAAGGAAATAGTGGAACCATTGCCAATAAAAAAAATTGCAGCTATTGGTGTCAGTATAATACTATAGTAAATGCTGTATACTATTTGTGAATTATATGTGGATTCATAATTGAATTTCAAATGTAAACAGAAGCCTTTAGAATACAGAATTTCATTTTCTTATATATTTTAACACTTTGTGACCGGAACCTGTTTTTTAATATCTAGATTTCTATGTCAACTTATGCTTTTAAATGTGTAATTCCTGGGTTTGTTTTATTAGTCAAAATGTTTTTTTCCTCAACAGTCCTTTGTATGTCAATTGAAAACTAAACCAGTGTATATATTATGGCAATAACAGGTTTAATTAAAGACTGAAGCTCACACAAGTGGGCTAGGGATGTAGCTCTGTTTCTAGAGTGTGTTTAAAACACAGAGCCCTGGGCCCAGTACCTAGTGTAAAATAAACCAGATATAGTGGCATGCCTGTAATCCCAGCACTTGTAAAGTAGGTACAGGAAGATCAGACATTCAATACCATCTCTACTACATAGCAAGTTAAAGGAAAGCTTGGCATACATAAGACCTTGTCTTGAAAACAAAATAAAACAAAAGGAAAAACAAAACATCAACAAAAAGAAAGAAAATGTAGGAAAGTGAAATCTGGAAAGAGGAAACTGCAGCTTTGATAAGCTAGTGGTTGTATTTCTCGCATCACAAACATAGATATGTAAGCCTGAATTTCTGAGAAAAAAAAACACAAATAGTGATGCACATATGTCTGTATGCATGGTCTGTACAGGGGGATCGATGGAGACATCAGGGGAGGCTTTTTCCTCTCAGATCACTGCTGTTTGTGAACAAGCAGCGTTGTGAGGTGGAAGTCAACCCTGAGAAATATCGTCACAGGAGAACAAGGACCACTGAAGAATTCTAATAGAGATTTCAATTGCTTCCTTTCTGCCCTGCAAGGTTGCTATCGTTGACGAATTATATGCAGGTATCACAGGTGGGAGGAGAATCTGAGAAGTGGTTTCTAGATTATGACTTTGTTATTGCCTTGACTTGAAGATTGAGTATGACTTAAAAAATATGTTTTGGTGCAAAATAGACAGGGCCTGAGAATATAATGATTAATATTGATTGTGATTTTGGTTGGATTCAGAGGTTCCTTATTATACTTATTATTATTATTATAAGTATATTTCTGGTATGTAATTCTAGAGGATTAGATCATGTGACTCTTGCTCACTGAATGGTTTAATCCATTATCTATTAAATCATACTATTCAAAGCTGGAGACACTGTGAATGGGGGTCTTGCACAAGAAGGAGTACACATGTCCTGGAGGCACATCTCAGATGCATAACTTGTCCTGGTCCATTTGCCTTCACTCTGTTTTTGTTTGGCTGATATCCTTTGGAGGATAAAGGTCTGTTCCACCATATCCCTTTACCATGATACTTGGCATCACCTCAGGCACAGAAACATGGAACTAACCTGTCTGTCCTGTACTGAAAACTGTCCGATTGTGGGCTAAAATTAACTCCCTTTCCTTAAAAAAAAATTAATTCTTTAATTTAAAATTGTTGCCATAAGTGAAGGCTATATTGTATTCATAGACATTGTCAGATGGCTGTGTCTGAAAACTGTGACTATGTGTTATTTGCCCTGTATCATTATCCTTGTAAAATTTATTATCACAAAGTGAAATAAGAAAAAAAGCCACAATATTTAAAATCCCGAAAATGTAACAGTGTTTTATTATCTTGTGCTTTACCTTATTTATCAACTTCCATCAATAATATTTCTTTCTGTAAATCTAGATATGACATTTTAGGGACTCTACTATAAAGTCAATTTGGAAAGCTGTTTCTCACTTTATCTTTCCACTCTATTTATTACCTAGAAAGGCACTTTCAATATTACACAAACAAGTGTTCTAAATAAAAGAAAGATGAAAGGTGAGAAGTAGCCGGGCGATGGTGGCGCACGCCTTTAATCCCAGCACTCGGGAGGCAGAGGCAAGGGGATCTCTGTGAGTTCGAGACCAGCCTGGTCTACAAGAACTACTTCCAGGACAGGCTCCAAAGCCACAGAGAAACCCTGTCTCGAAAAACCAAAAAAAAAAAAAAAAAAAAAAAAAAAAAGGTGAGAAGTGAATGCCTGATAAACTTATATATAATTATATGACCAAAATATTAAGAAATATGTTCAAATGGTTAATTCATAGTGAGGTTGCCTTGATAATTATCATAATAAAACCACAGTCTCCCTTATGAAGAAGATGTCCATTTTTCTGCAGTGCTAACTAAATAAGCAGAACCTCCATAAACACCACGATAAACCCAACAGCTTAGCCTTCTGCATTGGAATTTGAGTGGGACACAGAATAAAGTGAGTTCTTAGTCGAGACCAGCAGGCTGCAGTTAAGACCCCTATGAATAGTAACAGTTGAAGTTCTTCTCACAGAAAGAAAAATATGAGTGTTGACTCTGGCAGCTGCCAGCATGCTCTTAACCACTGAACCTTTGGAGAAGTGATGGGCGGCTGAACACGCTGTACAGTCCTGACCCACCCAAAGTTCCTAAGAGTTCTGTACATTTGCAACATTTCACCAAGAGTGTTCATCGTTTCTCACAAGATAGTTACTGCTCAGGCTTCAAATATATAACACCTTTTTCAGAAGCATCATTTTATGCTCATTTAAAGAAAGAAATTTGTCAGGTGGTGGTGGAACATGCCCTTAATCACAACACTCAGGAGGCAGAGGCAGGTGTATCTCTGTAAATTTGAAGCCAGCCTGTTCTACAGAGCAAGTTCCAACACTGGCTCTAAAGCTACATAGAGAAACCCTGTCTCAAAAAACAAACAAAAAAAAAGTAAGAAACTAAAGGAGGAAAAATATTCATAAATTTAACATCCCATAAATGATTAAATGGAAATGTTAGTCCTTTAAGTACTCACTTTAAAGCCAAGAGTAATAATACTCTTTACTCCCCCAAATATCTCAGAAGTTGAGAGCCTGCTGTTAGACAACATCATAAAATAGTTGATGTATGCCACAAGAATTAATACAACATAGAGCACAAGAATCCTAAGAGTTACATATTTTCAGAAGCTAAAGTCTAAAATAAGATTGGGTTTAACTTAAGTTTTCAACAAAATGTTTCCTGTGAAGATCTACTAGAGAAACAAAAGATGTCCTCAAATGGCTCTTGGATATTAAAAAATGGAAATGGTTGGAGACATTGCTGTTCACTGGCTAGAGCAGGCGCCTGGTTACCTCCCAGACTAGGTCAGATGAGGTGATGCTTCCTTTGAGGAGCTGTGTTACTGTGCACCCCACTGCTGCCATTCAAACAATCTTCAGTCACGGACCTTCCCTGGAGGATGCTCCTGAAGGTTCAAAAGGGGATGCAAGCTTCGTGTGGTCCCCTCCCACAGATCCACTTGTTTGTGTAAAATAATTGCTCTGCCAACAGCTTTTCTCCAAAGATTCTGATTTCCATTTATAAACATGCCATTCGATTTTTAACAACAAAATATTCATAATATCAGAAAGAATTCTAAGGAAAGTAACAAGCTGTTCAAATAAAAAAATAAGCATGTAACATTATATCCACTACTATACGGTTCAATATGACTATGAATTAACAGCTTGGAGTGTCTTATATCACTTCTGTAAAATGTGTCAAAACAATATATTGAAAGTAGTAATAGTGAAAACATGAGACACAAAAAAATTCTTCATAAGCTAAAGTATATTTAACTTAAGATTGCATAGAAATCAGATGTCATTCAAACAATCATTTTCTAAGGCTAGAGAAAAGGAACACATTGAGGAGGAACACATGCCTAACAATTTTGCATTCATTTATTGTAACAAAGTCAAGTATAAATAAAAAAGTTTGATTTGAATACCTATAGCTAGAAGTTCATGTTGTAATAACCTGAATAATTTAATTATAAGCCGATGCAACACCGTAGAAGTTATCTATAAGTTCTGTATTCATGAGACATGTAATAATTCATTTACATATCCTCAGAATTTATGAAATATAATATAGAAACTCAAGAAAAATAAATTTCATTATACAAGTTAAGTATACAAGGGTACGCAAAAATATAGCCTTAGCATGATTGGAGTTGATTTCCAAATACTAAGCTTCTGTTCAGTAAAAAAATTCTGCATTTCAATTTTTCGTTCAACAGGATTGAACTAGAATAACAGTGCCTCCAAAATGTAGAAACTATTTTTTTTTGTTATCAAAACATTTTCAGGGCCATTGGGGAAATAAGCAAATATTTTTTAAAAAAAAAAACTGTGGAGTCATTCAAATTATGGTAATTACTGTTATATAAGACTGAGTTACTATATTTAATAATCCATCATATTATGAGATAAAGCAACGATTTCATCCATGGAAAACAGCAGATGACCTCACATGAGCAGTGGACAGTGTTAGGGAGCAGTAGTATCTATTCATTCATTCATTCATTCATTCATTCATTCATGTATTCGGTTAGAAAATATTTGTTAGGAATCTATCTTCTAAAACCTGAATGCATGAATACACAAAGATCATATTTGTGAGCAGTTTGCTTTCTTTCCTTGTATCATAGTCTTCACCATCTCGCTCCATAACATGTTCTCTGAGTAGAATAAATAAGCCAGTCTAGAGCCATCATGTCCACACATACGTCAGGCAATATTTGGCTCCAGTAAATCAATGGCCATTCTTTTAAAATTGATATTTATACTTAATTTATTCTATGTTCCAGTTAATTCAATTTAAAATATATCAACTAATTATAATAAATATTTCTAAATAATTATAGGGAACTATAGTTAAGAAAATTTAAAGAGAAGATAATCATTTGGTGTCTATTCAAAAAAGGCATAGACAGAAGAAAAGTCATAAAACTTAAATATGTGTGTTTACTTTGGCAAATCAGTCATTTTTTTTTAAGAGGCAATGGATTTTTTTCACCAGTGCACTGGTCCATGTGACTTACTCCTCTTTTTAATTAAGGAAAAAACTGACTATGGTTTTCTTGAAATAACAAGAAAGTCAATCACAAAAAATCTAAAGGTGAGTTTCCATGGTCCATGCTACCCCTGTAGTTCTTGAATCAGAATGAAAGGACTTTTCCGTTTAACAATAACTTTTCAACGTGCAAACTTAGATTGTAAATTCACATGAATGTACAGAGAAATTCCTGGAAATTAGTATTTCCCTTAGTTGCAGATTAAGAAGTAAATTAACAAATACTAAATGTTCTCTGTGCCCACTTTTTAAAATAGTAAATTCAATGCTAGGTGTAATAAAAATATAAATCATAGGTTACAGTTAACATATGTAATAAATAGTGTCTAGAGGTAACATAATTGACATAATTAAATCACAATTGAAAAACACACACATGCACCACCTTTTGTAAAATCTTATGTAAAACACATTATAAAGGATATAGGCTAAGGACCTACCTCACTTAGTAAAGTGTCTTGACTGCATGAGACCGTATATTCTATCTCTAGCCCGATTAAAAAATAAACACAAACACAAAACAAACCAAAAATGTAAAGGAAATAGAGTTATATTTTCATGCACATTAGAATCATTATCCCCAATAAAAAGTTTTATATTATATACCTTGGAGTCAATGGTAACGTAATCCCAACAATCCATAGTGGCATAAAAATTATATCAAGTATAGGAGCTGGAGAGATGGCTCAGCGGTTAAGAGCATTGCCTGTTCTTCCAAAGGTCCTGAGTTCAATTCCCAGAAACCACATGGTGGCTCACAACCATCTGTAAAGAGATCTCTTCTGGCGTTCAGGCATACACACAGACAGAACATTGTATAATAATAAATAAATATTAAAAAAAATTATATCAAGTATATACATACCTTCAACCTTACACATCACCACCAATTACCAGTACTAATTAATAAATCATATAACCTTCTCTTCCTGTGATTCTTAACCTTCCCAACACTGTGACCCTTTAACACAGTTCTTCTTGTTGTGGGGAGTCCCAACTATAAAATTATTTTGTTGTTATTTTATAATTGTAATTTTGTTACTCTTATGAGTTGTAAATATCTGATATGCAGGATATTTGATAAGCGACCCTTGTGAGAGGATCGTTCAACCCCAAAGGGGTTAAATGTTGAAAACCATTGGGTCAAGACCCTTTTTCTATTTTTTTCAATGTATTATATCTACATGTCCTGAAGCTGCTTATGAGTCACAAGAAAACTTCTCTCAAGGAAAGATAATTATTTTTCCAGAATCTTGTACCTTGCCTGCATCTACCATTTATAGTAATTTTATCTATAACAGAGAATACTGGAAACATTTTTTCAACTTTTGAATCATTGACTGTTAAAATCAGCACTAAAGGAGAGCCAATGTTTCCAAGTCATATAACATCATCATAGAATGTATTTCTTGGAGATAAAGATGAGTAAGAAATTTTACTAAGCCGGTTTTATTAAAAATTTTATTACTAAACATTAGTTAAAATTTTCAAGTTTGATATTGTAGCAACAAATTATTCCTGAGATGGGATATCTGCCATACTAAATAAAAACACACATTCAAAAGTGAGTTCATGTCAGGTTTGCTTTTCCAAAGGCACATGTCCATGCTGATGTGTGTAGAAGGTATGTCAGAAAATGCCACAGTATTAAGTCATTCCTTTTGCTCTTTTTTTAATAATAATGGCTTTACTCTAAAAGGAAGATTACCCTCTCTACTACCAAGGTTTCTAGAGCTTGTCTAATATCAACACTTCCTAAATTCTTTGCACCTGTCAACAATATTCTCTCGATAAATTCTCCTTTGTTCCTGGACTTGTATTACAACTACCTGAAGGTTGCAGACTTTATTATTTCCATTGGCCCTGTATCCTTTACACATATTTCAATATTGGTATAACATTAAAACATTAGGTCATTTTTTCAGTTATTAAAATTTAGATAACCATTATGTGATATTTTGAAAATGGTATGTGCTCATACATTAATAGCATAAAATGTCTGAAAGAATTTTAACAGTGAAATTTCCTGTGGTACTAGTTAGAGTAGAAGAAATGAGCATGCTCTAGAAAAATCAAACAGTAAATAGTATCATAACACTTTGTAATAGATCCTTGACAAAGGTGAGAAATTTTTATATGTCTACCCATGTACAGAATGCTTCAATGTTTTTCCCAATCAAAATAGTTTCTCAATGGAAACAGTCTTGGTTTTTAATATTCTGCATTCACGGAAAGTATTTATTTTCTAGTACACAGTTTCATTTATAAATAATAAAGAAAAATATTGTTGAGAAAATAATATATGAACAAATATTTCTGCCGTATTTCAAATCAATATAAGTACAGAGGTGCATGTGGTAACAGTGGCAGAACTCCATATGACATGATTATTGTGTCTGGTGCTCTATGTTTTCAATGTAAATTTTTAAATTGTCATAAAACATGCATCTAAGTTTTCAGAAATATTTGATGAAAACTGTAGAGAATTCAGCAAAGTAGTAAAAATGCTTTTAAGTAGAAATATTTTAACATTTCTCTTTCTAAACAAAGATTCATGATTAATCACCACATCAATTTTCTGAAGGTCAGAACTCATTATTCTAAACAGCTATTAAATTTCAAACAAATAATTGTTACATATATACACGTTTATATTGCAGTTGTATTTTTGCAAGTATCTTGGGTTTTTATAGTTTACATGTAAACCAGAATAATTTATTTGTCTAAGAAAATGGAGAAAAATCTTTAGCCTGTATTTTTATGACATACTGGAAGAAATAATTTATCACAATTATGTTATCCTCAGCAGAAGTTCCAGTTACACAATGAGTTGGCACACAATACTTGAATATCACCCCACATATTAAAGAAAAATGTTTCTAAATTTTGAGAATTCAGCATTAAAATTCAAAAGGTCATAGTTTCCAGTTATTATTAGCCGAAAAATCATAAGTAAATATTAAAATAAAAATTAAACTCAAGAGGATTTATCCTAGACATGTCAAAACTAAAAATGTTCACTGCTTTATTAATTTTAGATCATGTATTATGTGGTTGAATAAGAATCTTTCCAATATAATAAAAGAAGCATTCAAAATTTAAAAAATCACATGCAATTTTTGAGGTAGAAAATTACACTTAAGTGTAATGACCTTGCAAATATTTCTGTTAAGATGGAAGCAGGTGGCTGGAGAGATGACTCAGCAGTTAAGAGCAAGAGATGCTCTTGCAGAGAACTGGGGTTTGATAAATAAATAAGCAAATAAATAAATAAACATTCTAAAGTTGGAAGCTGGATAATTGTTACAACTCATGCTTAGTTACTTAATTAAACAAAAATCCACTGGAATCAAGCTTTCTAGTATTTTTCTTGACAGAATAAATATTCAAAAAATAATAAATGAAGTAAAAGTAAGAATACTTTAGTATAGACTATTAACAAAATCATAATAATTTGATGAATAAAGCCCTAGAAAAAAAAACAAACAAAGCAATTGTATGCACAATGTTTATATTTCAGTACTCACACAATGCAGAAATCAGTGAAGAAATGCTTATCAAGCTATGTATGATGAGCCCACATTGTGATAAATCCATTATGATGCAGAGGTTGGTCTAATACACCTAACCTGCTGATACATTTCTGAGCACTGATCTCGGGATACTAACTTGACTACACTTGGGAAATACTATGTATCTGTGTATTTGTATGAATGTTTCACAGAACACCACACAAACACAACTTTGTATAATATATTTTTGCTTGAGGTCGCGTGATATTTCTGTTACATATTACCCAACTGTGCTCCACAAAAGTCAAGGTCATTCATTTTGGAGTCTTCTGGATCATCATGGAGCCCTAGTATCACACAAAGGCTGAGTTTCTCTTTTCATAACCAGGGTTGTGTCCAGCGTAACTCCTAAACTGTTCCAACCTCTACTAAGGATATTTTGGGCATGATGATGCCACTTTAGAATTGTGATAACAATTTTTCTGTTTAGTGAACACTGATGCATCATACGGACTCAAAGTTGTCCCTTACAGGCCTCCTTTTGTTCATCACAGGCTCGAATATAAAAACTTTCATTCCTGTTTGTATGGCTTTAAGAACAGTCTGGATGAAATGCCTAACGTCATACTAGCAAAGTCAAAGAAAACGCCAGCATTCTTCTTTTAAATCTTGAGCCACCGGCACCAAAATGCTCTTATAGATTTTGTAGGTGAGCAGTGCCTTCTATGTTCCCTCAAGATCAGACTCTTCATAGGAATCTTCAATTCTGTATGATAGCCAGAGCTGCAACAACTTGTTGAATAAATAGGTTTCCCAGATACTGGGTTTTGGGTACCAAGGGGCCAATAGGTTGCAAAGCAGGAATTAAGGCTTCAGTTTGTGTTCTAGCTGGCAGAGCATGAAGGTGAGTCTCCTTCCTGCTGGGATTCCTCCACCCTGAAGTGAAGAAGTATTTTCCCCTCATTTGCTTCCTTAATGAGTTTTTCAAGTTGCAAGTTGCGAACAGTTGTAGGCAGTGGCTCCGTCTCTAGCAGGATGAGCTCAGGGTGGATAGTTTTCTTCATGCGGCTCCTCCCTGTTTCTGTCCATACTGGGCCTGAGCCATGCTCCCCGGGTCTACGGCTCTTCTGGCCAAGGATAAGATCTCGAGTCAATCTTGAAACATTTCAGCTGGGCCTCTGGTTGGTATTTTCAAAACTGACCTGACCTGAAGCTTTTTTTAAATTATTCAGACATTCAGCTACAGCAATGATCAACGTTAAGCCTCCAGTAGTATTATACTCAAGACTAACCATTTTCCCCAATGTTAATGTAATGTGACCTCAGATGTCTTCATTGTCTGACTATTGAATTCTCTCCAAATGTTTAGCCAATGCAGAATTTTTGTATATTTCAAAATGTTCAGCTTGTGGAACTTTATCACATTTTTTTTTACAGCAATGCATTCAGCCTTCTGCCTTGCCATAAAATTCCAGCCTATATCTAAACATTATTCATGCTTTTAGAGCAGCTGAAAGTTTGTGTAGTGCAGATGGAACTCTCAAACTAAAAGAAACTGAATCTCAGGCAGAAATGTATGCAACCAATACATATTATAAAACGCACTGTAGGTTCTTAGAATATGTGATACAATTCTGTAATTTTACTTTATCCTTTTGTAACTAATTTCTGTACTTGTAATTTTTGAGACTGTTGTATCATTCACAAATGAAGTGCAAAAGACAGCAAGAAACATATGCGGACCAGCAGCTAATGTGTGTTCTTGTCTTGGATACAAAAAGCTGAATCATTTTTGAAAGTCAAAGTCTGAGAAAGGAACCTTATAAATGTCCCTTTCCAGCTTCTGGATTTTTCAATGATCTTGGAAGTAAGATAGAAATTTAATTGGAATGTCCAGAATCCCTTTGTTAACAAATATTTTCTAAATAACCATGTATTCTTTTATAGTTTTTAAAGCACTTTGTGTCTTCCATACAAAATTCAATATCAGTCTACTATCATTCTCCAAATTTGTGAAGCTTTATAAAAGTTCCACTTAGCCATTAATTCTCCACCATGGCAACAACCATATCTGGGAATAAAATTAGTCATAATTCTAAGTATATTGGTTAATCATTCTTACAAGTATATACTGGCAGAAGATTTTTTGATCTCCAAATTACCCTACATATAACTGGTATTAATTCTACTCTATAATTTTCTTGTATTTTTCTTTCTTAAATTTACTTTTTATAAAAAGGAAACAAACTATGTTTTTTTTCATCCTGTTTACCAATCATAGTTCCTACTCCCCCCACCACTACCCCAACCCTTCCCCCCAATTCACTCCTCAGAGAGGACAAGGCACATTGCTTTGGGGAAGGTCCAAGGACCTCCTTACGATATCTAGGCTGAGCAGGGTATCCATCCAAAGAGAATGTGTTCCAAAAAGCCAGTACAAGCAGCAGTAACAACTACTTTGAAAACCTCAAGTTAAGTTCATCTTCTTGCATTAACCACATTTTCTGACCCCAGTGAAAACTCACTCTCCTTGTTTACATCTCTGGAATAATTCAGTTTAAGAAAACAATGTTCTGACTGGCACTAGTGGTGCACACCTTTCTTTAATCCCTGTTTCAAAATAACAGCAATAACAAAACAAACAAACAAAGCAATGTTCTTTCACACTTGAAAGTACGGCTGGTTAGTGAAAATTGAGACCTCTTAAAATATAGTGGGGAGTTTTTCTTTGCTGGGAATGGACTGAGCATAGAGAGAAATGTCATATTCTTCCTTTGATGTGAGCAGCAAAGCAAGCAGAGACACTACTGGCAGCAGTAGCATTGGTAGAGTGGGGGAAGAGAAAGGGAACACCAAAAATGAAGTTTTGTTACCAAATTCAATATAAGAATTTAGTATAGCTTTATTTGCTTCATTTTTTTTCATTTTTCTTTTTCTTTTTTTCTTTTTTTTTTTTGGTTTTTGGTTTTGGTTTGTTGAGACAGGGTTCTCTGTAGCTTTAGAGCCTGCCCTGGAACTAGCTCTTGTACACCAGACTGGTCCCACAGAGATCTGCCTGCCTCTACTGGGATTAAAGGCATGTGCCACCACCACCCAGCCACCTATTTCTTTCAAACTGAGATTACAGTTTGGTAATCTCACCCCTCACAAACCTGAAGTAGAATTATCCTCAGTTCCAGATTTTGAGGTTATGGAATTAAGGCAGCCTTCATTGTTAAAATTAATTAATAAGATTCTTCTTTTGAGTAGCAGCTTGATAAGGAAGCATGGAAAAGACTGAATAATTTTTTTTAAAAATACTTTACAATATTTTCTCTTTTTGTCTCCTCGGGGGAAAAATCATTATTTTGATATTTTTATAAATATAACTGTAAAATATTTTTCTTTGAAAAGTTCCAAAACTGAATACTCCATTTAAGCAATACAAGTTTGACAATAATTAGGTAGAACAATATATTCGTGCCTGGAAAAGAATTTTAAAATTTTGCCTTACCATCAAAGGAAAGCCTCTTTACTTTTGGAAGAAACACAGGTGTTTAGAATAAAACCACCTTTGCATCCTACAACTTTTCAAATAGAACCTGGCATGTTGGCACACTCCTTTAACACCGGTGCTCAGAAAGCCGAAGCAAACGGATCTTTGTGAGCTTGAAGGCGGTCCAATTTACATGGAGAGTTCCAGGCCAGCCAAGGCCACGTGTTAAGATGCTATCTAAACAAACAAAAACTTTACAATGGACTTGGTCTAGATTAAGACAACCAAAACAGTAACCAAAAAAAACAGCAAGATAAAATCAGGGTTCTTTGGAGAAACAGAACTGGCAGAATGAGACTATGCACATAAATGACGAATGCCATTACCGTCACGTACAGATGTCATTGAGCCAGTTCAACAGTGGCTGTCTTCCAATGGGAAGTCTGAAAGTTCAGTAGTTGTTCAGCCCATGAGGCTGGATGTCTCAGTTGCCTGTCAGTCTGAAACCCTGAATAAGCGAACTCTCATAACAGTCAATTGAGAGGGAGGGCATAGAAGCAAAGAGCAAAAGCTTTCTTCTTTCATATCCTTTATATCTGCTACTACCAGAAGGCGAGACCCAGATTAACAGTCTATCTTCCCAACACAAGAGATCCCAAGTAAAGCTGAGTTTCCCCACTTCAAATGATTTAATTAAGAACATCTCTCTTAGGTGTACCCAGCTACGTGGGCTTTAGTTAATTCTAGATGTAGTCAAGTTAACAACTTAGACTAGCCATCACACAATGGCTCCTGAGAGTTCTTGTCATGTCAAGCAGAAACATGCATCTTAGTCCAAAGACAGAAGTGATAATTTGGATTCAGATAAACAAATGAGTTCCATCTTTTAAATGACCAGAAATATGATTGCAGCATAATGAGTAGCAGAGAAAATATTGAAGAACCAGCTTCCAAGAAAATTATTGCTTCTCATTCTTGGCACAGACATAAACTCAGGTTCTTTGATTAGATTCATTATCCTTGTTTATACCACCAGTATGATAGGAAGGAGGATAAAATATAATAGTTATGTTAATTTTCTCTCATTTCACGGAATAAAAGAGAGGAACAAAACACTGACCACTCAACAAACCAAAGAAATTAAAAAATCTTTGCTTATGACAGCAATTCCCATGAGCTGATTAATTAATTCCATTTACATTTTTTTCAGTTGGTTTCTTTCATTTTTTGAGGCTAACATTGCAGCTAGTGGTTTTTTTTTTTTAATGTTTCTGTTTCAGCTTAAGTATATTCAATAGTCCTAAATGGTCAGTTCTAAAGTTATTAGAAACATGTTTGATTTTGTTACGGATGATAGATGTTTGTGCATGTATACATAATTACACATATAAACACCAGAAGAAAAAAATACAGGAAAGAAAAAAGAAGGGAAAATTCTGGAACTAGCATTCGAATGTGTGTCAGCAAAGCCAGTTGTTTATGTTACTGATTTTTAAAGCTATAAAAGTTTTGCTTATAATGTTTGCTAAATTATTTTGCAGTGCTAAGCAAGACTGATGTCACAATAGGAAAGTCCTAATCACAAAGGGTTGATTCTGTTCATGCTGCTTATTCTTCACAGTATGGCTAGAGTTTCTCTTCACATTGCCTTGCTTTCAGTACCCAATCTGAAATAAATGTCCCAGAAGAAGGAAGCCATGTCAGAATCAGGCAATACGCATAAGGCCTCTCATCAGCTGTGTTACACATCACTTTTACTCAGTGCTGGCTGTGGACATGAACCAGAAGTGCTGGCCTTCCTTGAGGATGCCATTACATAGCACAGGGCAATGGGCAGAAGTGCATTTGAATGCTTTCTAGATGTGTGAGGATTAATTAGGAATAACAATGTTGCTTGCTGCAGAGCCTTGTCAGCATGTCTTTCTCTCAGCTCTATTATGTATGCAACACTAGAGATTTAAATGTGACTCTGTGGAGTTGGATTTCCAAAAAAAGGAAGGGAGGAAGAAAGGGGGGAGGGAAGAAGGGAAAAAAGGAAGAGGAGTATTTAAAAGTTTTAGTTAGGAAACTTGCATTGATAAGCAATATATTACTCTCAATGCTAGTCCACTGGGAAAATAATCTGTTACATGCGTAGGTGTATCACATACAGCAGGGGAAGAAAACCTCTTGGTCAAGTTGCCTTTCTTTCTATTCCTATTAGGTGTCTACTGAAAAAAATTACAAAACAAAGACATTAAGCAAATTGGGCATGTCATTCAGCATCCTTCAGAAACACCAGGCACGTTTCTTACCAGTGACATTGGTGCTCACACCTGTGCATAGGACCACATGTGCTGTGCCTACCTACTATCTCCTTAACAACTATCTCCTCTTCAGGTAGGGAACCCCAAAACCACACAGTTAATTCCAATTACCCTCATCGATCACCCATAGTTCCTGTCCCTACATAGGAGCCTAGTCCAGAGTGCTTTCTTGGAGAAAGTCACAACTTCAATACGCAAGGACAGCGAGCATGAATAAAACAACAGACAGTAGAATTCTTTTCTGATGCCTCCCGTCCTTCTCAAATCCACCACCTTGTTAACAAGCATGGCACACTGTGGTCAAAAGAAAGCACTCTACCACAGGGAAAGAAGGAGCATCCAGAGAATCTGACCAAGATGATTAGGCCATGAGGAAAACTTAAAGGGTAGAAAGAACATCAACAGACTCTCAGCACTGTGAACTCAGGGACCAGTGTGAAGCTGGTACTGAAATGAAACAAACAAAAGCAACAAAAGCTAGTATCACTGCCATTTAGTATATTCAAAACCTTGGAAAGGGTCTTGTAAAAAAAGAAACCTTCTTGTTTCTAGGCATCAACAGTATTGCTCTGAGCTTTTATCAGTCTACATGGAATACATATGTATGACAAATGCACACTCACTAAAGATAATGTGATCAACTCTCAGGGAAACTGTACTTAGGTCAGATCTAGATACCGGATATATCAGAATGGGAATTTTAAATAACTATACCTAATACCTAATCTGCTGAAAAAGAAAGTTCATACACCTATCCATACTAATGGGAGTCTTTTAAAGAGATAAGAGCTAAAAAATTCAAATAATGAAGCCTTGTGAAGTGTGTGTGATAAGACAGAAAGCTGCCTGCATATCTGTAAGGGGCCCATGCATGTGCACGGTAAGACAGGAAGTTGCCTGCATATCTGTAAGAGGTCAATGCCTGTGTGTGGTTAGACAGGAAGTTTCCTGCATACCTGTAAGTGATCCATACATGTACACAGTAAGACAGGAAGCTGCCTGCATATCTGTAAATCATCCATACATGTACACAGTATGACGGGAAGTTGCCTGCATATCTGTAAGGGGCCTATGAACAGACATTAAAAATTCAGTAAACTTTACAATTCATGAATACAGTTAATCTCCACTAGACCACAAAAAGGAAGGGGGTGCAATATATCAAATAAAAAATATGTGATGAAACAAAAATCAAGTAGACTAACAGTGTCATTTGAGATAATACTAAGAGAAACAAAACAGCTTTTAAAATGTTTTTAAATGCTTTAGGATGTGATGGATGAAATTATCTCTAATATAATAAAGTAGATCACCGAACCAAAAATTCAGAGAATAATGGTTAAAGGAAGGTAGAAGGTGCTACTGAAAGTATAAGAATGGAACCAGAAGACAAGGACTTCAGGAAGAGGGGAGCAGCCTAAGCAAAGAAGACTCTTTAGGCATGAAGTGAGCTGTTCAGAATATTGAGATTGTCAGTATTAAATTGTTGAAAGGAAATAAACTCAAGCCCAAATCCTATAATCAATGAAATACCATTAAAAATAATAAACATTTTCTATTAAAAAAAACTATTTTAAAAATACTGAATTCACCCCAGAACTCATCCTGTAACAAGTAGGAAAAGTTAGACTAATCAGAACATAGATTGAGTACTAGAATCAATAGGCAATTAGATCCCACACTACAGAAAATCATGTGCTAAATCAAAATACATTTAATACAGTCTAGGGCTTCTCACATTTGTCTGCCTGTCTCTAATAACAGAGAGAAAAATAATTATGCATTCCTTAAGGTTTTGAAAATACTGTTGAAAGCTACCTGCCACTTCATACAATCCTTAAAATTCATGGAAAATGAATGCTAAATAATTAATATTGGATTTTATTGTTATTTATCAAAAGAAAAAAGCTTTGTCAAATACGATAGGAGTACTGTTCAGTGGTAGACAACTTGTCTAACATTTGTTTGTTGTTACTCTCAGTATAACATTTATTGCTTAAACAGATCTGGATCTGATCCCAAGCATTGAAAAATAAATCAATAAACAAAATGAGTTCTGATGATATTATACTACTATACTCATAGATCAGTCAGTGCCTTTATCCAGTAACCAGCAGGGAGGCTTCCTTCAGCAGCAGATGGGAAGTAATACCCATAGTCAGACATTACAGTCTCCATGAGATCCCTCCCCTCAGCAATCAGGGACTGCCATGAAGGAGGAGGTGAAAAATTTGTAAGAGGCAGAGGAAAAAGATGACACCAGGAGAAGAAGACCCTCTCAATTAACAAAACAAAGTATATGAGCTCACAGAGACTGAAACAGCAGTCACAGGACCTACATGGGTCTGCGCCAGGTCCTCTGCATATATATTATCACTATTAACTTAGCGTTTTTATGGGACTCCTTATTTTGAGAATGCGTGTGTCTCTGACTCTTTTGCCTATTCTTGGAACTCTTTTCTTCCTGTTGAGTTGCCTTGTCCAACTTCAATATGAAAGTTTTGCTTCATCTTATTATATTTTATTTTGTCATGTTTGGTTGTCATCTCTAAGAAGCCTATTTTTTTTTCTAAGAGATAAAATAGATCCAGAAAGAAGAAGAGGCAGGGAAAAACTAGGAGGAGAGGATGGAGAGGAAACTGTAATCAGTATATATTGTATAAGAAAAGAATCTATGGCCGGGCGGTGGTGGCGCACGCCTTTTATCCCAGCACTCGGGAGGCAGAGGCAGGCGGATCTCTGTGAGTTCGAGACCAGCCTGGTCTACAAGAGCTAGTTCCAGGACAGGCTCCAAAACCACAGAGAAACCCTGTCTTGAAAAACCAAAAAAAAAAAAAAAAAAAAAAAAAAGAAAAGAATCTATTTTTAATAGAAAAAACATACTGTAATCGAGTCTGCACAAATTTTGGAGACATATTGGCATTGCATAAAAATATTCAGTATTTTCCTTGTAGTATTATGGCAGGTCACAAAGCAACTTTCAGCAGCACACAGATCACTGTCTCAGAAGCACAGCATAGTTGAGATAGCAGGTGATCTTTTCCACCTTCTTAAACAAGATGAAAATGCTTTTATAAAGCTATCAATGAAAAGAATTCCTTAATCCCTCAGATACTACTTTTTGGCAGAGAACTCTCCCATTCGACCCTTACATTAACCTTTGATGCGATGGCAGAGAATGTACATTCCTGTCCATTTAAAAATGAATGAGTAAATTGAGACACAGGGAATTTAAATTGCACAGGTAGTTAGCATCCATGCCAAGAAGAGAACATAGTTTCTGCCTGAATCCAATGCCAATTCCATGATCCTGAGACACCATGACCAAAAAATAGTATAAAGCCAATTTATCTTGGATCCTATTCAAGGGAATTTAATTGTACTCACATTAAAAAGCAAATACATTTATAGGTTTTCTAGCATGCACGCCAAGTATAGTATTATGTAAAATTGCTACTGTTCCTAGTTCTTACATATTGAATATATGAAACTGAACCTGCTTCTGACTCGGGTGTGCTGTTCTTAAAGCTAAAGTGTAATTATGTATTCTTAAATGAATGAAATTTATTTGTTCAAATTTATTTTTTTTTTTCAGGACTGGGAGGCCTTTATTCCCTGAGCCACCTAATGCAGACCCCTGAATTTTGCTTTCCCTTTTTTAATTTTCAAATTTTATATTAATTAAAATTTTCATTCATTTTACATCCCAACCACAGTTTCCCCTCCCTCTTCTCCTTCTCTCCTATCCCCCCCCCCTGCTTCCTCTCTGCCTCCCCATTCACTCCCCCTCTGTTTCTGTTCAGAAAGGGGCATGCCTTCCATGACTTTTTTGTTCAAAATCTTTAAAGAGAAAATCAAATGAGATGCAACAAAATAAAACAATAAAGAATTAACTACAGATGTCATTCAAAATACTGAATGGGAATAGGAAGACTTTTATGCAAATTACCCGACGGTTCTTACTGTCATTGGTTTATTTCTTCAGATGTCAGTGACCAATTAGACTTCCTTGGCTAGAATGGAAGCCTCAAGTGGCGTTTTGCTTTCAAGGTTTACACCGCTGTGTGCTTTGTTCGACACTAAAATGTTGCAGTCTTACCCCGAATACAATCTTCATTCACACAAACTGTTGGCCCTTCTACTGTGTTTGTCAGCCCAGAGCTGTTCAGAAGGAGGTATTATGTTTTTAGTATTCTTTCTTTTTTAAACACACTCACCTCTTTGACTACAGCCAGAAGCTTTGAAGGTAGCTGCCGATAACAAAATTCGACCTGATGGGCACATGAACACTTGACACGGTTTCCAGCTGGACTACCCTACAAGCCTTATCATAGAAAGAAGAGGGGCTTTCTGCAGTGCTCTGAATGGGAATCTGTTGGCCTATTCTGTGGAGAAAATCCTGCCAAATTAGACCTGGGTTGCCAGACTCCTAGTTCATAAGAAAGAGTCTCATATTGGATGTCTATGCCCTTCTTTCATATCCATTGACAGCAAAAGTTGCTTGTTTTCCTCTGATCCAAAGGGTTCGTTTGAGAAAAGAATCAGAAAGGTAGAAGAAACATGATAATAAGTCAATGAGATAAGTGGACTGACTTTGAAAGCAGATCGCAAGTGAATAAATGGGAATTTTGGCTTAGAGATCTTTTTTTCAGTAATTAAAAGTTTGTCTTTGACTATTTCTCTGGTATTTCTTGATACCCGGAGGAACAAAATTAGGAAGACGGCAGAGTAATCTTTATTTTCAGAGGAAAACATGATATGTTTTCATGTCCATATCAACATATTTTTCCATAACTCTAGCATGTGTGATTTCACTCATTAGGCAGACACTAGCCATGTTTACCTCTGCATAAGTTTTTATAAATACCTCCTACAATTTCTCTAAGTACCACCCATGAGAACCTGTGCAGAAGATGTGGAAATGGTGTCTTAGAAACATATATGTCAGTGACTGGCACTTGTCAAGTTTAAAGTTTTTAAGGTTTAGTGGTTTGAAAACTAGTTTTTTTTTTTTCTAATTGGGACAAAGACACTGAGATCATTAAAGATTTCTAGGTAAGGGGTCTGTTAGAAACCAAAATACTCAGGAGCCTGATATTCTAAATTAACATTCTATCTAGTAGTGTGTGCAGCAAGTCAGTGACCCTGTAAAACTCACCATATTTTCTTATCTCTCTAAGGAAAATTAATGCTCAGTGATAGATACTGCGTGGGTCTAATAGTGTAAGTGAAGTCTCTATGTGAATTACTAAGTTCAGGTGAAGTATCAGGGTAATACAAGACTTTTCTTATTTACACATATAACACTTGTCTTCAGACACAACCCGGTGTGCAATTCAAATAAGATAATCTGTGATATGCTTTAAACACCGTTTACACTTATATGAATATAAAGTAGTGTTATCTCTATTTTTAAAGAGACTTATTAGAGAAAAATTCAAGTATAAAACCAATAATAAACATACAGTGGTAACTGCACCATTGCTTTATGCTATGTCATGGCCTTCGACTTCACCTCACTTCCCCAGAAATTTGTCGCGCTGTGATTTAAAGGCAGTGCGTACAATGTCTGACAAGCCCTGAGGGAAGAAGTCATCTCAAAGGAAAACTTAAACTGCAATTTTCTTTTTTATCATTTAACTCTTAACTCCAGTGAGATCTAGGAAAACATATCTCAGATTCCAGTGGCTTCAAAGACTGGCCATCCAAGCAAATGACATGATCTGAGAAATATCAAGAGGCCCCACCTGAAAAATATATCTTTCCTTAGGGACATTCTTGGAATTCCCATCATTGAGAACAAACAGAAAGCCCTTTGAATATACACAGAGGTGCTAATATAGCATTTGTCCATGTAACAATTTGGACAGAAAATGAATAAAAATAATTTGACATAACTTCAAGGTAGAAAAAGAACTGGTTACACTTTAATCTTTGCTCTGGCAAAATGTTTTTTGTTCCCATAGCAAATTAAAAATTCTTCTTAAATTGTCAGCTTCCTAAACTGAAACCATCCAGTATATACATTATTTGCTATTGCGCCTGTAACATCAGATTTCTCCCTTCCATGCCTCCACAATATAACCTTCAATGACTTTTAGTAACAGTCTCTCAGGTCATTAAAAATATGAGCTGATTGGGACTTGCCTTTATTAAGCAGAAAAAGTGCAAAGATCAGGGTTTAGCATAGAAGGGCAACTATACACAAATGATGAACATAAGACCATCAGACAACAAGCTAGACCGGTTTCTCTCCTCCTGCCTGTTCTTGAATCCACTTATTAAATAGCCACTCTAAGGCTTATTATCAGTTATAATTGTTTGGCCAATGGTTTAGGCTATTTTTGGCTAGCTCTAACTATAAATTAATCCATTTCTAATAGTTTATATTTTACCATAAGGCTTGTGGCTTGCAGGCATGTTCGGACCTCATTCTCCTTTGGAGGCAACATGGCTGTACTCTTGAGTCCACCTACTCTGTCTGTCTCTCTGTCTCTGTCTTTCTCTCTGTCTCTCTCTCTCCCGGTGTGTGTGTGTGTGTGTGTGTGTGTGTGTGTGTGTGTGTGTTTGTTTGGAATTCCCACCTAGTTTTACTCTGCTAAGCCTTTGGCCAAAACTTTATTCATCAATCAATAAAAGCAACACATATACAGAAAGACATTCTATATCAAATGGTGGAGTAAGGAGTAAAGTGTGATTTGAGTTATACATCACAAGTTCGTCTTCTAAGATGATACAAAACTTTAGCTAAGAATGCTATAAACATGAGCTGTTTTCAATTTTTATTGATAGTATATGCCAATTTTACAAAAATAATTATGGTATTTCCACAGATCTTATTAAATCTAGATTTTACATGTGAGAAAAAAGTGTGGTATTTAAATTTTTGAGTATGGCTTATTTTACCTTATATGATGATCTCTGCTTCCACACATTTCCCAGAAAACCGAACTTTTTTTTTTTTTTTTGGTTTGTCAAGACAGCGTTTATTCTGTAGCTTTGGAGCCTGTCCTGAAACTAGCTCCTGTAGATCAGACTGACCTCAAACTAAATGAGATCCACCTGTCTCTGCCTCCTGCGTACTGGAAATAAAGGCATGCACCACCACCGCCCTTCTCTATTTCATTATTCTTTACAAAAAATAATACTCCATTGTACATATGGATTATATTTTCTTTATAGAATCATTCATTTCATTAAGCAAAAGTGGCTATGTAGTAGATTAGCCTGGCGTATCATGCAATCATAGACTTTGAGTCAATTTTGGTATTCTGCCTATTCCTGCCTTATTGCAACCCAAACGTCATGATGATTAAGCAAATTTGTAAGGATATTACCAGGCATTAACAGCTATGTAAAAATGGGTGAATAGCTGGGTGGTGATGGCACACACCTTTAATCCCAGCACTTGGGAAGCAGAGACAGTTGGATCTCTGCCTGTGAGTTCGAGGCCAGCCTGGTTCACGGAGTGAGTTCCAGTACAGGCTCCAAAGCTACAAAAAGAAACGTCTCTAAAAACCAAAAAAGAAAGAAAGAAAGAAAGAAAGAAAGAAAGAAAGAAAGAAAGAAAGAAAGAAAGAAAGAAAGAAAGAAAAGAAAAGTAAATTTTACAGAGGTAAAAACGTACTTTTGTGTACAAAAGAATTATGAGCAATGTATGGAATCATTACTCAAATGAAATGAAATCCAGGGTGAAATTCTGTATTGTGAAAAATCTTATATGAGATAAATGCATAAACTAAACCAACTGAAAAAATCAAGAGATAGAAAACGGTAATATATAAATGAATACACTCTATATTAAAGGAATAAAATACTATCACAGTATTATGCTGTGGTTCATTCATGCAGTACTTCACTACTGAGGTTAAAGGTAGCCTCTGCAATTATAATATATTTATTTGAGGATGGGATAATAAGGTATACAAGCCATGTTTCTTGGCGTTAATTGTATGAGGCTACAAATAAGCAATTTTGTACAATTAGGTAATGATCCGAGCAGTAATGCAAGAAATTTGAAGACATCTGTATGAATGCATTATACATAGATGTATATAATTCTTTCTGTCTCTAGGATATGTCCCAAGGCCTCCACTTGATCTCTGAAACTTCATATGTTACCAAATACTGTGTGTATTATATTTTGTCTCATATATAAATATATACACTATCAGAAACTTTAGTTTATATATACAATAAAATACAAGTAATAATATTTAATAACAATACAGAATAGTCATGCCAATGTATTATAGTAAATGGTAAACATAATTACTTTTACATTATTTTTTAATCATAAATAAAATAAGGATAAATGGACATGGAGACTTAAAATTTTAATAATATAACTGAGATGTCCAAGCGACTAATTGGAAGGCAGTTTAGGTCATAGGGATACACTGGACAAAGAGATAATTCATGTTCTGAAAGGGGCTGTGAGATTTTATTACATTGCTCAGAATAATACATAATTTAAGACATAAATTATTATTGTAACATTCCATCTGTTTGCATTGGACTATGGATATCCATAAATTATTAAAACCATAGAAATTAAACCATAAACATGGGTAGATTCAATATGCTAAATGCACCAATATGTAAGTAAACATACATGTATTATCTTGCTTGGTAGGGAAAGGGCACAATGTGACACCTGTGACATTGAGCACACCTAGTGCCTGCATAGGATATCTCAATACTGTTATTCATACAAGGGACATAAGCTATTTTAAGAAATGGCTGGTTCTGAAACCATATATACATATATAAATATATGTGTGTATATATATATGTATATATATACATACATATATATATATATAATGCAAGATAAACCTAGAGCACCTCATAACAAGAAACATACATTTTTTTAAAAAATATATAAATTTCACCATAATGAGGGGAAAGTATGTCAAAGGGTTATGGCAGACAATTGAAAAAGTCTTCATAGCCAAAGATGAAATAACCTAAGCAACACATTTAAACTATTTGCATTATAATCCCAATTTAAAAAAAAAAGAAAAAGAAAAAACAACAGGGATTTCTTATGTTGTGCTGATACAAAAAAAAAATAACCAAATTAATGGAGAAGAGAGAACTATCTCATCCAAAAGAATTAAAGGTATTTTTTTTAAAAAAAAATCTACTTTACCAAAGAAAGAAGGACCCAGCTTCTCACTAGCCATGTGTGGGCTGTACTGAATGACTGCCCCTAAAGACTACAGCATTGAAAAGGAGAGGTAATTCTAACAAAGCTTGGCTCATGCTAGTGGTCAGCATTAATACTGATAACGTAAGTCACATTGGTAGTAGTGCCAATGTGATATAATATAAACGCCATTTTACCAGCCACCTTCCCCCTGCTCATTACCCCAAATGAAAACCGTCATAACAATTTTAATTGATGGACAGCGAAAAAATATTTGACCAGTTCCACAAGCTGTCAAGGTCATCAAAATAAGGAAAGTCTGAGAAACTGCCACTGGTATGAGAAACTAAAGGAGACTTGAAAATAAAAGTAATGTGCTCTTCTGAAAGGGATGCTAGAAAAGAAAGGGAACATTATGGAAATCCTGAAGAACTGTGAAGGAAACATGACAGTTAACAGTAGTGCATTAACACCGGTTAATTAACTTTGGTAAGTGTGCCATCCTCACCCTGAGATGAGAAACGAGGCACTAACAATAGAAGACTCTAGGTTTGTGTGTGCGAAGCCATTCTCTGCTATCATTCCAAGAACTCCACATTTCTAAACCTCTTCTAAAACAAACAAGTTTATTAAAATATGTACTCATATTACTGTTTTTAAATAATATTGAAAGAGGATTATATCATATGAGAACATTTACTGCCTCTCTAACTCTTCTAATCTCACAATATGAAACAGGAGATCAGTTATAATATTTTGAAAGGAAATGACAATGATATATATTAAAATATAAATTCTGGTGAATATATGCATAAAATTTTACTGTTCAAATATTGGTGCTATCTATTTTGTTGGCTTACTGTGCTACATCTGAATATGACATTTATGAAGTTCATTTTCTTTACTTAACCTTTTAAGAATTAAGAAACTAAATTGGATTTGTAGTTCACCTCTGCAACCAGGAATTTTATATATTAATTACTTTAATATCTTCATAAAACTGTTCACTTTAAAAATATATTTTCCAGCTGATGGATTAATGGAGATAGTATATATTAAAGAAATCTCTAAAATATTCTAATTTGAATATTTTTAAACCTTTAAAACTGGATGTTATATAGAACCCAGGAGAATAATTTTCAGTCTTATTTCCCTGACTTCACTATAAAAGATCTATTTAGCTCTTAGCTGTCAGACTAGATATGGCTAACTGTTTAAACCTTTTCCCCCCTGAACTGTGCTGAACACAGAGAGCCTTCTATTTTATGTTTCCTGAGTTTCTGCATTTATTTAAATAAAAATGTTACCAAGCCAAGTAAAACACCAGTTTGGTGAAGCTGAGTTTAAAAAAAAAAAAAAACCAACTAACCATGAACCAGTTCTACACGTACAAAATGAAAGGGGCCTAGTACACTCCGGCGTGATTTTCTCTTTACTTAGCTACTAATTAGGAGTGGTGGCTGTAAGACAAAACCTAAAACTATGTGCTAGAGTAACTGGAGATTTCAACTAAGTTCTTCTAGGAAGAAATGTACTCCAAATAACCCATTTCAATCTCAACAAGCATAAATATATTTTATTTTCCACATCGACCTACATTGCAAATATATTTGTAAATATCAAATTTCATCCCCATCCTTTCAGGATACCATGATAGATACTAAGCAATATCTAATTTTAATTTTTTTTTTAAGATTATAACCTTTTTGAAGAAAAACACCTACAAAACATGGTGAGGACCATAAACTAATTTTTTTTTTTTGCAATAATCAGAAGCTACAGTGAAAATCCCTTCCCAATGCACTGTGATCATTTTCTAAATGGCTCCTAGTTTAGACAAGATGATCTAATCCAGGAACTAGCTACAATGATTCCCTACCTTTGTTCAAGTAATAATTTGACCGGAAGTTATTCAATATAGTTCCCACATGAGAAAATTCATGGTATCAAATAGTATGCCATTACCTACAGAGAAACTGGGGTCATTTATCTTTTATGTCATTACAATGCTGAATATAGACAGGACATAATTTTGTAAACTCACTAACCTGTCAAAAGCACTTTACAGTTATGATCAGAACCAAAGAGATGTTAGTGCTACTCAGTGCTCCATGGGGTTACAGAAACATAGAACTTCTATGTGGGTCTTTTTGACTTGGGCCATCCCTTCCAAATAAATGTGTCTATCTGTGTGTGTGTGTGCTCATCTGTCTATCTGTCCCTCTGGCTCTCTAGCTCTTTCTGTGTCTCTCTGTCTCTGTGTGTATATGTTTCTGTACCTGTTTGTGTATGTGTGAATGTGAGTGTATGTGTGTGCAGGTGTGTGTTTACATGTGTCTCTGTGTGTATGTTTTATATGTATATGATGTACCCATGTGTGATATATGAATATAACATAGATTAGCACATGTGTACAGGTACACATTCTTTCCTGTGTATGGAAGTCAGTTGAGGATATATGATGTTCTGCTAAATAACTGTCTATCTTATGCCTTTAGGATGGGATTTTTCACTAAACCTGGAGCTATGGTTCTAGTTAGGAAGACTAAGCAGTTCTCTTCTCTTGCACACTCCCACAGTTCTGGGGTTGTACACTGCATGGCTAGACTCCACATTTTATGTAGGTCCTGGGGATTTGAATCCAGGTCCAGTTTCTAAAGATCAGTCTAAGTAGCTGAATAGTCTGCTCTAACACACACATGACACAAAAAAGGTATGTTGGCTGCAGCTTGTATCATCTAGACTTGGAGTGTTTGTTTAAGCTCATTCAGGCTATTGACGAATGTCATTTTCTTTTTGCTATATTCAGTGTGCACATTTTATTACTGACACCTGGGAGCAAAAGCAAATTCCTACATGTTCTCAAGTCTCACCTTCCCCATACAAGATGTCATTTTGCTATTTCTCTGCAGAATACAGCAAGAAAAGCATCCCCTTGAAAGCAGAAAGCAACCCTCACTAGACACCAAGACCACTGGCAGTATGATTCTTGGATTCTCAGTTTCCACGACTCTTTAAAAGGCTTTACTGTTTATAAATCACTCAGTCTGTGAGAGCAGCACGAAGACAGAAGACTTCTCTGAAAAGACAAAACTTACTATTTTAATTAGAGAGCCAACATGATACCCATAATATGGATGCATGGCCTGGAAGTTTCATCTTTTTCTCACTGACTCCTTTTTCCTTCCTCCACTTCCTATTCATTGGTCCTTTTCAGAGTAGCCAACTGAATAATACGGGGGGTCTGACCCCAGCCAATGGGGCCAAGACATGATCCCCTCCCGAGTTAAAATAAAAACTAGATGCATTCCTGTCTAGGTATATTCCGGCTTCCCAAGCATACCCTGATCACAGTAAAGTCTGCCTTGTCCAAACACTGAAGTTGGAATTGTGATCTCTTTGAGACTTGGAACTTATTTTAAACACATTTGAATAACAAAAATAGAAGCTGAAATTTCATTTTTCACATATATGAATCAATGCCGAATGTCTCAATTATAAAGAGATTTGATCAAATAAAAGTTACAAACAGCCAGAAATTTATTCACAAAACTTTCCATAAAATTTTTTAATTGTTCTAGTAATGGTTATATATATATATATATATATATATATATATATATATATATATGAGAGAGAGAGATGGTAATGGTTACATATATATATATATAGAGAGAGAGAGAGAGAGATGCACTAATTCTCCCTAATCGCATATATTGTTCACATTTTCATAAACATGTATTAAAATTGCCTAAATACTTTTGAAACTTGAATTGTAATATAGAGAAATGTTTTGAAAAGGATGTTAGTTAGAATTGTCATTTTACATTATTTATGCAATTACATACTGGTCTATATATATACACAAAGTATTACCTTTCATCTTATCTAAAATGAATTTATACAAACATATACATCTGTAAATGCCTGCTTTTATAATCTACTGCCAATTCCTAATGAGAAAAAAACGTGAATACTTCTCTTCCATAAGACGTGCTATAAAGTTAAATGCCATTACAGTGGGCCTGTAATCTGTTCTTGAAAAAATCCAGAAACAGAGTTGCAGTGCGAGTCCAAGTCAGAGCGCTGAAACTGATCCATATTGCACAGGGATCTGTAGAACTGCGAGTCTAGATTGCAGCTCTCAGCCACTAGCCAGTTTTGCCTGTATTTCCATGATCGGCTCTGTCTTCGCTCTTTAAAATACTAACAGGCTTCTTGAGGGTGGGATCAAATGACTGCCCCTCTCCCTTCACCTGTGAAATTTCAGAGCCTAGTTGAAAAGAACCATTGTTTCCTAGGAATGCCAGGCCCAGTCCAGGAAAGAAAGTCTTAATTTCAACAGGAATTTGGAGCCTGCCTGAGAAGGCCAGCCAGTTGCTTGGTGAAAACTGTGGCGATTCATTCAAGTTCTGAACAGTTATTGTCGTGATCATGTTCGCTTACTTTCAACTCCTAAGCATTCTGACTAATCGCTGTCTCTCCCTTAAATCACAGCAATGCATCGGTGTGTACATGTCAAAGCAGAAAGGAGGAAGCATGTGTGACACACAACATGAGCACCAGCAGAAAGCTGCTGGAGAAACCTCTTCCCCCTAAGGTTGAGCTGCAGCCAAGCATAGGAGACATTGGTTTCTCTGTTCCAGCTTGTACTCCTATGTGCATTCATGGGAATAAGCTCATATGTTTAACAAGAATTTGAAGTAGGTTCCAATAAAATATGTTTGTACAAGACTACAAAATAAAGATACAGTACTCGCATTCATTCCACACCAGGATAGAAGGGGCCCTGTCTGAGATATATTAAAAATAATTTCTAATGTGAAGTTGAGAATAGAAGTCAAAAGAATACATTTCTTTAAAGGGGGAGCAGGGGCTACTTTTTTTTCTAATTACAGCTCATAGGGACTGCATAGTGGGTTCTCTATCTAACTCCCTACTGTTAAGCTACCCTGACATTTTCTGAAAGATGCTTCGAGAATTTACCAAGAGTTGTCATTTTACTAATAATATCTTTATGGATTCCCAAAGAACACTTGGCCTGTTAAAATTTCAAAATATCACCTAAGCATTCAAACTGAATAAAACTTAAAAATAAACACCAATGATACAAACGCATCTGAATCCAGAGCATCTTTATGTTTATGTATGAGAAGACAAAGAAGTACTGATGCTCACACAGCTGTGGGACCAGGGATTTCCAGAACTATTTTTTTCCAAAGGAAAAGTATAAGTAGTTTTGAATATAAACTGACATTAATTTCTATTCGACATCTAAAGATTTGTGGTAAGGTGGCCCAGACACAGCACAGACTTACCCTCTCATTTCGTAATAAAGCACTATTATTTTCTGGTAAGCTGTCACCTTGGAATTATTTTACAGAAGGAATGCTCAAAATTCAGAAGAAAAACCAAATCAACACAAATGCTAATAAGCTCAATAGACGACTCGTTCTCAGCCCTTTTCTCCTTCCTCAGATGTTTCCTGTGATTTCGGGAAAACTGAATGTTGTGCCATTGTTAGTAACTGGACTTGGGGTAGGTGGTGCACAAAAGAAAGCTTGTCCTTTTGGGACCTGGTTTAGAACCAGTTTCAGGGGAGAGAAAAAATACTCTTTTGTGGCCGCTAAAGTTCAGGAATGAATTCTGTCAGTTGTACCCAATTCCCTAAAGCAAAGTCCACATGACCAACATCTAATTGGCAGGCTCTCCTTGCAACTCCCACCAGGCCCAAGGTAATGAATGGATGTAGTGAAGGTGTCCTGAGTCATCCCTACAGTGGCTCGTCTGGGCGGTAAGGCTCTGCCTTCTAACCTCCCAGATGAGTCACTCAAAGAAAAGAGAGAGGCTTCTGTGCTTGAATAGCAGTGGCATAACACAGAAGTTTTATTAAATTGAACACGCAAAAAAAAAAAAAAAAAAAAAAAAAAAGTTCTCTTCATTTGATCCAGAAAGCAAAAGGCTTAGGAGACAAAACATTCTTAACGATCACTTCATTCCTAAGTTTCCACTCCAAATATATTCATATTTGGCATAAATATCCATTGAAATAGGTCTGAATGGGATTTCCTCCAAGCCTACTCCTGATTATTATTTACACAGCTAGAGAAGAAATTTGGCCATTCCTACTTAGAAAAGCCTCAGAATTTATTTTTATTACTAAGAACCCTTTACTGTTTGCATTTGAAAGAAAATTTGCCTAGTCTCTATAGTGAATACATAGCAGTGAATACATAACAATAAACATTTAATGTTAATTCAACTTTAGCTTGCTAATTTTTAAAAATAGGTATGCCAAATTTCTTACCCAAAAGTGTTTACACAATTGCTTTGATAGTAAGCTTCCACCGGTCCCCCAAATCTAAGAGTCATAACCGAACACTGCCAATTTCAGTGTTGGCAACACTGTCTCCCTTAAATCAGGGGTGTAGGGAAGAGGCTGAGCACCAAAATAAGTCAGCAGTCCCAACTAAAATTAATGAATAATTCCTTAGTGTTGGAGAAAGCGCTCTCCCTTTCTTCCAAGGGACACAGACTGTTTATTTTCTTACCAAGCAGTCAATACTGGTTCTCTTTTCATAAATAACGAATTGCTACCTACACGTACACAGGAAGGGTACTTGTTATATTCCTAAGCCTTCTAATGCATAGGTTACATTCCAGTTCGTCTGAATGAGTAAAGACAGAGTGAGTTGTCAAGAACAAACTTCACATTGAAGAGTTAGGTACTTTGAACTCTCTTGTTACCTTCCCAGGGTTTCCGCACGGGTAGTCTAAAAGACGACTCAGCAATGTTTGAATCAACTACAAACAATAGCTCCCTCAAAACTCGGCCTTTAATTGATTACGGCTGTGTTTATAGAAGCAGAGGAGAACTTGCAAAAATGACCGATTCCCTTCATTTGAGAGAGTTTTACTGGCATCCACGGTCGTGCCATTTCTCTATTGAACAGCCCTAGTCTTTCCCCCTGTCTGTGCCCATTTGAATGCTACCTAACTAAATAAAAATTAAAAATATCACTTTAAATTACTTTTCTACAAAAATTATCTCCTCCGTATTTTTCTTAATAAGTCAAGTTCATATTTTTCTAATATATTGGTTTGCTACAGGTGTGAAGTATCTAAATTAGGTGTTGTTTTCCTTGCTCCATGTCAATTTCTTCCACATGAGACAAGATAATTAAGTAGGAAATCACAAGAACTCAAATTCATGGGGTATCTTGTGTCAGGAAGCCTAAGAAACTGTAGGCAGGACATCACAGAACCTGGCTAAACCACTCAAGTAGTAGCAGCTGCTTTATTGCTTAATTTTCTAAACAAAATATAATTTGTAAGTTATATTGCATTGGTATAATGTTCTAATACTAAATAATATGCTTGTCATTGTAGTGTTTTGGAGCAGACAGAAATTAAAATTTAGTTATACTGACATAATTTCATGTCTGCTTTCATAGCTTTCATATGTCTGCTAACAGTGACCTCTACAGGTCAGCTAAAACAATATCATGCCCTTAGACAGTAACTGCCCTAGAGAATTGTGGCAGAAATATTAAATTAAAAGCATAGAAAACTTCAATGCCAAATGATGCATTATATTTAAAATATAACAAAAAATGTAGGCTCATAGAAATCTGAGAACTCTAATTTCAATTCAAAGTATTCCATGATTACAACAAAATATATCCCTTTATCCACTTAGAAAAAGAAAGACCTAATAAGTGTGCTATGGTTAATACTCTATGAAAAATGAAAATATCATAGTGTGAATTCTTTTTCTGAAAAATAAATATAAATCAAAATTCAACATAAAGGAATAAATCTATCTCCCCTGAAGGCATTGCCAGAAAATGTTTTTCCTTACGAAGTACTTCTGAAAGCAATAGTATAAATATTTCTATAGCTAGATTTTTTAGTTTTATTAAACTTGATAATTTGTATAAATAAACAGAATAATCTGTAGTATTGTTTAGATGTGCAGATTATTTTGGAAATTCATTCTAAAGATTTCTAGTTCAGATTAGCCAAAATCGTCATACAATATCTACACTTCCTACTTTGCAATTATATTTATATTATAAATATAAATTCATTTAAATTTGAAATTTCCATAAAAGTCTGTTTTGTAAGACAAGGCTATTCTCCTTACACTGCATTACCATTGCTTTCATCACAGTCCCTCCTCACACCAGACCCTGTGCTCCTCTAGCAAGCTTTACCTTGACTTCCATTGTATATGCTCATAAATGAATGCACTGTCTATAGAAGCTAAGAACTATACATGAAAGAAAATATATGATATTTGTTTTTCTGAGACTGACAGGGTCTCACTATGTAGCTCTGACTGTCCTGGAACTCACTCTGTAGACCAGGATGACCTCAAACTCAGAAAGATCCATCAGCCTCTGCCTTCCTAGGGCTGGGATTAAAGGTATGTGCCATTATGCTGGACTTGGCATAATTTCTTTAAGATGACTAATTTCAGTTGTATCCACTCTGCTGCAAGCTATAACTTTTGTTCCTCATTATGAATGAAAAATATTACATTTATCTCACATTTTCTTTGCATGTTCCTTTATTTTGGACACCTACGCTAGTCCTGTAACTATTGTACAGAGTTTTACAATAAACATTGGTGTCTAAGATTCTCTGGTATCTTCATTTGAAATCCTAGGAGTAAATAACCAGAAGTGGTATGACTGAGTCATTGGGGTGAGCTATTTGTAATTTAAAGAGAAACCTTCATACTAACTTCATTAGTGGATAAATAAATCCACATCACCAGCAGTTATAAGAGTTTCCTTTCATCCACATCAACACCAGAATTTACTTTTACTTGTTTTGTTAAGAGTATCGTACTGAATGGGTTAATGGAATATTGACATAATTGTGATTCTCATTTCCTATTGTTCCTCTAATAGTTTCAGAGTTTAAAGTCTTATACTACGAGCTTTCATCCACTTGAAACTGATAATCATGCAGGGTGAGATATACAGATATAGTTTTATTTTTCTATATGTTAATACCAGTTTTCAAGTATTTTTCAAAGGTGCTGTATTTTTCCCATCTGTATTTTCAGGATTGTTGTCAAAAATATGGTACCTGAAGCTGTGTATTTTGATACATAGGCTTGGGTGTGCCCAGACCCACAGAGGACGTGGCTCAGGCTTACTGCCTCTTCCCTTTGATGTTCCAGACTGGACCCACAGTGGTCATGGCTGAGGCCTACTCCCTCTGAGGTCCTAGACTCATACCTGGACCCGCAGAGATCTCTGGTTCCTGCCTACTCCCTTGGAGGTCCCAGATTCACGTCCGGACTGGCAGAGGTCCTGGCTCAGGCCTAGTTCTTCAGAGGTCCTAGACTCATGCCCAGACCCACAGAAGTCCTGGCTTAGATCTACTTTCTGGAAGGTCCCAGATTCACGTCCGGACCCTCAGCGGTCTTTGGCTCTGGCTCACTCGATCAGCAGTTGCTCCCCTGTAACTGTTCCTGTGGAGTTTGCTGTCTTAGGTCTGCTCTGGCCCAGGTTGCTGGCACAGTCCTGTTGGCCAATGTTTCTAGAGTCTATCTGCTCAAGCTCCTGTGGAGCTTGCTTTCTCCTTTAATGACTTCTTATAATGATCCTTCTAAACAGCTGGAGAAATGGCTTAAGTGTTAAGAGTGTTAAATGGCCTAATGGTTAAGAGCGTTTGCTGTTCTTCTAAAGGATCAGAATTTGTTTGTTTCCCAGAATCCACACGAGGCTATAGAGAACCACCACTCCAAGGAACTCAACACCTTATTCTGGCCTCCACAAGTACATCCAAATACACACACACACACACACACACACACAAATAAATAAATAAATAAATAATCTTTTTAGCATTGCTGAATGATCTTTTTATCATTGCTGAATGAAGTAGCTCACTGAGAAAATTCAGCACAAAGATTATAATAAAGAAGTTACTTCTCTAACATGTAAGAAGGATGAGGGCAATTAAATGATGTATAGATAAATTCTTTGTTAAGGCCAGCTGAGCACAGATAATCAACCAGTGAGGGAGTATTTTAACATAAAGATAATGCATATCCTTAAACCTAAATTTAGAGCTGTTAGAAAAAAAATGCTTGAAAGTACTGATTTATATATCATGGAAACTGTAATGAACTTTATCAAACAGTTCATCCAAGCAGTTGTTTGACACATGAATTAATGTAATGTTCTCTTGTTTTACTCAGCTAAAAAATACAGCACTTTGAAGTTTTCACACTATACTTTGAAATCACAAATTGTCCATGGTCTCAGTTCAATATTAAATATTACATTCTGGTTCCAATTACATTAATGGCCATCATCATGAATGCAATTCAAATACTTTAGAAATTAAAAGAAAGAGCAACTATTTGGTAAAGCGCATTTAACAGTTATTATCAAATATAAAATAACATGGTATTCTTCTGAAGTTAAAAAAATAGAAAATTTTGAAAATAAATTTTAGTGCTTAAACATAAAAATCATGCATTTTTTTTTGTGTGGATGTGTGTGTGTCTGTGTGTGTGTGTGTGTGTGTGTACCATATATATGTATGCATTGCCTGAAGAGGCTGGAAGGAGTTGAAGTCCCCAGAGTTGGAGTTACAGGAGACTGTGACAGTTCGATGTGAGTGATAGAAACTGAACTTGGTTCCTCTGGAACCACCAAATGCTTTTCAACTGAGACCTGTCTCTAGCCTCTGAAACTGCAAATTAAAATATTTTAATAATGTAAAAGCAGTCTTATTGTTTACCAAAATATATATTAATTGATGTTAGGCAAAAGTGAAAAATAAATATCTAACTGTAGTAATAACTGCCAAGGTTCCTGAACCAAAGTCTACCAAACACTCATAGGTGAATAGGTTAAGCATGGAAATTGAGGGCTTTTCTCTACAGAGATGTTAGAAAGGAATTACAGGGTTAAGATCATATTTAAATTTGGGAGAAAATCAAATGAGAATCCCCTAAATCAGATTCTGCCAAAAAATAAGAGACAATTTTTTTAGCTTGTAATTCAGTAAATCCCCTCTGTAGATTAAAGTCCAAGTAGCAGAACACAATAATTGCTCATTTCAATTAGTAAGCCTTTTCTTTCTTTGCTTCCATGTTGTTCATAGTTTTCATTCATTCAGACACCATAACAAATTAGGCCACTTTGGATTTTCCTATCATGGTGCCAGAGTGTTCTTGTGTGATGTTGATGCTGGAAGAAAATATGTTTTAATAGAAGAAACATTAGAATTTAACTGTAAATACTAGACTTGTTCACAGAAACACCAACATTTGACTAGGAAGTCTTCTTTATCTCTCTACAAATAGGCACTTATGAAAATAACTAGGTTCGGGCTGGAGAGATGGCTCAGTGGTTAAGAGCATTGCCTGCTCTTCCAAAGTTCCTGAGTTCAATTCCCAGCAACCACATGGTGGCTCACAACCATCTGTAATGAGGTCTGGCGCCCTCTTCTGGCCTGCAGGCATACAGACAGAACATTGTATACATAATAAATAAATATTTAAAAAAAAAGAAGTGTGAACTCATTTAAAAAAAAAAAGAAAATAACTAGGTTCATCCAGCCATAACCAAAGGTTGCAAATCCATAGACTCAAGTTACCAAGAATCAAAAATATTTGAAAAGAAACTGAATTTGTATTTAGAATTTACAAGTACTTTTACCATTACTCACTAAAATGCACTATAATACCTAGCTACATAATATTTACATTGTATTAGATATTCTAAGTAATCTAAATAGGAAACAAATAAAATGACATGCATAAATTGTGTGAACATAATTATGCCATTTTATATAAAGGAAATGAGCATCCATTGATTTTAGTATTAAAGAGTATTGAGATAAATACCCCCATGGAGAGTTTCAAAAGATGATGACAATGTATTTTAATTTGACAAACAAATACAAAGTGACTTTGTTTTTATAAATTCTGTACCACATCATGATTTGTGTTGTGCTGCTAAATAATATGGCTGCAATAAACTTAATATTAATTTTAGTAAACTAATCTTTATTGTAGTCAAATATGTAATTTAAAAAAAAAACATGCTTTATTAGTACTTAATAGGGTTCCACTTTACATTTGGTTCATGGAGTGGAAAGTTTATCATCAAAATGAATATCCCAATAACACGTGAAAACAAATATGAAGGAACAAGGTTGGGTAAGAGCCAGATTTTTAAATTTTCTTCAGAAAATGAAAATTTAGATAATGAAAAATTTCTAAAGAAGAAGAAAAACTGAAAACTAACTGTCTTAGCTAGGGTTTAGTATTGCTGTGAAGAGACACTATGACCACAGCAACTCATAAAGAAACATTTAATTGAGGGTAACTTGCTTACAGTTTCAGAAGTTCAGCCCATTATGATCATGAAGAAGAGCGTGACAGTCTGCAGGCAGATGTGGTGCTGGAGCTGAGAGTGCTATATCATGCAAGTAACAGAGGTTACTTAAGAGGCACACTGAGGAAGGCATGAGAAAAAGAGACTTCAAAACCAACCTTCACAGTGACACACTTCCACCACCAAGGCCATACCTCCTAATCGCGTCATTCCTTTGGGGGGCATTTTCTTTCAAACCACCACAGTAACGTATTGGCTTTACAGATCAATAATATCAACCAGCACTCTGAGTGTTTGCCATAGGTCAAGTTACTGACATGTAGAAATTAACTTACTCCATACAACAACATGAGATGATTTGATTTCTAACACGTCTTTTCAATAGCTGTGGGAAAAGATGACAAGAGATGGCCATCCCAGTTAATACAGAGCAAAACCAGATCTGTGATACCAAGTTGGATGTCTCTACATTCCGAGTCTTGTCCTCAATATCTATGCTAATACTTCTGCTTCTAAGGAGTTTCTGAATTCAGATCATTAATCACAGTGTTTAGGATTTTTGAGCCGTTCTAACACTAGGATGTGGTCCCAGAGAATATTATGTATTTTAGACAAGACATAAACTGCAGTAGTAGATAGTAAGAACAGAGAAACCATATGCAGTGTTCTGTAAAAACAAAACAAAACAGAAGAAGGTAACTGCAACATCAGAAAAGATTAATCAGGTAATGTTCTATGTTGAAATATAAATCTAAGTGTCAAACAAAAGAAGTTATTAAATTACTTCTTAATGAATAGATCTTTCAAGAAGAAAGGGGCTACATTTCATGAACTATATTTCATAAAACAAAAGTTGAGTTTAGAGAAAGTACAAGTTCAGATTTTTCTTCTTGGAGCTATATTTAAAATTTCAACTAAGATCTTATGTTCAGGACTATTTATTATTGTCTATTTATTAAAAATTTAGACAGTATATTTTGATCACATTCTTTCCTCTCCCTCAACTCCTCTGAGATCTTCCTAAATTCCCTATCCACTAAATTCCCTGTGCACTCTATATCACCATAAAACAATATAAAACAAAACAAATATCAGAACAGTGTAGTTCAATACAACACCACAACTAAAACAGGTGCAACAAAATCCAAGTGGCAACATGTTATAATTCTTCATTAAACAACTTGACAATAACTTAGAAAAATTGGAAAACCTTAAAAGTAGTTACATTTGACTTACTTAGTATATACTTTAAGGAACTACAAAAAAGTAAAATCTAAAATATAGTACCAAACTTACTAAAAAATAGATATTCATCAAATCAATATCAATAATATTATAAATAACCCAAGTCTCCACTATTAAACCAAACACCAAGTGAATTCTGTATCTATATAATGCAATGTAGTCATTAAACATTTGTCTTGTTTTTAGCTCTACTGACACATAATTAAAAAGTAAAAACTATATGTATATTTATGTATAACTCAATTATGATTATGTATGATATGCAATAATCACATTTACAATCAAGTAAACTAACATCTGCTACTTTATACAACTTTTTTTGTGTGTGTGTAGTAATAACATAAGATCTGGGAAATATTTATACTATATAAATAAATGACAAAAAAATCAAAGCAAAATAAAGTATTTTACACACACATTCACACATATTTGTGAACATAACCATTTTCAACATAATCACAAATGTTCCTACAAAGACTAGACATAAATCAATATACTAACTGTAAATATATAAATACCAATACTCCTAAAACTTTTCTATTTTTACTTAAATTTTAATGTCACTTATTTCTCTCCTAAACACTCATTCTTCTAAAGCTGCTATACACATGCAACATAAAACAAGATCTTCTCATCTACTTTTCCTCTCTCTAGTGATAGAAAAACCAGTCTCAATGCCATCTGTGACAGCCAGTCATGGTTAATTTTTATTCTAACTTACCTGCATTTGGAATCACTTACAAAACATATCTCTGCATCTGTCTTTGATGGTGTTTTTAGCAAGGTGATGATTGTGAGAGAGAAGGGTGCAGCTGAACAAAAATTAGAAGCTAGAAAACAGGTGTGAAAATCGAAAGGGCGTCTGAGAACAGAGACCTGTCTACTCCTTATGGCCTTAATTCAGCCGACATGAGACCCAACCTTACTCGTTTCGTTCTCAGTACAGCTATGCTTTTACGATTCTAGTCCTGTTTGTTTCTTATATTTTTGTTTTATTTACCTTAGTTTCTATGGGTTTAACTTCTTTTTTTTTCTTAGTCTAACTTGAATACCAAAGAATGGGACAGGTACACATATGTATGTGTGTCATTTTGTATGAAAAACTAGAAAACGGGCACTAAGTAGCAAGTTACAAATCTCAGTTGTGTCTGTAAGTCTTTAACTCTCTAATATGATGTTGCTGTGCTTTCTTTTACCTTACTGGTGTGTTTCACTCAAAGGCAGAATGAGTTGGATAAGCAGAATGGAAATTCAGAGCCATTCCAAGCTTAACACTAATTCAATAATTGAAGTAGGCTAAAACATCGAAATCTACATACAACAACTACAGAACAAAGATTGCTCACAATGCTAATGACAATCCCAAATATGACTGTTAATGCAGAAGAAAGGACATTAGTTTTATGAACTAATTAAACTCTAAGAACATTCTGAACCTGTGGCAGCATATTATTCTTAGAGCCTTTCTCTGTAAGAGCCAGCTGGACAACTCATTTCATTTGGTCTTATGAAACCCAGAACAGAGGAATCAGCTAACTAATCTAGACACTAGACATCTGACCTGTAGAATTATGAGATAATAAATTTGTAGTGCTTCAAGCCCCTGAATTTGGGGTAATTTGTTTTTAGCAGTATAGGAAACTAGTATACTAAAATAGGACCGCCAGCATTTACTCCTCCCTCCGCACACACACGAAGTCTTCACATGATGATGATCACATGGCAATCTAAACTAAGTTGAACCCAACTTCTAGCCCACATAATTGTTTTATGTTTTAAGCCAGAGAAATTCTGAGTGACTTGTCAAGCACCCACATATAGCTTACTAAAAGATATGTGTAATGGATCCAATATTAAAAATACAAAATAAATGACATTGACTTGGGGTTTGACTGAAGAGTGGAAACTTGATAAAGCAGAAACGAGGGTTGGACATGGCAACATATGCCTGAAATTCCCACACCCAAGAAGGGCAGAGACTGGAAGATCAAGAGTTTGAGACCACTCTGAGCTACAAAATGAACTTTTGTCGAAAACAAAACAAACAAAAAAAAAGAATAAATAAAATAAGGAAGAAAAGAAAAGCATAGAAGAAAAAAAATACCCAGTGCAGAAAACTGCCAGAAAGAATCACACGCTTGTTACAGGCATGACTCTATGAGAAGTGGTGTATGGGAAACCAATGTCTATAGAACAAGGGGAAAATGGAGCTTTAGTATACAAGGCAAGCAAGACCCAGGAAAGAGGAGTCCAAAGAAAGCTGTACTCAAGGAAGATTCTAAGAGAGGTTTGTTTGTACCATGTTTATAGACGTTAAAATATATGTATATACTTTTGGAAAATCGTAACAAAAAAATCACAGCATTTTTAAAACAAATAAAATTTCAAAACAGAAGACATTGATTGAATAAGTAATGGCATATCTAGACTATATAACCACATATGTGTACGGCTGCCTTCTAGATATGCAACCCCTAAATATAACTAAGCTTGCTGAAAAACGAGAGGAAAGCCACACTTACACTTCCGCTCTTCTCCTCTAAGGAGAGCCATAAGCCCTAGTTGATCTTTCCCAGATGTGGGTCATAAAATCCTCATTCCAGAAACATCCTCCCTGTATCTGGAAGAAAGAAATGTTCTAATCACTGAATCCCAAAGGAATCTTAATAAGTAGGTTTTGTTAAGGATCCTCCTACACTGTTTATCATTTTGTCCTTCGGTTGTACTGATGCATAATTGTAAAACAAAAAAAATATATTTCTCTGTTTCTTTGTAAGGAACTCAGACATGAACCACCCAAGGAATGAGAAAACATCGCTACTTTTGCCATATAAATAAAGATAAATATATATGAATAAATAACAATATCTAATAATTTCATAATTGAATAATTATGTACTATGAAAGATTAGTACTCTCAAAGTTTCCTATTATAAAAATATGTAAGGTAGATTCTTTCTAAATTTAACTTTAATGAAGTTATCTTCCCCCATGAAGAGTAACTAAAAGTACTAAGTGCCTCCAAGAATAAATAAAATCAAGATGAAACATTCATCTGGCTTTTCATTGCAAAGATAATTTTCAACAAAAGCCATTTTTTTTATGAATTAGCAGAGATCCATGGAATAGATTAATGAATGAGAGTATTCACTTCATAGTGATGTCATGAGGATTAAGCAAGCAAAGACACTTGGGCAAAGAGTTTGCTCAGTGCTTAATCACAGGGGAAGTTCATAAGAGCGAACACTTAGAATAACTATCTTCTAGTCACATAGGAAGTACTTAAAGTTGGACAATTATTCAATTTTGGCTCATGTGTGTCGCATCAGCTCTCATCAGCACTATTTTCTACTAATTGGTGTTTTAAAATTTTTAAAATAATCATTAATTTTATTCTTCAAAAACTGACAAGCCATGTATTTACTTTTAATAGTACCTTATCCAAACACTTTACCCCAAATTATAGCAAAGGCTCAGATAACATAATTAAGCCTCAGTAATTTGAATTCCTACTTTACATAAACACTACTTAACACAGGGCATGCGTTTGTTCCTTTATTGCTTCAAATTAACATTTTGAACACTTTTAATCTGGGAGTTGTGTAAAAAGGAACATTTTAAAGGTGCTTTTGGCAGGTGTTTTGGCCTGCCTCACTGAAACTATTCATTAACACAGGAGGCATTTTCCAGAGTAACAAGCCAAGCCAAAGGTAAATCTTACTGGAGAAACATTCCTGTTTACTTCTCAGAAATTATTAGATTTGAGATTGTAGTATTCCATTGTATGCAGTACTTTTGTGTGTCAAATCATTAACAAAAACCATATAGGAGCTAGGAATAATGGCCCATGTTACGCAAAGGGTAGTATAACAACGGAAGTCATAAAGTAAGTTATACTTCATGCATCTGTGTTGTAACTTATCTACATTAGCATCGCCATTTTACTTTTATATGAAATAACATTTTTCTCCTAGAAAATTAGTGTGAACAAACATCATAGTTTGCAAGTGTGTTGGTACTGTCTCTCATATTATTCAAGGTTCTCCTGAAAAAAAAGATACACTTTATTTTAAGGAAACAGTTAATATTATTATGCAGGATACAAAATAAAAAATGTGAACAGTGGTTGCATGCTTCAAAGCTCTATCTTGTGGAGAACAAGCCTGTCTGTCCCTGTCTGTTCAGGCCTTCAGCTGACTGAACGTAACCTACTTATATTGCTGAGGCTGGATAGATGCCTTACTTGAAAGAAATCACTGGTAACAACATGCAGAAACATTCTCACACAAACATCCAAAATAATGATCCACAATATACCTGAGCAATGGGTCCAACTAAAATTGAACTAGTTAGGTATAAATAATAACTATATCAAACTTTTCTTTTATTGAAAATTTATTCTTTTCATACAATATATTCTGATTATGATTTCCCATCTCTCTACTCCTCCCTGTTTCTCCCTACCTTCCCTCCCACCCAGATCCACAATCTTTCTTCCTTTCCATGATCCAATATCTCTCAGCAGCTGCTATTCTTTTGTTCAATTTAAAAACTCAAAAATTCAAAGTCATCAAACACCATACAGGATCCAGACACCCTGTGTATTTCCCATCTTTATGTGGATTATTTTTTTAATATTAATTTATTATCTCTTTAAAGACTTTTTCTTTTCTATTGTTTTTATTGAGCTATGTACATTTCTCTACTCCCCTTCCTTCCTCCCCCTCTCCTTCTACCCTGTCCCATACTCCCCACGCTCCCAATTTTCTCAGAAGATCCTACCTTTTTCTACTTCCCGTGTAGATTAGATCCAAGTATATCTCTCATAGTGTCCTCTTTGTAGTCTAAGTTCTCTGGGATTGTGAATTGACCTGCAGAGGTCACCGGTCTGGGCCTCATCTCATGGAGGTCACTGGCCTGGGCCTGCTCTCATGGAGGTCACTTGCTCAGGCCTGCTCCCAAGAAGGTTGCTGGACTGGGCCCAGTTCCACAGAGGTCGCTAGCTTGGTCCTGTTCCCTCAGAGGCCACTTCCTTGTACCAGCTCCTGTGGATATCACTGACTCAGGCCTGGTTTTGTGGAGTTCATCCCTCGTACCTCAAGACTTTATTATTTTTAAACTCTTTTTATGACTGTCTTTAACTACTGTTTCTTTCCTTAGCACAATTTTCAAACATTGTATAACTGTTTAGCATTTTTTTTCAGTCTGTACCTGGATTTATGCACGTCTGTAACCTTCTTTAACCATTTGAACCAAATCTTAAATAGTTAGCTGGCAGTTAGGCTACATGCTTAGCCCATAGCCCTGGTGAATGGCTCTAGTTCCCTGAGATTGGGCCAGCAGGCTACCATACTGGTTCTAGGCTGCAACTGCTGTTTTCCTTTCTGTGAGTCTAGCTTTATGAGTGCCAAATCTACCTGTTCCAGCTCTGGGAAGGTGCTGAGCCCACTTCCCAGAGTCCCCCTGAGCATCAGCCAACTTCAGTGAGTACTCATGGAAAGTCCCAGATGGCACCTGTGGTGAAGCTCTCTGATGTGACTTCTCTTGTCTGTGTAGTCCTGTTCCATATTGGTGTTAGGAATATTTCCTAACCCAGCTCTTTGATGACGCAAAAATTCCTATCAAGCCAAATCAAAACAAGCCAAATTAAGAAATATCCAGGTTTAATGGGAGATCTGCGCTCTCGGGTGGCCCTGAGGGGAAAACCGAAAAGCCGCAGGACTGCGATCCCTGGGAGGAAGAAAGGGAGACCACGTGTTCTGACCTGGCCTGCTGGGATTTGAAGTCCAGACCAGGCCTGGGGGCTGAGATAGATACCAGGGACTGGGGTCTAAGCTCCCAACCTAACATTCCAGACTCTTTGGCTATAGGGGGACAGAAAATTGGAATGGTATTTATGACAAACACTTAGGCTCTCTTTGGGAACAAAGGGCGTAGACTCAAATCCAGCTACTTCTGGCGGGCACGGGGCGGCATGGGGAAGGGGAGAGCCAGGTGTCTATGTTTAGTGAGAGCTGTGGCTGGAAAGGCATCCCTTGAACTGTCATCCCTGAGAAGGCAGGCATCTGTTCCTTGGGAGAGATGAGAAGGCAGGCATCTGTTCCTTCGGAGAGATGAGAAGGCAGATGTCTAGGAAAAAAAAATTGTTATCACTAAAGATGAGTGTGCCAGATTGAGGAGCAGGTAGGCCCTTCATTGTGGCATCCTGGAAAACCGGAGGGTGGAAGGTCCTGTCTGCTGGACAGACCAAGTGTCTTGAGTAGGTGCCCGCTTGAGCCTGGAGAGATGGTACCAGCATCGGTGTCCCAAGAGCTTGGCAGCCGGAAGTGTGGTGAGGATTACCAGTGTGAGGTCCTGTCCATTGAGGCTTGAGAGTCCTAGGAGTTAACTGAGTAGTCTGTCCCCTGGGGAGAACGGGGCAGGTTTAGGGGCATTAGGGTCCACTGGAATGGGGGCAGGGAGACAACTGTCAGTGTGTGAACAGAGAAGGGACCTTAAAAGGGAGAGGTAGGGTAGGTACCCCACCAGTGGAGGAGTTTGAACTCGGAGGTAAGGGTTAAGGAGAAAGGGCCTGCCATAAAGCAGTTCAAAAGGGCTCAGGTCCTTGGGGAATGTGGGGTGGCCCTGAGGCGAAGGCCAAGATAACCTTAGTTCAGTGGAGAGCTTGGTAGGTTGTTGTTTGATGAATCCCATTGTCCAGGAGATGTTGAGAGCTTCTGACATGTGCTCCATGACCCTGAGCCACCGCATCTGCTGTTTCCCTGGAGACTGGAAACGCTTCTATCCATCCTATAAAAGTGTCCACAAGTGTTAAGAGATAACAGAGATTTTTATGAGTAGGCATATGGGTGAAATTAACCTGCCAATCTTTGTCCGTTTGGTGTCCACAAAGCTGGTGTATGTGGAGAGCTCCTTGTGTTGGCCTGGGCAAATGTCTGGCAGGAGGAGTGAACCTGTAAAATAGAATCTTGGAGATGGGCGGGGTTAAAAGGGGCTCCAAGAAGTGGAACAAAGCTTTGGGGAAGCAGCTAAGGATATCTCCACCCAGGAAATGTGCTGGGGAAGCAGGTATCGCTAAGAAAGAATGAGAGAAAAATTGTCCTACAAGAATGTAGGGCAGTGGCAGAGTTTTAAGTGGGAAGGAATAGGTCCCGTCTACCCCTATAACTGAAATTGGTGAGGAAAACTTAAGGCCTGAGTGAGAATAAAAGTAATGGAGTTATCTGCCACCTATAGCATGACCCTAGGCTAGGAGAGGGTTACAGGACATACCACCTTTGGGCAGCGTCAATCTTCTGCAAGGCTGAGACGTTTGAAGGCTGGCACAGTTTCACTTGCTGATGATGATGAGGCCGGACTTCCGTGGCTTGGCATAGAGGACAAGCCCTCATGGGGGCATTGTGATTTCCAGTGTCCAGGTTGCTGGCAGATAGGACACAACCTCAGAGCAGGTGTAGTGCAATATTATACCATGTGACCATTTAGGGCACACTTGATAGAGCTGTGATTGACTTCCCTTGTCCCTTCCTGTGACCTTAGGGCAGCTGGTAAGGCCTGGGCCTGAGATTGTTGTAGCTTTGTCTGTCGGGAAGACTCAGCTGATTTTTTCGGGCATTAAAAACTTTAAAGGCCATTTTCACCAATTCCCGTATGGGAGTTTGGGGACCATCCTCAACCTCCTTTTTTTTTTTTTTTTTTTCTAATATCTGGTACTGACTGAGGAAGCAGAATGATTAGTAGAAAACAAACCTAGAAGCTTTTCTACCTGAGAGATTTGGAAGAGAAAAGGGAACAGGGGAGGGGCTAGCCCAGTGCACAAAGGGGGTCCAGGAGTGGAGCAGTGAGGTGGGGGGGTGGAAGTTGACCTTGAATAACCAAATTGGGCAAGAGAGGGGAAAGGAAGGAGCTCTATCAGAAGGAGTTGGGAGTGTGGGCTTGAGGGAATGGGGGAGGGGCCAGTGCCTCAGCAGCGCTGTACTGGAGAGGCTGGCTAAGGGGGGGGGGGGAGGGACGAGAGCACAGAGACCAAAAAACCATGGACAAAAAGCCATATATATGTAAGTTTTGTTTATTTGTATCAGGCAGGCTCAATTTAAAAGATTTCTGTAAGAGGCTTACAGGGGCAAAAACAGACCTGGCTTTGAACTGGAAGTGCCCATTTTAGAGTCTATGCCCAACCTTGTGGCCTAAGTCCATTTAAGAGCTTCCTCCAAAGTGGCTCTTAGGTCCAAAAGGGGTTGCGGAGATTGAATGCCCGGCGTCCCGATACAAACAGATCTCCGCCTCAGCCAAACCCGATCCCACATTATTGACTACAATGGAAATCTGAAAACGACAAAAATGAGTACAAATAGGTCCCCCAAAACCCTATAGCATAGACAAGAAAAGGGACTCACCAAGACTCAGCCGCTGTAGCCCAAAAACCGGTTTTAAGCGTGGTGTAGAGAGCTCGAACTGCAGACTAGGCCTACACGAGGCCTGCCACGTGGAAAGGACCTGCCCTAGCTTGGCAGAAATCTCCAAATCTTAGGAATATTTCTTAACTGAGCTCTCTGACGACGCAAAAATTCCCAATCAAACCAAATCAAAACAAGCCAAATTAAGAAATATCCAGATTTAATAAGAGATCTGCGCTCTTGGGTGGCCCTGAGGGGGAAACCGGAAAGCCGCAGGACTGCGACCCTCGGAAGGAAGAAAGGGAGATCACATCTTCTTCTTTTGGGGGAATCACTTAAGTACCCTGGGGAGTGGTCCTGACCTGGCCTGCTGGGATTTGAAGTCCAGACCAGGCTGGGGGCTGAAATAGATGCCAGGGACTGGGGTCTACACTCCTAACCTAACAGTAGAAGCACCAAATATATCTTGTCAGATGTTCTTTGGGACCTCCAGCTTCCCAATAATGACACGGAGACTTATTATTGATTATAAAACCTTGGCTTTTAGCTTAGGGTGTTTTTTTTTTCCCAGCTAGCTCTTATAATGTAAATTAACCTGCTTCCATTAAACTACATTCTGACACATGGCTCATTACCTTCCATCCATAATATATATCTGCCTCCCTCCACGTCTTGCTGGCATCTCTCACCTCTGTTCTTCCCAGAGTTCCTCTCTCCCTGGAAGTCTTGCCTATTTTCTCCTGCCTAGCTATTGGCCATTTAAGCTTTTTATTAAACCAATCAGAATGACATATCTTCAAACAGTATACAAATATCCTCCAATGACTGAGAGAGAGAGAGAGAGAGAGAGAGAGAGAGAGAGAGAGAGAGAGAAGAACCCCTGAAATGATATTGTGAGACCAAAAAACCTCCAATGACATCACTGAGTTTGTTTTCTGTTGGCCATTATCTTACTTAGAGTTTCTATTGTGTATTTCTATAATGAAACACTATGACCAAAAGAAGTTGGGGAGAAAACTATTTATTTGGTTTCCCTTTCCACATCACAGTCCAGCATTACATGGAGTCAGGACAGGAACTCAAGCAGGACAGAACCTGGAGGAAGGATATAGAGGCCACAGAGGAGTGCTGCTTACTGTCTTGCTCATTGAGGCTTGCTCAGCCAGCATTCTTTTTTATTTTTAGCTTTTTACTGATTTGTTGTGAATTTAATATCATGCAATCTAATCTCACTCATCTTCCCATCCCTCCATTTATGCCCTCATCCCTTGCAAAATCCCCCTCAAAAGAAGACAAAAAGTAAAAAAACATAAAAAAATTAAAAAGTATCTTGCCTTGGAAACTGCAGTGTGTTATGATGTGTTACCCAGTCTACCATTTTGCTTAAATAGTGTTAGTTTTTCCCAAATAGCATTACTTGCAAATGTTCATTGTGATGAGTCATTGGTCTAGTTTGAGGTCTCTGGCTTCTGCTCCACTATCAATACTGAATTCTAAGTGGGACTCCTGTCAGATATCCTGTTGTTGCCCTGTGTCATGGAGATCCCACAGCTTTGGGTCTGCAGGATGCACCCCTTCCCATGCTCTAGCAGTTCTTAGGTGGGGTAGATGCTGAGGTGAGCCAGTCCAAAGACCTGGAGTTTGACCTGGGTGGCAGTTGAGGCAGTTAGCCAGCCTGCTCTCCTACATTCATGCAACCAGGACCAGCTGTCCTGCTTTGCCCAGGTAAGAACAGGACTAACTGTCCTGCCTGTGGTAGTTGACAAGGGGCAGGATCAACTCTCCACCACTTAAGCTATTGGGTGAGCTCTCCCAAACCCATACCACCAGGGCCAACACTCTACCACTGCCCTGGTGAGGGAAGAGGACCTAGTACTCTCCTGAGTGTTGTAGCCAGTGAGGGGTGGAACTAGCTCTTCTACAGGCCTTAAGCAGCTGGGAGCAGGTTGGGTGTTGCAGTTACCCGGTGCCCATACCACTAAAGGTTGACATGGTTTGGGGCCAACTCTCTGGAGTTCACACCCTCAGATAGCTTATCCTTACCTATACCACCACGACCAGATCTACTGTCCTGCCCAGGAGAGGTTTGAGGCCTGCTCTCTCAAGTATTGCAGCTGGTGGGGTGTCACCTCTCCCATAACCATGCCCTCAATCCCCAGTCCTCCCTCTCTTACTAGGGAGACAGGGCCACCTCTACCTGGAGATGCAGCCAGTGAGGGGTGGGGCCAGCTCTACACAGCCCTCAGACTTCACCATGGCCTCAGGCGATAGCCCAGACCAGGAATGTCCCTAAGGCCTTTGGTGGTAAAAAGGGCCACAGACATCTACCCAGATTGCTGTTGCTGCATAGCCATGGACCCAGAAATGGCTGTCGGTGGCGGAATGGGTCCAGGCATCTCTGTGGCCGGCCTCCGGTGCAGACTACTCACGTCAGGTTGTTCCTCACCACCCTTGCTTCTCCAGTTCTGCCTCTCTTCATAGTGCACAAGTCATTCTGCTTCTCTTTCCATACATCTCTCCATCATGCACTTGCTCATCGCCATGGTACCCACCTTGCCTTGTTGCATGGCTACAGGCAGGGTATGTCAGGTGTCCTCTACCTGCCCAGGTGTCTTCTACCCACCCAGGTGATTAGTACAAGTGGGCCTGTGAGCATTGTTATAGAATCCAGGACCACCAGCCCAAGGATAGCACCATGCTCAGTGGACTGAGTCATCCCCCAACAATTACTAATTAAGAAAATGCCGTCAGCTTGATCTTTGAAAGACGAAATTTTCTCAGTTGAAGTTTCCTTTCAGATAACTCTAGCTTGTGTCAAGTTAGCATAAAACTAGCAAGTACAATTGACCCCTTGCCAACTTGAGCCCCAGACACATCACTGTTATGCCAACCTTTCCTTTCTTATTACTGTCCAAGATCATACATTATTATCAACATTACAATATAAACATTCCCAATTTTTAAAGTCCACAGTCTTTAAAATTCAGACTCTTAAAAATCCTGTCTCTTTTAAAATCCTGAGTCTCTCAATTATGGGCTCCTGAAAAAAAAATAATTAAAGAATTCCTCACTTCAAGAGGGAGGAAACAGGGCATAGTCATAATCTGAATAAAGTAAAAGCAAACTCTAACCAAATAACTCAATGTCCAATGTCTGGGATTAACTCATCATGATCTTCCGGGCTCCTCCCCAGGGCTTGGGTCACTTCCCTGGCTCTGTCCTCTACAGCTTGTCTTCTAGGCTTCAGCTGGCTGCACTCCTCTGGTGCTGCTGTTCTGGGTAATCATCCCATAGTACTGGCATCTGCTGTAACTGGGCTACGCTTTAACCAATGACCTTTCCTGGGCTCTCTTCAGGAACTTTGACCCTGGTATACAATGCCAACAATGTGACTCACATAACTGAAATAAATTACAATTGAAACTGTTACCTATTATGCAAAATTAATTCTCTAACAAGAATTTCTTTATGGTATAAAGCATACTAGATTCATTTTGATTATGACAATTTGCAAACGCCGGACAATTTTTCTAAGAATATAAAATCAATTGTGTGAGTTATTTGTTAATTACATAAAAAACAATCTTCATTAGAGATTAACAAGCTATTGCTATAAGCCCTCGAGGCACACCACTGACCAGGCCCTTCTATTGAGGACCTCCAACTGCCAGGTTCTACCCACAGAACACTAACTCCCCTAATGACTGGACCCTGCCCCTGCCTACAGAGTAAAAAGCCCTAGTTCTGGACTTGAAACCCCACGAATCCCCGCCAAGGAAAGCTTCACCCTAAAAAGTTCCACCCACCTTCCATAAAACATTCTGTGTACGCTCTGCCTTCTGCTCAGGTCTTTGCTGTTTCCCACCTGAGCAGAGGCAACTACCCTCCTGGTTTTCTCCCTTTCCTATAAATCTCATGAGCTTTGTTGTGCAGTGTGACTTTATGGTCTTCCTTGACTCCCAACTGCCAGGATACTTTCCATCTGAACTGTAACACTTGATATTTGGTGCTGAAACCTGAGGCAGGCTCTCCTACTGCCTGTGTTTCCTCTCTAAACTGCACTGGAGCTAAGCTGCACTGGGATTGCCCTATCCCTCATCTTCAGTTCATCTGCAACAGACTCTCCTGCCAGCTCATTGGTCACTGAGCACCCTGTCCACCAGCAGCAATTAGGTGAGTTTCCTCTTATGTCATTGTAAACATTTCCCTGAGTCTGAGGAAGTGACTGTGTGTCTGAAACCCCTCCAGTATTCCTGGAGGTAGAGTAACCCCAAGCCATAGTCTTTAAGGCTATGACTGGCCTTCTTCATCTGACCCCATCCCCCATATGTTGTAGCTGCAATTATGCAGTTTCCTTGGGCCCAACGGGGCTATTATGTCCCTTATTGCCCTTTTCTCCTACCTTTCCTTTGGAGATTCCTGCAATCCCAAAGCTGCTCTGGTCCCCGTGGCTTTTGTGATTCCACTCTCCAACCTTTTTCTGTAGATCAATCTGCCCCCTAGGGCTTTTGTCCTCTCCCTGTGGCATCTACAAGGACCCTGGTACCAGGCTCTGATTCTCTCATTCAGCTTAGACAGGCTCAGCCCCTGATCCCCGTTGAGTGTAGCGATGACCCCTGAATGATTTGGCCTTTGTTCAGTCCTTCCTCAGTGCTATAAACTCCTGTGACCACAGGCTGCAATGACATTTTCCTCCCCCTCTCTCATCCATGGGAATGTCTTCCATACTCTCTCATTCTTCCTTGGATGTCTTTTATGAAACCTCTAGCCTCTCCATCTGCCCCCCCCAACCTGAAGAACCCTAAATTTATTTACTTTTGCAATAGAATTTTTCCTCAATACACTTAGATAATCAATACAAGGGTCGGCCTAACGGTACCCTAGATCCTATTATTCAGGACCTTTACAAATACTCTCAGCAATTGGAGAAATGGAAAAGGATTCCCCATCCCTTATTTCCCTTTTCAAGTTATGTTTGATTTTGTTTGGTCCCCCCATGGTTGAATATTCTGTGTTTTAAGTTGCCAGTTGATGGATCAATAATTTTGGTGCGAAGTGGGACCCAGGAACTGGACATAGCAAGAGGGAGAGAAAATAAAGGAACAGACCAGTTGCAAAGTGCACTTTTCACAGGCTGGTGCATCTCTCTGCATCTTCCTGAAATGCTGGCACTCTGTCTATAGCCAGAGCTCAAAATTTTCCTATTGCTAAGCTGTCTTTGTTCTCAGCTTATAAATTCAATTTTACAGGGATTTAATTGCCTTTTAGATGTCATGAGAGGCATTAGACTGTTGCTTTAGGCTACCTCACTTCAGTTAGGCTGGCTCTGGAGTTGGGGTTATGGCTCCATCTCCTTTAGACCCAAGCATGCCTCTTAAAAGTTTCCTCCAAAGTCTCTGTCCCATATAAGGCAAGCCACCTGACTATGTGAGAGATAAAGGAGAGAAAAAAAGGGGGGGGGGGATAGAATATTGCCAGTGGGGATTATTGCTACTCTTATGCTTGGTTTTGGTTTCACTTAGCCACACCCCAGCCAAACCCACCAGAAACCACTCCTCTGCCATCAGGAACTCCTGAGGGTCTCATGCTCAGAGCTGCTGCAAACACAGGAAAACAAGTTGTTTTGCTCAGAGCAGCTGCAAGCATAATAAACTGTTTACAGGAAATTCAGGGTCTGGGTTCACATCCCCCAACACATCCTAACAGAGAAAAAAAAAAAGCTATGGACTTGAAATCCCACCAATCCTCACCCTAGAAACCTTCGGATAGGGTGGGGAACACGGGGTACAGTAAACTCCAGCGATCTTCCTATCTCTACCCTCAACCTCCAGTAACTTCTGAGGTTACTGGAACACGAGGAACCCTTTGACTTTTTATGCGAGGGAGTACTGGGTCTGAACTCAAGTCCTCATGCTTGCTAAGGAAATAAGGAGATGCTTTTTTTCCACCCACTGAGCAACTTTTTTTAAATTCTGATACGTATATATACGTATCAGAATTTTAAAAATTAAATATATATATTTAATTTCATTTTATATTCCAACCACAGTTCTCCCGTCCCCCAATCTTCCCCCCATTCCACACGGGAGAGATAGTTGTGTAGCTTGGTGTATCTCAGGGGTCCCTGGTGGGCCTGAAATTGATAGCTGATGCATGAGCTAGCTTTCTGAAGCCCATTCCCTACGGTGGGATGTCCTGCTCAGACTTGATGCAGAGGGGGAGAGGCTTGGTCCTGACCCACTTAGCAATCTTGCAAATCCTGTAGGTGAATATTTTTAACTCCAAATCTTCTTTTCAACAGTTATCGGATATTTTGGGCAAAAATAACCAAGATTTAAAAAAAAAAAAAAAAAAAAAAAAAAAAAAAAGACTAGATTGCAACATCACCAGAGTCTCAATCTGAACTTATCCTGTGCTCCCTGGTCTTTGGGATCTCCATTAAAAGAATTTAGAGAGGACACACAGAACAAAGTAGAGAAGATAGGCGAGTTCAAATGGGATAAAAGTAGAACACACTTGGTGTAATAGTGGATAATGGCCACAAATGTTAATAGCTTATGGCCACAGGGATGTTTTCTGTCCTGGTGATTAACAGGCCCATTGGAATTGACTTTAATGTGAGAGGTTAATAGTATAGCCTTGCTGTAACTAGAAACCCTTGAGCAAATAGTGACCTGATAAGGTTTAAATCCTTATCTATTAATGACTCTCCTAAAAGTTTAGAATGTCTGGCCACTCTGGGGCCAGAGTTGCAACTCAGTTTTTATTCTTTTGACTCTTAACCAGAGCTCTTAGTTCTCAGTTTGACAAGTTACATATCGTGAAAGAGAGGTTGATCTCCAATAACTTCCAAACTTACATATATAACTAGATACTTAAAACTATTAGATCTATTAATGCATTAGATATTAATTAAGAAACTGCAAAGTGTAATATATTATTTAGGCAATTGAGAGCAAAAATTATACAAAGCAAAGCAAGATCCACCCCACTTACTTCTTGAGTCTTCTAGTATACAAGCTCACCTGAATGCTCATTTAGTTGACTGCTGCATGAGCATAAGGTCTTGGCCAAGACAAGAGTAGACCTACTTCTTATATACAGTGACAATTTTCCCAGCATAAGTCTCCAGGCTGTACTCTCTTTGGAGAAATGGATCTTAGCCCCTTCTTCATGTTTTAGCAAAATGCTTTACTACTTTTCACACAGTCACTGCAGCTTTAAATCCCTGAAGCGATGTTTTCTGGTGATATTTCACAATACTTTAAAGATGCTTTGATTGAATAACCTTTCTTAGTCAGGCCGAAACATACAATTCAGATTATGACTACTTCCAGTCACGATAAGGCTAGTCCAGATAAAAAAAAAAAAATTTTTTTTTGATTTTCGAGACAGAGTTTCTCTGAAGTTTTTGGTGCCTGTCCTGGAACTAGTTCTTGTAGACCAGGCTGGCCTCGAACGTAGAGAGATCCGCCTGCCTCTGCCTCCCAAGTGCTGGGATTAAATTAATGCAGTAGTTGAGAAATATAGGATGGGTAGCAAGATCCCCAAACATAGTAGAAATTTTATTATATTGATTTTAACACCTAGTTTGAATGTTAGACATGTTTATTTGTACATAATATAAGCTACCAGCTATCTTGATTCAAGATAATTGTGGATTTAATAAATAACTGTACTATCTAAAATATGTATTTAACAAATATTGACAGCATTCAGACCTTCTACTGATAGGCATACCATAAAAACTCCTAAGAACTATATACAACATTGTTTTGATATTCACATATAACTATTCTCTGACTTAGTAAACTAGAAAAAAAAATGTCTACTAATTTACAAAGCCTTATACCTAATAGTAGCTAAAATTTTAAATGGTTATAAATAGAAGCATAAATAATCTTTAAAAGCACGTTGTCATTACAATGCATGCTGTAAAATTATACATAGTTCCTTTTATTTATCTTACAAAAACATTAACTCACTCAAGTTTAGATTAACATGATGTCTTTGAAAGTTATTGTGGGGCTGTGGTATCTATCTGCCTATCTTTTTTTTTTTCAAGACAGGGTTTCTCCTTTGCCTTTTTGGTTCCTGTCCTGGAACTAGCTCTTGTAGACCAGGCTGGCCTTGAACTCACAGAGATCCGCCTGCCTCTGCCTCCAGAGTGCTGGGATTAAAGGCATGCGCCACCACCGCCCGGCTTATCTGCCTATCTTTGTTCCTGAAAATAAGTAAGTTAGACAAGATTACACTCAAGAGGTGAGTGAGAAAACAAAAACTGAAGATGGTAAAGAAAACTCAAGACAAATATGACATTAGATTGCTTAACTGTAACTTCTCACTTGATATTTTTTTTTCTACTTTGAGGTATTTACTAAGGAATGATGTTCTCTACTCCTGGTGGGTAATTCTGTTGGAGATTCTCTAATGAATGTTTCTTGCATATTAGCGGTGATATATGTCAAGACTCATCAAAGCATTTTCAAAATGATTCGCTCTTTCAGCTGTCAGTCATCTTGGAGGAAGATGCAAGATGAAAATAATTGTTTATTAGATTTAAGGCATGAGAATTTAGAAAATGAAATTTCAAGGACATTCTTTTTAAATAATATATGACCCCTGTAACAGGAAGTTGAACAGACAAATATGTAAGACTACCACCCACTAAGCATAATTAAGAATTAAGTTATAAAATCTGGGACTAGCCCTGTCTAGTTTCCAGTTCCAACCATTTCTTTAAAAATGTGTGTGTTTGCCGGGCGGTGGTGGCGCAAGCCTTTAATCCCAGCACTCGGAAGGCAGAAGCAGGCGGATCTCTCTGAGTTCGAGACCAGCCTGGTCTACAGAGCTAGTTCCAGGACAGGCTCAAAAACTACAGAGAAACCCTGTCTCGAAAAAAAAAAAAAAAAAAAAAAAAACCCTGTGTGTTTGTGTGTGTTTATGTGTGTGTGTATATATACTATCTTAAGTACAAAACATAATTCTTATCACATGAGACCTGAGGTTGTGAGATGCACATGTGTAGACATTACATTATATTACAGTTTATATTAGTACATGTATATGAGATTAGACATGAACTATAAACATTAGGTAATTTATGTCCCAGTCAAAATGAAAATGTATTTTGGACAAGTAGTAAGGACTCCAGGTTTGACGGGATCCAGAAATATTAAATGTTATTTGAAAACTTTTCTTTACTAGATAGATGTTAATATAGTAATAAGTTAGTAGAGATGATAAAACAACATCATGATTCAAGAGAAGAACTTGTCCAGAAGATACTGAAAGAAATGGAATGAAGAGGAATAAGTCATAAGCGGTTGGTGTTGCACGAGTAAACTGTCCTTTTTCTATGATTTTACCAGTCTAACAAAACATATTCAACATTTACCCCTATTGGAAGCCAGGCCTAATTAATTTATTCTTTAATAAATAAGTGATTTAATATTTTTCTAAATTTTATTTTACATTTCAACCACAGTTCTCCCTCCCAACTCCACCTACCACCTGCCCCCTCGCTTCCCTCCCAGTCCACCTCCCATCCACTCCTCCCATAGGGTAAGGCCTCCCACGAAAAATCAACAAAGTCTGACATATTAAGACAGGACCTCCCCCCTGTATTAAGGCTGAGCCTGGCATCCCACCATAGGGAATGGGCTCCAAAACTCAAGCTACACAATGGTCTCCCACATGCAGGCCTAGTTTAGTCCTAATGAGGCTCCACAGCTGGTGGTCTGGAGTTCATGCGTTCCCACAAACTTGATTCAGCTGTCTCTGTGGAATTCTCCATCATGAGTTTGACATCGGTTACTATATATTCCCCTCTTCCCTCTCTCCAACTTCATTCCCGGAGTTCAGCCTGATGCTTGGTTGTGGATCTGTTCATCTGGTTTCATAAGTTACTGGATGAAGGCCTATGATGTCAGTTAGGTATTCATCAGTCTGATTATAGGGGAAGCCAGTTCAGCCACCCTCCCCACTATCGCTAGGTGTCTTAGCTGGGGTCATCCTTGTGGGTTCCTGAGAATTTCCCTGTCAGCCATGCTTAATTGATGAAAGCTTGAAGCAGGCATTTATGTTGCCTGGGCAAGACTGCCATCTAGTGACAGAGCAGTGCAAATGCAGAATATGGTATTTTACAACGTAAAACTAATGACCTGAAAATGAACAAATAAGAGGATAAATCCAAACTAGGACCTGAAAAGGAAAGTCATCCACACACAGTAAAAACTCAACAAAGTAGATGAGAGAACTAACGCAGATGAGGAAGAAGTCAGGAAGGAAACAGATTTTCAGGGGGAAAAATACAGAAATATTGTAGGTAAAATCTCAATCGAATAAAAACAACATTGGAAAGTATCACCACTAGACAAAGAGTGAGAACAATACTAAGGATGAATCACAAGGTTATGAAATACAATATTCAAATATCAATGTTGGAGGGTGGGATGGCCACAAAATCCAGAAACCTTAATAAATGGTCAAGACACTAAACCTAAACACCTACAGTACAAAAGGGTCTGAGGTGAAACTAAATGAAGAGAGAAAGTATTGAGTGAATTATAGTGAACTCAAATCTAGGATAAGAAATGAATACCCAGGGATGAAGCACTTGCAACACAAACAAGCATGACCAGGGTTTCTCTTTAGTGTGATAAAAATACCCTGACAAAAACAGCTTAATGAGATTGGGAGAGAAGTCTTAGCAGGTAAAAGAACTTAGTACTCTTGAAGATGATAGGGCTCAGCTTCCAGCTCCCATGTTGGGGGTACTGACTGTAACTCCAGTTCTAGGTGTTCAAACGCCGTCTTCTAGACTCCAAAAGTGCATATGGTGCAAATACAGACACACAAACACACAAATATGGACATAAAAAGGAACTTAAAAATAATAAATATAAACATTGCTTAATAAAGCATTTGTTTTGGCTCAGTTTAAAGTACATCATTTAGAGGAAGTCAAGACTGCAGGAACCTGAGGAAGCTGCATCCACAATCAAGAAACAGACAGCAAGGAAGATTTATGCTTAGCTCAGCTTTTCAACAGTCCAGCATACCATACAGCGGATGGTGTCAGCCCCAGTTGGTGGATTTCCCCAAGTCAACCAGTCTAAACAAGGAAACCCTACAGGCTTACCCAGAAGCTACTTTAACCAAGGTAATCTCTCACAGGTATACAGGGAAACTGGCCTCCTAGCTTGGACAAATCTTTTCAAGTTGATGATTAACACTAGCCATAATAACCAGAGACTACTCTCTTTTGGGAATATATCAGTCAAGATGTTATAAATAGAAAGGGATAAAATTAAAATATGTAATCAAGCACAAAGTTAGACACTTCAATGACATCAGGTCTCTCAGCTGAAAATTACAAAACTAGGAAAGACGGAACAGTGCGTTTTAAGTCTTGGCAGTAGATAATTAGCAAGAAATACTGCTTTTTAGCAGAGCTGTATTTTAAAACTGGTGGAAAAATAAGGTCATTTCAAGGAAAGCACAAGCTTGGGCAGTTCATAGCCGCCATGCAAGTACTACACAAGATAATAAAGGGATATTCTACACAGATAAGAAAAACGGTATAAAGTACAAGAAAGAAGAAATTTCAAAAAGAAATATATGATCAAAATCATGCTAGGGACATCTAACAAAATTTTATCTATTAGTAAACATCTTTTAACAACAGCATTAAATGTAAGTAGCCTCAAAATTCACCACTTCAGAGACTCATACTGACTGACAGGATTGAAAAACTAAATCTGATTATCTCTTGTCTCCAGAAAACATAGCTCAATGGCAAAGACACCCACAGATTTACAGTTAACAGCTGTAAGACAGTCTGTTAATAAAATGCAATCTATTCTGATAAATATGGTAAGTAGTTTTGAAATCAAATGTTAGTCATAACAACTCATCAAGCAGGTATAACCATTGTAAATTACTAGATGCTGAGATGCTTAATAATGATTGTCAATATGAGATAATGTGGAGTCATGTAAGAGCAAAGCCATAGGGCATTCCTGCTAGGGATTATTTACGTTAGGCTAACTGAGATAAGAAGACTTAACAGAACAACCAGATAAATACAAATGAGAAAGGAAACTGGCTTAGTTTTAATTTTTAATGTTGTGAAGAGACACCATGACCATGACAACTCTTATAAAAGAAAACATTTAATTGGGACTGGCTTACAGTTCAGAATTTAGTTCATTATTGTTATAGTGAGAAGCATGGTGGCATGCAGGCAGACATGGCTGTTTACATCTGGATCTACAGGCAGCAGGATGAGACAGTGAGCCACTAGACCTGGCTTGGACTTCTGAAACTTTATTTCCTCAGGATTAAAATAGTCTTGTCTAGAGGAAGGTCAGTTTTGATTGAAAAGGGAAAAAAAATCTTAGTAAGCTCTAGAACTTACAAAATCACTTGGGATCTTCCCAAGGCTATATACACAGTAACAACTGTTAGTGAGAGGAGACTCGAGAAGAGACTCTTGACCAGTGGGGCTGTGTGCAAGTCACGAAGGGAGCTCTGAGGATGTAGTTTGTGGCCCGCTGGCTGCCCATACTAAGATGGCTTCTTCATTGAGAGAGTAACCTTAAGATCACCCATGCATCTGTCAGTCATCACCAACCAACAAGCTGTAACTGTTGGCCCTTAGTACTGGCTTACAAGTGTAAGAAAGAACCAAACTGGGGCGTTTTAAACAAAATTTCCATCTTTTTTTTTTTTTTTTTGGTTTTTCGAGACAGGGTTTCTCTGTGGCTTTGGAGCTGTCCTGGAACTAGCTCTGTAGACCAGGCTGGTCTCGAACTCACAGAGATCCGCCTGCCTCTGCCTCCTGAGTACTAGGATTAAAGGTGTGCGCCACCATCGCCGGGCCAAAATTTCCATCTTGAAAAGCAGAGAGAAACAAAGTTTAAGGTCCCAAGACCACCCTGCCTCCAGACCTTCCTGGGTAACTGACATCAATGACACCCTGGTTGGTAAGCTGAGACATGGGCAAGTCACTGTGCCACAGTTGAGTAAACCAAGCAATGATGGCAAGAAAAGTATACCACAAGCAAATGTTCCTAGGAAAGCTCCTAATGTTTGAATCTTGATTGACAGAAAAATGTAACTGTAACTTGGCACAGTTGTGGGTTTAGTGTGTCAATACTTGCTGCCATGAATGTTCAGGGACGCAGTCGCTGCATAAGATGTGATATCTTTACTTGAGCAGATTAATACATATCCGGGTACATGATAAGCATTTCCTGTTCTACCAAATGCCCTTTTCTTCAGTACCTGTCATAGCACTACCAGAAGCAATTTGATTTCAGTTGTCAAGGCCTGCGGTATACCTCAAGGATATATTAACTCTCCAGCCCTGTATTATAACTTAGTTATAAAAAATCTTGCTCATCTGTCTTCCCCACAAAATATCTCACCAATGCATTATATTGATGGCACTATGCTGATTGGATCAAATGAGCAGTAGATAGAAATCAAATTTGTACTCATTGGTAACACAAATGTACATCAGAAGATGTGAAATAAATCCAAGCAAAATTCAATAACTTTTTACCTCAGTTAAATGCTTAAGAATCCAATGGTATGGGACATTCAAAGATATTCCTTCTAAGGTCATGAATAGATTTACTTGGTCCTTCCCACCACCAAGACAAAAGCACTATATTTACTTAGGTTCTGGAGATGGCACATTCCCCTGCTTGAATGTGCTACACCAGCCTATATATCAAATAATTTGGAAAGCTATTAGCTTTGTGTGGTACCTGGAACAGGAGAAGACTCTTTAAGAGGTCCAGGTTTCCGTGCAGGCTGCTTTACCTCTTGGACCACATGTTCCAGTAGATGTAATGGTACTTGTGGTGTCAGTGGCAAATAGAGATGCTATTTGGCATACGTTTGGCAGGTCCCTATAGATGAATCATAGAAGAGACCTTTGGAAATTTGGAGAAAGGCTCTACCATCATCTGCAGGCAACTATTCTTCGAAAGATAGCTCAGCTTATTATTGGGCCTATTCAGTAGAAACAGAATGTTTGATAATGAGCTACCAAGTCACCATGTAACCTGAGCTACCCATCATGAGCTGGGAGTTTTCTGACCGACCAAGCCATAAAGTAGAACAAGTCCGGCATCAATCTATTATCAAATGAAAGTGATACAATACATGATTAGGCCAAGCAGGTCCTGAGGCACAAGATAGTTAAAATGTTGTCCAAATGCCTATAGTTTCTACTTTAGTTACTGCGGTAGTTTGGATGTATTTGATACCCATAATATCATGGAAAGTGGCACTATTAGGAGGTATGGCTTTGTTGGAGTAGGTGTGGTCTTGATGGAGGAAGTATGTTACTGTTGGGGTGGGATTGAGTTTTCCTATGTTCAGGATACAACAGTTAACTTCCTGTTGCCTGAAAGATGTAGGCCTCCCAGCTACTTCGCCAGCATCATGTCTGCTGGCACAACATCATGTTCCTCACCATGAATACCTGAACTGTAAGCCACAACCTCAATCAAATGTTTTCCTTTATATGAGTTGCTGTGATCATGGTGTCTGTTCACAGCAATAGAAACCCTAAAACATTTACAATATAGGTGGTTGCCAAATATGTATCTATAGCCTCATTGGGTGTGCCATATGATCAGTTGACTGAGGAAGAACAGATTAGGGAATGGTTTACTGATGTTTCTGCACATTATGTAGGCACCACTCAGAGTGGACAGAGACAGCATTACAATCTTTATCTGGGATAACCCTGAGAGACACCAGTGAAGGCAATGTTCACAGTGGGCAGAATTTTAGGTAGTGTACATATTCATGCATGTTGTCTAGAAGGAGAAATGGCCAGAAGTGTGACTGTTCACTAATTCTTGGGTTGCAGCCAATAGATTGGCTGGATGATCAGGGACTTGGAAAGAACATCATTAGAAAATTGGTGAGAAAGACATCTGGTGAAGAAGTATGTGGATAGATCTCTCCAAATGGGTGAAGGCTGTAAAGAAACCTGTGTCCTATGTAAATGCTCATCTAAAGCTGGCTTCAGCTGAGGACGTGTTCAATAAACAAGTAAATTCTTTGTTTAAATAAAATGTGTTTTAAGATGCAAAGCTTAAGATATGAGGATTGAAGAATGTTTCAGGGTATAAGAAAGTGACATAATCTGCGCAAATGCATGTTATGAGATTTCTCTCTCATTATGCTACTTTTCATAGACTTAATATTAATCAGCAAAGTTCTAATAAGCTATTAGCCCAACTCTGACAGCATACTATACTCAACTCTAAACACCATACTATACCACTGTCATTATAGCTACAAGCTCAAAATTTCAAATTCTTTTTGGTCATTTTCTAACTTAGACTTAAAAGGTGCTTTTCATTGTGCTAAAAAATATCTGTCACAGTTTTCTAGATGGATGGGAGAGTGTGAATGCTTTCAACCAAAATCATTCCCAACATGAGTATACTGCTGTTTCTACAATGCAAATTTCAGGAGAGATTATAAATAGTGGAAATGCTAATAATATGTCAAAAACTTAGGTTTTCACAAACTCAAAACATTCTTGTAAGCTCCAAGAAGTTTAATTGGAACCAAATAAACAGATCAGATTCACTCAAGATAAGTACCATTCAACTTTTCCCTGATCTTGGGACCCCTAATCCTGAACCCTCCCCTTTGATCATCAGGACTTAAGAAAAAAAAATTCCCTAGCTTAAAACCTTGTCCTGTGCTCTACCAACATCTCGTCAGGTCCAAGAGGCACCAGACAGTTCCACATAGCCTAAACAGTGAAGTGAAACAACTAGAAACTGCAGGATGTGACCAGCATCCCAGCCTTCTCAGGTCTCCCAAAGAGGTTCAATGCCACAGATTAGCCAGAAGTCTTGAGAACCTGGATCCCCTTTAGTCTCCACAACTTTTCATAGTAAGAAAATGTAACACCCGATTTTGGTGTTACACCCTCGGTACAATTCGCGCGCAGCTGTACCGAATGCGAGTCCGGGCAAGGCCTGGAGGTTGAACAAAAGAGACAGAGACCATGGGTCACTCGAAAGGAGATCAGCCGAATGCCCTGTGGCTAATCACCAGGGGGGCAGGATGAAAACAGGAACTTAACCAGGTGGGGCAGGAGGAAAACAGGAACTAACAGAATGCTAGTCATCTGACTAGAAACTGCATGTGTCCCAGGAATAAGGGCTAAATACTTAGTCATGGTGACCAGAAATTGTCCTCGAGATGCACCCCAGGAATAAGGGAGGCCAGGGCCCTACAAGAAAAAGATGAGAATGTTGGGACTCAGGCACTATGCTGGCTTGCTCTGTCCTCTGGCAGGATGCACTTAGGCAGGACCCTGACCAGCCCACGGTCCTATGGCTGCTACATCACTACATAGCCTGTATGAAGGTGCAAGGTGAAAAGGTCCCTTTAAGAGATAAGCTCCTGTTCCTGTTCTCTTTTCTGCTATTCATCTGAAGGAGCAGACAGGACTTTTCCTGTCTCTTCTTCTCTTTCACTCTGTCTCTCTCTTCTCTTTCCCCTCTCTCTTCCCTTTCCCCACTCGCTTTATCTCAATAAAACTTCCCACTTAACTTGTACCTGAATGGCCATGTTTGTCCCTTACCTGTTTTGGGGTTTCTGCAGGGGTCCCACCTGTGCCATTTACAACTATCATGGTGAAACTGAATTGCTTCTACACAATGGAGTTAAGAAAGTTCATGTCTGGAGTGCAGGAGATCCTTTAGGGTTTCTCTTGGTGCTACCATGTCCTGTGATTTAAAGTAAGTGAGAAATTACAACAGCCTATCCCAGGTGGAAGACAAAGGGCACACAGCCATCAGGAATTAAGGAATGGGCAACTCCTCCACAAAAAGTGCCAAGACATGAGGTGCTTGCCAACAGTGGAAGGAATACAGATTAGGTAGTAGAAGAAAGTAGTTATAAATACCTGCTAAGGCCACATAACCAGTTGCAGGGATTAAAATTGACATGAGATTTTCTTATTTTTGTTAAGAATGTGTTTGAAAGGTCTTTATGGTTCCTTTCCTTAACTTACCATGTGATATAACATCAATTAAGAGAATATTAATGGTTATATAATTTTTAAGTTTGAGCTACTAAAGAAATGCCCCTCAAGGGACATCGCCACCTATTTTAAATTTACAATGTGCTTGTGGAGGTATAGGTATACCCCGTTAGGTATAATTTTGACCTGGTTAAATATGAAGTGCCTTTGTGATGGTACATGGGCTAGTTGTATCATGTTTAGGTGTTATTATGACCTGGCTATTGTTTTCATTTGGCAATTAATCATTACATGAGATATGATTGTGTGTGAAGTTGACAAGGAGTGCACTTGTGATAGCTATTCTTAGTAGTCAATTTGGCTACATCTGGAATTAAAATACAAAAATGGACAGTGATGTTCATTGAAACGATTACCGAGGCAGGCTGGTGAAACTGCGGCCGGTTCTCACCAGCGGGGTGCACGCGCCGAGGCAGGCTGGTGAAACGGCGGCCGGTTCTCACCAGCGGGGTGCACGCGCCTGGCGGCCGGTGGCGGAGAAACAGAGGCATGAACACCACAGAGAATAAGTAAGGCATTTTATTGAGGGGAGAGAAAGAGAGGGAGAGAGGGAGAGAGAAGGAGAAAGAGAGATAGAGAGACAGAGAGAGAGGTCCGCGTGCACACGGGAAGATGGCGGAGGAGAGAGAGAGATCTCAGGCGGAGTTCGGAGGTTAAAGGGCGTGGGCGTGGCTAGGGCGGAACCAAAGAATAACATATGCACCTCTTGTTTTTAATAAAAAAAACAAATTAGATGCTCCAGTTTGAAGGAATTGGGACGACGAATTCTCAAGGCTGCTTCCTGCTGATTTGTGGGCGTTGTCTTGGGGGGGGAGCGCGAGAGAAGGTTGGGAGCATCTTGGCGTCACTGGTCCCTTTGCTTTTTGACTGGTGTTTTGTGGCATGGCCTAAGGTATTGGCAGGACAAAGAAGAAAGTTAAATTAATGTTAAAGAAAAATTTTAGGACCAGGGAATTGAGGTGTATCTAACCTGTTTTAATTCGGCTCCCTGGAACTCAAGAGACCTCCTTGGGTTTGTGAAAACAGAAGTTTTAGACATATGACCGTAGCATAAGAGATAAATTTGATTTGAAATTTGTTTGGTGAGGTCACCTTACAAAAACCTCAACCTGACAAAACCTCTCAGCTGTCAAACTGTCAGAGATCTTTGAGAAATATAAGATTTTACGTGAGTTACTGATTAAAAAAAATGACAGAGAACTTACTTGGTTGGCACTCAGAGCTACTCTTTTTGGGGTCCTCCATGGTCGCTGGAGGTTGTACTTGAGCTTTGCTGTTTAGCGCAGGGCCTGCCAGGCTCCAGAAGATCCTGTGGGCTAAGAAATCTGTAGGAAGACAGGCCTACCTTGACCTGAGCAGCTAGGCTGTCGATTCCAGCGATTTCGTCCACGTCTAGAGATCTCTAGTTTAGATGAAAGGCAGGTTTGCCCAATGGTTAGCGCTCAGGATGTTGTTCTCCGTGTGTCTGTCTCCTTTGGAGGGAGCTGTCTTCTTTGGAGGGAGCAGAGAGCTGCTGCTAGGAGCCAACCTGTCTCTTTTTGTTGTTGTGAAAAGTTTTTAATAAGTAAATACTTAAATATCACATTCCGCAGATCTCTGAGCAGTTGAGGGCTGTTTTAGATATAGCTGCAGTATACTAGCTCTTAACAGGTAAGGTCCACATTTGCAAACGGGCAGAAAGAAGAAACTTCTGGCAATGGAAGGTTAATGCCAGAACTGACAATGATAGAAAACAGCTTAAGAGAGTTAAAGGTACATACCAGCTTAAAATATGAGACTCATGATTTTGTAGTCTGAAATGAGATGTAATAGACAATTATTATGCATTGAGAGAGTGAACAAGAATTGAGCAACGTGGACGCCTCTGACGGGCCCTATCAGAGACATTTGCCATTGCCCAAAACATATTTAACAGTTAGCATGAGGATTTTAGTGAAAACCAAGTGAAGAGGCAGGGTAGTGAAACCGGGAGAGTGTGGTCATGTGACCTGGCTCTCAGCCAAGATGGTGAAAAGGTCACCTGACCCATCTGGCCTTCAGCCAAGATGGCGACCGCCACGTGTAGTCTGCTTAGTTGGAAAGCCCGCCATGCCATAACGAAAGCCGCAGAAGGGAGGGGCAAAAGGCTGGAACGGAAAACTGGCCATTTACAGAGACTGATAAGTGGGGCATTTAAAACATGAGACCGGAGTTATAGGTCCGGATGGCTTGGCTCCTGTGGTTAAGACCGCGAAAACACCCACAAAGACCGTGCACCTCAGGCCTACAACGAGAACGGCTTCCCGTTAAGGCAAGATGCAGGTGACACGAACACCCGGGCCCTGTGAACAGGCGTCCGAGCTCACAGGGGGGGGGTGCTATGACCTGGCTGAATCCACTCGAGCCTCCGACGGAAGAGGGATTTAGCCACGGTCGGTGGGCTAAAAGCCGGTTTGTAGGTGTAAAGCCGGGTAGGTAGGTACTCGTGCGCGCACACGCGAGACCGGTGGGCTAAAGGCCGGTTTGTAGGCGTAAAGCCGGGTAGGTAGAGAAAAAAGAAAAGGAATGAAAAAAGAAAGAGAACTGGAGACCCCGGGCCTCCAGGGGCGAGTGAGCTGGGGACTAGCTAACGCCATCCCGCCACGGTCTCAGCACAGGAGACAAGCCGAGTTGAATGCCAGCGAAGGGAATAAATGAAGGTCCCCCCATCCCTAAAAACCGCGAAGAGTTGCCGGGAGCTCATCCGCCAATCCCTTGGGTCAGAAGGATGGTTAAGCTGGCAAGAAGGGAACACTCACAGTTAGCTGATTAGTTGTTTGTAGGGGCTGCGGCAGATGAACACGTGGGTTGTAGGCCGGCGAAGTGGAAAAGAACCTGGTTCAGGAGTCACACGGCACCATTGATGTTCATTGAAACGATTACCGCGGCAGGCTGGTGAAACTGCGGCCGGTTCTCACCAGCGGGGTGCACGCGCCGAGGCAGGCTGGTGAAACGGCGGCCGGTTCTCACCAGCGGGGTGCACGCGCCTGGCGGCCGGTGGCGGAGAAACAGAGGCATGAACACCACAGAGAATAAGTAAGGCATTTTATTGAGGGGGAGAGAAAGAGAGGGAGAGAGGGAGAGAGAAGGAGAAAGAGAGATAGAGAGACAGAGAGAGAGGTCCGCGTGCACACGGGAAGATGGCGGAGGAGAGAGAGAGATCTCAGGCGGAGTTCGGAGGTTAAAGGGCGTGGGCGTGGCTAGGGCGGAACCAAAGAATAACAGACAGCACATCTGTGAAGCATTTTTGATAATTTTAAGTGGAAAGAACTACTTCTAATTTGGATCTTTGAGGTAGAAAAACACACCTTTAATACAGATCTTGAGGCAGGAGAACACACCTTTAATTCATATCTAATCTGGGCCACACCTTCTGCTGGAAACCTATATAAACACGTGGAAGAAGGAAGCCTCTGCTCTTTGCCCGCTTACTTCCACCTCACTACTAAGTCCACACCTTCACTGGCATTAGAGCCCATTTCTTTGGGATTCTAGTATATGCTGATGAGACATCCCAACTAAGGGACTGACCAATTAGTAGATTCTTGGACTATACAATATACAGTCATTGTTGGATTAGTTAGACCACAGCCTGCAAGCCTTTCTAATACATCCCCTTTCTGTGATTATATAGAGAGGTTCATTCTGTAAGTTCTGTTACTTTAAGAGAACCCTGACTAGTCAACAAGTCCCATGGATCTGTTGGTCCTGAGGTTACTCGAGCAGATCACCATGCTCAATTATTTTTGTTTTAAGATCACAACACTCAGCTTTACAATTTGGATTCTGGGTTCAAACTCAGGTCTACCTGCTTTCCAGATAAGCACTTTATGGATTGAGCTGTTTTCCCAATTCTAGGAGTACTGTTTAAAAATCAAAGCAGAAATCAAAATGAATATGTAAGCTAAGTGATAGGGCAAAAAAGGGATATTCAATAGATTATAAAACAGAATACTTTTTGAGGGGAGAGGTAGCTTATGATGGGTACACGAAACTCCAGTCTTTCCCCACCCAGTGATTGTGAGTTTGTCTTCCGTAGAATGGGGTTTATGAAAGTTGGCAAGATTGTGAGTTTCTCTTCCGTAGAATGGGGTTTATGAAAGTTGGCAAGAATAAGGGCTACTTTAAGAGAAATCACGTTGAGATTCAGAAGGCAATGAGAGGGTAAAACTGACTCCTATGCTCACATAAGACTGGTGATCCAGGACAAAAATAAATACAATGCACTCAAACACAGGGTGATAGTTTGTGTAACTAACAGAGATAGCATCTGCCAGTATGCCTGTAGAAGGGGATAGGATAGTCTGCACAGAACGGCCAAAATACAGCGTAAAAATTGGCCTGACAAATTACGCTGCAGTCTATTGTACTGGTCTGAGGCTGTTCAGAAGGCTTCTCAATAGGTTTGACGTGGACAAGATCTATGAAAGCCAAATTGAGATGAATACCACGTGGAAAGCATTAATGGTAAGCGTGGTGCCTTCACTTGCTATTCGGATGTAGGTATTGCCTGAACCACAACTGGCAATAAAGTTTTTGTGGCTACCTGTTTTTCACCACTTCCAAATTCTAGAACACAGTCTGCGTCTCTAGTGAGTTAGTTCCCTCCGCCAGCCAGACTGATTCCTGAAAACCTGCTTTACGTTCTCGAGAGAGCAACAGCCGGTACACGGTTCCGTTAGTAATCGGTCCTGGGGGCTGCAGCCCCTTTTCTTTCACATGACTGAGGTTCCTCTTCTTTGATTAGACCTGTGGCCTCCTGATGGCGTCTCTTTCGCCCCTGTTTGATGACAATGACTCACTGACTTTGAACAGCGGCTCTAACTACTCTGGCCGCAACCGGGCGGCGACACAGAAGAGAAGCGAAGGCGTCCGGGAAGCCGTTCTCGCGAGAAGACGACCAACTCTCGCGGTATCTCCCGGGTTCCAGACTCCTTAGCGCGAGGCGGAACCTTCCTGCCGCTCAGCCTCCGCCGACGCCGCCGTTTTGGACGGAAGCTCCCGCGGGGCGACCCTCATCCGGCCGCTGCTTCGCGGAAGATGGCGGGGCCTGAGCCTCCGCTGCCGCTGCCGCGAGGAGGCCCAGGCTCCGCTTCGCTCTCCCCGCCCCGGGGAGACCGCACCCTCCTCGTCAGGCACCTGCCAGCCGAGCTGACGGCCGAGGAGAAGGAGGACTTGCTGAAGTACTTCGGGGCGCAGTCGGTGCGCGTCCTGTCCGATAAGGGCCGCCTGGTAAGCGGGGGATGGCGGGGGAGGAGGGCCGGGCCGGAGTGAAGGCGATCTGCGCGTGCGCGGCGTCCCTGGTTGTGCTGTGATCGTGGCCTTGGCGCAGACGGCGGCTACTGCCCAGCCGCTGCCCAACCCAGTGCCCCGTTACGTGCCGTTTGTGCACCCACCCCTAGACGTGAACATATTTCTGTTCGAGGGTTATAGATGTCTGAAAAAGGATTCTTTGAAAACTCGCGGTTGTAGAGCAGGCACTACGTTGTTTTCGGAAAAGCGAGTGAGCTAGGTGTCGCATGTTTTTGACAGAAAACTTTCCCCAAGGTAACGGTATTTTGAAAGTTGAAAGTCCTTGTGGAACGCTTAGGTATTTTTTTTTTCTTGGTGCGGTCGTTTGATTTGTCTACGTTTTTAAAAGGGCAGTGGTGAACACCTTTAATCCCAGCACTCGGGAGGCAGAGGCAAGAAGATCTTTGTGAGTTTGAGGCCAGCCTGGTCTACAAGAGCTAGTTCCAGGACAGACAGGCTTCAAAGCTAGAAACCCAGTCTCGAAAAAACAAATAAACAACAACAACAACAAAAGATAATAGCCTGTGATGGAGCCAGACAGGTTTTAAAGTTTCAGGAGACTTTGTGTACTCAAAATTGAGAATTGCTGATTTAGAAGAAAGACCCGGATATTTGCGCATTTACAGTGTTATGAATTCTAACAAATGGAAATGAAAATATTCTTGGGCTCAGTCTAAATATACTAAGACCATTCCGTTTTATTTCAGAAACATACAGCATTTGCTACTTTCCCTAATGAAAAAGCAGCAGTAAAGGTATGCATTTTTCTTTATTACTAAAACTTTTGGAGATTTCTTTTCCCTTCTTGGGACAGAGTGGAAGGTGATAGTAAACTGTCATTTTCAGAAGCAAAATCATTTGTGTTCCAAGACTTTCCCCAAAAGGCTACAATTGACTTGGCAGATGTTAAAGGTTTTCCAGTGATTAGATACTGAGATATAAGAATCATAGATTATTAAGCAAGGTAAGGATAACATCATGTATAATTTTTTAAAAAGAAATTCGAAAGCATATTAGCTAGATAATTATTTGTAATGTTTATGGTACTTTTTTAATATTTAAAGGTATAAATCTAAGGAATCATTTGTAAAGCTGTCACCTTTGAGCTAGGCCTCGGATGAGTCATTAAATTTCGAGAAGAAAACAAATGGTTATTTCGGGTTTAGAAAACAGTAAAATTGGGCATGGAATGGTATAAGTCAGCCAGGCGCTAAATGCAGTGGCAAAAATAAGAATAAAAAACGGAGTCTCTATATATGTAGAAGAGAGGTAGTAAATTTTGTTTAGGAGGTGACCTAACTGAACTGATTATTTTGAGAAGGCAAAAATATGGTTAGACACATGAAAACTGTCTGATTGGGTTGATACACTTAAATAATGCGGTGGATGTAGAGAAAAATTGGAGCTGGGAAGACTACATGGGATGCTGTTTTAGAGGCCAAGGCAAGAATATGAATCTGAAGAGGGCAATAAGAAAATTGAGGGAGAGAAGTATATGTATACTTTGGAGAGAAATTGTTAATTCAGTAAAGTGTTGCATAAAATACACAGGGCCTGAGTTGAAATCACAGTTCTACAGAAATAAAGTTTGTAGGTCTTAGATACATAGAATTTGACAACACAAAAAGTAGTTCGGGTTCTTAATTTGTTTTACATTTTTATTTATTTATATGTGTGTGCGTGCACGTTTTATTTGCACATTTGCTACTAGCCACAAGCGGAGGTCAGAGGACCGGAGTTGGTGTTTCCTTCCACAGCATATGTCTCAGGGATAGAACTAAGATTATATCAGTCTAACAGCAAGCACTTTTACCCATCTGAGCTATCTTTCTAACCCTAGTTGAGATTTTTATATGACAAAACAAATGAGGATCTTTACATCGACGTGTAATGAATTCTTATGTTGTCTGTTTATTTTGAGGAATCTTTGGAGTACTTCTTTGAAAATCGTGAACATTTTAAAATATTTTCTTGAGCTGAGCAAGGTTAAGAAAGCTTCTTCAAATGTATAAATGGCTATGATGGTCCAAGGGAAGATTAGTCAAGAGATAAAAACAAAACAAAAAAACCTAGAGAAATGTTGTGTTTTAAAAAAAGAAACAAAGGAAGGAAACTGAAAAAACTGAAAAACATGGTACAACTGAGAAATGAGCATAATCTACTAATCAGGGTTAATCAGCCCTTTTTTTTTTTTTTTTTTTTTGAAATTTGAAATTTGAAACAGAATCTCACAATGTGGTCCTGATTGGCCCAGAGCTCACTGTTTAGACCAGGCTGGCATCCGACTCAGAGATGTACCTTGGCACTCTCTCTACCTCTCGAGTTTTGGGCTTAAAACTACACCCTGCCCATACTCTTCAAAAAAGCAGGGAAAACTAGAAATAATGTTTGCTTTTTATAAAACGGGGAAAAAGCAGAAATAGCCCAAATCTTCATTAAGGAATAATACTGTATTTTTAAACTTGTTGTTACAAGTGGGAAGGTTTAAACCATGTCTCAGTTAACAGGCTACAGTCAAACTGTACACATGAAAAGTATAAATTTCTTCAGTCTAAGTGTGTCATGTATGATGTAAGTAAATGTCATGTTAAGACTTAGATGTTACTGCATGATGCTAGATTATGACTGCAATTATTTAAAAGATGAAAGAAACCAAAAATCTTGAATTCAGATCCCAGACATATCAGAGATATTAAAGTTGTTTGCATTCATGTTTTGGACTATAATTGTTTGAATGATTTTGTATGACTGTTTTTAGGGAATATAGTTCATGTACCTGAATAAAGATGTAGAACTTAATGTAGATAACATTTTCCCTTTAGCAAGGCTTCTCTGTACCGCAAGCTCACAAATAATGACATCGAGACTAAGAAATTACGAACGCTCTGCCGAAGTAGCAATGAAATAATTTTATGGTTGGGGGTAACCACAACATGAGGAAATGTATTAGAGCGTCTCAGCTTATGAGAACCACTAGTCCAAAGAGTAGCTAAAGAAAGTCATGAAATGATAGAGGATGGAATTTCGTCACTAACAGCTGGATTTAGAATATGAACAGTTAATTTGTAGTAACACATGCAAACTGGAACATGGGGATACAAATGCTAGGGATAGAGAGTTAAAGTTCACAGTTTTCTCATTTAGTCTCCTCATTTGTCTCAAAGTAGGAATCAAGGCGCTATGCTAAGATAGAAGAGACTGAGGTTACATATTAAGGGAAAAAAAAGTACAGAAATTTCTCTTAGATATCGGTGCAATTTATGCCAAGATTGTGATATATAATTGTCTGGTGTCGGTAAGGGTCATCTTGAGCTTTTTGTGGTTGAAATTTAGTGTATTTATTATGTTTTTTTTTTTAATCTCTATTCAGCTTAGGTATAAACAGCAGAATATTGAAGTCAGATTTCATTTTACTAAAGAACAGTAGGTCGAGAAGTAATAGTTGTAAAATAGCCTGAGAAGGAAGTATGTACAATATTAGTAGTAAAAAAAAAACTATAAATTTTGTTCAATTAAGATGACTTAAATGATTTTTCTTTTTTTGTTGTTGTTGTTGTTGTTGTGTTTTTTTATTGTTGTACCTAAAGGCGTTGACAAGACTCCATCAGCTGAAACTTCTAGGTCATACTTTAGTTGTTGAATTTGCAAAAGAGCAAGATCGAGTTCATTCCCCCTGTCCCACTTCAAATACAGAGAAAAAGAAAAGGTTTGTGGATATTCATGTTTTACTCCCATTTTGAAAAGTGCCTTTGTGTGTGCATGTTTGTCTAGTCATTTTTATGCTTAACTGCATTGTTGATTGACAAAATAAGTGGAAAGGCTTAATAAAATGTAGCTCTAGTAAATCTGTAAAGTAAAGCAGTATTTCTGTTTCTAGTTGTGTTGAGGACTGAGTCGAGAGATAAATAAAGAAAAAAGGAAGTAGAGCGGATGGATTCTACTTTAGTGGAAGGGCAACTATAGGTTAATTATCCATTACCTGAAATGTTTGGGATAAATAGTATTTTATTTCGAATATTTACAAATGCATGATTAATTAGCTTTGAAATGTTAATCCCAACCCTAAACATGGAGTTAATTTTTTTTCTAATTTTTTTTATTACTTTATAAATAATACCATTCAAACTTTCCACTTCCTCCCCTCCTCCCACTTCTCTCCTGCTCCCTCACCCACCCTCTTCCCCTCCAGTCCCAAGAGCAGGCAGGGTACCCTGCCCTGTGGGAAGTCCATGGCCCTTCCCCCCTCCATCCAAGCTGAGGAAGATATGTATCCAAATAGACTAGGATCCCAAAAAGCCAGTACATGCAGTAGAGACAAATCCCAGTGCCATAATCATTGGCTTCTCAGTCGGCCCCAATTGTTAGCCACATTCAGCGGGTCCAGTTTGATCCCATGCTCGTTCAGTCCCTGTCCAGCTGACTTTGGTGAGCTCCCATTTGGTGTGCTCAGGCATACTGTCTCAGTGGGTGGACCAACCCCTCGTGGTTTTGACTTCCTTGCTCATACTCTCCCTTCTTCTGCTCTTCAACTGGACCTTGAGAGCTCAGTCCAGTGCTTCAATGTGGGTCTCTGTCTCTATCTCCGTCTGTCGCTGGATGAAGCTTCTATGGTGATAGTCAAGATAGTCATCAGTCTGACTACAGGACAAGGCCAGTTCAGGCACCCTCTCCTCCACTGCCCAGGATCCTACCTAGCTGGGAACATCCCCGTGGACACCTGGGAACCTCTCTAGAGCCAAGCCTCTTGCCAACCCCAAAATGGCTCCCTTAATTAAGATATCTTCTTTCCTGCTCTTATATCCGTCCTTCCTCCATCTCAACCATCCCACTCCCCCAAGCTCTCCTCAACCTTTCCTTTCTCCCTTCTCTCTCCCCTCCTCCACCCCCATCCCCGTGCTTCCAACTTTTGCCTGGCAATCTTGTCTGCTTCCATTTTCCAGGAGGATCTATATATGTTTTTCTTTGGGTTCACCTTTTTACTTAGCTTCTCTAGGATTGCCAACTATAGGCTCAATGTCCTTTGTTTATGGCTAGAATCCACTAATGAGTCAGTACATACCATATTCATATCTTTGGGTCTAGGTTATCTCACTCAAGATAGTGTTTTCTATTTCCATCCATTTGCATGCAAAATTTGAGTTCATTTGTTTTATATCTGCCTTGTATATGTTGCCTGAAAGTAATTTATATAATATTTTTAGTGTGTCCCTGTTTTGTGATTTGTTACATGAGGCTACCAGTAGAATTTTCTAATTTGTAACATGTTGCCTCAAACAGTTTCAAATTTCAATAGATTTCAGATTCCAACCTATAGGAATCTCTTTATTAGAGATAACAGGGTATCCTGAATAGGCATGGCTTTTTTTTTTCCTTTAGCCTCTCATTTGGATCCTCTCTCTGCAACATGTCTGCCTGTGGATCTTTGCATTTGTTCTCATCTGCTGTTGGAGAAAGTCTCTGATAATAGCTGGATTAGGCACTGATTTATGAATATGGCAAGATATCATCAGAAGTCATTTTATTGATATCTATCTATCTCTCTATCTGTCAGCTGTTTAATACCAGTAGTGTTTGATTTTACCCTAGATCCCTGGGCTGTCTAGTCTCTGGTTCTTGGTTGCCCAAGTAGTATCAGGCATGGGTTCCCTCTTGTGGAGTGGGCCTTAAATCAAGTCAGACATGGTTGGCCACTCCCACAGGTTCTGTACCACCATTACCCTAGCATATGTTGCAGGCAGAACAGATTGTAGGCACAAGCAGAACAGATTGTAAGTCAAAGGTTTTGTGGCTGGGTTGGTGTCCATGTTTGTCTTTCTGAAGCTTGCAGAGTACCTTAGTGCACCAAAGACATTATAATATAGGGGTGAAGGTTCCATGTAGGTAACAGCTCAATTTGTCCCTCCTTGCTCACTGAGTGTTGTCTTTGACATTGGGACCCCACTGTCAGTTTGTGGAAAGTCACCCTTTTTCTTAGCAAAAGCCTGGGTTGTTTGGGAATTTCTATGGGACCATGTTGGCCAACAACCAGTTGAGTGTAACCCAGTCCCTCAGCTGGAAGCCTTGTGTGGTGACAAAAGATGGCTAGTTGAGAATCCATGTCCTCCATTAATGAGGTCTTCATTAAGATCACCTCACATTCCAGGAAGTTTCCACTGCACTAGGTTTCCACACCACCCACCAATGATCCCCTAGTTCCAGCTGTCTCTTCCCCGACTCTCTCCCTCTACCTCATTTCTTGTAATGTGATTCTTCTACTCTGGTTTCTAGCTGCTCCCAGTACCACCAAATCGCTTCCCTTTAGAGCTCAAGGAATCATGCAAAAGAGGTGGAGGAGCCAAAGGAGCTCCTAAAATTTGAAGGACACCACAAGAACACTGTCCACTAAACCAATTAAGCAGGGCCCTTGGGGGCCCACAGAAACTGAAGTAGCAATCATGTATCTTGCATGGGTTTGTGCTAGGTCCTTTACATATATGTTGAGGTTGTTAGCTTGGTGTGTTTGTTATACTCCTAACAGTGGGCATGGAGTTGTCTCTGACTCTTTTGCCTGCTCTTGGGACCCTTTTCCTCCTACTGGGTTGCCATGTTCAACTTCAGTATAATAGTTTTTTCCTTCATCCTTACTATATTTTGTCATATTTGGTTGTTCTCTCCTAGAAGGCTGTTCTTTCCTAATGAGAGGCAGGAAGGAGCTGGGAGGAGGAGAAGGGGAAACGGTAATCAGGACATATTGCATAAGAAAAAATTCCTACTGATAAAAGCAAATTAAAGAGCAGATTTTAGTTCCAAGACTAGCCTTTGCAAATTCATTACAGTAGTTGACCTCAAAATGGAATATGCAAAAAAAAAAATCTTCATTTTCTAGAAACTTGGCTGAATTGCAGCATCCTAGGCCTTTTAATGTAAAACCTAAATTTATTGGAATTAGAAATTTCAGAGATGAAGGTGAATGAAATAAGTAAGTAAGGCCCTGCAAGTCTCTAATTTTATGTGTAGATGTACATTAAAAAGACTTTTGAGTTCCCTAATACAGATGTATAATATAATGTATGTTTTTGTTTCCTTGGGATCATTTGGAATTGTCCTACCATGTTCATAAACTGACTAAAATCTAAGTGTAGGGAGTAAGTAGAGTTTAAGTATGTTCTCCTTATTTACTCAGTGGTGCTTGTTTGAGAAGTCCTTTAAAGGTTTTTGTGTTTTTCTTTTTTTTTTTTTAAATGAAATTGGTTTTGTAATGATATGTTTGAAAAGCTTTTTCTTTTCTATATACAGTTTCGCACTCTTTCCAAAGATAATATCATTTGTGATTCTCTTTGTTCTAGGTCAGATGACATTGTGGAAGATGATAAAGAGAAGAAAGAACCTGACTTTTTAACAATAGAAAATGGAATTGCACCAAATCATGGGTTTGCATTTTTGTTATTTTTTATTATTCTGTCTTTGTTGTGTGTATGTGTGTATACATATATTATACATACATGTTATAAGTAAAATTGTTTTTAAAGTCAGCATTTTAATATGTCATGTATAATTTAATGTTTTCAATTTTGAGGTATGAGGTCTTTTTATTGAATAAGGCATAAGTCTATTGAAGTGTTCAGGTCTGTAAATAAACTCTGATAAATGCTCTGGTTAATGCTGCTATTTTCTTTAAGGTACTAGGTATATTAAGGGATAAGATAAATACATGACTTATATCATTTGGGCAGTTTTATTGGTTAATAATAGATTATCTAAAGTGAGTTACTGATATGGAATTATTAAAATGTAATAAGCATATTCCTTAATTTATTTTGTTTTTATAGGCTGACTTTTCCTCTGAATTCATGCCTCAAATATATGTACCCACCACCTTCAAGCACAATCCTTGCAAATATAGTAAATGCTTTGGCAAGTGTGCCCAAATTCTATGTACAGGTATGCAGAATCAACTTAACTTTTGCTTATGGGATAAAGTTTGGTACTGTAGATACTGTGCTGATGCTGATACTCATAACATTTTTGTAACATAGGAAACTTACGAATTCCAGAGAGACAGTGTTTTATGTAGTGTTTTTAAATGTAATGAATTGTCACATGCTACTCTTAAGTAGTAACTTCATAAATACAGTGAATGGAGACTGATGCTACATTTGAAGATGTAATTTGTTATAATTGTTACTGAGTATAACATTGGCTTATAGAAATCCTTAAAGAAAAAGTATTGATTCAGTAAATGGTTGAGAACCTTAATAATATTACTTTTCAGAATTATAAAATATAGGCAGTATATATTTTCTTTTTTCTGTGTTTCATAGTCACAGTAAATTGGGCAGTTATATGAGAACATTTTCAATAGATTTTTACACTACAAGACCTTTATATTCTTAGTGTTAGGAATTAAAATCAATGTATTTGTAGAAATGACAAATATTGTAGGAGGATTAAGGTTCTGAGATACTGGTGCCTTATTTTCTCTTGGTTTAAGAACTGTGAAGGCCAGAAAGTGACTTTGGTTTTTATTGCATTAATCAGGTGTGTTTACATGCTAGGTGTGGTAGTACTTGCCTTAAATTCCAGCACTCAGAGGACAGAGGCAGGAGAATGTGAGTCTAGATCAGCTTGGTCTGTATAGTGAGACTTTCTCAAAATAAAAGAATGTTTTTCCAGATTTTTTTTTGGTATATAAAATATATGAGATTAATCATGACATTAATTCTATGTTACTTAAATATTTTCCTACTTTAAGGTGCTTCATCTTATGAATAAAATGAATTTGCCCACACCATTTGGACCTATTACTGCACGACCCCCTATGGTAAGAAATTCTTAGAAATTTTAAGACCATGGTTTTCTTTCCTGAGTGGTAAATTTTATCAATTTTGTAATTTCTTCCAGTTTTTTTGTTCTTTAATCCCAAGAATCACAAATGATATTATATTAATCTGTGAGTATAAATATAATTGTATTTAATTGAATTATCTAAAAATTTGTTGCTGTAGTTTTGATCCAAATGCAGGTAGCTTCATTTGGAAAGGATAAGTAAGGTTGCTAAAAGTTGTTCAATAATTTACATAGTAGGGTGTCTGTTCTTGAGGTTTTTTCACTGTGATACTTTGTATTTATCAGTAATACTAATGCAAAATTATTTTTGCTTTTAACATACAGGTAAACCTGAGTTTTCTTTGTAGTTGGCTACTATTCTGTGAACTATTAACTTCCTTTTTATTGTAATACCAACATGTATTCGTTGTTTAGAAAGTAATTAGATACTATTAATACAGTAAGTTATGTCTTGTCATAGCTGTTCCATTTCAAATAACAGGGAAGGAGGGATGTTTGAGTCATTCAGAAGACCCAGGTTGTCTTTATTATGTGCCTGTCCATGCTGGTTAGGACATACTGTAGGTCAGAAACAAAGGAAGGATTACACATCAAGTTCTTATGCTCTTATTCCATGGGGTAATTTACATAGTGAACTATAAAGTATTTTTCCAAGTTTTTGATGGCTAGGGAATAAAAAAAAAAAAAAACACATAACTGTTACCATCTAGCAGTCTGCTACCACAGATATTCCCTGAATGTATGTTGAATGTATCAAAGAAGAGAGACTCAAGAATTTATGTTGAATGAGATTCTGTTGATGACGGTTAAGAAGTTAAACAAAATAGTTTGTTGTGTAAATATCATTAGTTTACATAGTATCTGTTTTGTTCTTTTAAATAGTATGAGGACTATATGCCATTGCATGCACCCCTTCCACCTACATCGCCTCAACCGCCTGAGGAACCTCCCTTGCCAGACGAGGATGAGGATTTATCTAGTAAAGAATCAGAATATGAAAGCAGTGATGAGGAGGACCGGCAGAGGTTTGTGATGTGACATATTTGCTCTAAGAATAAGAATGTGGAAAAGAAAGACATGCTCTTCTTATATTTCACATATACTTATTCAAAATTAGAATGCATTGAATTGTATCCCAAACCTCCTCAAGATCGTGAACATATATATAGTAGTTCAGTGAATACTAGGGTCTTTAGAAAAATTTTTGGATAAAGAATAATTTTTTAGATTTTTTTTTTTTTAGAATTACAGATTGCAATGGAGTCTCATTATTTATGGTTCCATATTATTTTGCTTGTTAAAATTTTTGTAGCTCTAAACTTACTTTTTCTTTAAAAAAAATTTGAATTATTTTTCTAACTCATAATTTTTCTTTACAAGGGCTTGTTAATAAGGTGTTTCATAGATATGAGTATAAACAATGCTGAAAAATTTTAGTCACTTGACACATGAGATCCCAAATGAGATATAAAGTAGCCAGTTGCTATTCAACATATCTGCATTATACTGAAGTACCTGGGGGTTAACATCCAAAAACAAAATTTATTTTGGCTTACAGTTTGGGAGGGTACAGTCCATGACCAGCCAAGTTTCCATTTCTTTAGCTCTGTCCATTGTAGCTAAAAACAAGACAGCACAGTAGTGCTCAGTTTAGAACTATAGAAACAGAAGAGAAATGAAGAAATCATGGTCCCACAGCCTGTTTCAGAGTATATCCTAAGTAACCCAGGGTCCTCGGGGTCTACCATATTGGGAAATAGTTCATGCTCAAATGTTTTAAGCTGCGTCTTTCAGGACAATAAATCACACTTCTGTTGATGTAGTATTTTATTCACTAATTTAGTGTTTGCCATGACATCATAGAAGATATCGTCTTAGATAATAAGCATTAATTGGCTTCACATTTTAAACAGCTGAGTGCCTTGTACTCTTGTCTTCAGAATGATTTCTAAAGGAATCTTACACGTTCTCTACAGAACTTAAATGGTAGTACTGCCAATAAATAACTCCCTTCATTGGTTAGCTTGAGATTCTACATGTTTCTTTAAAGATTCTGTAAAAAAAAAAAAAGTGAATTTCTTAGCAATTTCCTGGCATATAATTTAACATTTTCTTAATAAGTCCAAAAGAATGCTTTTTCCTTTGTGAGTGAGGCACGGTGTTGGTCACATGTCACAACTGTAACTCAGTTCTACTCTCCTGTCAGGAAAGCAGCCATGTTTAGTTGATGAATAGAAGTGGCTTTGTTCCAGCAAAACTTTATGTATATGCAAGAGCAGATAACTAGCTTGATTTGATCCTTGGACCAACACCCACCTGCAATGAGTAAGTGATGTGAATCTTAACTAACTACGCAAGAAGTCAGATCTAAAAGGAAGTATTAGTATGAGTCAGGCCTCAAACAGAGATTTTGAAAATATGTAACAATTTTACTAAGCCATTGCCCATCTAAGTAGTGATTTTCCTCTCCATGGAAAAATTAAATTGCAGGTGGGACTCATACTACCAAGTAAGAATAGATAGAATATAGTGGAAGAGAGATATTTAGCAAAGCAGGTAGTTCTTCATAGTAATCTATCTCACTAAGAGCTAGCAGTGCTCTGTTTGGCAGAATATATACAAACACTGGAATACAGAGAATTCCAAATTGGATACAAAGATTAGTATGTGCAAACTGAAGAGTAGTATAAAATATTAATTTTATTAACGATTCCCTTAGATAACTTAAAAAAATTTAGTAAACTTGTAGTGCTATTTAGAAATACTTTAAAAAGTAATTGTAGTGATTCTAATTAGAAATGCTGTCATATTCTAGACCAAACTCGATTTAATTTTTATAAGTTTATATTTAGAAATGTATGAAATTCTGCCCAAAATTAATCTTGAATCTTAAAAGAGAACAAAACCAGTTTCTAATGCATGTTTTTATTTAATTTTAATAAATAAAGCTTGCCTGGTGATCAGAGTGCAGAACTAAGCCACTAGAGGCCAAGGAGTAGTGGTACACACCTTTAATCCCAGGACTCAAGACAGAGGTAGAGGGCTCTTGTTTGGTTCAAGGCTACCGTGCACTAAATGAGATTGACTCTGAAGAGAAACAACTCACACAAAGGTGATTCCAGCACATGGGAATCCCACGCCATTTAATCCCATCTCTAGGGAGGTGGAGACCAGAGTTATGTGGCTGATAGAGCTAAAAGGTCTCTTTGGTGGCTGGCTGCACTGCTTCTCTGCTCCTTCAGCTTTCATGCCCTAATATCTGACTACAGGTTAGTCAGGATTTATTTATTAAAACCAAATAGAAGATTTAAATGGTACAGGTTAATTTAAGATGTGATTTTTTGTCAAATCAATTATGTGTGTACTGATGGCTTTAAAGTTAACCTAATTAGTTTTAAATATATTTCTTATTAAAGATAAAAACTATATTCTAGAATACCAACTCTTATTTGCCTCCTTGTTTTCTTAACAGAATGAACAAACTAATGGAGCTAGCAAATCTTCAGCCCAAAAGACCCAAAGCCACAAAGCCACGCCAAGTGAGAAAAAAGCGAAAATTAAAGGACATGTTGACTATACCACCATCAACTTCACATAGGTAGCTTTATGTATACTTACGAAGTGAAGGTTGTTTGTATGTGCTTTGTGTATTCACTTAACTCAGGTTATTCTTCAGTCTGACAGTTTGTCAATTGATCACTGGTATCATATACCACTTTTCTTCTGTTACAACTCTGGGCAGTTAATGTTTAGTATGGATCTTATTTGGATATTTTGGTATCTATCACAAAGGAGATATTAAAAACAGCTCTCTCAGAAATTTATGAAACTTGCAGTTAAAATAGACACGCATATAATAAGTTATATCAAAAGGTGGGTGTGGCTAAAGACGGCTTTTTTTCTAGTAAACAGGTGAAAGTATAAGCATATACTACATAGTAGGAAATTTCACAGCAATCAAGTTTTCTAAAAACTTGTATTAAAAAAACTGATCATGGTAGCACACGGTTGGTTACTAGGTTTCTGTTTGTCAAACACTCAGAGTTTTTAAAATTCATTTGTTTACCAGCATTTGATAATATTCAGTATTTATTTCAGATTAGCACCTTTTCTCTTATCAGGCATATTTATTACTTCCTACTAATGATTGCAGTTTTAACTTCATTTCACTCTTCTGCAAGTTACATTTTAATAGAAATAATCTTATGTATAAATTATGACATCTTAACCTCTTTCTGTGTTGATAGGGCATTTCTTTGCTTTTAACTCTTATAGCTTTGCGAAATAGCAAAAACACTGTAAGCCACATTTTCTGGTAGCTGTTTTATACAGTAAAAAATGAGCAAACCAGGGCCAATAATGATAATTATTTAATCCATTATACTCAAGTATTTCATCATACAATCTGTATAAAAAAGTTACTGAGCAGTTAGACATTTTTCTTTACAGAAATCCACTAATTGCATGTAGCTGCTGATTGTTGAGTTGCATACCACATCACTGATTACACAGTGTACAATATATACTGCATTAAAAGCACTGCCAGATGATGAGGTATATAGCTGTAATCCTGGCACTTGGGAGAAGGGCGCAGAATGATTAGAAGTCAAAAGTAATTCTCTACTATATAAACCAAGCTTAAGCCTGTCTTAAATTGACTGGCAAAGTAGTTCCCTGGGTAAAGGTTCCTGTGGCTAGTGATGATAATTAGGGTTTGATCCTAAATATCCATATGGTGGAAGAAAATAACTGTCACAGTTCGTCTTCTGATGTAAAAATATTCCCTACCACACATGCAGAATACATGTAAAACAAAAAAATCTGCTGTTTAAAATGAATGTTTAAGTCCTAACTTTTTCGTTTACCAAATGACTTTAAATTTTGAACATCTTTTAATTTTAGTTTCCTCATCTATAAATTAGGTGTTTAATAGTATCATTACCAACTATGGAGCTTTATTGGACTACTAATTCTAGTCAGTTTGTGTAGTCCCTAAAATGTATAGAATGTTTTCTTTGTCATCATGAGCTTTTTAAAGAATATCTGAAGTAATGTTCTTAGAATTTTATTTTAAATTATAATCATATGTTGTGATTGTTTTTTATTATAAATACCAGTTTGCATCCTGTGCTGTTACCATCAGATGTATTTGACCAACCACAACCTGTAGGTAATAAAAAAATTGAATTTAATATATCTAACAACATGCCAGCGACATTTAAGAAAGATTTGGAGAAGGAGCAGAATAATGAGGAAAAGAAATCTGGTAAGAGAAGTTATTTCATATACTTTTCAACCTTTTTTAATGTTAAAATAAAATTTTATAGTAGTGTTTGTCAGCTTTACTTAAAGTATGCAGTTGCAGACTGAGATTGTAGCTCATTTGATAGAGAACATGCATGGAACTCTGTGTTTAGTCCCCAGTACTTATAAACTGAGCATGGTAATGTATCTTGGAATTCCAATGTTTGTGAAATGGAGGCAGGAGACTCAGAAGTTTGGGGACGTCCTTGGCTAATGGTTGGAGGACAATGTGGAATAAATTAGACTTCATCCAAAATGTAAAAAAAAAAATTATCAAACATTAACATATATATGGTTAGGTGAGTCTCAATATCATGGACTAACATTTTCAACTCTTACTTAATAAAACTTAAGCTAAGTGGAAAGATTGTTAACGTTGCTTTTTATTTTCTGGTATTTTGAGATAGGATTCTCTATGCATAGCAAAGCAGGTTAAAACCCATGGAGTTCTCCTTTCCCAAGTGCTAAACATCAAGGCTGTGTTTATTAATTCCTGGCTCTTCTTATTTTTTGCATGTGATAACATCTCCATGAAATTTAGGGTTTTGCTGATTATTGAGGGGTAGAGAGGTTAATGGAATGTTTGTATCCCCAAATGTATCTTTTGTATTTTTTCCAGACTAACATGTTGACACAAATCTTTAATTTATGTTGAAAGGAGTGAAGCTGTTTAATAGCATTTTGATGTTGCTTTCTGAAATTCTTATAACCATTTTAGATTATCCTGAGTCACTGTGTTTGGCTAGAATATCATCAGTTTTATAATTTAACTAATTGCACATTTAGCTTAACATATAGTTACTACTATTTTAGAGTGAGTAGGATAAACAATCAATTGCTACATACCAGTACACACACTCTTACCTAATGTTGAGCATTTTCATCAGATTCCCATTTGGTACATCAAACAGAATATGCTAAAGCTTAATTCATTTTCTTTCCTCTTTTCCACTGCAAATCAAGCATTTGATTCTTTAGCTGTTGTCTATATCTGCCTTCATGCTACAATAACAGAACTGAAGTGTCAAAACCAAAGTCTTGCCTTGGCCCACAAAACCCTAAAACACTCTTCTTTGAATATTTATAGGAAAGATTACCCTGCTTCTGTTCTGAAATACTGAGAAACATTAAATTACCAAATGATACTTTTGTAAGTTGTAACTAGAAAACAGGAAAAGACACCTAAAATATATTATGAAATATGAAGGGATTTTTGATTGGATTGTTTTCTTTTGGTTTTATTTTTATGACTTATATTAACATTGAACTCTTAGATTCACCAGACACTGAACTTGATGACTCAAATACAGGATTTGGAAAAATCTTCCCCAAACCTAATTTGAACATCACAGAAGAGGTTAAAGACGATTCTGATGAAATGCCTTCAGAGTGTATTTCTCGAAAGGAGTTGGAAAAGGGCCGAATTTCTAGAGAAGGTAATATAATGACATAAACCAACTCATAATCCATCTCATATTTTGTATCTCATGTCTTACTGAAATTAGAACTCTACAGGTCATTTACATTAAGATAGATACTTTAGTATCTTTCTAGAATTAGTTTAATGACACTTTATTCTTTTTTAAAAAACTCACCTTGTACTGGGGAAATTCCTTACCATACAGTGTTTGCAGTAAATATTTGGTATATTGTGTATATAAAAGAGTTGACAAATCATTATCATAGAATATCTAAAGTAGATACAGGTCATTATTAAAATTCAGTGATTAGAAATCTAAATTTAGGATTTTATATAACAACATTATTCTTAAAATTGTTTTCATATATTTTAACCATTTTCTATGTGATAAAAACCAGGACTAAGGAAACTACAGAAGAAGCATTTAACTGGGTTATTGTTTTCAGAGCTTTAGACTTCATGATTGCAGAACAAAGACATGGTAGAGGCAACTGAATGTTCATGTTTGTATCCACAAGCTGTAGGAAGAAAGAACACAGTAGGAATAACGCAAGTCTTTAGAAATCACAAAGCCTGTTGCCAGTGACACACCTCCTCCTCCAAGGCCACACCTTCTATTTGTTTCTAAACAATTCTGCCAACTGGTGACTTTGTGTTCAAACATAGGAGTTCCTAGCCCCTATTCAAACCAACATACTATGATTTTTTTATTTTAGTATTTCTTTAATACCTTTCTTCACAATAATAAGGAATTAGCCTTCAATAAATATCTTTGAATATAAAATCTAGTTTTCCAAAGCAGATAAATATGAGGAACCATAAAGAGATTTGGAGACCTTTGTCTGAAATTTCTGGCTATAAATTTTGAATCCATTATTCCTACATTTGAACATGATAGTGACTAATGATTTGGGAAATGCATTTTAAGCAGAATAGTTAATAAATGGTTTTCATCACATGTTTAGGAGTTTTAATAAAATGGCTTCTCTTTTATTTTGGTAGAACTCTTCAAATGGATTGTGGATCAAATTTTTATTCTATATAGTTGAGAAATTTTAAGCAAAGGTTCAATTTTTTAAATAATATAATTAATTTTAGATTTTAATATAAATTTGTGAAATATTGTTATTACTGTTAACATTTTCATAAAGCTTATTTTTTGCCTTTTTAGCAGTTACAATTGAATGTTATTTTTGAAATTGCTAAAGGTATTTTAATTTTATATCTTTATTTTGCTTTGTTCTTAAAAAGAAATGGAAACCCTTTCAGTTTTCAGAAGTTATGAACCTGGTGAACCAAACTGCCGAATTTATGTAAAGAATTTAGCTAGACAAGTTCAAGAAAAGGTAAGGTGAAATTTGCAATTTGATTTTGTTGTTCCCCCCCCCCCCCTGGTTTTCTTACTTGTCTATGTTCTTCTTACCCTTTTTTATTATTATTAATTTCAAATTCTAGGACCTTAAATTTATCTTTGGAAGATATGTTGACTTTTCTTCAGAAACACAGCGGATAATGTAAGTGACAGACATAATTGCAAATTGTGTTTTATCTTACAATTTCACCATGTTTTGTTATGCTTGTTTTTTTTTCTTTAGTGCTGAAACTCACATGGTAATTCATTTGTTCTCCTGTGTAAATGTCCTTTTATTCGTCTAGAACAGGAATAGATATATTTCTATGTAAATGAGCAAATAAAAATTTTAAATCAGATATTTCCTCCAACTGTTCAATTTTCCTAGTATGAAAGCCTGTATTGACTATATGTAAAGAAATGTTTATTGTTATAGTCTACTAAATAACCTGTATGTCCAGGACTTCTGATAAGTTTTTTCTGAAACACCTTGACACTAAAGTATTGTTACTCAGCTTCCTTTTTTTTTTTTTTAAATTTATTTATTTATTATGTATATAGTGTTCTGTCTGTTTGTATGCTTGCTGGACATGAAGAGGGCACCAGACCTCATTACAGATGGTTGTGAGCTAGCTACCATGTGGTTGCTGGGAATTGAACTGAGGACCTCTGGAAGAACAGTCAGTGCTCTTAACCTCTGAGCCATCTCTCCAGCCCCCTCAGCTTCCTTTTTTTAAAACTTATTTATTCATTTATTTATTTTTATGTTGCCTGAGAACTATGTGGAGATCTTGGTTCAATGATTTTATTGGCCCATCTCCAAAAGTAGGTTTTCTAGTTTGGTCAGAGCTCTGGATTTGCATTTCTAAAATTGATTTTAGCTATTTAATTTTATCTTATTTCTAAGTGAAATCAATACTTTTAAAATCTTACCTGCCCTGTATGTCATTTGGATATATTTTATGTTCATATGTATAAGTACCTATAAGATATATATTATAAAGATTGTATTTTCAGTATTATCTTGCCTATAATTATAATTTGAGGTAAAAGAAAATATGGATTTAGGAAAATCTGTAGATCCCCCCATGACTATTTCTTTTGAGAGAAGTAATGTTGAAAAAAATTTCACTGCAGAAAAATGCAGGTGGATGGTTACACCTGTTTGTGTGTGTATGCACCTGTATGTGTTTTTACACACCATCCTCTTTATGTGTTTGTGCTTGAGACAAGTATTTTTATTGGCCTGATACCAAGTTGTGAAAATGGGTAGTCTGGCTGACCAGTATATCAGGGGCCATATGTTTCTACCTCCCTGTTTCTGCAATTATAAGCATTATATCACTATGCCCAGCCTTTTCTCTTGTTTCTTTGCTTGTTTGTTTGTTTTAATGAGAGTTTATGAGATTGAAGTTGGGCTCTTGTGCAAGCAAAGTAAACACGTTTCTATCCGTACTCTTACGAGGCCTGCCAGTTGATACTGTATGGTTTTTTCTTTTGTTTGCTTTTTGAGTTTATAATACTGGATCATGTTTTTGTTGTACTTTGCAATCTCATTTTTATAAATAGCTTTTTGAAATAGTTTTATGTGCAAATGTTTATATAATTATACTGTAGAATAATAAGACACTGGGGGAGTATACTAGGAATAATGTGTAACATTATCCCTATGCTTGGAAGAGTCATTCTTTGTCCATGTACCATTAATGAAATGATAGCTTTGAGTATCTAGCAAATCTTGTATCTACTGTAAAAGTTTGTAAATGTTCATAATAATGTAAATTCAGTATTGTAAACCAATTACTTAATTAAATTAGTTTCTTAGCCTTTTATTCTTTTTTTAATCACTTGAGTATATAATATTGAACTCATTGAAAGATGTGTGTAAAAAGATGAATTAAAAATTTTTAGCTTGCTTTGTTGTTAGTATAACTATACTAGAACCCTGGATCATAGTAAAACAAGAAATTAAGAGTTTGCTTTTATCTATGCTAGTGATATAATTTTAAAACAACGAGCATAGCACAATTGTTGCTTGTTAAGAACAATACAAAATATAATTTTGGAATATCTAATTCAAATATTTTTAGTAGATTTTTGAATAGTTAAGACCTTTGACTCATGATTCTAACTACTATTTTTTTTTTCTTTTACTTCTAGGTTTGATATTCGCTTGATGAAAGAAGGACGCATGAAAGGACAAGCTTTTATTGGACTTCCAAATGAAAAGGCCGCAGCTAAAGCCTTAAAAGAAGCTAATGGCTATGTTCTTTTTGGAAAACCCATGGTGGTTGTATCCTTTAAATCAATCTCTTCTAAAACCCTGGGTTTTTTTTTATAAGTGGGGTATAAATAATTTCAAGTTGTTATTTATAATAATATCAACAATTGTTATTCAAGGTTGAGTTGTTACTTACAGATCAACATGCATTAGCCCAGTCGGGTGACAAATTTCCTTAATCATTATTGGAAAATATTTAACTTTAGCAATTTAAGGGAAAGTTCAGCCAAGTTTATACATTTATTCAGCTCTAAATTATTTTATGTTAAGGCCAAAACATACTATCTAGAAATACACTTGGAGTCACTGAAGGGATTCAGTATAGAGTTATTGTAATTCACATTTCTACTTTGGAATTTCAATGACCAAAATACATCTATCATTGCACAGTTGTCGTGTAGTAAAATTAAGTTTTAAATTAGTGAGGGTACAGTTAAGAAGTGTGACAGTTATAAAGAAGAGCAGATACTTTTTAATTTTTTTCAAATTGTGAACATTATGCAAGATTTAGGAAAAATTTTAATGCTATCTTCTATTCTGCGTTAGGTATTAGGACTGTATAGTATATATTTTTATATATTAGATCTTGATAAAAATAGCACTTTCATGTTCACGATGGGACCCTTAATTTTAATGCATTAGCAGTTTGCTCGATCTGCTAGACCAAAACAAGACTCTAAAGAAGGAAAACGAAAATGATAGGAATGGATAAAGGTAAGTTTGGAGAAAACAGTGAAAGATACGATGGTTACTTGGAGTAAAAGCTAGGAAGCATAAAAGTCTTGTGGATTACTACTATTCAAACATATATTATAATTTTTTAATAAAATTTCTGTGTATATAGTCGATTCTCATTAGCTTCAAAATTGTCACTAGAATAAAATTAGTTTGTATGTAACTTTTAGAGAAAATTTTCTGAATGGAATGTATTGGTTTTTACTTTGTGTATATTCCTTGCATGATGTTTTTAATTTCTAACCATTGTTGTAATGACTTGGAGAGCTTGATAAAAACAGGTTGCTGGTCCTTCCCTCCAAGATATTTTGTGTCAGTAGTTCTGAGGTGGGTGACAGGTAGTCCCATTTATCCTATGGTTAAAGAATTTCTCAGCATTTAGTAATTACAATACCGAAAGTGACAGTATCTGGGAAGCCAGGACTAATTGGGTATTCTTACTGGCACCGTTCCAGTTGTACAGTCATTGAGTTCATGAATGACAATGAGGTGATTGCTCTAGGGACCTCACTGAAAACTGAAGGAAAACAGTTACTAAAATGCTTTAGTGCTGTGTATTTAGGATAATCATCAGTTTTTTCAAAAGTGATTTTGTGGCATAATCTTTTGCAACACAGTCACTACTTATGCAAGTGAGTAAATGATTTCAAAAGGTAGAGTTAGAGATTTTAAATTATGTTACTTTGAGAAACGAGTGGAAATAATCCATTCAGGATTTTTTGGGGTGTGAGCTAGAGATATTTTACTTTTAGTTATTGTACTGTTAGAACCTGAATGAACATGTAAAAATAATCGCTCAAAATTGCTGTTGGGGGGGTATCAAAATAGGAAGATTTGCATACTTTATAATCTCTGTGAGTTTCTTGGAGTATTTAAGCTTACTTTCAAGATAGTCAAGATGTCTTAAATACTGTGCAGAAAAAGAATTTTAGTCTGTATTTCAGTAAATCATTTATAAATCTACTGCTACCGATTAGCAAAGAAAATAAACTACATTCTGCTGTTCTTCCTTAGAAGCATTCCTGCGTAAATACTGCTGTAATACTGTCATACAAGTGTATCCTTTCTTGTTGTATCCTTTTTGGGGCAGTGGTTTTGTTTCATTTTGTTTTCTAGAAATGCTTTGTCTACCATCTATCTAGAGTAAGCAATACTTTTTATAATCAAATGAAATATTTCTCAAATTAGTTTTGTAGCTTGAACAAATATTTTACATGTATTTTAGATTGACTGTTTAATTTTCTACATTATCATATAATCAAGGAGTTTTGTTCAAGGAAAGTTAGTGAATCAGGTCCCTTCCTGTATACATATGCTTTACTACAGAATCTGGTAGTATTTCTTCTATATGTGAATTTCCTCAGTCTACTTCAGGAACATGCTTTCTGTTTCATGGTATATCCCATTTAGGTGTTGTTCCAGTTTTATTTTGTTGCTATGACAAATACACTGACAAAAAACAACTTAGAGATGAAGGGATTTATTTGTGTTATAATTCCAAGTTACAACTCATTGTTGTGGGGAAGGCACAGCATGAATTTAAAGTATAATATCCACAGTCGATCAGAAAGAGAATAAACCCATAGATCCTTTCTTGATTAGTCTGAGCTAGTTTTTCCTCTCAGGGTCCCCTTTCCTAATGAACAGTGCTACCCAAAATTGGCAGAGTCTTAACATCTATCAAGACCACGTTATGCCCTCAGACCAACATAGCCTAGATAGTATTTATTATGACTGTCTTCCCAGGTTATCCAGTGTTGTGTCAAGTTGACAGTTAAAACTATCTAGCACAGTTCTAAATAATATGTTCTAAAATTTGACTGGGAAAGGATATTTTTTTCTTTAGTAATAAATATATTGAAAACTAACAAGATTTCTACAAAATGCTCAACAGTAGAGTAACATATCACATTGAAAGTCTGACTGAAATGTCTTTGACAATTGGAAGGATTTTCCTTATTCTTGGTCTTTTCAAAACAAAAGTGAAAAATTCAAAAACAAAATTTATATATGTGTGTTCAAATTTTGACATACGTATATATAAATTTGAAAAGAATAACAGATAAGACGTGATAGACTTCAGATAGCTTAGTCGATTCTTTTCTAGAACTAAGAACAATGATTCCAGGCTGTATGATAACTACAATCTCTCTGAACAATCGGTCTCAAATTTTCCTGCACATTTAAATCCTGAGAACTTTAAATTAGGTAATAATGAATTACCTGCTTTCTATCTTAGAGTTTGATTCTAGTGTATTACTAATGTAGAGAGAACCACCAGTTTCTATGTATAAATATTTCTAGACTCTTTATTATAGAGCTAATAAATAAAAATCACTTGGAATAACTTCCAGTAATATATTTTGAATGGTTCCCTTAGTAATAGAAAGGACCACTGAGAAGTTTAGATGATACTATGTTAAAGTGATTGACCATTGTATACCAACTTAATAAGGCATACAATGTTATTTTAGTGGTAAAATAAAAATCCTCAACATTTTGTGGGAAATGGTGCTAATATAATTGTGTAAAACTACTCGAAATTCTCTTGTCACCCTAATAGTAGAAGCTTTCCAAACCTGAGATTATAGTCACTTGATATATACAATTTAAATATTTAGATTTAAATATTATAAGTAGCAGTTATTTTGTTGTATTGACATGATTCACTAATTTTCTCCATATAAGTATTTGGGCTTTTTAAAGTTAATGAATTGAATTATTTTTAATGGAATTTTATGGTGTTTTAGGTTCCTTCTGAATTCTCCGCCTTTCAAGTACTGTGGAACTATGAGAGAAGAAATTCGCCCTCTGGACTATGGAACTGTGCGTAACAACTTTGAAAGCACTCAGAAATCTCATATTTTCACGTTAGTGTTTGAAGATACTTTATAATAGTTTATTGCATATATAATAAATTATTTTTCTTCTCAACAGTGTCCATAATTTTTTATTACTTAACCTATATGGCTAAGGAAGTATAACTTAGCAATTAATATAAAATAACTACTTATAAAGTAATTATTATAAATTAATTTTTTAGTACTAGCTATACATTTTCCTTTATACTTCCTAATCCTATTTTCCATTCCTACCTATATACAATGCACTTTTACACATATTTTTTAAAAATATTATTTAGGTAATTATTTTAAGAAGAGTTTCAGTTTTTACTGATACTATTGCCTGCTGTTTTGATAATGGTAGATTTGTCTGTTATAAAGTATTAATATTTGTGATCATTTCTAACCTAGAATTTGAATTTTATATCTTTAAAATTAATTTCTGTAGAAATATTGCGGAAAGTTAAAGATGTTTCTCATAGTTAATTATTTCTTTTACTTGATAAAATTAACTTTTAATAGAAGAATTAGATTTTTTACAAAGGCTTATATTTGTCTCTCTCTCTCTCTCTCTCTCACACACACACACACACACATATGTTAAGGTATATATATATACCTTAACCTTAGAGCTGCTCTCCAAAGGCTGGTGCCTTCATTGATATGTCCTTGAGAATTATAATTGTTTCCTTTGTTTTTATGGTATTGCAGAATGGGCAGAATAAAAGAATTCAATATAGGAATTAAGAACCCTGAGACATGCTGATAATGTTTAGCTTGCCATAAACAGAGAACAAAAAGGAAAATCTTGATCTGATGCAGACAGTAGACAAATACAGTAATTCCTCAGTGAGTCACTAACGATGAGTTGTTAAGATTAAGGTTTAGCTGTACACATGACCTGGATCAGAATGAACTAGTTGGCTGGATGAAATGAGAAATAATATTCAGTCAAATGGAAGAGAAGATTTTAAAAGAAAGTTGAGAGCAATTCATTCAGGTAAATAATCCTTGTATGTTTAGTTATCTAAAACTTTTTGTTTCAGAATTATATGTGCATATACTGTCTTGCATTATCTCATCCATTCAGAAGATAATTCCTAAAATTTGTCTTTTAAGTGGACAAGAGAAATAAGTCTTTAATGGGTCATTTATTAACAAGGTTTTGTTTTGCTTTTAAGATTGACAAGGACCAGGATCTATCCCTGGTCCATTCCCTATGGTGGATACCTTGCTTAGCCTTGATGGAGGGGGAAGGGGCTTGTTTCTGCTTTTGTTTAATATGCCAGGCTTTGTTGACTTAGAGGCCTTACCCTTTTTGAGGAGGGAATGGAGGTGGGTTAGGGGAGTGAGCAGGAGAACGGGAGGAAGGGCTTCATATATCAAATGAATAAAAAATTCAACGATTGACAAGGAAACTGTGGTAATGGGACTGATTAAAGGAGGAAACATTGTAGAAAGGAAAGAAATATTTCTGAATTAGGAATCTTGCATATTAATAGTATAGTTTTAAACAGGAAAACAAGTAGCTCATAAAAACTAATACTGTGAAAGGCAAATTTTCAGTCTAGATTTTTTTTTAGTTTGATAGACCATGTTACATTTTTGTTGATATTAATTATGTCAAAACTTTTATATTTAAATGGCAAATGCCTGACAATATCATCATCCTAAAGGAGGAAAGATTTATTTTGTCTTAAAGTTTCAGAAAGTTGCTGACTCCCATTAATTCTGGGCCTATGGTCAGATAGTACAACGTGTTTGAAGGCCATTTAGGAATGAATTGCTACATTGCAGCAGACAGAAACCTTAAAGACAAAAACTTGGAAAGGCCATGGCAAGAACAATCCACAGTGATCAATTTTTTTTCATATAGGTCCTCTCTAAAAATTTATAGTACTTCACAAAATAGTGAACTGAATGTTTAAGTTCTGCCTAAGTGCTGTCCTTGAATACAGGTTCAGGGTATGAATTTAATCAAAGATGAGATTTTCCTAAATGAGTATAACAAAAGCCAAAAAGGAACAACGGTCTTGAACTTAAGAAGGATAGTCCAAGGGATAAAGTGAAGTAGAGGTTGGGACAGGCTGGGTGATGACACAGGCCTTTAATCCCAGTACTCCTGAGGCAGGCAGATATCTGAGTTTGGGACACTGGTCTACAACTTGAATTCCATGATAACCAGAGCTATAGTGGTAAACCCTTTCTCAAAAAGCAAAAACAAACAAAAAGATTGAGACTGTAGAAATCAAATGATAGTATTAGAAATATCAAATAATTAGCAAAAAAATATATCAGGTAGACCCATACAGTGAGAACTATTAAACATTTCAGGAACAAGATGTTTATTAGTTATTCAAATAAAATCAAGGTCTTAATAAGATACTGTACAATGGCATTTTAAAATTCCAAAGACTGGCAAATTAAATATTATGAATAGTATGCAGAAGTGCCACTGCTCTTTGATGACTTCATGTATTAAATGTGGTTTTTTGATATACTATGTACATTAGTCTAAAGACTTTTTTGTTGTTTTTTTCCTGTGATTCATTCTCATTCAAATATTACTTAAGATACTGTGTTTATGCTGACAGAATAACTCAAATAAGTCCAAAAATCATCCACATGACTTTTTTCAGAATAAAAGATATAAGTAATAAAATTTCAGGAACTTATTTCATATATATTCAGTCATTTGGGACTTTGACACAGTGAGATGCCTATTCAATAGACATAAAGTTGTGTTTTGGTGTTTTTAAAATACATCTATGCACAAATGGAATATTTGAACACCCATATAAAAAACATATATATCCCTCACACAAAAACATATTCAAGAGATGGTGCCTATTGTAGAATGGAAAACTAAAACTTAAAAATATGAGATAAAATCACTGACTCCAGTTAAGCAATGGGTCATACAACACCAATTGTTTGATTCATTTAAGATGTGGATTTCAGACAGTAATTTTGCATTGCAAAAGCACTTAATAAGGAAATGTAATTGATATAGAGAAAAAAATCTTTGTAAAGCATACATTTCATGGCAATTGTATTTAAAACATAAAGGAATCAAAATAGGAAAGAACAAAAAATGGGCAACACATACAACACTGAGGAACAAAATTGAATAGACCCTTAATCCAAGGGCTAATTTCAGCAAGTTAGCACCCAAATGTTTTTAAACATCACATGCCTTTGGAAAATGTAACTGTAAAGGAAACAAGCTTAAAACTTATTGTCACAGCATTTTCAAAAATTTTTGTGAAGGCTGACTCTAGGATACACAAGGTATAACTATAACTACTCAATTCAAATGTAGATGAACAAGTTGGGTGTAAAATTATTTGAGAGTTTGGGACACCATAACTTTAGTCTCTATTACAGTTCTCTTTATAAAGGTACTGTATCGAAACTGTAGATCAAACATTTTAATATGTAAATATACATAATAAAGTTCATTTGTCCTGTTCTATGCCTTTTGTGATTTGTGTATGTGCTTGTGTTAAGTAGTATAGAGTTTCCCATGATAAGCTTTGATTTGCCTTGGGTATCTTTATCATGAGATACCAAACTTATTAAACATAATTTTCTCCCTCATTTAAAGTAATTTTAAGTATGCCTTTTAAGGATTTTCCTAATCTGTGATTTATTTTATGTATGAAGTATCTTCAGTTTTGGTGGCTAGGCAGACTGATCACTGATTTTTATTTTTGTAAGCCCATTTGAGGATATTGTCGTTACTATTGCTGTTAATAGGAGCATTTTGCCTGTATCTGCAGATGTCAATGCAATTTTTTTGGTCTTAATTCTTGCCTTTCATACCTCTCTGAACCTTGATTTCCATAGGTGTGAACTGTCCACATAAATTTATAAAACATCTGTTACTACTGCTACTTATTAAATGACATATATATATATATATACATATATATATATATATATATACACACACACACACACAGTTTCTGTGTGACAAAATTTACAAAGTAATTTCTAATATAGAACATATGTCATTTATGGGAAAAATATAGCAATGTCCTACTTTTAATTTAGAAAAAGTAAGGATTTATAGTTTACCCAAAAGAATCACACTTATTATTGCTCTGATGTTCCCCAACTACTAAATTTCAGAGAGAATTTTGTACTTAACCTAAATTTTATAAGGAATGAAAGCAAAATCCATGTATCTTCTGTCTACCACTGCTTTAAACATAGGCACTGCCTTAGAGTAAAAGAGTGGATAACAATCAAATGGGAGTAGGAAGCATGTAGGTGTTGCTATCCTTTTATCTGACAAATAGACTTCAAACTATAACTAATCAGGAAAGATAAAGAAACTTCATTCTAATTAAGGGCACAGTTAATCAAAAAGATACTACTGTCCTGAACATATTTGCACCAAACTCTTTGGTACCCAATTTTATTAAAAACATACAAGTACTGAATTTAAAGACAAAGATTAATACTAACCCATTAATAGGTGATTTCAATTCCCTTCTCCAAATGACAGATTGTGTGGAAAAAAATAAGCATATTAGACTTAATTGACAAAAATCAAATGGACTTGACAGATGCCTACAAAATAATTTTACCTAAACACCAGAGAATATACATTCTTTCCAGCAGCACATAGAAACTTTTATAATAGACTACATCCTGGGACAAATTGCTATAAATTCAAAGATAATGAAATGATTTATTTGGCAAAAGTACAATTAAACAAATTGACAGCAAACAAATCTGTAATAAATGCATCTTTGGAGATTAAACATTACCAAATGATGAGTGTAAAAAAAAATCAAGAAAGCAAAGGTTTCCTGGAACTAAATGAATGAAAATAGAACCTCAGGGATACATTGAAAGCAAACTCATAAGAGAAATTTGTAGTGCTACATATTTACATTAATTCTATATTCAAAATAGCAAATGGAAGCAACTGAAATGTCTTTTAATCAAGGAGTCGATAATGAAAATGTGACTATACACCGTCGAATACTATTCAATTAAAAAAATGAAACCATGTAATTTACAAGTAAATAGAACTAGAAAGGATCATATTGTGTGATGCAACCCTCAGAAAGGCATATGTCACATGTTCTCTCTCTTTGGAGTCTCCTAGCTCTAAGTCTTTGGATGTGAGTACATATAATGATAATGAAGTAACTACAGAAACCAGGGAATGCGACCATTGCAATGGTGCATTGTTGTGGGATAAATGGAGAAGAGTAGTATGATACAAATGATTTGATTAGCAAAGTAGGAAAAGGGGGGGGGTGTTCTCATTAGGGAGAGAGATGGGAGAAAAGTGTGCGGGACGTGGTAGAATAACCATAATGATATCTGCAAAAGTCACATACAATCATACTACTAACTATATTTTAAAGCCCTATAATGCATGTAAGTATGTATAAAACACATACAGAGTTTTAATGAACACTTTTCATTTGTGATGGCAATATTCATTCTAAGAACCAAGGACCACTGTGGTTGAATGAAAATGTGAGAATGATTCCCATAGAAATGCGTTTGGAAGGTTGGTTTTAAGTTGTCATAAAAAGTTTTTTTTTTTTTTTGGTTTTTCGAGACAGGGTTTCTCTGTGGCTTTGGAGCCTGTCCTAGAACTAGCTCTGTAGACCAGGTTGGTCTCGAACTCAGAGATCCGCCTGCCTCTGCCTCCCAAGTGCTGGGATTAAAGGTGTGTGCCACCATCGCCCGGCCTCATAAAAGGATTTTGAAAAGGATTGGAAGGCATATAAAGGCAAACATATCATAATTACACTCAGTTTCTCAACAGGAACTCTACACGCCAGAAGGTTCTGGACAGACATTCTGCAGACACTAAGAGACTATAAATGCCAGCCTAGACTACTGTAGTCAGCAAAGCTTTAAACTGCCATAGATGAAAAAACAAGATATTCCATGACAAAACCAGATTTAAAAAAAAAAAAAAATTCAGTCCTACAAAAACTACCAGAAAGAAAACTATAACCCTAAAAGTTAGTTGCACCCATGAAAATACAGGCAATAGATAATCCTACACTAGCAAAACCCGAAGAAGGGAAAACCACACAATACCACCACCACCAATAAAACCCAAAATAACATTAACAGTCAATGATCATTAATTTCTTAATACAATGGACTCAATTGACCCTTGAAAAGACACATGTTAACTGGATAGAAAAACGGAATGACTTGCTGCAAGCAAGAAACATCTTAATTTCATAAGACAAACCATTACCTCAGTATTGGTGTAGAGGTTCTTCTGTTCATGTGTTGCTTTCATTGGTTTATGAATAAAGAAACTGCTTTGGGCCTGATAGAGCAGAACTTAGGTAGGCAGAGAAGACAGAACTGAATGCTGGGAAGAAGGGGAGAATAAGAGACGCCATGGATCTTCTGCCTGAGAGAGTCGCTGGTTAGAAACTTGCTGGTAAGCCACAGTTACGTGGCGAGACACAGATTAATGGAAATGAGTTAAACTAATATGCGAGAATTAGCTAATAATTTAGAGCTAATGGGCCAGGCAGTATTTAAATTAATACAGTTTTTGTGTTGTTATTTTGGGGGCCAAGCTAGCAGGGCAGCGGGAATAGACAAGGGGCCCTGCTCCTTGTAACACAGGATAAAGGGTTAAGAAAAAACTTTCCAATCAAATGGACTTAAGAAGCAAACTAGTGTACCTTTCCTGATGTCTAATAGATTTCAAACTAAAATTGAAAGAGATGGAGAAGGACATTTCATATTCAGCACAGTGAAAATTTGTTAAGATGAAGTCTCAGTTCTAAACATCTATACCCCAATACAAGTGCACAAACATTTACAAAAGAGACATTACTAAAACTTAAGTCATATATCAAACCCCACATACTAATAGTGGCAGACTTCAATATACCACTCACACCATTGGACAGGTCTTCCAGACAGAATCATAGCAGAAAAATAAGTGGATTAATGGATGTCATGATTCAGATGGACTTAAAAGATATCTATAGAACATTTCATTCAAACATAAAAGAATATACCTTCTCATCATCTCATGGAATCTTCTCAAAAATTGACCACATACTCAGTAACAAAGAAAATATCAACATATATTTTAAAAAATGGAATAGCCTCCTGCATATTATCAGATCACCATGGCATAAACTTAGAATTCAACAACAACACTAATTGCAGAAAACCTACAAGCTTGTGGAAATTGAACAATACTCAACTGAATCAGCACTGGGTCAAGGAAGAAATAAAGAAATTAAAGACTTCCTAGAAAACGAAAATAGAAGTACAACATAACCAAACTTATGACACAATGAAAGCAGTGCTAAGAGGGAAGTTCATAGCACTAAGTGCCTACATAAAGAACATGAAGAAATTTCACACTAATGACTTAACAGCATATCTGAAAGCTCTAGAACAAAAAGAAGCAGACTCACCCAAAAGGAGTAGATTCCAGGAAATAATAAATTTGAAGGATGAAATCAAATAAAAACAATACAAAGAATCAATGAAATAAAGTTTTGGTACTTTGAGAAAATCCACAAGATAGATAAACCCTTATCAGAATTAAACAAAAGGCAGAGAATACCCAAATTAACAAGATCAGAAATGAAAACAGGGACATAACAGACACTGAGAAAATTCAGAGAACAGATCATACTTTGAAAATCTGTACTTCACAAAATTGGGAAACTTTCTGGATTTGATACCACATACCAAAATTAAGGCCAAATAAACAATTTACATAGATCTACAACCCTTGAGGAAATAGAAGTCATCATCAGAATTCTCCCAACAATAACTACAGCAACAAAAACACCCTAGGGCCAGATGGTTTTCATGCAGAATTTGAAAGAGGAGCTAATGCCAATACTCCTCAAGTTGTTCCACACATTAGAAAGAGAGGAACACTGCCAAACTCTTTTTGATGCTACAGTTACCTGACAACCAAATCACATAAAGATTCAAGAAAAAGAATAACAGATCAATCTCCCTCATGAACATTGTTGTGAAAATATTCAATAAAATACCAGCAAATGAAATTCAAGAACACATAAAAAAAAATCATTCACGAGATCCGGGTACCAGGAGTGACATCGCTGGGGTGAGTGAGTTTCTGACCACGGCAGCAGCCCGGGACAGGGAACGCAGTCGTTCCTCACCCCCCTACACTTCCTGGTCATCCTGCAGGGGCTATGCTGCTCGATACCTCCTCTCTCTTCCTATCCCACCCAGCTTGCATCCACGGCCCTCCCCCACTCCATCTGACTCCCTCCCCTCTTTGAACCACACAACATCTCCCAGCTCAGCCTGCTTGGGTGCTGGGACAGGGTCCGAATTGGGAGGACATCCGGGAGGGTAGTAGCTCCTTGTCTAGGTGGCCTGCCTGCAGCAAGCAAGGCGGGATCTTTGTTTGCGAGCCACCCAAGCAGCAAGGAGATCCACTCCGGGCACCAGGAGAGACATTGGGCTTGCATCCACAACCCACCCAGAGTGGTGCTGAGGAGTTCCATCTGGATGGTCGTCCATGTTTGGGTACTGAGGAGTTCAAGCTCAGCAGGACGGTCCCTGCCTCTACACTGAAGAGATACACCCAGAGACTCAGTCACAGCAAAGACTGGACCAAGAAACCAGGCCTCTCTTGGCTTCATTTGAAGGAGGAGATGGGAAGGCGCCAATGCAAGAATTCCTCCAACAACCTGAAAGGCAACATGACATCACCAGAACCCAGGGATCCCGAAATAAGAAGAATTGTACACCCTACTCCAGAAGAATTAGAAGAAATCAACTCAAAAGTGAATTATTTGAAAATAATAGAAGACCTTAAACAGGAGGTGAAAAACTGCCATAAACAATTAGAGATTACAAACAAAAGGTAGAGGAAATGAATAAATCGCTCAAAGATACCCAAGAAAACCAAGAGAAACAAGAAAATGCAATCAAACAGGTAAGGGAAGTGGTTCAAGACCTGAAGAATGAAATGGAAGTAATGAACAAAACACAAACCGAGGGAAGGTTGGAGATGGAAAATCTGGGTAAACGAACAGGAACTACAGAGACAAGTACTGCCAACAGATTTCAAGAGATAGAAGAAAGAATGTCAGACACGGAAGATACCATAGAGAAAATTAACACACTGATCAAAGAAAACAGAAAAACCAACAAATTCTCATCACAAAACATTCAGGAAATATGAGACACAATAAAAAGACCAAACCTAAGAATAATTGGGATAGAAGAAGGAGAAGAAGTACAGCTCAATGGTTCAGAAAATATATTTAATAAAATTATAGAAGAAAACTTTCCCAGCCTAAAGAAAGATATTCCTTTGAAGGTTCAAGAAGCATACAGAACACCGAATAGACTGGACCAAAAAAAAAAAAAAAAATCTCCTCGCCATATAATAATCAGAACACAAAACATCCAGAATAAAGAAAGAATATTTAGAGCTGCAAAGGAAAAAGGTCAAGTTACTTATAAAGGTAAACCTATCAGACTTACACCTGACTACTCTATGGAAACCATGAAAGCCAGAAGGTCCTGGATAGATGTACTGCAGAAGCTAAGAGAACATGGATGCAAGCCCAGACTACTATACCCAGCCAAGCTTTCGTTCACTATAAATGGAGAAAACAAAATTTTCCAGGATAAAAGCAAATTTAAACAATACGTAGCCACAAATCCAGCCTTACAGAAAGTAATAGAAGGAAAATCACAAACCAAGGAGACCAACAATGACCACAATAACTCAAACATCTAGACACCCTTCACCAGCGCAATTAAAAGAAGGCAAACACACAAACTGTGACTAAAAAAGTGACTGGAGTTAACAACCACTGGTCATTAATATCCCTTAATGTCAATGGACTCAACTCACCTATAAAAAGGCACAGGCTAAGAGATTGGATACGCAAACAGGATCCAACATTCTGCTGTTTACAAGAAACACACCTCAACCACAAAGACAGGCACCTACTTAGAGTAAAGGGATGGGAAAAGGTTTATCAAGCAAATGGACCTAAGAAACAAGCAGGTGTGGCCATACTAATTTCTAACAAAGTTGACTTCAAACTTAAATCAACCAGAAGAGATGAAAAGGGACATTTTATACTCATAACAGGAACAATTCATCAGGATGAGGTCTCAATCCTGAATATCTATGCCCCTAATATAAAAGCACCCACATATGTAAAAGAATCATTACTAAAACTCAAGGCTGCCATAAAACCGCACACACTAATAGTAGGAGATTTCAGCACTCCTCTTTCACCAATGGACAGGTCAATCAGACAGAAACCTAACAGAGACTTAAGAGAATTAATGGAGGTATTGAATCAAATGGACTTAACAGACATCTATAGAACATTCCACCCAAATAGGAAAGAATATACCTTCTTCTCTGCAGCTCATGGAACCTTCTCAAAAATTGACCACATCCTCGGTAACAAAACAAACTTCCACAGTTACAAAAAATATCCATAACCACCTGTGTCTTATCAGATCACCATGGACTAAAGTTAGAATTCAACAACAATGCTACCCCCAGAAAGCCTACAAACTCATGGAAACTGAACAGTCAACTATTGACCCACACCTGGATTCAAAGAAGAAATAAAGAAAGAAATTAAAGTCTTCCTTGAATTCAATGAAAATAAAGAAACAACATACTCAAACTTATGGGACACTTTGAAAGCAGTCCTAAGGGGAAAGTTCATAGCCCTTAGTGCCCACTTAAAGAAAACAGAGAAAGCATTCATTGGAGACTTAACAGCCCACCTGAAAGCTCTAGAAAAAAAAGAAGCAGACTCACCTAGGAGGAGTACAAGACTGGAAATAGTCAAACTGAGGGCGGAAATCAACAAAATAGAAACACAGAAAACAATCCAAAGAATCAATGAAATAAAAAGCTGGTTCCTGGAAAAAAATCAACAAGATTGATAAACTCCTATCCAAACTAATCAAATGGCAGAGAGAGAATTTGCAAATTAATAAAATCAGAAATGAAAAGGGGGACATAACCACAGACATAGAGGAAATTCAGAGAATCATTAGATCTTACTACAAAAGCCTGTATGCCACAAAACTGGATAATGTAAAAGAAATGGACACTTTTTTAGATAAATACCATATACCAAAGTTAAATCAGGACCAGGTGAACAATCTAAATAGACCTGTCAGTTGCGAAGAATTAGAAGCTGTTATCAAAAACCTCCCTACCAAAAAAAGCCCAGGACCCGACAGTTTCAATGCGGAATTCTACCAGAATTTCCAAGAAGACCTAATACCTATACTCCTTAAGGTATTTCACAATATAGAAACAGAAGAGTCATTGCCAAATTCCTTTTATGAAGCTACAGTCACTCTGATTCCAAAACCACACAAAGACTCAACCAAGAAAGAGAATTACAGGCCAATCTCACTCATGAACATCGACGCAAAAATCCTCAACAAAATACTGGCAAACCGTATCCAAGAACACATTAGAAAAATTATCCATTATGATCAAGTAGGCTTCATCCCAGAGATGCACGGCTGGTTCAACATACGAAAATCTATCAATGTAATCCATCATATAAATAAACTGAAAGAAAAAAACCATATGATCATTTCATTAGATGCTGAAAAAGCTTTTGACAAAATTCAACATCCCTTTATGATAAAAGTCTTGGAGAGATTAGGGATACAAGGGTCATACCTAAATATAATAAAAGCTATTTACAGCAAACCAACAGCTAACATCAAACTAAACGGAGAGAAACTCAAAGCCATCCCATTTAAATCAGGAACACAACAAGGCTGTCCACTCTCTCCATACCTCTTCAATATAGTGCTTGAAGTTTTAGCAATAGCAATAAGACAACATAAGGGGATCAAGGGGATTCGAATTGGAAAGGAAGAAGTTAAACTTTCGTTATTTGCAGATGATATGATAGTGTACATAAGCGACCCCAAAAACTCCACCAAAGAACTTCTACAGCTGATAAACACCTTTAGTAATGTGGCCGGATACAAGATCAACTCCAAAAAAAAATCAGTCGCCCTCCTATACACAAAGGATATGGAAGCAGAGAGGGAAATCAGAGAAGCATCACCTTTCATGATAGCCACAAACAGCATAAAATATCTCGGGGTAACTCTAACCAAAGAAGTGAAGGATCTATTTGACAAGAACTTTAAGGCATTGAAAAAAGAAATTGAAGAGGATACCAGAAAATGGAAGGATCTCACTTGCTCATGGATTGGGAGGATCAACATAGTAAAAATGGCAATCCTACCAAAGGCAATTTATAGATTCAATGCAATCCCCATCAAGATCCCATCAAAATTCTTCACTGAACTTGAGATACAATAATCAACTTTATATGGAATAACAAAAAACCCAGGATAGCCAAAACAATCTTATACAATAAAGGAACTTCTGGAGGCATTACCATCCCTGACTTCAAACTCTATTACAGAGCTACAGTAATGAAAACAGTGCGGTATTGGCATAAAAATAGAGAAGTCAACCAATGGAATCGTATAGAAGACCCGGATTTTAACCCACAAACCTATGAACACCTCATTTTCGATAAAGGTGCTAAAAGTATACAATGGAAGAAAGAAGCATCTTCAACAAATGGTGCTGGCACAACTGGATGTCAACCTGTAGAAGAATGAAAATAGACCCATATCTATCACCATGCACAAAACTCAAGTCCAGATGGATCAAAGACCTCAATATCAATCTGAACACACTGAACCTGATAGAAGAGAAAGTGGGAAATGCCCTACGACAGATGGGCACAGGCTATCGCTTCCTAGGTATAACCCCAGCAGCACAGTCATTAAGGGCAACACTGAATAAATGGGACCTACTGAAACTGAGAAGCTTCTGTAAAGCAAAAGACACTGTCACTAAGACAAAAAGGCAACCCACTGACTGGGAGAAGATCACCAACCCTGCAACAGACAAAGGTCTGATCTCCAAATATATAAAGAACTCAAGAAACTAGACTTTAAAATGCTAATTAACCCAATTAAAAAATGGGGCACTCCCGCCATTTTGTGGACGCCAGGGCATTGAGAGCATCTGCGGAAGCAGATCGCGAGGGTGCGAGTGGGCCTCGTTGGAGTGTTGGGATTTGAACTGCGGTTCTCGAACCCAGGATCTCGAAATGCATCGTGATTCCTGTCCATTAGATTGTAAGGTGTATGTAGGTAATCTTGGAAACAATGGGAACAAGACTGAATTAGAAAGGGCATTTGGCTATTATGGACCGCTCCGAAGTGTGTGGGTTGCTCGAAACCCTCCTGGCTTTGCTTTCGTTGAATTTGAGGATCCCCGAGATGCTGCTGACGCTGTCCGAGAGCTAGATGGAAGAACACTATGTGGCTGCCGAGTAAGAGTGGAGCTGTCGAACGGTGAGAAAAGAAGTCGGAATCGTGGCCCCCCTCCCTCTTGGGGTCGTCGCCCTCGAGATGATTACCGTAGGAGGAGTCCTCCACCTCGGCGAAGATCTCCAAGAAGGAGAAGCTTCTCTCGAAGCCGGAGCAGGTCACTTTCTAGAGATAGGAGAAGAGAGAGGTCTCTGTCTCGTGAGAGAAACCACAAGCCGTCTCGATCTTTCTCTAGGTCTCGTAGCCGATCTAGGTCAAATGAAAGGAAGTAGAAGACCAGTTTGCAAAAGAAGTGGTGTACAGGAAGTAACTTCATTTGACAGGAGTATGTACAGGAAATTCAAGTTTTGTTTGAGACTTCATAAGCTTGGTGCAGTTTTAAGATGTTTTAGCTGTTCATGTTCCCTTAAGCAAGATTGAATTTGCTTTGAACTTTAGTTTTTCATAGACTGAAATAAACCTAGATCCTGCCCAGTTAAAGTGTGATGTACTAATGATAAACCACTGATGGAAATTGAAAAAAACTAGTCTCTTAGCTGGATTACAGTCGGGAGCTGTGGGTGAAATGATAAGCAGTCTGTAAAAGCTGCTGTTAACACAAGTTAACAGGAAAAGAGTGGGAACTGCACTCTGAAGACTTTCAAAGAGGTTCCTCACTGATTGCTATCTATGGAGGAAGCTGTTTGTAACATTCTTTATTTGGAAATGGAAGACTTAAGTTACCAGTTGGTTTAAGGGTACATTGTAGAGCTGAACCTTTGAGTTACTGTGCAAGATTTTTTTTTCATGCTGTCATTTGTAATATGTTTGTGAGAGTCCTTGGGATTAAAGTTTTGGTTACAAATTGTTGTTTAACTTGAAAGCCTGTTTTTCCTTACACGCTCAAATCTGTGAGCTTGGTATCAAGTCCAAGTATAACATTCCTATTGGAAGCCATACTTATATTTTCTTGTAAAGTGCTTTTGGATTAATAAAATACTAGCCTAATTGTGTAATAGTCAGTTGAGCAAACCCACTGTTACCATTGTTATCCCTGGGAAAGCATTTGGTTACCCAGTTCTTTCTTTGTAAGAAACATAACTGAGAGGCACTGGATTAGTGAAGAATTTTTCCCCCCTTTGGCTGTCACCTAAGATTTAGAAGTTGAAGCCAATTCAAGATCATGTCACTAACATTGTAAAGTAGCACCAGTGTGGTATTGTAACTCTAAGTTGCCCTTAAAAAGTAGCTTTTATCTTCAGCATGAAAACATTCAACAAAGCTTAAAAATTGATTTCATTTGATAACTTGAGGTCTTGCATGGGATTCCAAACTGATCATGATGTAAAATCTACCATGTGGCTAAATGTAACGATGCACAGTTGACTATGGAGGCATGCATACCCTGTCTCTGAGAAATCTGGAGGAGTTGTGCTTTCAGATTGTGTGTGTGTGCAATTAGATTAAATCATAATGCAACAGAAAAAAAAATGGGGCACTGATCTGAAGAGAGAATTCTCACCAGAAGAAGTTCAAATGGCCAAAAGGCACTTAAGGTCATGCTCAGCCTCCTTAGCGATCAGGGAAATGCAAATCCAAACAACATTGAGATATCATCTTACACCTGTCAGAATGGCTAAAATCAAAAACACCAATGATAGCCTTTGCTGGAGAGGCTGTGGAGAAAGGGGTACCCTCATCCATTGCTGGTGGGAATGCAAACTTGTGCAACCAGTTTGGAAAGCAGTGTGGCGGTTTCCCAGGAAATTTGGGATCAACCTACCCATGGACCCAGCAATGCCACTCTTGGAAATATACCCACGAGATGCCCGATCATATGACAAGGACATTTGTTCAACTATGTTCATAGCAGCATTATTTGTAATAGCCAGAGCCTGGAAACAACCTAGATGCCCTTCAATGAAAGAATGGATGAAGAAAGTGTGGAATATATATACATTAGGATACTACTCAGCGGTAAAAAACAATGACTTCGCGAATTTTGCATGCAAATGGATGGAAATAGAAAACACTATCCTGAGTGAGGTAACCCAGACCCAAAAGGATGTACATGGGATGTACTCACTCATAATTGGTTTCTAGAGATAAATAAAGGTCAGGGAGTCTATAATTTGATATCCTAAAGAAACTAAAAATAAGGTGAACCCAAAGAAAAACATATAACTATCCTCCTGGTTATGGGAAGTAGACTAGATTGCCGGGCAAATAATTGGGATCTTGGGGGTGTGGTGGGAGAGGGAGTAAGGGGAGAAGGGGAGAGAAATGTGAGAAGGGGAGGGTGGGGGGATCTTGGGGAAACGGGATGATTGGGATAAAGGAAGGTTGGTTAGGAGAGCAGGGAAGCACACATCTTAATTAAGGGAGCCATCTTAGGGTTGGCAAGAGACTTGGCCCTAGAGGGGCTCCCAGGTGCCCAAGGCGATGTCCCCAGTTAGTTCCTGGGGCAGCTGAGGATAGGGAACCTGAAATGACCCTATCCTATAGCCGTACTGATGAATATCTTGCATATCACCATAGAACCTTCATCTGGCGATGGATGGAGATAGAGACAGAGACCCACACTGGAGCACTGGACTGAGCTCCCAATGTCCCAATGAGGAGCAGAAGGAGGGAGAATATGAGCAAAGAAGTCAGGACCACAAGGGGTGCGCCCACCCGTGGAGACAGTGGGGCTGATTCTTTGGGAGCTCACCAAGGCCAGCTGAACTGTGACTGAAAAAGCATGGGATAAAACCGGAATCTCTAAATTTGGCGGACAATGAGGGCTGCTGAGAAGCCAAGGACTATGGCACCGGGTTTTGATCCTGCTTCATGTTCTGGCTTTGTGGGAGCCTACCCAGTTTGGATGTTCACCTTCCTAGACCAGGAATGAGGGGGGAGGACTTTGGACTTTCCACAGGGCAGGGAACCCTGACTGCTCTTCAGGCTGGAGAGGGAGGTGGAGGAGTGGGAGGAGGGGGGGAGGAGAGGGAGGAGTGGGAGGGAAATGGGAGGCAGAAATTTCTTTTTTTTTCCAATAAAAAAAATTTTAAAAAAATCATTCACTATGATCAAGTAGGCTTCAGCCCAGAGATACAGAGATGTTCCAACATATAAAATTTTGTCAATATAATCTACCCTATAAATAAACTGAAATAAATAAAAACATGATCATCTTATTAGGTTTTGAAAAAGCCTTTGGCAAAATCCAACACCCTTTCATAATAAAGGTCTTGAAGAGATCAGACATACAAGAAACATACCTAAACATAACAAAGGCAATATACAGCAAGTCAACAGCTAACATCAAACTAAACTAAGAGAAACTCAACACGATCTCACTAAAATCAAGACCAATAGAAAGCTTGTTCACTCCATATCCATTCATAATAGTACTTAAAGTTCTGACTAGAGCATTAAGACAACAAAGGGAATCAAGGGAATACAGATTGGAAGGGAAGAAGTCAATCTTTCACTATTTGCAGATGATACGATAATATACATAAGTGACCCCAAAAATCCTACCAGAGAACACCCACAGCTGATAAACACCTTCAGTAATGTGCCATGATACAAGATGAACTCAAAAAAATTTGTAGCCCTCCCATACACAAATGATAAGTGGGCTTAAAAAGAAACTAGGGAAACATCACCCTTTAAAATAGCCACAAATAACAAAATATCTTGGGGTAACTCTAACCAAACAAATGAAAGATCTGTATCACAAGAAATTGAAGATATCAGACAATAGAAAGATCCCCCATGTTCTTGGATGGGTAGGATTAACATAGTAAAAATTGCCATCTTACCAATGCAATCTACAGACTCAATGTAATCTCCATCAAAATTCCAACATAATTCTTCACAGACCTTGAAAGAACAATACTCAACTTAATATGAAAAAAAAAACCAAAATACCCAGGATAAGCAAAACAATTTTGTACAACAGAAGAACTTTTAAAGGCATCACCATTTCTGACTTCAAGGTCTACTGTAGAGCTATAGTAATGAAAACAGCTTGGTATTGACATAAAAACAGACGCATGGATCAATGGAATTGAATTAAAGACCCTGATACTAATCCACACACCTATGAACACTTGATTTTTGACAAGTCAAAATTGTACAATGGAAAAACAAAAGCATTTTCAATAAATGTTTGTGACTTAACTGGATGTTGACATGTAGAAGAATGCAAATATATCCATATCTTTTCCCATGCACAAAACACAGTCCAAGTGGATCAAAGGTTTCAACGTAAATCCAGATACACTGGACCTGATAGAAGAGAACGTGTGAAATAGCCTTGAATGCATTGGCGCAGGAGACTGCTTCCTAAATATAACCTTAGTAGCACAGACTATGAGAGCAACAATGGAACCTCCTGAAACAGAATCTTCAGTAAAGCAAAGGACATTGTCAATAAGACAAAATGACAGCCTACAGAATAAGAGGGATGATCTCCAATATACGACTCAAGAGAGTAGATATCAAAACACCAAATAATCAAATTTTAAAAAATGACATACTGATCTAAGTAGAATTCTCAACAGAATAAACTCAAAGGGCCGAACGAAATTTAAGAAATTTCTTGACATTCTTAGCTATCAGGGAAATGCAAGTCAAAATGACTTTGTAATTAATACCATTTTATACCTGTCAGAATGGCTAAGATAAAAAAAAAATCAGTGATAGCTTATGAGAATGTGCAGACAGGGAACATTCCTCCATTACTGGTAGGAGTGCAGACTCTACAGACATTTTGGAAATCAGTATGATGGTTTCTCAGAAAATTAGTAATCAGTCTACATCCAGACCCAGCAATACTACTCTTGGGAATATACCCAAAGGTTACATTAAACCACAAAGACATGCCGTGTTCATATCAATCTTATTTGTAATAGCCAGAACCTATAATGCCCCTCAACCAAAAATAATGGAAAAAGAAAATGAGATACATTTACACAATGGAGCACTACTCGCAGTAACAATGACATCTTGAAATTGGCAGGAAAATGAATGAACCTAGAAAAAAAATCCTAAGTGAGGTAACAGCGACCCAGAAATGCAAACATGGTACGTATTCCCTTAGAAGTACATATTAGATGTAAAGCAAAGGATAACCAAGCTTTAATCCACAATCCTAGAGAAGCTGAGTAAAAAGGAGGACCATAAGTGAGACATATATGGAGAGCCCCAGGAAGAAAAATTGATAAAATCTCCTGGGCAAACTAGAGTGGTGTAGAAGTGAGAAGATGGGGGATGGGAACATGAGAGCTCAAGAAGACCAAGTTGACAGAGGGACAAATGGGAGAGTGATGAAAGAGATAGCTTGATAAAGGGAGCCATTATGAGTTTAGAGAGAAACCTGGTGTTAGAGAAAGTCTCAGGAATCCACAGAATGACCCCAGAGAAGACTCCTAGCAAGAGTGGAGGGGACATTTCCTTTTTAATCAGATTAATGACTACCCTAATTGTCATAGAACCTACATCTAGTAACTGATAGAAGATGTGGTGAACCACAGCCAAGAAGCACTGGACTGATCTCCTGAGTTCAGCTGAAGAGAGGAAGGAGGGATCATCTAAACAAGGTTCAAAAGCGTGAAGGGCAAAACCAGAAAGACAGCTGACCCAAGCTGGTAGGATTTCAGGGACTATGGACTGCCACCTGGGCAGCCTGCAAAAGACCAAACCAGATTCTCAGAATGCGGGTGACAGTTATATGACTTGATCTGTTGTGGGAGTTCCTTGGTAGTGGCATCAGGACCTATTCCATGTGTATGAGCAAGCTTTTTGGAGCCCATTCCCTATGGTAGGATACCTTTCTCAGCCTTGATACATGAGTGAGGTGCTTGGTTCAAGCTGTTATGCCTGTCTTTGTTGACTCTCAATGGAAGGCCTTACTTGCTCTAAGGAGTGGCTGAGAGGTGTTAAGGGGTAAGTGAGGGGGTGGAAGAAGGGGAGCTGGGGTTGGTATGTAAACTGAAAAGTAATATTTTAATAAAACATTAACAAGTAACTTTATTTAGACTGAGATGTATGTGTGTGAGTGTATATATATATATATATATATATATATATATATATATATATATATGCATTTAAAAACAAGCTATAGATTTGAAAAGAAGCAAGCAGGGGTATATAGAAGGGTTTGAGTGGATGAAATTGAATAGGTAAATGATGTGATCATTTTATAATTTCAAAATAGAATAGTTTTAAAAACTGTATTTCTCAAATCTATCTAATCAAGATTTGATTGTCATGTTAAAAAAAATTATATTGAGTGGGATGGTTCCCGTGCACACCTTTAATCCCAACACTTGGGAGGCAGAGACAGATTTCTGCCAATTTTGTCTACTAAGTGAGTTCTGAGACAGACAAGGCTACCTAGAGAAACCCTGTTTCAAAAAAAAAAAGTACTGAAAGTTAGTTCCATTGTGATGTTAATCCAAGGTACCTTTTATGACTTTATGACTGTCATAAAAGGTTTGTATTCATATTGTGTGGTAAAGTGCCAAAATCTTTTGCTTTCCACATCCTGATTAATAGGATATGACAAAGTGAATGCCTATTGCAAATATCAAACCTTTTAATATCTTGATTTTAACTTCATGGAAATTAAATTTTTACTATATAGAAATAATTTAAAATAAAGACATTAGAGATAATATAAAATGAATTTATATTGTGTATGCGAGGACAAGATTCATATTACTAAATATGGATTTGTCAAGCTGTTTTAAATATTATGGGAACAATTTTAATAATGTAGAGTAATGTTATTAACAGATTCACTCTGTCTGAAACTACTGAAAATAGGAACTATTGTAATTAGAAGTAAAAGTAGAAGTTTTTGTTCTTATATCTCATTTAATCCAATATTATTTTATCATTAATTTTGATTTATTAAATAATGTTTTAGATCAGATTATAATTACCATTTCAGAGCACTGTTAACTGAAAAAGTCAACAAACTGGAACTACATATGAATACAGTTCTGCCACAGCTACATGCCAAGCAAGGTACATTTTTGTTTTCATAATATGAGCTGGTTGTTATGGATGCCCACATTCATCTGCAGTCTCTTGGCCACACATGGATTTGATTTATTAAAGACATCCAGAAATGTTTCAGCAATGCCAGTAAATGTGTCCTAAAACACTTATAGTGCATTATAAAATGAAACAGTATGCACATTACAAAATTTCCAGGGCAGGGAAATAGAGGGAGGGCATATTTGAAATAACAATGACTGAAACTTTACTAGACTTAAGGAAAGAACTGGACAATCCAATCCAAGAAACTTAAAGAATCCAGTGAACTTAAATATAACAACCCTACCCTGAGGCATGTTGCAATTAGTTTATTAAAATTAGCATCAAATAAATGACTTGTGTAAAATTAACCTGCTTATAGGTTACAAGTGAATTTTTCAGCAAAAATTTGATGTTGTTGAAGGCCGTATAATGATATGCCTTAAGTACTGAAAGAGGGGCTTGAGAGGCCAGTAAATAAGTTGCTGCTTCCCTCCACCAACTTGGGTGGACATCCCATGCTCAAGGCCATACCAGTCAGAACAGATAGGGAACCTGCACACAGAACTCTCCCACTCCCTTGGTTCAGTTCCCACAGACCCAATCAGCTGCCACCACTTTCCTCCCCACCCCTAACTCAGCTGCTATGTCACAATTCCCAACTAGGGCAGACGTTTCTTGCTCAAGTGCAGGCCACACCAGCCACATCAGGCAAAAATCTCAAGCAGAGATTCACTGGAGTTCTTGCTGTCATAGGACCCAGGCGCTTATGTTTAATGGGATGTTGGTGCAGGCCATCCACAGTTTCTCAAAACTGCCTTCTGTCCTCATCACACAGAATTTTCAACACGGATGCTTCCTTTTTCAGGCCTGCAAGGAGAATTTCTAGAGGGAAATAGACCAAGCTCTACTCAACCTAATATAATGAAGTAACTAAAGCAAGTTAGAGACACTATCTACATTCTGAATTGGGGGCCATTATACAAAGTCATGAAAACCAGGAGGTCAAGACCATCGGGGCCCTTACACCTCCCTGCAGATGGTATGATTACATCACTGCATTTCTACATACATAAAAATCACTGGAAATGAGCCAATTGCTGTATTCTGTTGATCCTAGCGGAGCACAGAAAAAAAGTGCTCATTCCTAGCTATGTCTTAAAGAAGCTTCATGGAGGAGGATACATTTGAGCTAGTAAAGTAGGGGAATTGAAGGACTGTAGTCACAGGGGGCTTTTCATGACACCTGGGGTTCACATGACACTTGGCTGAGTATCCTGCACATCTCACCTTTCTGGATGCTTCACAACATCCATGACGCTTAGAGACACAAAAACTTCCAAGATGCACACTTATAAACCAAAGATTCTCCTATCTTGTACCACACCTCAGATCATAGAGTGGGGTCAACAGTGTAGTCTGATTTGAAGAAGTGAGCTGACGTCCACTTTCATTGTCAGGGCATCTGACCCTTGGGGCTCTCCTGTCAGACTTTCATCTCATCAGACTGCCTCAGGCCACTGATGTTGCTTAAAATTGATCCATAATACACTTGGAAAAGCCTCAGTCCTCCTGGGTTCCTCTGAGTCCCTTTATTTCTTTTTCCAACTCTAGGTGCAGCCATTTGCACACATGAATACAACAACAGGGACTCTGTGAAACTTATGTGGTGTGGTTACATGGCCAGGGCTCTAGCTGCGCAGCTGCAGTCTGGATCATTAGACCCAAAGACTTGGTCTCAGAATGCCTGTGGTTGGCCACATGGGGCAGGGGACTTCAAAATGGTATGCTCATCGTAAGCTGAATGGGGGATCTCTGTAGACTCAATGTCTTTGTGTAGTGCCTGAGTTCCTGAAGCCATCTTGGTCCCATACCTTCTCTTTTTGCATGAGATGAAAGCTCCTGAGGCAAGGAAAGCCACTGGTGTCAGCAAACAGGTTTAGTCTTTATAATTCCCAGAATTCACCAGAAATACATGATCTGAAGCCTTAGGATTCTGTCTTAAGACGCTCCGTGTTTGTGATACTTTGTTCACCTATTCAGATAACTCATCTCTTAGATAAAGACAACATTAATCCTGTGGGGTAGTAAGTGGAGCCCCCCACCGGTGCATTAAGACTCAGCATGACATTCTAATAAAGAGAATATGCTCCCACGAGCTAGTTCATGCACCAGGGATAGATCCTGGTCCAACTGCCAGGTGTCTCACATGTAGTTCAAGCTTTACCAGTGTGTTCCACATAAAGCGGGGGGCTAGTTTGGTCAAGGCTCCACAGCTGTCAGCCTAGAGTTCACGATTTTCCATGAGAATGGTTTAGCTGTCTCTGTAGATTTCTCCATCATGATCTTGACCACCTTTGCTCATATATTCCCTCCTCCCTCTCTTTGACTGGTTTCCCAGAGCTCGGCCTGATGCTTGGTTATGTCTGCATCTCATTCTACCAGTTATTGGATGGAGTCTCTGTGATTATAGTTGTGGTATTCACCAATCTGATTATAGGAGAAGGGCAGTTCAGATACCCTTCCCATTATTGCTAGGAGTCTTAGATGGGGTCATTGTTATTAATTCTTGGAATTTTCCCTAGAACCAGGTTTCTCCCTAATTCCTTAGTGGCTCTTTCAAGGTATCTCATTTACTGCTCTCCCACTCTTCCCCCCAACAGGAACTTCCCATAGCCTCATGTTCTCATCCCACTTCCCCTCCCATTTACCACTCTCCCTTTTCCCCAGTATACATAGGAGATCTCATCTAATTCCCTTTCTCAGGACAATCCATGTCTCCTGCTTAGGGTTTTCCTTGCTGCTTAGTTTCTCTGGAGCTGTAGATTGTAGTCTGGTTATTCCTTGTTTTCCCTCTAATATCCACTTATGAGTGCATACATAATAGAACAGATTCCCTTGTAAGATAGATAATGTTGTTCCCAGAAGTTGTAGACTTTGAAACAAGAATTCTAATGACGGATACTTCCCTATTATTTGTTGGCTAGAGAAATCTCAGCGAAACCCAGAAATATGTAGATTGTTGTAATTTATCTTATTTAGACATCATACTTGGATGGTAATCCCTACTGATGAAAACACCATCTTTAGGTTACATGTCCCAGAGTCAAGATAGAACCTAACTGGTAGCACCCTTCCTGCTACCTAGTGTTCACAGTGCCCGACGATGCCATGCTGACTGATGGGGTAGAAAATGAATCAACTATATTATTTATCTCTAAGCTATTTCTGCTACAGTACTGACAAACTAGGCAGGTCATGTCCATCAGTGCAATAGTGGAGGTATGAATATTTTGAGATTAAAAGCCTCCAAATAACTAATTGGTTCTGAGGTATATACCATACTAGACAATATACACATGAAAAGCCGTGGTTGGGAAAGATATGTATCTAAGTGATAAACACACTACTATATTCCCTAAATGAAAATGTTGTGGGCCAGGAGAGACATCACTGGGAAACTTCATCTGGCGATGGATGGAGATAGAGACAGAGACCCACACTGGAGCACTGGACTGAGCTCCCAATGTCCCAATGAGGAGCAGAAGGAGGGAGAATATGAGCAAAGAAGTCAGGACCACAAGGGGTGCGCCCACCCGTGGAGACAGTGGGGCTGATTCTTTGGGAGCTCACCAAGGCCAGCTGAACTGTGACTGAAAAAGCATGGGATAAAACCGGAATCTCTAAATTTGGTGGACAATGAGGGCTGCTGAGAAGCCAAGGACTATGGCACCGGGTTTTGATCCTGCTTCATGTTCTGGCTTTGTGGGAGCCTACCCAGTTTGGATGTTCACCTTCCTAGACCAGGATTGAGGGGGGAGGACTTTGGACTTTCCACAGGGCAGGGAACCCTGACTGCTCTTCAGGCTGGAGAGGGAGGGGGAGGAGTGGGGGGAGGGGAGGAGGAGAGGGAGGAGTGGGAGGGATATGGGAGGCGGGGAGGAGGCAGAAATTTTTTTTTCCAATAAAAAAAAAGGAAAAAAAAGGCAGAAATTTTTTTTTCCAATAAAAAAAAATGTTGTCAAACTGCCTTCTAAATATGTATGTATGTGCCTACAGGCTAATGAAAGTCTCAGCCTGAGAATATGAGTTTTTACGGAGAATGATGGTTCATAAATAGACTTACATATGATCCAAGCACTGAGAATAAGTGACTGATGAGTGTTCAACAATCTATATCGTCTCCTATCCCTAAGACATAGGAATTTCACAAGAGAGAGGATAGAAGAGTTTATGAGTGTGAAAATGAAGAAGACTCAAGAAGCACTGATATCCAGATATGACATTGTCATTGCTATCATGAACACTGAGCATGTATGGATACCTGCACAAGAATAGGCCTCCTAGCTTTCCATCACAAATAGAGGAGGTTTTCATGAATCTGTAGCCTTTCTTAAAAAGCTAATTGTTGGGAATGACTATTGGAGAAGAGAGTGCCCCAGTTTCTCTAATGGTGAAGTCACTGGGATATAGGTAGAAAGAATAAGGGAATAAGAAAGGAAAAAAAGTGGATATGAGGGAGTAATAGGGGAATAAATACACTCACAATGTATCTTGTATATTTAAGAAACCATCAAAAATATAAAGAATAAATAGATTAAATGAAGTGAGAATAAAGTAAGATTGTCCCTTACTAACTATACACAGACAGCTCATGCTGTCTGAAATAGCACTGAAAATGCATGTTCAGGAGAGTAATTTGGCTACCCAATTTTACTTACTTTTATATCATATTAGGACACAAATCATGATAAAATTATATTAGGAACACCAGACTTTAAAAAACATGAACATTTTTGTGAAACATAGGATTCTATATAACCAAAGTTATAAATTCAATTCAAAAGTTGTTCAAATAAATACATAATAACATTTTTGAAAGAATTTTAAGACTAATGATTTCCTTGTATTCTGATAATTCCTTTTGTTTTCTCTTGTTAATCATTTTGGTTGCTTGAGGAAATTAAATTTTAAGAAAAAATATTATTGGTATTTTTAGTCATGTCACACAAACAAGTTTTATTTTTAGGTTAATGAAGCTGCAGCTATTAACTATTAAAATAGTCTTTGTTGGGGATAGTTATCTATGGCCTCATGCAACGTGATAGGCAACCATTACTCTAACTGAGCTACATTCCCAGTCCTGAAATACCTCCTCTCCCTTCTTGCTCTTCTTTTTCTTTAGTTTGACACATACACATAGGAACATGGGTGAGGGGCTGAATCTTTTCTTATTTTAAAAAGATTGAAAATATCACGCATGATTATTGTAATTATGCCATTTCAACCCATCAACTCCTTCCATGCCCCACGTATATTCTATATTGTTCTCAAATATATGGTCTCTTATTTATTTGTTACAAGAGAGAGAGAGAGAGAGAGAGAGAGAGAGAGAGAGAGAGAGAGAGAGTTCATTTGAGTTCATCCTTCGGATCACTTGTTAATCTATTGGGAGACTTGTCACAAGAGAAGTTCAATTTTCCTTATCTCAGTTGCCATTAATTGCCTTTAGCTTTTCATCTAAGGTTGAGCCCTCCTGAAAATTCTTCCATTCATATTATGTTTTTGCAGTAAAACAAAAAGGATGTCTTTCTCAACTGAGTGCCATCTAAAATAGATGATGACCATTTATACCTCAACTGTCAAGTGAATTATTCATATGAAGTATAGACTCTAGAGTATTTAAAGTTGATGGACAAATATGACATTCAACTATATTAGAAGTTTATTTCTCCACAGCTTCTCCAGCAAAGGCTATCAATGGTGTTTTTGATTTTAGCCATTCTGACAGGTGTAAGATGATATCTCAGTGTTGTTTTGATTTACATTTCCCTGATCGCTAAGGAGATTGAGCATGACCTTAAGTGTCTTTTGACCATTTGAATTTCTTCTGTTGAGAACTCTCTCTTCAGATCAGTGCCCCATTTTTTAATTGGGTTAATTAGCATTTTAAAGTCTAGTTTCTTGAGTTCTTTATATATTTTGGAGATCAGACCTTTGTCTGTTGCGGGGTTGGTGAAGATCTTCTCCCAGTCAGTGGGTTGCCTTTTTGTCTTAGTGATAGTGTCCTTTGCTTTACAGAAGCTTCTCAGTTTCAGTAGGTCCCATTTATTCAGTGTTGCCCTTAATGACTGTGCTGCTGGGGTTATACCTAGGAAGCGATCGCCTGTGCCCATCTGTTGTAGGGTACTTCCCACTTTCTCTTCTATCAGGTTCAGTGTGTTCAGATTGATGTTGAGGTCTTTGATCCATTTGGACTTGAGTTTTGTGCATGGTGATAGATATGGGTCTATTTTCATTCTTCTACAGGTTGACATCCAGTTGTGCCAGCACCATTTGTTGAAGACGCTTTCTTTCTTCCATTGTATACTTTTAGCACCTTTATCGAAAATGAGGTGTTCATAGGTTTGTGGGTTAAAATCCGGGTCTTCTATACGATTCCATTGGTCGACTTCTGTGGAGAAAGGGGTACCCTCATCCATTGCTGGTGGGAATGCAAACTTGTGCAACCACTTTGGAAAGCAGTGTGGCGGTTTCTCAGGAAATTCGGGATCAACCTACCAATGGACCCAGCAATCCCACTCTTGGGAATATACCCAAGAGATGCCCGATCATATGACAAGGACATTTGTTCAACTATGTTCATAGCAGCATTATTTGTAATAGCCAGAACCTGGAAACAACCTAGATGCCCTTCAATGGAAGAATGGATGAAGAAAGTGTGGAGTATATACACATTAGAATACTACTCAGCGGTAAAAAACAATGACTTCGCGAATTTTGCATGCAAATGGATGGAAATAGAAAACACTATCCTGAGTGAGGTAACCCAGACCCAAAAGGATGAACATGGGATGTACTCACTCATAATTGGTTTCTAGAGATAAATAAAGGTCAGTGAGTCTATAATTTGATATCCTAAAGAAACTAAATAAGAAGGTGAACCCAATGAAAAACATATAGCTATCCTCCTGGTTATGGGAAGTAGACAAGATTGCCGGGCAAAAATTTGGGATCTTGGGGGTGTGGTGGGAGGGGGGTAAGGGGAGAAGGGGAGAGAAATGTGAGAAGGGAAGGTTGGGGGGAACTTGGGGAAACGGGATGATTGGGATAAAGGAAGGCTAGTTAGGGGAGCAGGGAAGCACACATCTTAATTAAGGCAGCCATCTTAGGGTTGGCAAGAGACTTGGCCCTAGAGGGGCTTCCAGGGGCCCAAGGCGATGTCCCCAGTTAGTTCCTGGGGCAGCTGAGGATAAGGAACCTGAAATGACCCTATCCTATAGCCATATTGATGAATATCTTGCATATCACCATAGAACCTTCATCTGGCGATGGATGGAGATAGAGACAGAGACCCACACTGGAGTACCGGACTGAGCTCCCAATGTTCCAATGAGGAGCAGAAGGAGGGAGAATATGAGCAAAGAAGCCAGGACCACAAGGGGTGCACCCACCCACGGAGACAGTAGGGCTGATCCATTGGGAGCTCACAAGGCCAGCTGGACTGTGACTGAAAAAGCATGGGATAAAACCGGACTCTCGGAATTTGGTGGACAATGAGGGCTGCTGAGAAGCCAAGGACCATGGCACCGGGTTTTGATCCTACTTCATGTTCTGGCTTTGTGGGAGCCTACCCAGTTTGGATGTTCACCTTCCTAGACCAGGATTGAGGGGGGAGGACTTTGGACTTTCCACAGGGCAGGGAACCCTGACTGCTCTTCAGGCTGGAGAGGGAGGGGGAGGAGTGGGGGGAGGGGAGAGGAGGGGGAGGGGGGAGGGAAATGGGAGGCGGGGAGGAGGCAGAAATTTCTTTTTTTTCCAATAAAAATAAATAAATAAATAAATAGAAGAAGAAGAAGTAGTAGTAGTAGAAGAAGAAGAAGAAGAAGAAGAAGAAGAAGAAGAAGAAGAAGAAGAAGAAGAAGAAAGAAAAAGAAAGACCTCACCTGAGACTAGGTTCAGCTGAGGTCCTGAGAGTCTACACACCGTCTGGCATCTATCTATCCACTCACCTACTCAGTGTTTTCAAGAGTTTGTGTTGAGTGCTGGGCACTAATGTCACTGCTGAGAAGTAAAATGAGTCTAAGCTCTGAAAAAAAAAAAGAAGTTTATTGGTTAAAGTTTATTTTATTTAAATTACTTCCAGGTGTTTATTGCCTTGTGGTTGTTCCCTGTTTTCAGAGTCTTAGAGTAGCATAACATTAAATGATACATTGTGCTGAAGATGGTACACTCCTACTCTGGAACTAGAGGAGTAACAAAATTGATCTATTGATTGCACAACTGGCTTGAAGGAATAAGCATTGTTTCATCAAATTCTCGAACTAGATCCAAGGTGTTAAAGAACTTCAGGCTTATGGTGTGGGCATGACTGCCAATTACTTCCCACCAGGAACATGTGCTTTAGCATTGAACGAGAAGCCTCTGTTATGTCCCATTCACACCTACAACCCTTTGGCAGCCAAGCCTTGAGGGACATTTGCACTTTGTGCTGAGTTAGATTTCTGTTTCTCTGCACTTTCCCAATGTCTTATCATCCCATCTGTGATTTCTGAATCTCTTTCAAACTATCTAGTTAGGATACAGTGTATATTTGTAATTCTTTTAAAATTCATTCATCATATACAGAATATTCGAACTTGCCATCTTCATTCATCCCAAAAATGATTGCTAAAGTCAGTAACAGTTGACATGCCTTATTTCACATAAAAATATGATCTGCCGGTTTCTAATCAGCCAAAAAATGATTGAGGCTGTAGAATATGAAGGGTTAATACTGAAAGCAAAAATATAAAGTAGATAGTTGTGGAGAAATGGGATTCCCATGACTGGATAAGGGATTAAGAAACACAGATACGGGGCTGCCAAGGAATAGAACTTTTCTTCACAAATCTACGTGGCAGGCAGTTTTGAGTGTCAGCTTGGAGTATCTTCTTGAAATGGATCATGTATCCTGGTCAGGAGAAAGTATGCTTGACCTGAGATACAAGGACAGTCAGAAGTTTGTCCTCAGGTGATCTTCCTGAAAGAGTTCCCTAACAAATGACTATTTAGTCACATGCTATGAAGTCTGTTGGGGGCCAGTTTTATTTTTATAGTCTAGGCTATTAGAATTATAATGAGGTATGGATCAGTTCACAGCATGGCATTTCAGAGATGACGACATATTCAGAGACAGAGTTTTTCTTCATGTGATCGAGTTACTCTTGTGGTATACTGGCAGATTATGTTTATAACTTTTATACAAAATACAGTAGAATCAACAGATTGGTTTATATGAGACTAAAATATTTTATGTACAGCAGACAAAACAAAACAAAGAAAAAAAACCTACCAACAGTTTTAAAAAGTTCACAGAATGGGAGAAAAATCTTTATCAGCTATACTTCCAGCAGACAGGGGTCCAAAACTCAAAATTTATAAATAATATAAATAATTAAATACCAAGGAAGTAAAATGAACAAATGGGCCAATAAAGTAGATAGCTCTCACTAGAAGAAACTGAAATGGTCAAACACTATTTTAAAAGTGTTTAGTGTTCAAATAAATTAAACTTACTACAGAGTCTCACCTTAGTCAGAATGACTGTCATTAAGAAATCTGTCAATAAATATGGCAGAGGATAAAGGGAAAGAAAAACTCTTATTCACTGCTGTCAGGATTGCAAATTAATATAGCTATTATGGAAATTAACTTGGAAACTCTTCACAAAATAAAAGTCTAACTAGTGTAGGCTACACCTATGCCATTCATTGGCATGTAGGGCAATAGAGACATTTCTTACCATGGAGAGAGTTGCATATCCATGTTTATTACTGTTACACTCACAACAGAAAGAGAATTGTCTAGATTTCACCCAAAAGCTGATGAATAATGAAATTGTCACATACATACATCATGGAATATTATCCAAGTGTTAAGAAAAATGGAGAAATAAAATTTGCAGAAAATGCCTGAGCATCAAAAATATAATATTAAGTGAGATGACCCAAACTCAGAAGGAAGAAAGAATGGGAAAAAAATCCCACCAAATTCTCTGTCATATTCTGTTCCAGCCTTTAATGTAAATTCATATATTTGTATATATGTATGTATGTATATATATATATATATATATATATGTGTGTGTGTGTGTGTGTGTGTGTGTATAAATGGGCATACACAGAGGTAAAATCTAAAAATTTAGAAAGGAGACCTAGACAGTATAACATGAGGTGATAAGAAAGAATGGAATATAGAAAAAAGACACAAGAATTATAAAAGAGTATGTAAAGATATTTCTAATTTCAGTTCCATTATAGTCACCACGTCATGATGAATGTATGATTTCAACTTTCTGTGTATTGAAGAAGTAATACTATTTTCCTATTCCAAAGAATCAAACATGAATTTTCTTTATCACTGTTTTGAGGAAATGATCTTGAAAGTTCATTTTTCTTTTAATTCTACTGATTATTAAGCAATAGGAATTAGACACACTAGTTACTGAGGATATTTGTCACATTGGCCCATTTAGAGTAAGCAATTAAAATATGTTTCAAGGTGAGGGTTTTATCAACTGAAAAATTCCTATTTTTCTTCTGTTCAAAAGCAAATCAAATCGTTCTATTACTATGCTATTTAATATGTAAGTTTTATTGCTAGATGTGAAGTCTAGTTAAAAGTTTCAAGTAATAATTTAACATGTTAGAGTTTACATTCTTTATTGTATTTCAGATGTGTACAAAGAAACTTCTGGTTCTTTCAGTAGAATAAAGCAACACAATGTACAAACTTAAGCTTCTCTTCTATACAACAGAGAGTACTTCAATACATGGTAGTGTACACTGTCACTCTTGATAGCAGGAGCCCAAAGTTTCCCCAGTGACAAAAAAAACACACATTATTGTTTTTCAAAGATGCAGTGCAGAATTTGGTGGCACAAGTTTTAAGAATATAGAATTTAAATACAATTTCCAATAATAAAAGTGCATTAGTAATTTTTGATCACTGTAAAAAAATCCCATATATAAATGGAAGGAAAGATTTACTTTGTTTCACAGTTTAAAATATTTCATTATAATCAGCTTCCTCTATTATGTGTAAATTGTGGTGAGGGAGAAAATAATGACAGTGATCATGAGTTGGAGTAAAGTTTTTTATTTCGTGTTCGTGAAGTGGAGAGAGATAGAAGGGAGCCAGGGACAAAACATTCTTCAAAGGTATGTCCTCAGTGACGTTCTTCTTCAACCATGCAATCCTTTATGTTACCTCAGTCAATAATAACTCATGACTAGACTAATTCATTGATGTAGTAACCACCCTACTTATTTTATCACTTTTTAATATGTTCATAAGTTGGGGATGAAACTTCCCCTATATGTGTATTTTTGGAAGATGCCATATGCTCAAATAGCAACCTTCCTCTTCTGGCCACAATAGATTCATGTGCACATCAAAATTCAAAGTACATTTAGCCAGACTATAAGAGTTCCGAACGTGTCAGTCATCCTGTATATCTTAAAATTCAAGTTCTGAATTTCCTTTGAGAACTAAAGAAAGCATCTGATCTGTGATACTCTGTAGAAAATTTTACTCTATGCACTTTCAGTGTAAGGTGCCATAGGGTGAAAGGTTCATTTTTAAGAGGAGTAATAGAAATTAGTGAAAGCAAAACCAAGGAAAGAACAAGACCCAATAAGAAAATGCCAAATCCTGTGTCTCTACACCTAGCAGTTTGACCACATTGCACTGTGGTGTGAGCTTCCAAATCTTGGGAATTCCCATCTCCGTCACCTCGCCAGATACAGCAGACATAAACTAACTTATCCTGGCTCTGTTCATGCCCTGTGCTTTCCTCAACAGATATTCAATATCCATAAATATCTGTAACTGTTAAATAACATCTTAGCTTCATTTTTTAATGTTTCTTGAATCATACATTAGAGGAATTTTGATTCTCCTAGCCTCTCACATCTTCTTGTAAAAGTTTGGTTGAAGTTTGTATGACTCAAGTCTCCATCACTATACCCGAAAGACCTCCATTGTCATATGGATAGCAGGAATATCTACTAAAAACTTGAGCAATATGTGTTCCCTCACTAATCACTGCTGCAGTAGCCACTGAGAACCAGGAGAACTAAGTGTGGGGATGTGAAGTTTGAGACCGGCAATCTGAAGATAAATTCTTTAAAAGTCAGTGTCTTTCCAATGATTATATGTTTTTACTTAGTGTAGCTTGTTGTGGATATGGTCTGACCAATTCCTGAGAAATCTTCATTGCACTTTTACTAAACTTTCAAGGTGAATTTCTTCATTATTTTCTCATGGTGCTAATTTCTTTAGCTACTAGTTTTTCAAGTCCCAACTTTAAGCTTGTTTCTTTTCTCACCAAACTGAAAGTTTACGAATCCTGCTTTGCTTTCTTTCTGATTTCCATTGTATTGCTGAAAGCGGCAAAAATAAATAAATAAATAAATAAATAAAATAAACAAAAACAACCCATAATACCACTTGAGTACTGAGGTGCTCTGGAATTTTTGCTATCATATTAGTTAGCCTCTTTTCTACAAATTAAGCCCTCCACAATTTTTCATATATGCCCTCATATGTAAAATGGGGTCCCTGTAGTATGTAAATGTAATTTTCTATCTTTTGAATTTCTATTTCTTATTGTATGTATTATATATTACCCTAAGTTCTATGGTGCTATTTTCGCTTAGGTCTCCTTCCAGGTTATGAGAAAAAGTTTTTTTTTTTTTTGCCTGTTATCTTGGATTTCTTGGAGGGAATGTGTTCTTTGAAAATTGTTCTGCCCTTTTGCTTACATTCATGTAACCTGCTGTCCTATATTTCCCTAGGCCTCTCACATTCATCACTTATCTATTGTAAAAATTTTGTATGCTTTCTGTTATAGTCTATAATTTTGGATTGATTTTAGTTCATCAGAGATGTGTTTGGTTAGTTCAGTATTCTAGATTTAACTTTTTATGACTGTGGGAGGTACAAATATTGGAAGTTGCTTTGTTATTAATAATACTTTATGTGATTGGGACATCATGAGGGCTGTTATACTGGTGATAGTATATTAAGTGCCTTCTGAAAATCAACAATTGCATTCATGATTGGGAATTTTAGATATTCTGTCTCTGGATTGGTAAAATGCTCATTTTTTTATTTGTTGCTGGTTTTTGGCATAACTTCTGCATAGTCCAGTCTTCTGGCTAATTCAAATAATTTCTTAGTATATGATAACTCTACATTCCAATTTACTCTGACATTATGTTTGATCTGAAATTTATGTTTTTTTTTATTATTTATTTTTATTATTTATTACTTATTGAAGCATTGCATAGTTCTTTTGCTAGGTACTTTTCTCCGAGACTGATACTCTTTGCTGTGTAGGCAGAAAAGAAAGTGTGTGCCTTCCAGAGTCTCTTAAGTTTCAGTTGTTGATATTAATGTTAAAGTTGTGCTGCTTCCCATCATAGGGATAACAGTAGGAAGAATAATCTTACACCATACTATATATATATCACTGAGCTGATTAACTTCTTTGTGATAAAGTTATATAACTTCAAATATTATGTCAGTGCTCAGTCTATTTATGGCATTCTTTCTTTAATGAATCAAATTCTACAAATTCTAGCAATTGCCAGGAGGGAGTTTATTGGCTTAAACAAACATGTTTGTATAAATATTATCACCAATTATTGAATAAAAGATAGCTATTCCTATCTCAGCTTCAGCAACTTTAGTCTCTGTGAACAATTGAGTTGCTTTATAATCTGTACTACAGCAGTCTCAGCTTCTACACAATTCAAACTTAACCATTAATGCCAGTAACACTCAGATTTCACATTACACTTTGCATAATAATACATACATGACCTACATCATATGTATATAGTATATAAGTTATAGAATAGCTAAGAACATGTTTAAACAAGTCAATGAACATAGAGTTGGTACTGAAGTCACATGTAGAGAGCAGTGGCTGGAACACAATATTGATGATTGTCAGAATATAAGAGATTAATTTAGCCACAAAGATGCTAAGGCACAAAACAACCAAGCACAGGTTCATGTGACAGGCAATTCTGAGTGTCACCCTGAAACTATGTACCATTGACAGGAGAAACCATGCTTGAGCTGAAGCCTGGAGAAAGCAAGAAGTTCTTTCTCAGGTGATTTTTCCAAAATGTCCCCTGAGAAGTGTCAGAGTGATGGGTTTAATAGTACAGCATTATCATCTTGTATTACCACTTCCTTTATAATCTCATGGGAGGAAGTTACATTGATTAACACATGTATTTGGTAATTCTGATATCATTTTGAATAGTCACAAATGGAGTTTTTAATTACCATGAATTAATATTCAGTCTGTCTTTTGATGGGCTGGTAAGTAGACAGTTGCTGATTAGTTGTTTAAACAAGATACAGTGTTGTTCTAATTTGATCATTGTTCTCATAATGGAATAACTAATAAAAAACTATTGTCTCAAAATATAGAAAACTCAGGGTAGTATATACTCCAAAAGCTGCTATTCTAGTCAGCATTGAACTTTTAAAATGAAAGCACAGCCTGTTCACTACAATCTACCCCATGACTCTGACACCAGAATTGCAATGGCTATGTGGCCAGAGGAAACACACATTGTTCTTTCTACATGGTGCATTTTATAGAGATAACTGGTGAAAGGTTTTTGGAAGCAAAGTCCAAATAGAATTGCCAAAAATAAGAACAATGTTCTTCCTAGCTGATAATAAATTCTGCTGCTCAGCTTAGGGCAACCATTCTTGACCCAGAGCAGAATAGTCCAACTGCACTGGAAGGCTGCACATGGTATGTGTTCTTTGAAGGACATGCTAGCTTGTTTGAATACAAATTTTGTGTTTGTATCTTTATGTTATTTTTTCAGTGCAATTGAATTTGTATTTTATGTTATGGCTGCTTGTTTGTTGAAGCCCATAGTCTTATTTGCTTATTGATTGTGGAAGGTATTGTGTGCTGTTTTGAGTGGAGTTAAATGATATTCAGTAATTATTTCACTAGACATGACAATACTTAAGTGTAATTGGGTATCCATATCATTTTACAAAGTAATTAGTTAAGGAAAATATAACATGAACAGTCCCGTAAGATATAAAATTATGTTTAAAAATTCTATCTCAACAATCTACATATATATCATCATTAAATCAGAAACATACAATATGATTAAAACTATGTCACAGGGGCTGGAGAGATGGCTCGTCAGTTAGGAGCACTGGCTACACTCCAAAGATCAGGGTTCAGTTTCTAGCACCCACATGGCAAATCCAGGGTATCTGACACCGTCACAATACATACATGCAGGCAAGCATCTATACATCAAATAAATAAACAAATCTTACAAAAAAAACCAATGTCACAAATTAGTCAAAAGAGACACAGCAATTTTCATTAAAATAATGTTAAGTGCATTATCTGATGCTTGCTTCTCCTCTTTATGATGCTTTGTGTATTTCATTTACTAGCCTGGTTTCTCATGAGAATAAGGCCCTTCCTTTCTTGTGGTGTGATTTCCTATCGCATTAATCATGAAGTTTTGATCTGTGTTAATTGAGGCTATTCTAGCCCTGTGGTCATCTATGACAGAGAGGGATATAATATCACACTACAATACAAAGCATGCATTGACTTACCAGAGTTAATTTTTAGTTTCATTTTAAACAAATGGTTTAATTTATTTGAAAAAATATATTATTTAGCCACAAAGATGCTAAGGCACAAAACAACCAGGCGCAGGTTCATGTGACAGGCAATTCTGAGTGTCAGTTTGGAGTGTCACCCTGAAACTATGTACCATTGACAGGAGAAGTCATGCTTGAGCTGAAGCCTGGAGAAAGCAAGAAGTTCTTTCTCAGGTGCTTTTTCCAAAATGTCCCCTGAGAAGTGTCAGAGTTATGGGCGTTTACTTGTTTAAACAGGGCATTCTTCTTTGACACTTAAACTCAAGATGTAGTGCCTTGTGGCAAACTTCTCCTTATTAAATCAATTCACTCAGGCAAAGCATAGCCTGAATGTTACTATTCTGTCCAACAGAGTGGACCCCAGATCAGAGCAAGGCTTTTCTCCACATATATTTAAAGAGATTCTACAAAACCCAGCTTTGATAATAAAAAATTACAAATGGCCCATGTGGAAGTAGTATTAATAGAAATGTTAGTATCAGTGATACCATTTATATATGTCCTTTAAGTTATGAAAAAGTGGGAAGAAGCTACCAAAACATACCTAAGAAGTCAAACACAGTTTAACGTTGCAACTTTTATGGTTCCCATTTCTGATAAATATAGCTTAGTGTATATGAAAGGAATAAATAAAATTTTAAGATCATTTAATTTTTATGTATGAGTATGTGCCTGAGTGTATGTGTGTGTATTGGGTATGTGCTGGAGTCCACGATGTTCAGAAAATGGCATTGGATCCCCTGGAATTGGAGTTATAGGCGAATGTGAACTGCCACGAAGGTGCTAGAAACTGAAAGTGGGCCCTCTGCAAAAGTAGCAAACACTTATAAGTTATGTCTCCAGCTACAAGAAACATGCAAATAAATATTCATGCATTTAACACTTGTAAAGGCATCTCATCATAAACACAAAATATTTTAAATTAGTAACTGCTGAAAATATTTTCACTGAATGTTTATTAAATACAGCAGATGTCTTCAGAATACCTTCAAAAGACTTAAAGAAAACTATTTTTATAATTCTATTTATGCAATAAATTTAACAGTAAAAGTAAAATGACAGTGTCAGTTTTAGACCACTAAGTAACAGAATTTGTCTGATAATATAGTCACCAAAAATTATAAAGTAAGTATTTTGGATGATCAAAGTAATCATACGTAGAACTTCTGAGCCATTAGACACGTATGTAGAAAATAAAGTGGCAAGCATTTGGGCTAACCTACACTATTTTCCCTATTTCAAAAGTAATATGATTAAATTTGAGCATGGTTTAAAAATAAACACACGGACTATAAACTTAGAATATAAGAAACCAAATATACCCAATAGAAGAATGTTGTCTTTGTCAAAAACCCAAGCATTTTCAGACAGGATTTTAAAAACCAATAATGTAGTTGATACAAAAAGAGGCTGTAGCAAAAACTGCCTATGCAGACTGTGACAAACAACAAAAACAATCAGCAACAACAAAACATTGACTATAACTATGTGAGTTTAGCACAAAATAAATGAGAGGCCAGATGAATGACAATGGTAAATCTTTTATATATCAAAATATATAACTCTGACTAGAAACTCACCAATTTCAAAATTATTGAATCAATTTTATGCTAATAAAGTCAAGACCAAGTGAGGGAGAGGAGATTAGGAATATTAAGAAATATACAATCAAATTGGGAGATATTTAAAATACTAACATAAGTAATTATTAAGGACCATATGGACATGTCTGTCAATCAATATACCTGTCTTTTCCACAGTCATTTACCCGTGAGTTCAGACAGTGAGTCTTCTAGAGAATTCGAACAGGACAGTATTCTACTGTCAACAGGACAAAGATCACATAGGAAATGTTTATTCTTGTATTGCTCTAATTATTTTATACAATGGACATTCATTATTTGAGACTTTGCTGTTACAAGAAAGGTTCTAATGAGCATGTGTGCATATTTCTCTGTGTGCATAGGTGAGACACCCTGCAGCACAGATAAATATAAACAGAATTACACTATATTTAGAATTATAATGCACAAAATCCCTTAAAATACATAGCACTTTGTATTTTCTTTTTTTTTTTTAAGATAGGGTTTCTCTGCAGCTATGGAACCTGTCCTGGAACTAGTTCTTGTAGATCAGACTGGCCTTGAACTCACAGAGATCCCCTGCCTCTGTCTGCCAACACCACCCAACATATTTTATTTTTTTCTTTATAGGGCACTATTGAATTATTTTTCATACTTTAACAGATAATTTGTGCTTTTGTGTTTTATATTTTTGTCTTTATGATTGAAAAAAGTAGTTTAAGCTATGCTATGTTTCTTTGATCATCTTTCCTGTTGAAAAGGTTTGCCATTTTGTTTCAAATTTTTTCTATTTCCCCTCTTATTTAGTACCTAGAGTTCTTATGTTTTCATTATTTTTATAATATATTGTTAAATTCTTTCAGCCTATTGCTTATTTTTCAGTACTTATTCTGCTACAAGTTTAATTGTGTATAGGTTAGTAATTAGGATAGCACCATAGATATTCTAGAGTTATTTTTTCAAACTTTTACTTTGTAAAATTATTGTTAATGTTAAAATTTGCTATTTAAGCACATGCCACTGTCTGTTCTTATTCCTCATCTTTCATAGATGTTAAATAAAAATAGATATATGTGACTTTAAATAACAAAAAATTAAGAAATGCGTATTAGATTTATCAAAGTGGAAAGTCATTCTATAATTTTTTTCACACTTGGACTAGAAACATGTCTTAAGTTAGAGTTCTTTACTAGCAAACCTAAGTTCCAGGTTTATCTTCACAGCCACAATAAAATGGGGTGGGGGTTGATTAATATTGAAAGTTATATTATCTTCTTATTTTAATTTATTTTTTAAATTTCATTTTACATTCCATCCACAGTTCTTTCCCCATCCTTCCTTCCATGCTCCTCTGCCCTCCTGCCTCCCTACCTACCCCTGATGCCTACTCCTCCATACAACCCCCCCATCCACTCCTCTCAATGGGTAAGGGCACCCATGGGAGTCAACAAAGTCTGACACATTAAGTTGGGGCCGGACCAAGATCTCCCCACTGCATTAAGACTGAGGAAGGCATCCAACCATAGGGAATGGGCTCCAAAAAGCTATCTAATGCATCAGGGATAGATTTTGGTCCTACTGCCAGGTACCTCACAGATAGTTCAAGCTTCACCACTGTCTTCCACATATTGAGGGTCTAGTTCAGTTTCATGGAGTCTCCACAGTTGTCAGTCTAGAGTTGCTGAGTTTCCACGAGCTTGGTTCAGTTGTCTCTGTAGATTTCTCCATCATGATCTTGACCTCCCTTGCTCATCTATTCCCTCCTTCCACTCTTCGATTGGATCTCAGCCTTGTGCTTAGTTGTGGATCTCTGCATCTGGTTCCTTCATTTCCCAGATAAAGGCTCTAAGATTGTAGTTGGGGTATTCGCCAATCTGATTATAGGGGAAGTACAGTCTGGCTCTCTCTCCCCTATTGCGTGGATTATTGCTGGGGTCATTGTTGTGAATTCTTGGGGACTTCCCCATACCAGGTTTCTCCCTAACAGGACAATGGCTCTCTCTATCAAGATCTTTCCTTCATTGCTTTCCTACTCTATCCCTCTCCCCACTCTACCACCCCGTTCTCTCATGCTTTCATCTCCCATCCCTCCTCTTTAACGCCCCCTCCCCACTGCTAGTTTACCTGGGAGATCTCATCTAATCCCCCTTCCCTGGGTGATTCATGTGTCCCTCATTGTTACCTTGCTTCTCTGGAGCTGTGGATTGTAGTCTGGTTATTTTTTGCTTTACACCTAATATCCACTTATGAGTGATTACATACCTTGTTTGTCTGAGTCTGGGTCACCTCACTGAAGATGTTTTTTTCTAGCTCCATCCACTTGCCTACAAATTTCATGATGGCATTGTTTTTCACAACTGAGTAATACTCCATTGCATAATATGCCATATTTTCTTTATCCTTTCTTCAGGTGAGGAGCATCTAGGCTATTTCCAGGTTCTAGCTATTAGAAATAATGCTTCTGTGAATATTGGTCAAGTGTCCCTTTGGTATATTTGCATATCCTTTGGGTATATGCCCTGGAGTGGTATTGCTGGGTCTTGACGTAGATTATTCCCATTTAACCATTTGGAAAATACTGAATTAAATTATCCCCAAATTTTCTTTCATTGTTAATATTTTACAACACTTGATTTATTTCCCTTTGACATCTTACATCCCATGAGAAATGAATGTTATTTAAATATGTGGATTAAACTGAGCACTGGAACCAAATGTGTTTATTAATCACTAGAGAAAATACTATGTCTTATGGAAAAAAAACCTGAATTCCAGTGACTTATAAATGTCAAATTTGATTTTCACATTCATCTAAGATCAACAAGGAGATTCTTAGAAGTCTCTTCACCATCAAAAGAAAGAAATGAAATGAAAATGAAAAGTTCATTTTGACATGTGCAGTTTTGGAGGCCTCTAAATAAAACATTTGTTCCCATTATGCTATCATCTTTTTTATTGATTCAATTTGACTCAGTGATAAGCTAATATGATATTTAAAATTATTTCACTAGAATCTTAACCCTTATATTTTACATAAATGATTCAGAGGAAAATTTGAAAGTAGGAGGAAAAGTTGCATTTTCAGAAAGCAAACTGGTGAGTTATGTTGTAATAGAAGAGGTGGTACAGCTGGTTAAGGACATCAGGGTGGTGTACCCAGTCCACCATCAGTCACCTTGGAGATCATATCACAATACTGACAGATATCTGCTGTGCACCATGCCCCCATGGCTGCACTCTGTGTGCTGGCATCCAGTTCGCAAGCTTCAGGCAAGGGGGCTGGAAGTTAAAATACACAGACACACACAGACAAAGAGACAGCAACATGAGTCATCCTTGAATTCCCCAAGAATGCCCCCTTTATTGTGTTCAGGGGCAGATTATATAGAGATAGTCACGACCCAGCCAAACCCACCAGAAACCACTCTCCTGCCATCAGGAACTCCTGAAGGTCTCGTGCTCAGAGCAGCTGTAGGCACTCAGATCAGGGGAAAACAAGTTGTTTACAAGAAATTCAGAATCTGGGGTCTTACTGCTCCCAACAGACATCATATTTGGAGAATTATATAAGGTTTTAAGAGTGAATGTTAAAAGGATGAGATTATAGAAAACTATAAAAGTCTTAATTCTAAATCAAAGTTTTTGATAAACCTGTAATTGCTATCCGCAGTACATAGGCGATTTCATTTCACAATAGTCTACCAAATGCCTCTGAGTAATGGTAGGAAATGGAACAGAAGGCTCCACAAGAAGTTATGATGATGTGAAGCACGATTAATAAAATTAAAAGAGAAATCTCCTCTATGATGATGACTGAGTACATACTGATTGATGCATATACAGAACATCATTAAGAATCATTTTATTGACTAGTAGTGTTTGGTTATTCCCCAGACCTCTGCTATCTGGTCTCTGGTCATTGGTTACCCAAGCAATGTTGGGTATGGGTTCATTTTTCTAAAATGTACCTTAGATCAAATCAGAAACTGATTGGCTATTCCCACAGTTCTATGCCACCATTGTCCTAGTATACATTGTAGGTAGGGCATATTGTAGATTAAAGACCTTGTGACTAGTTTAGTGTCCACATTTCTCTTTCGGTAGCCTGTGGAGTACTTTCCTACACTGCAGGGAGTAGGACATAAGGATGAGGGCTCCATGTAGTCACCAGCTCAACCTCTTCATGTTCTCTGAATTGTGTGGGCACTGTGCTCAGCAATTGAGTCCTGCTGTCAGTTTGTGAAAAACAGTGTTTTTGTTTTAGTAACGGGCTTGGCTGTTTGGGGATTTACATGGGACCTCTTTGCCCACCATCAACTGAATGTACCCTAGTACCACAATGGAAGCCTACAAGGCTGGGGCTCCACATCCTTAATTACTAGAAGTCCTCATTATGATGACTTTTTTATAGGTTTCAGGAAGTTTCCACTGTCATAAGTTTCCATACTACCTCCCGAGTGCCCAGCGTTCCCGCTATCTCTTTCTGCACTCTCTCCTTCAACCCTATCTCTCCCTACCCCCTGCTCTTGTCTCTGCTTTCCTCCAGTCTGCTCATATTTTTGTTTTACCCTCTCAAGGTTATCCTTGTATTTCCTCCTATACCACTCCTTTTTACATAACCACTTTAAGTCTATGGGCTACAGGTTTGTTATCATTTACTTAATGGCTAATACTTTTTAATAATTGAATACATAATATATTTATCTTTTTGGGTCTCCGTTACCTCACTCAAGATAATTTTTTTATAATGTCATCCATTTTCCATATATATAAAATGCTAATATATATATATATATATATATATATATTTTAGTTGATTGGGTTGTTTCCAGGTTCTGGCTATGATGAATAAAACTGCAATGAACATAGTTGAGAAAGTGTCCTTGTGGAAGGACAGAGCATTTATGGCTATATGACCAAGATGGTGTAACTGGCTCTTGGGATAGATCAATTCCCAACATTCTTAAGAACACTGTTTTGATTTTCATAGTGACTGTACAAGTTTACACTCTCACCAGTAATGGAGGAGTTCCCCTTGCTCCACATCCTTGCCTGCATGAGCTATCACTTACATTATTGATCTTAGCCATTCTGACAAATGTAAGATTGAATCTCAAGATGGTTATGATTGCATTTCCTTAGTGGCTAATGATGTTGAACACTTCTACTTTTTGATTTTTCTTTTAAAAAATTGAAAATATATTCTTCTCTCTTACAATACATCCTGATCATAGCTTCTTCTCCCTCCACCCTTCTCACCAAGATCCACTTCCCCCTTGCCCCCTCTTAAAAAGAACAGGCCTTCTAGAGACAATAACAAAGCAGGACAAAGCAAGATACAATAGACACGACAAAGGCCCTCATTTCAAGGCTGGGTGACGCAACTTCATAGGAAGAAAATTGTCAAGAGCAGGCCAAGGAGTCAGAGATACACCTTCACCCACTAACAGCCATAATGAATAAGCAGAGAACCTGACACAAATGCATGTAGATTCTGTGCTTACCACTTCAGTGCTCAGCCCCTGTGAGTCCTGCTTAGCTGATTTGGTGCCAAGAACATTTCATCAACCATTTCTCAGCAATTTGAGAATCTTCTGTTGAAAATTCTCTGTTTAGATCTGCATGGCATTTTTTTTTAAATTACATTATCTGGTGTTTGGATATTTAGTTTCTTGAGTTCTTCATATAATTTGGCTATTAGATAGAAGACTTTATATTGGATGTGGAGTTGCTAAAACTCTTTTTCTATTCTTGTAGCTGCCAGTTTGTTCAATTGCCAGTTTGTTTTTTATCTTCAAGAAACATTTCAGTTTCCTGAGTTCCCATTTATTGAGTGTTAGTCTTAGCGCCTGTTCTATCAAGTTCAGTTCAGAAAATTATCTTCTGTTCCAATGATTTCAAGGCTATTCCTCACTGCTGACGTCTTTAATCCATTTGGACTTGAGTTTTGTGCAGGGTGAAAGATATGGTTCTATTTGCACTCTTCTGCACACTGACTTCTAGTTTGACCAGCCCAATTTGCTAAAAATACTTTCTGTTTCCTGGCTTATTTATAAAAAAAAATAGTTTCAATGTGGGTTTGGGTTTATGCCTGTGTGTTTAGTTGATTCCATTGATCAGCATGTCTGTTTTCTTCAGTACCACATGGGTTTTGTTACTATAGCTCTGTAGTACAAAGTTATATCAGTGACAGTGTTATCTCCAGCAGTTCTTTTATTTTTCAAGATAGTTTTTGATATGCTGTTTTTTTTTGTTTTTGTTTTTTTTCTCATGATGTTGAGAATTATCCTTTAAAGATCTGCAAATAACTGTGCTTAAGTTTTGATGGAGATTACACTGAATCTTTAGTTTGCTTTTGTTTTACATTAACAGCAAAAATGGCCATTTTTTTTACTATGTTAATCCTTCTGAGCCATGAACATGATCTTTCCATCTTCTGATATATTCTTCAACTTCTTTTTTCAAAGACTTGAAGTTTTTGTTGTACAACTCTTTCACTTGCTTGGTTAGATGTACCACAAGGTATTTTCTACTATTTGAGACTACTGTTAAAGTTGTTTCCCTGATTATTTTTTCTCAGTGTGTTTGTCATTTGTATCTAGGGTTGTCAATTTTTCAGGGTTCATCTTGTTTCCAGTCACTTCACTGAAGATATTTGTTAGATGTAGGAGTTCCCTGGTAGAATTTTTCAGTCCACTTATTTGTACTCTGATATAATCTTTAAATAATTGTACTTTGACTTTTTCTTTTCCATTTTGTACCTCTTTGATCTCCACCATTTTTCTTACTGCTGTAACTAGAACTTTAACTACTTTATTGGATAGATATAGAGAGGTAGGGCGCTGTGTCATGTTCTTGATTTTAATGGACTTGCTGTAAATTTCTCCCAATTTAGTTAGATTATACAAGTAATTACTACTACTGGGTATCATATTGTAAAGTAGAACATCAGAAATTTTGCTGGAATAAAGAATACACTGATTTTTAGTAGATATATTATCAAATTCTTCCATTGTCAATCATTACATAAGTCTAATTTACTTGGTCTCCCTGGTCCTGTGTGTATGTTTTTGTGTATGTTGACTATAATATATATTTTCTAAGACTGTGTTCATTTATAAAAAATGGGAACATAATTCATATCAATATCTGGATGATATCTGGAACTTAGTGTATTCTGCTATAGCCATTTACTGAGAACAAAAGAGACTTTACCAATTATTTGTTAGGCCTATGAATATTAGATATTAAGTACACATTAATAAAATTTGGTTTAGAATGGTGAATTATAAATATTAATATACTTATAATGCAAACCAATCAGTTCAATAACGTAATCTAAAAACTGTCATGCATAAACATTTCCTAATTTTACCTGGGTTATAAATGTTGACTAAAAAATTTTCTTTTAGTTGAGTACTTGGGTCATGGGAATAACATGAAATATTATAGAAACTTGGAATTGTCTGTGAAATATGAAAACGTCTAGCTTTCTTTAGGAGAGTGTTCGTGCAGTTTGTTGGGAGAAGGAGCAAAGAGGAGCATCAGTATTGAGAGAGGAATAATTAAATCTGTATCAGTCTTGTTATTCTTCTCAGGTCTGATACGTTCTCCTTTATTCTCCTTAATAAGTGATAGTACCTTCAAAAACCTAGATGTTTAGCATTTCTCTTTTTCTTGCTATTAGGCAACTGTGGACCATATTGTTTGCAATCCTTTACAGTTTATAAATAACTAGTACTTGAATATTGATTCACGTTAGCTTTTATTTCATTGTACTCTTTCCCCTTTTTTTTCTAATTTTTATTTTTCAGGAATAAAGTGGTTGTTAGAAAAAAAACACTAAGAACATCATAGCAAAATGAAGTTCTTCCTTCTGCTTTCCTTCATTGGGTTCTGCTGGGCTCAGTATGACCCACATACTCTATATGGACGAAGCTCTATTGTCCACCTGTTTGAGTGGCGCTGGGCTGATATTGCCAAGGAATGTGAGAGATACTTAGCTCCTAATGGATTTGGAGGGGTGCAGGTAATATTTATTCACAATTTAAATGCAGAGTTCACTGTGATATATAAAATTGTTTTCTATTATATTTTTGATTATTTTTAGCAATGTTTTACTTCATATACTTGAGGAAGAAAAAAGTTTAGGGGCATGGTAAGTTTGTATCTTGTTTTAGGACACCAGGAGGCCCTCTCCATTGTGCTGTGAATGTTTTTAGTGGTTCTAAAGAATAAGTCTACAAGTACACAACTTAAGAATTGCAGAATCATTCATATTTTTCTAAAGGGTTTATTTATTTATTTAAAGGGTTTATTAAGTAAACTATAATCTGATAATCTTGGTTGTTTTATTTGTAGGTCTCTCCACCCAATGAAAATCTAGTAGTTAACAGTCCTTCAAGACCTTGGTGGGAAAGATACCAACCAATTAGCTACAAAATATGCTCAAGGTCTGGAAATGAAGATGAATTCAAGGATATGGTGACTAGGTGTAACAATGTTGGGGTAAGTGAAGTCATATTTCCTTTGAAGTCATTATTTGAAAAACCCAATTTCAATCTTGTATTTCCTTCTTGAGAAAAATGTTTCATATTTTAATTTTTGTTTATATTTTAGTTATAGCTCAGAAGTAACTACTGCTTTATGGTCATGAAAATTTCTTTTATATAAACCATTTATAGAAGAACACTTATAAAGAACAACTTTGTCTATTAATCCTCACAATCACACTCATTTTCTACTATCCCTTTTTCTAGTCAAGAATTAGAAATTTCAGATTTAATATTTACTGCCATTTTATGATAAATAACTATTTCTCTGTTTAATATAGATCAGTATCTACCTTTTTTCCCCTTCAGATATTAAAAATGACTCAAATTAACTCCTTTTAAAATCAATAATGTCCAAATTTTAATACATTTCTAGTTTTTTTAAAAGCAGTACTTTTCATTTGATTTTATAGTGATAATAGTTTCTGGCTTTCCGCTTATCTGTTCTGTAAATCTTCAACTAAATATTAGAGCTGTTTGTGATCTTCATTTTACATTGGTTTTCTTTCACACATGACTTTTTGTATTGTCAAGATTAAACTATAATGTATCAATATCTATCTATCTATCCATCCATTTTTATCTGTCCATAATCTCTCTCTCTCTCACATCTATCTATCTATCTATCTATCTATCTATCTATCTATCTATCTATCTATCTATCTATCTATCTATCTATGCATCTCTCTCATGCTTTCTGTAAAGTTTAAGTACACACATTTTATGTCTCTAAATTAAACTAAAGCACACACTTTTCTCTTCCAGGTCCGTATTTATGTGGATGCTGTCATAAATCATATGTGTGGAGTAGGGGCCGAAGCAGGAACAAGCAGTACATGTGGAAGTTATTTCAACCCAGGAACCAGGGACTTCCCAGAAGTTCCATACTCTGGTTGGGATTTTAATGATGGCAAATGTACAACTTCAAGTGGAGGTATTGAAAGCTACAATGATGCTTCTCAGGTGAGGAAGATAATCAGAATTAAAAAAAAATCTGCCCTCAGTATGTACATAGATATTTTAGAATACTATTTGAAACACAGTTTAGAATCCTTAGTAAACATATCACTAAAGTCTAGAAGTGCAAATCAGTCTTTAAAAAGCTTCTCCTAGTTATTTAATGGCTCAAGGAAAGTGCTTTAAATATTAGAATTTCTGGGTTTATTTTACCACATTAAAAGAAAGAAATAAAGACAAGAGAGTGAAAGAAACAAAGCATTTTCTCAATCAACTAATAATATTAACTACTTAATTTCCCCATAGTTCAGTCTTAATGGAAAATCTTCTTAGGGTGTATTCACAGTAGATTGTGAATGCTCCCAGTGTCCCATGAACAGGCTTTATGAAGCTTCCTATAGACATGAATGTGCGAATAGTCGAAAAGATTCTCAGGTGACAGGTAACATTTGAAACAATAACCATTTTGTCTTGCTTGTTTGTTTGTTTCAATAGGTCAGAGATTGTCGTCTGACTGGCCTTCTGGATCTTGCACTTGGAAAAGACTATGTTCGTACCACGGTGGCTAACTATTTGAACCATCTCATTGACATTGGTGTGGCAGGGTTCAGACTTGATGCTTCTAAACACATGTGGCCTGGAGATATAAAGGCGATTTTGGACAAACTGAAAAACTTAAATACACAATGGTTCTCTGAAGGAAGCAGACCTCTCATTTATCAAGAGGTAAAGTAATCCATATATGTGCATATGTAAACGACATCATTTTTGTTAACCAGAAAATGGATGGAAGATTTTATTTAACACAATTTCAATAGGTTAATGTCTGAGTGCCTTATGAAATGTGCAATTTATTTAACACTTTTATTGGGTGATAATAGGTTTAATTCTTTACTAAAATAAGAGTCTAAGGGAGTGTAGAAAATTTGTGTAGCCTGTGACATTATTGGGTCATTTAGTGTATACTCAGAGACAATTATGCAAGACAGAAAAATCTTTGTCATTGACTTCAGCCAGTCTTTCTAAATTGAACTCTTGTCTGAGGTATTAAGTGTGTAAATTGAACTCTTGTCTGAGGTATTAAGTGTGTACATTTAACTCTTGTCTGAGGTATTAAGTGTGTAAATTTAATTCTGAGGTTTTAAGTGTGTAAATTTGGGTACGGATTAATATTTCTGTTCACATTTTTCATGTGAAGAGGTTAGAATTGTTTTTTATTTGATTTCATTGTAAAACTAAATAAATTTGTAAGTGTTGAAATTGTTTATCTGACAGAAAGTAATTTGCATGAATTTCTAAATTTTCAATTATATGTTAAATTGAAATATGTCAGCCTTCTTTATTGGACAAGAAATGGCACTGACATTAAGTTTCTTTCAATAGTGATGCATATGTTTCATAAAGAATCAAAGAAAATCAGTTAAAGCATCAAAGACATAAGAAATTTATAGGATATTAATATTACTTTACCCAACTGACAGTTTTCCCCCTTTATCTCTACTAGGTGATTGATCTGGGTGGTGAGGCAGTGACAAGTTCTGAGTACTATGGAAATGGCCGTGTGACAGAATTCAAGTATGGAGCAAAACTGGGCAATGTTATCCGCAAGTGGAATGGAGAGAAGATGGCCTATTTAAAGTAAATATACACCATTTCTTAATTAGATTTTGGTAATTATAATCTTCTAGCGTCAGACATTACTTTAAAACCATTTTACTCATAAATAAAGCTATAATGTGGCCATTTTGTTCTACTTTTATATTGCAATAATTAATTTGAAATGCTTAACTGTTTATAATATAGAGTGCAGTATTCAATCTTATTTTGTTTTTCATTTAACATAATGTGCTATGGAATTTTTTTACCCTTCTTGAGTTTATCTACATTACAATGTTACAGGAACAATGTGAATGAAAAGCAATAATAGCATACATAGAATCATGAAACATGTTAGGCAATTATATATGTGTATATGCACATACCTAGAAGAAATTTTTCCTGAGGAATAATCACTTAGCTTGAGAATCAGTAGTTAAATCTAAATAGATTTAGTAGTTAAATCTAAGTAGAAAGAGATACAGATTTAGGGTAACCTAAAGGTGTTGTAAAATAATAATATATTCATATTTTTTTAAAAATAGGAACTGGGGAGAAGGTTGGGGTTTCATGCCTTCTGATAGAGCCCTTGTCTTTGTGGACAACCATGATAATCAGCGAGGTCATGGTGCTGGAGGATCATCCATCCTGACCTTCTGGGATGCTAGGTAAATAAAACCATTCTTTGATGATTTATTACTTGCTTTTTAGTGATTGCAAGTTTTTTATTCTTCTGTTATAATATTATTTTGTAATTTTCAGACTCTATAAAATGGCAGTTGGATTTATGTTGGCTCATCCTTATGGACTCACACGAGTAATGTCAAGTTATTACTGGCCAAGATATTTTGAGAATGGAGACGTAAGTTTGAATACATTTTTTTCTAAGAAAAGGGAAGCAGTCATATTTCAATTTTACACAAAATTTTATCGTAAAATACATGCCATCAAATATTTATTTGCTGTAATGTTAGCAATGTAAGCTTATTACAGAAGTATCCACTGCTTTGTCACTATGAAAAAACCCTGAAAATTATAGAACAAGGTACATAAAGCAAAACACAGGCATCTAATCATACTTACCTTGTCAATTTGATATGGAGATTGTGCATGGTAATACCTTTAAAGAAGGGAAACAAGTTTGCTCAATGCTATACTGGAGTTCTGCTTCATCTCGGGCATTGCACCAGCCAGGGCTGAAAAAGGATAGTTGAAGGACAGCTCATTTATTAGGAGGAAGCAGCTGATAGTTATAGCCCAGGAAAAATAGCCAGTTGGAATCATGTGGTGGTATACCTTTGGGGCCAGGAGAAGGAACCTCATAAGGTCATGTAGAAAAGAAAGGGTATTTTAGTGGTCAGATAAATGGCAACCAGTCCTCATGGCCTTGGAGATGCATGCCCTTATCAGTTGCTATATGCACCAGGGCATGATATTCCCGGGGATGTCTATCTGCTGAGGTCTGTTGGCATCTAAGCAAGGCAGGGGATGGGTGTGGAGTTGAAGGAATAAGTGGCCAAATCTTACCTCTCAGAATGAGAAAAATCTAGGTTTTAGGCATGCTTCTTAGCTTCAGGTCAGTCCTGTAGTTTAAAACTTGACTAAGATAAGTATTTGCTATGTACTTTTACATTTTTCAATGGAATGGAAAGAAATCATTCAGTTTAACTGAATTTATCTAAAAAATATGCCTACAAAATTATGTTAAACTAAGCAAACAAATTTGAAGACTCATTCAGGAAATCTAAGGATTGCAAAATATTATGCAATACATTAATCTGAGCAATTTTAAAAAGCAGTAACAGTCTAGGGAGATGACTTAGAGGGTAAAACTCTTGCAGGAGGGACAAGGGTTCAGTTCCTTGACATCTTGCAATGCTGAGAAGTTTGTCTTTTCACCTTTAACACAATTGCCCAATATGTGGGGATCACAGATTTCTGGACCACCAAAATGGCTAGCTCTAGATTTAGGGGAGAAATGCTTCCTCTATTGACAATGGAGAGAATGCTTGTTTAATTACTTCAGGAAGATGTGTAAATGTGTTGACATTCATGAAATGCATATTAAAATTTTTGAAAATTTATTACAGAATATCAGGATATATTTATTAGTACTTTTATTTAAAAGATGGTATGGAACATAAACTAATATAAATTTGGAAATTAATTGTACTTGTTAAAGACATCATATTTTTATAACAACAAACTGTTATTTCTATTTTATAAATGATGAAATTTAGGCCTAGAGATCTTACATATGTTTAATGAGTTTTTTAAAATCATTGGTACTAAAACCTTTTCTTTAATCCTTATCTTTCTGGTACAAATGCTCTTACCACTTTTGTGACATTAAAGAAGTAAGAGAGATAATAAGAAGTTATTGCATGAAAAGGCTCTGAGTGAATAAAAATGTGTAATTCTTTGAAATATGGCTCTAGAAAAATATGGTATATATACTCAAATAGGAAGAACTCAGTAAAGGTCTATATAAATGTTGAAAAAGTTAGACACTAAATAGATACTTTAGAGACTCAAGTAGCAGAATTTTTTTAGCTTAGTGCAATGGAAATGAGAATATGCATGTTAAAATCCCGAAAATTTTCTCTTTAATTAAGGATGTCAATAATTGGGTTGGACCACCAAATGACAATGGAGTAACCAAAGAAGTGACGATTAATGAAGATAGCACTTGTGGCAATGGCTGGGTCTGTGAACATCGATGGCGCCAGATAAGGTTGGGAGTGTCCCCTACAGATCTTGTCTAATAAGAGAATTGTTTAACTTTTTGTTTTAAATTGTTGAATATAAAGGGCACGAGCCTTTTATGTGATATTGTGCTTTTAGGAACATGGTTGCCTTCAGAAACATAGTCGGTTTTGAGCCTTTCTCAAACTGGTGGGATAATGGCAGCAATCAAATAGCTTTTGGCAGAGGAAACAAAGGATTCATTGTCTTTAACAATGATGACTGGTAAGTGAAAATCAATTAAAGTAGAATTTTTATATATTCTTATATTTTTAGACACTTCCTTTCACTTCCTGTTCATTTGTAGCTGAAAGTATTTTCATTGATAGATTTAAATAAGTATAGTGACGTGAAAACTAGAAAAAAATGATGCTTGTTCTTAACTTGTTTCTACATTTTTGTAGATTCCAAGTAGAGTTTTGGTATTGTTCTTTATGTATTCTTACACTGTCATGTGCATATATTCTCACTCATATACTCATCTGTACAAAGCATATATACATTCAATAAAAATTTTAAAAATCATCAACAAACATGGACATTATATTCAAAGTACATCCCTATTTCCTAGCTCTGTATCACAACTATTTCTTTTTCTGTTCCCTTGTTATCTAATCTTAAATTCTCTGCCTTTGTGTGATGAGTAGTTTCAATGCATTTGTATACTTGCTATGGCTGATGGTTTTCCTCAGGAGGCAGTTGAGTTTGGTTCTACAGATTCCAAAGACTGGCCTTCCATTTTTGATCCATGCTTCTTTTTTTTTCCTCCTTTAACATTTTCCTATATATACAACTAGACTTAGAGAATCTCAGTGTAAGTAGTTGAAAATCTCAGTTGCAAGGCTTTTTTTTTCTCATTTGGATTATTTTATTAGTTTCTTTTTTGATACTGTGATTGATTAAATAGCATGAACAAGTCAAGTTACAGAAGAAATATTTCATTTGGGCTTGCAAATCCAGGGGTTAGACTTTGTGAAATTAAGGCATGAAGGCAGGAGCCCTGATGGCTTACACTATGAACCACAGTCCAATACAGAAAGAGCTGATTAGAAAATGTAGGAGTGTTTATTTTTTCTCAAGGTCTACTTTCAATGACACAATTTCTCCAATTATCTACCTATCTATTTATCTATATCTCTCTATCTATCTTGATTCTAGGTTTTATTTTTATAGTACCAAGTTTAGGAAATTATTTAATTTGGAGATAGTCTGTTTTCTTGAAGTTTGCTTTGTTGAACTTGACTTTTTACTTTTTCAGGTCTTTGTCAACAACTTTACAAACTGGTCTCCCTGCTGGCACATATTGTGATATCATTTCTGGAGATAAAGTTAATGGCTATTGCACTGGAATTCAAGTCTATGTTTCTGATGATGGCACTGCACAATTTTCTATTAGTAACTCTGCTGAAGACCCATTTATTGCTATCCATGTGGAATCAAAAATATAAAATTTAAAATAAATACATACTGAGAGCATCAAAAAATCATTTGTATTTTTTCTTTTGCATAATTTAATTTTTATACTTCAGCCACATTTAGTAAAATCTATTACAGCAATAAAACTGAATTGGTAAAAAAGCACATTAAAATTGTATATAAATTTAAGAAAGTTAAATACAGGTTTTCAATATATTTTAGAAGATTATCTTTCAATTATTTGTCAAAGGCAATTCCCAGATTTAAGATGATGTCCTGTCAAACATACTGTTTTTTATCACAAGTACCATTTGCTTCATAGTACCCTAATGTCTCTTCTTTATTGAATATATTTTCTTTATTTCATATATAAAGTATATATGTATATATAATTATTTTTATCTGATTCACTCACTTATCTTCCATTATTTTCTTCCATTTTCTACCAGATTCCTTCTTCTTCCTGACAAATCTCTTACTCCTCCATTTTTTTTGTCTTCTCTTTTTAAAGGTCTAATTGTGTAAATTTCCAGCCCTCCATACTGCTTATTTTGTTGACTCTGAAGAAATCCTGCCTTAGAGAATTTCTTTTAAGACCTGGAAATTACTTTACTGACTTTGTCTTTTCAAGCAAATGTGCATTTCCATGCACTGAAGCCTGTGACGTGTGGAACAACCCCTTTAGGACAGCTCTTTTATTTGTTCCAGTCATTAACAATAGGCTTTTCCTTAAGGATTAAAATTGCTTTCCATGAACTGGCCTTATCTGTAGTTTGTGAGCCATTTATCCTCCAAAACTGAACATTTTAAATATATATCTTTCTACTATATTTATTGTTCTTTTCTATATGAACCTTGATTAGAATGGCAAGAAAAATTATTCTGTAAGCCCCGGTCTCTGGTCTCCATCTTTGGAGGCCCCGTCCCTGTGCCCGCCAAGTCTCAAGATCAATCCCTCCCTGGAGGAGGGTCAAGATGAGCCCACCAAAATCTTGACCATGCCCTCAGTCCATTTAAACTGCCTCCCTGGAAAGTTTCCTCCGGATCTTTTTTCCTTCCTCTTGATAGTCACATTAGCGGCCTCCCGGTTCCCCCTTGGGGCCACCGGAGAGAGCAGGAATCCCATTAAACCTGAATATTTTAAAATTTGGTTTGTTGTGATTTGTTTTGATTGGGATTTTTGTATTGGCAGAGAGCTCGCGTTAGGAAAAATTCCTAACATCTTAGAGGTCCCACTGGGTAGGGCGGCCTTTCCATGTGGCCCTAGGCCACGTGTCAAAAGCCCCTAGTCCGCAATCTGAGCTCTCTACAACATGCTAAAACGGGCCCCTGGGCCTACAGCAGCTGCGTCTTGGTGAGTTCCTTTTTCTTGTCTATGCTACAGGGTTTTGGGGGGACCCATTTGTACTTACTTTTGTCAATTATTGGACTCTTGTTGAAGCTGCGAGCTCATGCCAAGGGTTTGATCTCAGCAGCAGCCAGACTGGCAAAACTGGGTTTGACTGAGGTGGGATTTATTTGTTTTGGGACACCAAACATTCAATTTCCACAACCCTGTTGGGCCTGAGAGCTATTTTAGTGGACGGGCTGTAATAGATTTAGGCCACTTGGTTGGGCACAGACTTTAAAATGGGCACTTGTAGTTCAAAGCCAGATCCACTGTCGCCCCTGGGATGCCTCTCACAAAATCTTTTAAAATTGGGCTTGTCTGACACAATTTGTCCCGAACGGCTAATTTCCCTATGCACTAAGATTTGGCCTCAGTATTATCTTGACAATGGGATGTGTTGGTAACCAGAAGGAAGCCTTGAGCTTACCGTCGTCTGGAACCTAGAAAATTTTTGTCACCGTAAGTACAAATGGGCAGATCTTACATACGTCCATGATTTTTGGGCTCTGCGCTCCCACCCTTCCCTTAGTAGCCAGTGTCTCCCAGCAACAATCTTCATCGCTAAGTCTGCAATGCCTCTGAATTCCCAGTCATCTGGGAATTGGAACCCCGACAATTCCAGCTGGAATATACAGCCAGAGGCACTGCCCCCTCCTCCACTCACTCAAGCCCACACTACCCTACCCCTTCCCGTGGAGCAACGTTCTCTTCATTCCTCTCCTTCCCAGACTAAGTTCTCCCATCCTAATCTGGAGGTTCAAGGTCAACTTCCACCTTACCCACCTTCCCCTCCCCCTCCTACCTCAGCCCTCCACCTTTGGACCTCCTCTGCACACTGAGCTAGCCCCACCCAAGCCTCCCCAGTTTCCACCCATACCAGATCTCACTGTAGCTCTGCCCTTTTCTGTCCTCTTAGGGAGGAGACGGGAGTTGATGGCATTATGAAAGTTCATGTTCCCTTTTCCCTTCCAGATCTCTCTGATAGAAAAGTGGCTAGATTCCTTTTCTAATAATCCTTCTGCGTATATCAAGGAGTTTTGTTATTTGTCCCAGACCTACAATCTTACCTGGCATGACTATTACCTCATCCAAGCTTCTACTCTCACTACTGAGGAGCGAAATGGAATTCAGGTAGCAGCTAGGTAATATGATCGACACTACAGTCCCTGTGGGAGAAGTGGCTGTGCTGGCCACACAACCAAACTGGGACTATCAACCTGGCCAAAGTGGCCAACAGAGGTGGGACATCATTTTCCGTTGTCTCCTTCAGGGTATGGAAATGGTCTCAGAAAAAGCAGTTAATTTTGACAAATTCCAAGAGATTACACAGCTAACATGAAAATCCAGCCATTTTTTAAAACCAGTTATAAGAGACCATGGTACAATATACCAGACTAGATCCAGCCTCCGCAGCAGGAGCCATGGTCTTGGCTACCCATTTTATTTCTCAGTCAGCACCAGATATTAGGAAAACGTTAAGAAAGGTTGAGGAGTGTCCCCATATGGGAACTGGTGAAAATGGTCTTTAAAATTTTTAATGCCCGAAAAGAAACAGCTGAGTCTTCCCAGCAAACAAGAATACAAAAGGCAGGTACCTTACAGGCCCAGGCCTTAGCAGCAGCCCTAAGGTCACAGGATGGGGGACAAAGGAAGCCAACCACAAGGCTCTACCCTATAAAGCCCAGCATAAGTCAACCTCACAGACAAGCTGTTTCAAGTGTAGCCTAATGGTCATGTGGCATGATATTGCACTATGCCTCCTTCGAGGTTATGCCCTATCTGCCAGCAACCTAGAGACTGGAAATCACAATACCCCCATGCAGGCTTGTCCTTATGCCACGCCATGGAGGTCCGGCCTCACCAACATCAGCAAGTGAAACTTTGCCAGCCTTTGAACTTCTCAGCCTTGCAGAGGATTGATGCTGCCCAGACTTGGTGTATTCCGTAATCCTATCCGAGCTTAGGCTAATGCTACAGGTAGTGGGTGAGTCCATTATTTTCCTATTCGACACGGGAGCTACCTATTCTGTTCTAACTTCTCACTCAGGCTTTACATTCCCCTCGCCAGTTTCAGTTATGTGGGTAGACATGACCTGTTCCTTTCCCACTTAAAACTTTGCCACTGCCGTGCATTCTTGCAGGACAATTTTCCTCTCATTCTTTCTTAATGATACCTGCTTGCCCAGCACATTTACTGGGTCCTTAGCCGCTTCAGGGCCACGCTCACTTTAGCCCCCACTCACTCTTCTGAGTCACACTTTCTTCTCACTTTAATAGCATCTCAGGTTGCTGCCCCAGACTGTTCTGTCCCTACACTCCCTTACCCAGTAGAGCCTCAAGTATGGGACACTTCTACTCCTGTGATTGCTACTCACTACCAGCCAGTGTTAGTTTGTCTTAAAGACCCTTCAACCTTCCCTTCTAGACCCCCAGTCTCCTATTTCTGAAACCCACCACTGAGACCTTAAGCCTATCATCACCCATCTCCTGTCTCAAGGACTTTTAATTCTCTCACTTTGCAACACTCCAATTGTGTGGAAGTCCTCTGGCACCCAACACCTAATTCAAGACCTCTGCCTTGATGTGGGAGTGTCATATATCAATCTGTTGATTTCATTGGTTAAAATAAAGAAACTGCTTGGCCTGTCCTATAGGTTAGAACATAGGTGGGTGGAGTAAACAGAACTGGGAGGAAGAGGAAGTGAGGTCAGAAAATCATGCAGCTCTGCTCAGAGAAGAAGGTTCCTCTCTCGCGGGCGGACAGGATAGCCCGGCTCTCTGAGGCATGCTCCCGATGAAGCTCCGACCGACCCAAGATGGACGTAGGCTAGAATCTCCCCGGTAAGCGCACCTTGGGGTGCTAACACAGAATATTAGAAATGGGTTAGACCAGGTGTGAGAGTTTGCCCGTAAGAGGCTAGAGCTAGTGGGTCAAGCAGTGTTTAAAGGAATACAGTTTGTGTGTTGTTATTTCGGACATAAGCTAGCCAGGCGACCGGGGTGTTGGGGACGCAAACCCCGACACCCTAATTTCAACACTGCCTCATAAATGAGGCAGTCATTCCAGTTCACCCAGTGGTTAACAACCCTTAAAATCTTCTGTCTAAGCCGGGCGATGGTAGCGCACGCCTTTAATCCCAGCACTTGGGAGGCAGAGGCAGGCGGATCTCTGTGAGTTCGAGACCAGCTTGGTCTACAGAGCTAGTTCCAGGACAGGCTCCAAAGCCACAGAGAAACCCTGTTTCGAAAAAACAAAAAAAAAAAACCAAAAAAAAATCTTCTGTCTAACGTCCCTCCTGCCACCTCCTAGTTTACAGTTCTAGACCTAAAAGATGCCTTTTTCACTTTCCCTTTACACCCTGACTCATACTTCCTCTTTGTCTTCACCTGGGAGGACCCTGACTCCTGGCCCTCCAGACAGCTTACGTGGACTGTTCTCCCTCAAGGTTTTCAAGACAGCCCCCATTTCTTTGGGCAAGCTCTGGCTTAAGATCTCTCAAACTTTGGTGCAGGTTCCAGTATGCTCCTCCAGTACGTGGATGACCTACGTCTCCGCAGTCCTACATTGTCTCTGTCCCAACAGGCCACCTCTGTGCTCCTGAACTTCCTCGAATCCCTGGGATATCAAGTTGCACCAAATAAGGCTCAGCTATGCTCTCCTACAGTGGTATCTTTGGGTGTTGTCTTGACTAGGGCACTTCAAATTGCCAATATCTTGGTGGGGACCTCCAATTGTCGCGCACCGCTCCCCCGTGTTTACAATCTATGTGCTCGCACCCAGTTCGTGAGCTTCGGGCAAGGGGGCTAGAGGTTAAAATACACAGAAAAACACAGACAGAGAAATAGCGATGCGGGTCATCCTTGAATTCCCCAAGAATGCTCCTTTATTGTGTTCAGGGCAGATTATATAGAGATAGCCATAGCCCAGCCAAACCCACCAGAAACCACTCTTCTGCCATCAGGAACTCCTGCAGGTCTCGTGCTCAGAGCAGCTGCAGGCCCTCAGATCAGGGGATTACAAGAAATTCAGGATCTGGGGTCTCACTGCTCCCAACATCAAATAGCTAAGGGCCAATGGGCTAATATCTACACTGACTCAAAATATGCCTTCTTGATAGCCCACACTCATTCTACACTTTGGAAGGAAAGGGGCTTCCTTACTACCAAGGGCACTCCCATAGTTAATTGCCCCCTTATAGCCCACCTTTTGCAGGCCCTCCAGCTGCCTGCAGAAGTAGTCATTATTCACTGTCGGGGACATCAATCCTCCAAAAACCCAGTGGCCTTAGGCAATGCCAAGGCTGACTCAGTGGCCCAGGGGCTGGCCTACAGTTCCTCAGACTCCACAGAACATATTTTGTTCTTAATTCCCTCCTATCAGCCCTGTTACCAACCTAAAGAGGAGGACAAGCTTAGAAAAGGGAGGGCACAAAAACAAAGGATAGATGGTTCTATTTAAATAACCATCTTCAAGTCTTGAACCGTTTCCCTTACCTGTTTGATTGCCTTTTCTTGTTTCTCTTGTTTTTCTTGGGTATCTTTGAGAGATTTATTCATTTCCTCTACATTTTTTTTGTCATTTCTATTTCTTCATGGCAGTTTTTCATCTCCTGTTTAAGGTCCTCTATTATTTTCATATAGTTCCATTTAAAGTCGATTTCTTCTATTTCTTCTGGAGTAGGGTGTTCAATTCTTCTTGTTTCAGGATCCCTGTATTCAGGTTATGTCACGTTGCCTTTTAGGCTGTTGGAGGAATTCTTGCATTGGTGCCTGCCCATCTCTTCCTTCAAATGAAGCCAGGAGAGGCCTGATGTCTTGGTCCAGATTTTGCTGTGACTGACTCTCTGGGTGGATCTCCTCAGTGTAACAGCAGGAACTGTTCCTGTCTGGATGGAACTCCTCTGCACTGAAACAGGGATGCCTGGTATCCCCCTCTGGGTTGATAGCCCATCAGGATAAAACTCCTCAGCACTGAAAAACTCCAACCCCCCCCCCCCCCCGAAAAAAAAGAAGACAAATTTTGAAAATTGATTCTAATCCCGGTCTCCCATCTTTTTTTCCCCTAATAGTGAGAAGTTTCAGACATTTAGTTATCTAGTTGGCCATCTGTTACTGAATTTATCTATGGGTGAGGGTACCTGCAACATGTCAGTAATAGATTCCCAGGCTTTTGTGTGAGATGAATGTAGAGGAGCTAATGATAGATGATAGCTAAGGGCACCACCTGTTGTTGGAAGGATGCTTGGGATTGACCAGAACTTTTATCCTGTTTTAATTGCAACCTTTGATGTGGCAATTTCAATCTTTGAAAACTTTTTATCTGAAAATATCTCTGCTCATTCTGTGTTTTGGATTCCCTGGAGAAAATATGTGTCTTGCTGTCATCTGATCTTATATGGGGGAATGACAGTGTGAAGAAAAATATCTTTCCACCTAATCTGAGGAAAAAAGAAGTTTGAAAAGAGTGGCCCTTACGTTGAATAACGTGAAGTCCATGATTAACGTGGTAGCATCCTAAATCCAAAGTGGTACTCCTGGAAATATTTCACAGGTCACAAATAGAAGTTTAAAACCAGGGGCTGGAGAGATGGCTCAGAGGTTAAGAGCACTGACTGCTCTTCCAGAGGTCCTGAATTCAATTCCCAACAGACACATGGTGGCTCGCAGCCATCTATAATGAGATCTGGTGCCCTCTTCTGGCATGCAAGCATACATGGAAGGAATGTTGTATACATAATAAAATAAATCTAAAAAAAAAGGAATTTAAAACCAATGTATCTATAAAGTAACAGAAAATAAAAATGACCATTTGGGTGGAAGCATTTATTTTCAACATAAAAATGTTGAAAAGTATGTTTTAAATATTATTTCAAAAGTGCTAAGTTAACATTCAAAAGTGCTTGATAACATTGTCCCTCCACAGAGTATAAAATCTGTATTTTGTAAATTGCTGTGTGATGATTCTTTTGTACACTGTGAATATGTGTTACTCTCATTAGTTGATAATAATCTGTTTTGGTCCATGGCAAGGCAGGAAAAGGTTGGATTTAAGAATCAAAGTAGGAGTTCAAAGGAAGTGGCAGAATTGGAGAAGATGCCACAAGCTATCCAAGGAGGAGGATGCTGGGGGATGAGTAAGCCATGGATCACACGACAATATGTAGATGAATAATAGAGGAATAAATTAATTTAAACGTACGAGCTAGTCGATAATTTGGGGCTATATTCTATAACCATGTTAATAAAAGCAGCATGATACTGGCAAAAGACAGATGTGTAGATTAGTGGAATAGGGACCCAGATATAGAACTACAACCTCCTGATATTTTTTTGACAGGCTTCAAAAAATAAATAGAGGAAAAGACAGCTTCCTTACCGAATGATACTAAAAATGAGATATCTATATGTAGAAGAAGGGAACTGTATATTTCTCTCACATTGCACAAACATCAACTCCAAATGAATCAAGGATTTTAGCATAAAACCCAAAGCTTTGAAATTGTTAGAGAAAAAAGAAGAGAGTACACTACAAGATACAGAAACAGGCAATGACTTTAAAAATAGGACTTTAATTGCTCAGGAAATAAGAACAGTAATTTACAAATGGAATGTTGTGAAGTTATAAAATTTCTGTACCAGAATGTAAATTGGCAATCACGTGACGAAGCAACTTATAAAATGGAAAAAACACCATGCCAGCTAAATATCTAATAGAGGAAAAAAGAATCTAGAAAAGTCAAAGATCTCAAGAAATTAAACACCAAGAAGGCAAACAATCCAATCAAAAATTGGTTCATGGAATTAAACAGAGAATTCTTCGCCCCCCCAAAAAATGAAATACAAACATTTTAAAAAGTGTGAAACATCATGAGGCCACAGATGAACATGAATTAAAAGTACTTTATGATTTAATCTTGCCTCAGTCAGAACGAATATAAGAAAATTACATCATTGGTAGGAATGTAGACTCATGCCACATCTATGGAAATCTGTGTAGAGGTTTCTTGAAAAGCTAAAAGTGTAACTTCTTTATGATCCATCTATATCAATCTTGGGCATGTACCTAAAGGACTTTAGAGCCAAATTCATGGATTTATTTACAATATCTTGGTAATATTATTAGAGTACATGTACATCAACTTATGAATGAAACATACATATACATACATACATGCATGCATGCATGCGTAATGTAATATGTAATGTACACTTACATAACATAATCCTATTCATCCATAAAAATAAACATGAAGTTTGAATAAAAGTTGATGAAAATGAAAAATATTCTGACTGAGGTAGCCAGGCTCAGGAAGAAAATGTTGAATCCAGAGACTTGCTTCAAATGGAGATTTTTGTTTTTAAATTTAAGTGTGTTTACAGAAGCCAATGAGCAAGAATAAAGGCATGTAAGTGGCAAACTAAATGGGGAAATATAAAAACACTAAATTTGAAACTGGGGAGATACTAGATGTAGAGGTTTAAATGCTTGTGGTAGGTTGGATAAGGGGAGAGGAGAAATGAGAGTAGGGGCTAAGAACATCTAAGAATAGAGAAAAAAACATACAAAACCCATTGATTTATAAACACAACATTTAATTACAACTCAAGTAAAAATTAATAAAAACATATTAGAACAGAGGCACCCTTCTCAGACAGATAATATTGTTCACAGAATCATAGACTTTGAAACAAAATTCTAGTGTCTCATGGGAGCTACCTTTTTATTATTCATTGGCCAAAGAAGCCCCAGAGAAACCCAACAAAATATAGATTGTAATTCATCTCATTTGGCCACCATACCTTAGTGGTAATCCATATTGATGAAAATACCACATTTAGGTTACATGTGCCAGAGTATACAAGATAGAACCTAACTGGTAGCACTCTTCCTGCTACCTAGGATTCACAGTGTCTGATGATGGCATATGGGATGTTGAGGTTGAAAATGCATCAACTATATTATTCAGCTCCAAATTATTTATGCTACAGTACTGACAAACTAGGCAGGTTATGCTCATTAGTGCAGTAGTGGTGATATGAATACTTTTAGATAAAAACCTCAAAATAACTAATTGATTTTGAGGTATATACCATACTAGAGAATACACACAAGAGGCTATCAACCTGATTTAAAGCCTGTGGCTGGGAAATATAAGTATCCAAGTGGTGAACACACTACCGTTTTTCTCTAAATGAATATGTTATCAAACTGGCTTATAAATATGTATATGCCTACAGCCTTATGAAAGCCTCAGCCTGGGAATAAGAGTTTTTCCAGAGAATGATGGTTAATAAATAGTCTTACATATGATCCAAGTGCTGAGAATAAGTGACTAACGAGTGCTCAAGACGTGTATATAGTCTCCTATTCCTAAGATCTAGGATTTCACAAGAGAGAGGATGGAATAATTATAGAATCTGAAGATGAATAAGAGTTAAGAAGCACTGATAACCAGATATGACATTGTCATTGCAACCATGAACATTGAGCATGTATGGATACCTGCACAAGAATAGGCCTTCTAGCTTTCCTTCACAAACAGAGGAGGTTTTCATGAATGTATTCTTTCTTGAGGACCTGATGGCTGAGAAAGGTTTTTGGAGAAGGGAGTGTCACTATTTTCTAATGGTGTAGTGACTGGGGAAGTAGGAAGGAAGAATAAGGGAATAAGAAAGGAAGGGAATTGGACATACAGGAGTAATAGAGGAATAAATACACTCACAATATTTTGTATATATGAGAAATCATCAAAAAATTTAGAGTCAGCACATGCAAAACACGAGAATTAACAAACAAGATTACTCCTTATCTATACACAGACAGCTCAGCTATATGAAATAGCACTGAAAATGCATGTTCAGGAGGGCAACTTAGCAATCCATTTTTATGTTTCTTTTATAGTATGTTAACATAACAATCATGATAAAATAATAGTAGGTTCTCAACAGACTTTAAAAACCTTAAAACTTTTGTGAAACATAAAATCCTATATAACTAGAGTTATAAACCAAATTTAATAAAATATATTCAAATAAATATTTAATAACATTTATGAAAGAATTTTAAGACTAATAATTTTCTTGTATCCTGATAATTTCTTTTGTTTTCTCTTATTATTCATTTTGGTTGCTTGAGGAAATTAAATTTCAAGAAAAAATATTATTGGTATTTCATGTCATGTCACACAAAAAGTTTTATTTTTAGGTTAATGAAGCTGCAGCTATTAACTATTAAAATAGTCTTTGTGGTGCTGGGGATAGTACCTATGGTCTCATGCAATGCTATAGGCAACCTTTGCTCTAATTGAGCTATGTTCCCAGTCCTGAAATACCAACTCCTCCTTCTTGCTCTTCTTTTTCTTTAGCTTGACACATATACATAGGAGCATTGATGAGGGGTTGAATCTTTTGTTTTGTTTAAAAAATTGAGAATCTCATACAGGATTATTATAATTATGCCATTTCTACCAATCCATCTCCTTTCCTGCCCCCCTATATTGTTCTCAGATTCATGGTCTCTTACACACACACACACACACACACGGTTCATATGAGTACATTCTTAGGACTGATCACTTGGTATTGGTTAACATATCAGGAAGCTTGTCACAAGAGTAGACTAATTTCCCTCCTCTCAGTAGCCATTGATTGTTTTTAGCTCTTCATATAAGGTGAAAATTCATAAAAATTTTCCCATTCATGTTAAGCTATTGCAGTAAAACAAAAAGATGCCTTTCTAAACTGAGTTCTTTCTTATAGAACATATTCTAATTGTTCTTAATAATAAAGACTCAGAGTCAGCTATCAGGAGGTGAAAGCTGAAGGTTCAGAGAAGCAGAGCAGCTAGCCACTGGAGTTCTTACCTCTACCAAAACTCAGACCAAAGGGGCCATCCTGTCCTTAGACTGTCTCCTCAGACTGCATCCTGCCTCAGACTGCTCTGAGTTCCTTTCTTCTCCTGCCTTATATTCTTCTCTCTGCCCAGCCATGTCACACTTGTCTCCACCTCCTTAGTGCTAGGATTCAATGCATGGGATCCCAAGAGCTAGGATCACCTCTATGTGAGTTGTTTCTCTTTTAGACTAGATCAATTTCCTGTAGCCCAGGGTGGCCTTGAACTAACAGTGATCTGACTGCCTTTGTCTTCCAAATCCTGGGATTAAAGGTGTGTACCGCCACTGCCTGGTCTCTAGTGGCTTAGTTCTGCACTCTGAATTCAGGCGAGGGTATTTGCTAAAACAGAAACTAAATATTATTATACTATCTAAAATAGATGATTCCATTTACATTTCAACTATCAAGTGAATTACTCATATCAAGTATAGACTCTGGAGTATTTTAACCTGTTGGACAAATATGACCCTCAGCTCCATTAGAACTTTCTTGCTTAAAGTGTGCTCAAATTAAATTATTTACAGGTACTTATTGCTTTGTGGTCATTCCCTGTTTCAGGGTCCTAGAATAGAGTAACACTAAATGATACATTATTGGTGAAGATGGTACTCCCCTATCACTCTCTGGAACTAGAGGAGTAACAAAGTCGATCTCCTATTGATTGCTGAACTGGCATGAAGAAAGAATCCTTGTTTCATCAAATTCTCCAACTAGATCCAAGACTTTAAAGAACTGTAGTCTTATGCTGTGGGTATGACTGCCAATTACTTCTCACCAGGAACATCTGTGTTTTCCCCATCCACACCTGCAACCCTCTGGGGATTCTGATGAATTGATGGGCTGTTTTGCACTTTGTGCTGAGTTGGACTTCTCTTTCTCTGTGCTTTTCCAGTGTCTTATCATCCTGTCTATGATTCTTGATGCTCTTTCAAAGTATCTCGTTGGCATGCAATCTATATTTGCAATTCTTGAAATTAATTCACTGTATGTAGACTATCTTATTCTGCCATCTCCATCCATTCCAACATTGGCTGCAAAAATCAATAAGCGTTTACATGTTTTATTTCACATAAAAATATGATATGCCAGTTACCAAACAGCCAAAAAATTGATTGAGGTTGTAGAGTATGAAGGGTTAATAGTGAAAGTAATAATACAAGGTAGATACTTGTGCAGAAAGGTGATACCCATGTACAGATAAGGGATTAATGAACACAGATACAGGACTACCAGGGAATAGAACTTTCAAGTACAAATCTACAAGACAGGCAGTTTTGAGTGTCAGTTTGTAATATCATCTTGAAGTGAACCATGTATCCTGGTCAGGAGAAAGTATGCTTGACTTGAGATCCTGGAACAATCAGATGTTAACCCTCAGGTGATCTTCCTGAAAGAGTTCCTTAACAAAAGTTTGTGGAATCACGTGCTCTGAAATCTGTTGGGGCCAGTTCTTCTTTTATAGTCTATGGTGAGGGAATTATCCTGGGGTATTGATCAGTTCACAGTATGTTGTTTCAGAGATGACTTTAAATGTTCAGAGGCAGATTTTTTCTTGACATTATTGAATTACTCTTGAGGCATACTTGCAGATTTTGTTTATACAAACCAAAAGAAAACAAAAACCAAAAATCAAAAACAAAAGCAAAACCGGAAAGAAGTCTAATACTCACAATTTTAAAATAATATAAATAATTAAACACCAAAGAAACAAAATAAACAACTGAGGAATAAGATAAATAATTCTCAGAGGAAGAAACCCAAATGGCCACTGACTATTTTAAAAGGTTTTCAGTGTTCAAACAAATTAAACTTATTACAAAATACCATTTCACTTCAGTCAGAATGGCTATTATTAAGAAATCTGTCAACAAATGTAGCAGAAGATGAAGAGAAAGAAAAAGTCTTATTCACTGCTGGTAGGATTGTAAATTAATGTAGCTATTATGGAAATTAAGTAGGAACGTCTTCACAACATAAAAACCATAGTAGAGGATACACCTATGCTACATGGTCAATTAGTGCAATTGCTACAAACTTACCTATTGTAGTCTTAGAAAACCAGTTCCAACTCTGCACACAGGGTTTGCAAGGAATCTTTATTGTGACTTATTGTATCTAGGGGTTAGTAAAGGAACATACAGTCGTTCTGGTGTAACACTATTTTATCATGTTGCTGACTTCTGTAGTTTTCATGTTGGCTCCAAATTTTCTTTGCTCTTAGAAGGAGAGAGAGCATGAGCAAGGAACTCAGGACCGCGAGGGGTGCACCCACAAACTGAGACAATGGGGATGTTCTATCGGGAACTCACCAAGGCCAGCTGGCCTGGGTCTGAAAAAGCATGGGATAAAACCGGACTTGCTGAACATAGTGGACAATGAGGACTACTGAGAACTCAAGAACAATGGCAATGGGTTTTTGATCCTACTGCATGTACTGGCTTTGGGGAAGCCTAGGCAGTTTGGATGCTCACCTTACTAACCTAGATGGAGGTGGGTAGTCCTTGGACTTTTCACAGGTCAGGGAACCCTGATTATTCTTTGGGCTGATGAGGGAGAGGGACTTGATCGGGGGAGGGGGAGGGAAATGGGAGGCGGTGGTGGGGAGGAGGCAGACATCTTTCATAAATAAATAAATTGGCCGGGCGGTGGTGGCGCATGCCTTTAATCCCAGCACTCGGGAGGCAGAGGCAGGCAGATCTCTGTGAGTTCGAGATCATCCTGTTCTACAAGAGCTAGTTCCAGGACAGGCTCCAAAACCACAGAGAAACCCCGTCTCGAAAAGCAAAAATAAATAAATAAATAAATAAATACTCCCCCCCCCAATTTTTTTTTCTTTGCTCTTAACACACACACACACACACACACACACACACACACACACACACACTCAAATCTCCAATAGACTCTTTCACGCTGAATATAGGAGTAACATTTTAACGTCACATTCCAGCAAATGATATGAGACAGAGCCACCCCAATAACATACAAGCAATAAATTTCAACTTTTTAATTGGCTGTAAAGGGCAGTTGTAGTGGCAAATAATCAATCATTGTGTTATCTATCTAAAGAGATAATCTTATAAGGCGGTAAAAAAGTTAGAAAGCAAAACTATTGAGGAGTCTAAGAAAAAGAAGGAATTTGTGGATATATCCTATATTCCTGAGTATATTAAACATTTATTTTATTTTTTAAAACCAATCTTTATTTTTCACATACCAATCCTATATTCCTCCCTTCTCTCCTCCTGCTTTCTCCATCTTCCCCTATACCATCCTTCATCCTCTCCTCAGGGAGGGTAGGGTCTCCCATGGGGAGTCAACAAAGTTTGTTAACTCACAATGACTAAGGACAGAGGCCTTCCCCGCTGCACCTGGGCAAGATATCCCCCCTCGGAGGAAATGGACTCCACAAAGCCAGTACAAGCAGTAGGTTTAATCCTGGTCCCACGGCCAGTGTCCCAGAGACTGCCCAGCCACACAACTGCCACCCACATTCAGAGAGCCTTGTTCGGTCATATGCAGGTTCCCCAGCTGTCAATCCGGAGTCAGTGAGTGCCGACCAGCTCAGGTCTGCTGTTTCTGTGAGTCTCCCCATCGTGAACTTGACACCTTTGCTCATATTATTGCTCCTCTGCTAACATTTTGTGATTAGCAGAAATATGGGGCTTTCTCCAGACACTCTGGAGAAAAGCTTCTGTTGGGACCCAGGTGTACATCTTAAATCTCCTAGTATAAGTCCATTAGGCATTTTCCAAGGCACAGTGAAATTAAAAACACATTAAATCTTAAAATATATTTTCCTACACTGCGTGTAACTTTAGACTATAAAAAAGGAAACTTACAACTCTTTATCGGGGCCATGAAGTCAGATTATTCTTTGTAGTCTTGTGCAGAGAGTTAATTTTTGTCCTAAATAATTAGTCAGAAAAAAGGAGAGAAACTGCCATTGTAATTGAGTCGCTTTGTGCCTAACTGTGGGTCAACAAATCAGACAGCTGGCAATTTTGTGTTTGTGGACTAGTCTGCATTTCTGACTAGTTCCTTAACACCCGTTAGCAGGGAACCTTTCTAGTCTGAACTTACTTTGACCCTCAAAAATCAGCTAATAGTAAGAAAGTCTGTCTTATTAGCCAGAAATGCAATTATTAGCCTATGTCAGCCTGAGCTGTGATATAAACAGCTTTCGGGATTATATAATTACTGACTTGTGCAGTATTTCTTTGTATAGCCTACACATCAAACCTTGTAGCTAACATTTTAGAGATCAAATAAACAATACAATTTAAGAAGGAGCGATCTTCTAGAAAGTCCACAGATATAAATGCTCTTAAGATTGAGATATATACATTACAACATGGTAGTGGGGAAATACCCACACCATATCCATAATATCAGATACCAAAGATACAGCAGAAGCAAAAGATAGTTTGAAGTCTGTATTCTCATAGGCTTTGCTTTAATCAGACATATCCATCAGAGAGCTATTCTTCTGGTGGACTGACTCCTGGCATTCAATTGCCATTTGCTGCACCTCCGATATGGCCAATGGCAACCAGCACTTACCACAGAGATAGTTGCACATCCATGTTTGTTACTGCTCCACACACAAAAGCAAGGAAATGGTCTATATGTCAATCAAAAGTTGATGGATAATGAAAATGTGGTATTCATACATCATGGAATATTATACAAAATTAAAGAAAAACAATCAAATTTCAGAAAAATTCCTCTGAATAGAGAGTATAATATTAAGAGTGATGACCCAAACTCAGAAGGCAAGAAAGAAAGGAAAAAACCACTAAAAATTTAGTAAGGTGTCATAGGTAGCATAATGTTACGTGATGAGACAGGATATAATTTAGGCTTAAAACACAAAAATCATAAGACTATGTAGAGATATTTTCCCCTAATTCAAATTCCACTATAGTCACCACACAATGATTGATTTATGATTTCAACTGTCTGTGTATTGAAGGAGAAATACTATTTTCATATTCCAAAGAATCCAACATGTATTATTGTTTTCATGAAATGATTGTGAAAGTCCATTTTTCTTTTAATTCTACTGATCATTAACGCAATAGGAATTAACACTGGGTATGTTTGTCACATTGGTTCATTTAGAACAAGATATTTTAGCCGGGCGGTGGTGGCGCACGCCTTTAATCCCAGCACTCGGGAGGCAGAGGCAGGCAGATCTCTGTGAGTTCGAGACCAGCCTGGTCTACAGAGCTAGTTCCAGGACAGGCTCCAAAGCCACAGAGAAACCCTGTCTCGAAAAAACAAAAACAAAAAACAAAACAAAAAAAAAGAACAAGATATTTTAAAAAATGTTTTAAAGGTGAGTGTTTTAACTAAAAATTTCCCATTTTTCTTCTGTTCAAAGTCATATCAAACCATTCTCTTACTATGCTATTTAACATGCAAGTTGTATTGCTATATGTGAACTTTTAAGTAATATTTTAATATATCCCAATTTACTTTATTTTATTTAAGATGTATACAAAGAAACTTCTGGTTTATGCAATAGAAAATAAAATAAGGCAACATACAAACTGAAAGCCTTTCTTCTACAACACAGAGTAATTCAATGCATGATAGTGTTCACTGTCACTCTTGATAGCAGGAGACCAAAGCGTCCCCAGTGACAAGCACAAGCATATTATTCTTTTCAAGTGATGCAATGCAGAATTTGGTGGCACACATCTTAAGGATATAGAATCCAAATTAATTTTCAGTAACAAAAGTGCACTAGTAATTTTCCATCACTGTGAAAAAATATTCCAGGAAAAAAAGGCAGGAAGGATTTACTTTGTTTCATGGTTTGAGAGATTTCATTACACATCCACTTCCTTTATTACATGTAAACTGGTCTGTGAGGCAGAACATCAACACAGAAATCATGAGTTGGATCAAAGCGTGTCATTTCATGTTCATTAACTGGAGAAAGGAAGGAGCCAGGGACAAAACATTCCTTCAAAGCTATGCCCTAAATGACTTTCTTCTTTAGCCATGAAATTCCTTTTGCTATCTTTGTCAGTAATAATTCATGACTAGTTTAATTCACTGCTGTAGTAATCACCCTACTTATTACTTTTTAATATGTTCATAAGTTGGGGATGAAACTTCCAATATACACGTATTTTGGGAAGGTGCTGTATGTTATATATATATGGTACAGCAACCTTCTTCTTCTGCCTCCCACAGATTCACGTGCATTTCAAAGTTCAAATTACACTTAGCCAGACTTCAAGAGTTCCAAAAATCTCAGTCATCATGTATATCATAAAATTCAAGACTGGAATTTTCTTTGAGGACTAAAGAAAGCATCTGTTCTGTGATACTCTGTAGAAAATTTTACTCTATTTGCTTTCAGAGTAAGGTGTCATGGGGTGAAAGATTCATTGTCAAGAGGAGGAATAGAAAATAGTGAAAATAAAACCAAGGAAAGAACAAGACCCAATAAGAAAATGGGTCCCACCCAGCACTCTGAACACATTGCACTGTTGTATGAGTTTACAAATCTTAGGAACTCACGTCTCCATCTTCTTGCTGGATACAGCAGACATAATCTCTGTTTTATCCTGGCTCTGTTCATGGCCTGGGCTTTCCTCAATAGATTTTCCACATCCATATATCTGTAACTTTTACATAACAACTTAGCATTAGCTTCATTCTTTTAATGTTTCATGAATCATATGTTGGAGGGCTACTTGCATGAATTTTGATTCATCTAGCCTTCCACATCTTCCTGTAAAAGTATGATCGAAGCTTGCCTGACTCCACAGCTTTCTATCACTACACCTGGAAAAAACTCCATCATCATATGGATGGCATGAATGTCTACTATTAACTTGAGCAATATATTTTATTAAAATGACTTTTTAATCACTGCTGCGGTAGCCATTGAGAACCAGAACTATGTGGGAATGTGATGTTGTTTGAAACAGACAATCTGGAGATACATTTTTTATCTTTTAAAAATCAGTGTCTTCCCAATGATTCTACACCTTTTATTGGTATAGATTGCAGTGGATATGGTCTAACCAATTCCTGAGACACCTTCATTGCACTTTTGCTATACCTTCAAGGTGGTAGGAAGTTATATTGATCAGCACATATGTCTGGTGTTCCTGATATCATCTGGAAAAATTGCAAATATTTTTTTTTAAGAATTATGAAGAAATGATCAGTCTGTCTTTTGATGTGCTCCTAGGCATGTGATGGCTGTTTACTGGTCTAAGGTCTTGTAAAGTTGTCTACTTTGATAATTGTTTTTATAATGGAAGAGCTATTGCCTCATGCAGTAGATAAGTCAGTGTATTATACAATCCAAAATCCACAGACTGTTCTCTACAATCTTCCCCATTACTCTGACACCTGAGGTGCAATGGTTCTGTGACCAGAGCAAACACACATTGTTCTTTCTACATGGTGCATTATGGAGATTACCGGTGAATGTTTTATTAAAGCAGAATCCAAAAAGAACAGCCAAAAATAAGAACAATGTTTTTTCTAGCTGATAATAAATTCTGCTGCTCAGATTAGGGCAACCATTCTTGACCCAGAGCAGAATAGTCCAACTGCACTGGAAGGCTGCACATGGTATGTGTTCTTTGAAGGCTATGCTCTTTTGTTTCAGTACAAATTTCATATTGGTGTCTTAATGTTATTTTGTCAGTGCAACTGAGTTTGTATTTTGTGTTATGGCTGCATGTTTGTTGAAACCCATTGACTTGTTTGCTTATTGCTAGTAGAAGGCATTGGGAGCTATTTTAGTAGAATAAATGATATTCAGTAATTATCCAATTCTACATGAAAATACCTAAACATATACTCATATATGGGTTTACATACCATTTCACAATATAATTAGTTAGGGAAAATTTAACATGAACAGTCACAATAAGATATAAAATTAAAAAATTCTCCCTCACCAATCAACATATATAACATTGTCAAACCAGAAACCTGCAATATGATTAGAACTATGTCAAAGGGGCTGGAGATTTGGTTCAAGATTTAAGAGCATGGGTTGCTTACCCAAAGGACCCAGGTTCCATTTCAAGCACCCACATGGCATATCTCAGCTGTCTACAGCTTCATTTCCAGTGATCCGACATCCTCAGACAGACACGCATGCAGGCAAACACCAATGTACATCAAATAAACATTGTCATGGTTCCATGCCCCAACATAAACTATTTTTCCCTCTCTTTGGACTTGCGTGGGGGCACAGGAATAATTATTGGGACACAGTTCACACAAAAATATCAGAAGCGAGTCTCAAGATTCATCCAAATCCTGAAGATCACCTGTTTTTATTATCCAAACCTGTTTTATCCCCCAAGGTAAACTAAGGTGGAAGTTCATTAACATTCTGTTTCCGGGGTAGCAGGACTACAGTCATGTCCATAGCTCAGTCATTAGTTTGGAATTCACACCACTTCTCAGGCAATCTACATAAATACCAAAGAAAAGGAACAGCATTTCCTGAGCTTTTGTTAGGGTAGCAACAGCCCATCTAGAAGGGTACATGACTGCTCCAGATACTAACCATGACCTGAGAAATTGGTTGTCACACCCATGTAGAAATATGGGCCTACAATCCACTCTCTCTTATTAATTTTACTAAAACCGGTGGTTCTGCAACTGGACAGAATGATCACACCTGGCTTGGGCAAAGACCTCTTTATTTATTCAAGTTTTCCCATCTTTGGAACAGCCATTTATTTATGCAAGCTCCTGTATTAGGCGTCTGGGAAGAAGCTTCAAACCCATCATTGACTGCTGATCTCTGTGAAGAAAAGAGATTAATGGAGAGAGACACTTTTGGGCCTTGTGTCTCAGAGCCATACTTTCTTGTCAGGATAAATTATAATGCTTTATGAATAATTATGCTCCCAAAGGTTATAGTTTCCTATTTAAAGAAAAAGAGAATTGCCTGAGTTGAAAACATTTCTTCCGCTAGCTTAGAGCACTTCTTAAATCTTTTACAGCATATCAAAATCTAAAATTCTTTAACATATGCATTAATTCCAAACATTTACAGGGTGTGTCAAACTTTTCTCAGCAGTTGACAGGTCAATATCATAATTCTTAGCATTGTTGGTCAATACCAACTTTTCCAAATATCTTTGTCAGTACCATAACTCTCAGCATTGTTGGTCAATACCAACTCTTCCAAATCTCTTTAGGTCAGTACCGTGATTCATGGACATTATTGGTCAATGCCAACTTTTCTCAACATCTTGTATGCAGTTACAAATATCAGGTCAAGACCAGTAAGAGTACAATGACATTGCTGTTATCAAATACCACTTTCAGTCTCTGAGTAGCTGTAAAATCCTTAGGCTGCCTCTTAACTGAAGCAGGCTTCAGTCACTTCTTATTTTGAGTCTTTCTTTCCCTGAGGGGAATGATTAGGTATTAGTTCTCAGGTACAATATTTTACCCAAAATGAGTTCTGTGTCCCAGAAATTAAAACAGTCAAATGTTCAGTCTGCATCTTAGTAAAAGTAAACAGGATTCATACTTCAGCAAGTTGCAGCCATCGTAGTCCCTCAGCAGGGTCTCTTTGTCTGGAATGTCTGGAGGCAAGAATGGCACTGTGCAGTGTAGAGTAGCGGTGGCAGTGGGTCCTGAATCAGGCATTCCTTTCTGTGTCAGCTGGGAAAGCTGGATCACAGATTCCTCTTCGATCTCTTATTTCATTTCTCCTGCTGAGCCATTATCAATTATGATGTCATCAGGTATGGTATCCTTCTGCTGAATGCACTGAACTAGTTGTTCTGGGAACCAGTCATCCTGGGAAAAACACAGACATGCCCTTGACCCCAAATTAATATGGGGTCTGGCCCTTTCCATATTCCAATGCAAGGGTCTCTCCACCTTGCTTTAGCAAAGCTGCTCTTTGTACTATTATGCCACAATCTGTCTGCCAATGTTTGCTCATGGAGATCCTTATTTAGAAAACTTAGTGTAAACAGTGCATGATTTAAGGCATTATGCGACATCTGAGGTTACAACTTTCCTGCTTTTTTTTTTTTTTTGGACTTGTGTTTTCAAGGAGCTATGCACACATTCCACAGTTCATTGCCCTTGAGGATTATAAGGAATACTGGTCTTATGTATAATATTTCATTGGGTACAAAATCTTTGAAATGTTCTGTTAATGTATCTGGACCCATCGTCTGTCTTTATTACTTTTGGGTTCCCCATGCATGAAAAGCAATTCAAGCAATGAGTTATTACATGCTTGGTGGATCACCAGTTTTAGCAGTGGCCATTATGAATCCTGAATACGTATCAATTGTCACATGCACATATCTCAATTTTCCAAATTCAGGAACATGAGTAACATCCATTTGCCATATATGATTAGGAAGTAGTCCTTGGGGATTTACTTCCAGATGAGGCATGGGTAGATGTTGTGGGCATCTCTCACATTGCTTAACAATTTGGCCAGCAGCTTCTCTGATCAGCTTAAATTGTTTTCTTAAACTGTTTTGATGGTGCAAAGCATGCAACTGCTGAGCAAGTTCAGTCTGAGATAGAACAATTATTTTTGTAAGTTTGTCAGCTAAAGCATTATCTTCAGCTAATGGACCAGGAAGACTTGAATGTGCTCTGATATGTCCCTTAAAACATGGTAACTTTGAATGTTGCATGGCCTCCTGAATGTTCTGAAAATTTCTTAACTTGTTTATTGCTAGTCCCTATATAAGGGATGGTTTCCAATATTCTCAAAGCATTATTAATATACTGGTTATAAGTATATAGATTAAATTTTTTTTTTTTGCAAAATTTTTAAACACTAAAGCTACAGCTCACAGCTCAACTATTTGTGCTGAAGCTGGTTCTGTCTGCACAACATGTCCTTTACCATTGACCACATAAGCAGCCTTCCCATTAGATGAGCCATCAGTGAAAATTAACAAAGCATCTCATCCATACATCTGGTCCCTTCTCTGGCATTTCTCAGGGTTCAGTGGTCAGTCTCACATTGCAGGTACCACTATGTTGGGGTCTGATGCCCCAACATAAACCATTTTTCCCTCTCTCTGGACCAGTGTGGAGGCACAGGAATAATTGAGACACAGTTCACACAACAATATCAGAAGGGAACCTCAGGATTCATTTAAATTCTAAAGAACACCCATGTTTATTATCCAAACACCTTTTATTCCCCAAAGTAAACTAAGGTGGAAGTTCATTAGCATTCTGTTTCCAGGGTAGCAGTACTACAGTCAAGTCCACAACTAGGTCACTAGCTTGGAATTAACACCCCTTCTCATGCATCTACATAATTACAAAAGAAAAGGAGCAACTTATCCTGAGCTTTTGTTAGGGTAGCAACAGCCTGTCTGGAAGGGTCCATGACTGCTCCGGGTACCAACCATGGCAGTATCTCCATAGAATGAGTTTGCAGTGATTCATAATTAATAATAAATAAATATATAAATAATAAAATATCCTATAAAAAGAATGGTGTATTGGTGATAGATTTATCACTGTGGAAATTCTATAATTTTTTGAAACTTGAGCTAAAGATAGAGCTCAATGCTAGACTTGCTTTGTCAGCAAACAAAAAGTCCCAGATTTATCTCCAGGACAACAATAAAAGGAGATTGATAAAAATAATGAAAATTATATTGGTTTTCTGTAACAGTGTGGAAATCACAAAATTAAATTATTCTAAAATTTTCTTTCATTGTTAATATTTTGCAACACTTGGATTTGTTACACCTTTGGCATCATACAACCCATGAGAAATTAATGCTATTAGAACATGTTGTGAATTAAATTGGTCACTGGAACAAAATGTCTTTGTAAGAAAGTATTACGTTTTAATTAAAAAAAAACCTGAAAACTTTCAATGACTTGTAAATGTCAAATTTGATTTTCATGTTCATCTAAGATCAAATGAGGAATTCTTAAAAGTCTCTTTGTCATGAAAGGAAAGAAAAGAAAATGTTAATTTTTAACAGGTGCAATGTTGGAGGCCTTTAAGTAAGTTTTTTTTCACATTTAGTTGTTAGCATCACATATTCATTCTCAGCTGCATATATAATAATATAAATGGAAAATAATTAAATCCTTTCTAGTCAAAATACATTTCTCTAAGATTGAAGTATAAAGTAACAGAAGCAAGTAATCTCATTTTGAGTGAACATTTAATGATAAGAAAACTGACTACAATGTTCACTTTTATTACTTTCAATTTTTTCTATATTCCAAGGTATTTTCAACAACAGAAAATTATTTGATTTTATCATAGCAACTAATAAGGGACAAGGTAAGAAGAGGGATCTCACTCTGAGTTGGACTGTTTGGCTTAGAATTATGACTGCAATATTTTCTGTTATTTGAGTTTAACCAATCTCACCACCTACTTGATCCATATCTTCCTTTTCCCATCCTAAGTGTACTGATGATTACAATCCCCCCTTTCGGGTGTGTGAGGAAACATGTCACTCAACATTAAGTGTTTTTCTTAGAAGTTTTGTCTTTTTTTAAAAAAGTCTCATTTAACAATAGTTTTATCATTTGTATAACAAGCACGTCGTAAATCCTATGAATTTAACATTTTCTTTAAGCATGACATGGTTGGTGACAAATTCAGACCTAAGAGTAGGCATTTGATCCAGTGAGTTTGTTCTTATTATGGTCTTATTTATTTTATTGATTCAGTTTGGCTCACTAATTAGAGACAAGCTAAGTTGGTTATTAAAATAATTTTTCTAGACTCTTAACCCTTATATTTTACATAAATTATTCAGAGGAAAAATTGAACATAGGAGGAAAAGTGCATATTGAGAAAGCAAACTGGTGAGCTATGTTGCAATAGAAGAGGTGGAACACCTGGTTAAGTACAGCAGGGCGGTGGTGCCCAGTCCACCGTCAGTCACCTTGGAGATCAGCTCACAATGCTGACAAAAGTCGTATTTGGAGAATTATATAAGGTTTTCAAGAGTGAATGTTGAAAGGATGAGATGATAGAAAATTATAAAATTATAAATCTATCCTTTTTTTTCAAGTGAAGAGAAATTGAAGCCAAAACATTGAAATTCCTCTTGTATAATTGGGAAACACTTAACGGTAGGTTTGAATAATTTTTTATTTATACATGTTACGGTGGTAAGTTATTTAAAAATACATGCTTTTTTTTACTTTCCACCTGTTTGTATTTAAATAGTAGTTGCTTGTGTTTTATTATTTAATGCTTTCACCGTCTTTTTTAGGTTTAAGGGTTTCATGGTTTTTTATCGGTTTGTTGACAGATCGTGTTCGCTTGCCCCGCAGCACAGAATGTACTATTTGTGTTGGACACACTCCAAAGCCTTGGCTCAAAACTTATCTTTAATTCTAGAGTACTGGCCTTCGTGTGCAACTTATGCTAAGCAGAAGTTTATATATTTTTCTGTTAGGTGGTATTGGTGGATAAATACTTACTGATTTAAGACAGAATCCAACGTAAAATTCAGAGAAATTATGAATTATTTTAAGTAAAACAGCCATAACTTGAATAATTTTTATGTAATATATCTTCCTAACATTTTAGAATGTTAAAAACTGGAAAAATAAAGCATGGACATTTTCAACACTTAGAGATAGTCAGTGAGATATAAATGATAAAATTACATGTGAAGATTAGAGAAACTCTAATATTTCAATGATCCTGATACTAAATTGTTAACTATAAAGATATTTAACTATGAGACTTCTAGGCTACAAACTACTAATGGCAAGAGTAGGTAAGCTGTCTCTTGTTGGTCATATTAATTCATTTTCATAATGTCTTAGTGTGGCATCAGTTTCAGGAAGAATCCAATATGAATAATTTTGCAAACAATTAGCATTTACATATGCAAACAGGAAATATAGAGATATAAATACAAGTTAGAGATTAGTACTTTTTAACATTTAGACCAAGTTTCTTCTAATTATATGACTTCTGTTTCCCTAAGCTAAATGCCTACATTTAAGTTTGATTTATTAAGAGGAATTCTGAATTTATACTCTAATCCTTCCTCTTTAATATTTATCATGAAATAATAAGACACCCATTTTATAAGATTGATTTAAAAAAGGCTTTGATAATATTATGTTTAATTTTCAGTTAGATATTTTATTTTTTTCAAACAATCTTTTTTTAGTTTACATATCCATCCCAGTTCCCTCTCCCTCCTCAACTCTCACTCCTCCCATGTATTCCCCCCAGCCCCTATTCACTCCTCAGAGACAGTGGGTCCTCCTAAGGGAAGTCAACAAAGTCTGTCCCATAACTTGAGGCAGATCAAGGCATGTTCCCTCCCCTGTCTAAGCTAAGCAAGTTATTCTTCCATAGGCAATGGGTTTAAAAAACTCAGTTTATGCCTAGGAATAAATATTGGCTTCACTGTCAATCTCCCTATAAATTGCCCAAGCCACACATCAGTTAGATATCTTAACGTTAAGTAAGATTTTTAATTTTTTCTTACATATTTTATCTTGCATTATGTATATTTAAGGAATGTTATGCTATTCAAATAATTACTAAATTGTGGTTGTCAGCATTCCACTTCATAATTTTTTTATAAACCTATAATCGCTGTCTACAATATATAGGTGATTTATATTTCACAATAGTCTATCGAATGCCTTTTGAGTCACTACAGGAAATGAGGCTCCACAAAAGTTATGATGAGGACCAAGAAACATTACATAATCTGTTTTCCTAAGTATGCACTGTGTATGTGTATTGTGATACTACAAAGTATCTATAAATATTGTACATGATTTCTTGAAAATTTAAGTATCTAAGATTCTTGAGAGAAACTGTTTTCTTGTTTAGATGATATCAACTTTGAATGTTCATATATATATATATATATATATATATATAATTGAATTCAAAGCGACATATTTACTAGGCAATGGACTATGTCCTTAGCTCTATTTGACATTATTATTACTTAAAATTTCTTATTTATATACAAGGTATTGTGAACAGATTCCTTCCCTTTTATCTTCTCTAAGTCCTATACCCACAGTTTTTTTTTTTTTTTCCGAGACAGGGTTTCTCTATGGTTTTGGAGTCTGTCCTGGAACTAGCTCTTGTAGACCAGGCTGGTCTCGAACTCACAGAGATCCACCTGCCTCTGCCTCCCAAGTGCTGGGATAAAAAGGCGTGCGCCACCACCGCCCGGCTATACCCACAGTTTTAATGTCTTTTGTAACTAGTCCAACTTCTTTTTCTTTATTTTTCTGTGCAAGACTTAAGCATATGATCATATTTGCTATGTGTTTAACACTTGCAAATCATGTTTAATCCATAAGGCAATGTATTACAGTGTTTAACTCTGTCCAGATCTTAGATTCTTCTTTTTTATTTTTATAAAATCAACAAACTATCTTTTTCATTTTACATACTCATCCCAGTTCCCACTCCCTCCTCTCCTTCCATTCCCTTCATCACCCCTTCTGCCCCACCTTCCATCAGAGAGGATAAGAAACATTGCTTTGGTGAAGTTCCAAGGTCCTCTCTGCTATATCTTGCCTGAGCAAAATATTCCTCTAGAAAATGTGGTTCCCAAAAAGCTAGTACAAGCAGTAGGGGTATATCCTGGTGCTACTGCAAATGGACCCGCAGTCTGCCCAGTCATATAACTGTCGCCCACATTCAGAGGGTCTAGTTTGGTCCTATGTTGCATCCTTCCCTGTCTGGCTGGAGTTGGTGAGCTCCTATTAGCTCACATAAACTGTTCAGTGGGTGTCCTGATCATGATCTTGAGCTCTTTGCTCATGGTCTCACTTCTCTCACTCTTCAACTGGACTCGGGGAGCTATCATCTCTGCCCTTCCTCCACCTCTACTATCCCATTCACTCAAGCTTTCCTACCCCCATCCTTCTCCCCTTCTCCTTCTTTTCTGCCTTCCCTTCTCCCCATACCTCTATGATTCATCACAGAAAACATTAAAACCAACAAATCTTAGATTCTTTTTTTTAAATGAACAATTATTTTATATGGGTGTCTGCTTTGCTTGCATGCTTATCATACACCCTGTGTATGAAGTATCCTCAGAGGCTTAAAAAGGAAGTTGTATCCTCAGGAACTGGAGAGTTGTAGGGAGTTGGGAATTACATGTTGGTGCAGAGCATCAAACACAGGTCCTCTGGAAGAGCAGAGGACACTATTAATGCCTGAGACATCACTCCAAGCCCAAGTTCTTACTATATTTCCAGACCCTCTTCCATGATATTTTTTGGGTCCCATTGTAGATAACATAGAGTTGGGGCTGAACTCAGTCCTTTGAAGAGTTATGAGTCATTGCTTTGACTGCCACCCATTGCTAAAGAGTTCTTTGTATAAGAATGAGACATATTTCAATCTTCGGTGGTAAATTTAAGTATGTAGAAAACAATTCAACTGCATGTTTATTTAACAAAACATTAGTAATAGCTGCTATCATAAGACCCATGTTCTCCCAGCCATAAATAATTGACCATGTTTACAATACTGTGTTTCAGTTTTGAAGGTGATTACATTGAATCTTTAGTTTTCTTTTGGTAGGATGTTCATTTTTACTCCTGAGCTGTGAACATGGGTTTCTTTTCATCTTCTGATATCTTCACTTTCTTTTTTCAAGTACTTGATATTTTTGTTGTACAAGTCTTTCACTTGCTTGGCTAGAGTTACCCACAAGGTATTTTGTATTGTTGGAGGCTGTTGTGAAAGTTCTTTCTCTGATTTTTTTATCAGTCTGTTTGCCATTTGTGTATCGAGGGCTAGTCATTTTTAAATCTTGTTTCCAGTCACTTCACTGATTATGTTTATTAGATTTAGGAGTTCCTTGCTGGAATTTTTGGGGTCACTTTTATATACTCTGGTATAATCTGCAAATCTCCACCAGTTTTCTTACTGCTCTAGCTAGAACTTCAAATACTATATTGAATAGATATGGAGAGAGTGTACAACCTTTAATGTTCTTGATTTTAGTGGAGTTGTGAATTTCTCTCCATTTTGTTTGGTTAAACAAGTAATTACTATGAATGGGTATTATATTGTAAAGTAGAGCTTCAGAAATATTGCTAAAATAAAAAATACACTGACTTTCAGTTAGACATATTAGCAAATTCTGCCATTGTCAATTATTAAATAAGACATATTGACTTAGTTACTCTGGTTCTGTGTGTATGTTTTTGTGTATATCGCAAGCCTTAGAATTGACTATAATATATATTTTCTGGTATAGTGTTCACTTACTAAAAATGAGGAACTTAGTGTATGTCTATTACAGCCATTTAGTGGGAACATAGGAGAATTTTCTGATGATTTGCTAGGAATATTATGTCTGAAGGAAACCTTTAATACACTTTGGTTCAGAAAGGGGAATGTGTAAATATTAATATATTTATAATAAAAATCAAACAATTCAAGGGTATAATCCCCAAACTTGTCACAGATAAAACATTTACTAATTTTACCTGAGAATATAAATGTAGACTAAAACAAAAACATTTTTCAGTAACATATGCACCATTTTCCTAGGGGTAGTGGGTCATAGGAAGAGCATGGGTTATCATGGAAGTGTGGAACTGCCTGTGAAATATGAAAAAGTATAGTTTTGTTAAAGGTAGTGTTCATGCAGTTTGTTGGGGGAAGGAGCAAAGAGGAGCATCAGTATTGACAGAGGAATAATTAAACCTGTATCAGACCTGTTATTCTTCTCAGGTCTGATACGTTCTCCTTTATTCTCGTTAATGAGTGATAGTACCTTCAAAAACCTAGATGTTTAGCATTACTCTTTTTCTTGTTATTAGGCAACGGTGGACCATATTGTTTGCAATCCTTTACAGTTTATAAATAACTAGTACTTGAATATTGATTCACGTTAGCTTTTATTTCATTGTACTCTTTCCCTTTTCTTTCTAATTTTTATTTTTCAGGAATAAAGTGATTGTTAGAAAAAAACGCTAAAAACATCATAACAAGATGAAGTTCTTCCTTCTGCTTTCCTTCATTGGGTTCTGCTGGGCTCAGTATGACCCACATACTCTATATGGACGAAGCTCTATTGTCCACCTGTTTGAGTGGCGCTGGGCTGATATTGCCAAGGAATGTGAGAGATACTTAGCTCCTAATGGATTTGCAGGGGTGCAGGTAATATTGGTTCACAATTTAAATGCAGAGTGCATTGTGGTTATATAAAAATGTTTTCTGTTACATTTTTGATTATTTTAAGCAATGTTTTACTTCACACATAACTTTCTTGAGGAAAAAAGTTCAGGGGATGGTAAGTTTGTATCTTGTTTTAGGACACCAGGAGGCCCTCTCCATTGTGCTGTCAATGTTTTTAGTTGTTCTAAAATATAGATCTACAAGTACACAACCTAAGAATTGCAGAATCATTCATAGTTTTTTTTTAATATTTATTTATTATGTATACAATATTCCGTCTGTGTGTAATACATGCAAGGCCAGAAGAGGGCACCAGACCCCAGTACAGATGGTTGTGAGCCACTGCATGGTTGCTGGGAATTGAACGCAGGACCTTTGGAAGAGCAGGCAATGCTCTTAACCTCTGAGCCATTTCTCCAGCCCTCATTCATAGTTTTCTACAGGATTTGTTTATGTAAAGTAAACCATAACTAATCTGATAATCTTAATTGTTTTATTTGTAGGTCTCTCCACCCAATGAAAATCTTGTAGTTAACAATCCTTACAGACCTTGGTGGGAAAGATACCAACCAATTAGCTACAAAATATGTTCAAGGTCTGGAAATGAAGATGAATTCAGAGACATGGTGACTAGGTGTAACAATGTTGGGGTAAGTGAAATCATATTTCCTTTGAAGTTATTATCTGAAAAACCATTTTCTGTCTTATGTTTTCTATTCTTCTTGAAAAGAAACATTCAGACTTTATTTTTTTCTTTACATTTTAGCTACAACTCAAAATTAACTTCATCTTTTATGGTCAATTTTTTAAAAAAATTCTTTAATATGAACCATTTAAAGAAAAGTTTAGGGGGATGGGAACTTTGTATCTTCTTTTATAACACAAGGAGGCCTTCTCCATTTTACTGTCAACATTTTTAGTGGTTCTAACAAACCATAAAGCAAAACTTGGACTATTTAAACTTGTAACCACACTCATTTTCTATCAACCAGTTTCTATTCAGGTAATAGAAATTTTAAGTCCAATACTTACTTTCACTTTTATAGTAAATAGCTATTTCTCCTTCTAATAATGACTAGTATCTACCATTTTTTCCTTCAGAAACTAAAAATGATTCACATTAACTCCTTTTAAGAACAATAATGTCTATTTTCTTAACCTAATTATATATATATATGTATGTATACATATATATACATATATATATATATATATATATATATATGTATATATATATATATATTTAGTTTCTGGGATTTCATTTATGAGCTTTATACATCCTCAAGCTGATATTAGGGCTGTTCATGATTGTCATTTCACATTGGTTTTTTTTCACACTTGACTTTTTGTCTTGTCTAAAATTAAACTATAAAACAGCATATCATCTATCTATCTATCCATTTACCTATATATTTGAGTGTTCTGTGCAGTCTAATTATATACATTTTATCTTTCTATTTTAATTTGAACAACACACTTTTTTGTTGAGGTCCGTATTTATGTGGATGCTGTCATTAACCACATGTGTGGAGAAGGGGCTCAAGCAGGAACCAGCAGTACATGCGGAAGTTATTTCAACCCACAAACCAGGGACTTCTCTGGAGTTCCATACTCGGGTTGGGATTTTAACGATGGCAAATGTAGAACTGGAAGTGGAGGCATTGAAAACTACAATGATGCTGCTCAGGTGAGGAAAATGATCAGCATGAAAATTCTCTCTTCAGTATGCACATAAAACTTTTGGAATACTATTGGAAATGTAGTTTAGATTCCTTAAGCAATGCATTACTAAGTATTAGAAATGCAAATAAATCTTCAAAAACATTTCTAGTTATTTGATGTTTTAAAGTTTGATTTGTGTACCAGTATAAAAGAAAGAAATAAAAGGAATGGAAAAGAGAGAGGAAGACAAAGGGTTTTCTCAATCAACTATAATATTACCTACGTCATTTCCTCATTGTTCCATCTTTATGCTGGAAAATATTTTTAGGGTGTATTCATAATAGAACGTGAATGTTCCCACTGCCCCATGAATAGGCTTTATGAAGCTTCCCAATAGACCAACTGGTAAATATGTGACTAGTTAAATGTCAAATGGAGTGTGAGGTGACAGGTGACATTTAAATCAATCACCATTTTGTTTTGCTTTTTTTTTTTTGTTTGTTTGTTTCAATAGGTTAGAGACTGTCGTCTTACCGGTCTTTTGGATCTTGCACTTGGGAAAGATTATGTTCGTGGCAAAGTGGCTGACTATATGAACCATCTCATTGACATTGGTGTAGCAGGGTTCAGACTTGATGCTTCTAAGCACATGTGGCCTGGAGATATAAAGGCAGTTTTGGATAAACTGCATAACCTAAATACAAAATGGTTCTCTCAAGGAAGCAGACCTTTCATTTTTCAAGAGGTAAGGTAATACACACACACACACACACACACAATCTATATCTATATATCTATATTTATATCTTTATCTCTATCTATATATCTATCTCTATCTATCTATCTATCTATCTATCTATCTATCTATCTATCTATCTATCTATCTATAAATGACATCAGTTTTGCTATCCAGAAGATGGATGGAAGATTTTATTAAACATAATTTCAATAAATAAATGTCTGAATACCTTATTAAATGTGAAATTTCTTTAACTCTCTTTTATTTAGATATAACAGACTTAATTCTTTTCCAGAATAAGGGTTTAAAGGAGTGTAGAGAACTTGTGTAGCCTGCGATACTCTTGGTTCAATTAGTATATACTCTGGGATGATTATGCCAAGCAGAAAATTTATAGTCATTGACTCCAGCTTGTCTTTCTAAATTTGACTCCTGTCTGAAGTATTATTCAATGTGTAAAATTTGGGTTAGCTGGTAATATTTCTGTGCACATTTTTCATGTGAAGAGGTTAGTACTGTTTTGTAATTGATTTCTTTAGAGAACTACATGAATTTTAATTGCTGAACTCATCTGTAAGTAAGTACTTTGAAGGTCTGAATTTCTAAATTTTAAATTATATATTAAATTTAAATATTATGTATTGGACAAAAATGTCATTGTCACCAAATTTCTTTCAATTTTAAAGAAATAGGAAAACCTAATTTGAGCATCAACAGCATAGAGAATTTAAAAGATATTATTTTGACATTGAATATTTTAATATTACTTTATCCAATTTATGAAAGTTTCCTCTATATCTCTACTAGGTAATTGATCTGGGTGGCGAGGCAGTTAAAAGTAGTGAGTACTTTGGAAATGGCCGTGTGACAGAATTCAAGTATGGAGCAAAACTGGGCACAGTTATGCGCAAGTGGAGTGGAGAGAAGATGGCCTATTTAAGGTAAATACATCATGCTTTGTTATTGTGTCTGTCACATGTGTGTTGCCAACCAAATACATGGACATCTTAGAACACTCTAATTTATTAACTATTTATCAACAAATTTATTATCAAGTAGGTTCACTGCTCTTGAAATCACAATTAATCATCTGTAATTAATCATTTTCATTTTAATTGTCAATAACAAGGAGGCATTTAGAAACATCAATCATCACCTAGAGATTTTTTTTTGTCTGAGATATAAGCCAAGTAGGGCTTGATAATTATAATCTCTTAAAGTCAGGATATTATTTCAAAACCCATTCTACTCATAAATGAAACTATAATGTGGACACACTATTATGTTTATGCATTGCAAAAATTAGTTTGAAATGTTAAACTGTTTATAAAATACAGTTAAATATTCAATCATATCTTATTTTTCATAATGTGATATAGATATTTACCCCTCATGAGTTTATCTACATTACATTCTTACATGAGCAATGTGAATGAAATACAAATAAGCTTACCATACCTAGAATCATGGGATATGTTAGGCAATTATATATGTGTATATACACATACCTGGGAGAAATTTTTTCCTGTGGAATAATCTTTTAGTTATGTAATCAGCAGTTAACAGCCTGGTCTACAGAGCTAGTTCCAGGACAGGCTCCAAAGCCACAGAGAAACCCTGTCTATAAAAACAAACAAACAAAAAAAAAAACCCAAAAAAACAAAAAACAAAAAAACAAAAACAAAAAATCAGTAGTTAAATGAAAATAGATTACAGAAAGAGATACAGATTTAGGGTAACCTAAAGGTATTGTCAAACAATAATCATATTTTTTAAAAATAGGAACTGGGGCGAAGGTTGGGGTTTCATGCCTTCTGATAGAGCCCTGGTCTTTGTGGACAACCATGATAATCAGCGAGGTCATGGAGCTGGAGGATCATCCATCTTGACCTTCTGGGATGCTAGGTAGGCAAAACCATTTTTTCACTGCTTTGTTACTTGTCCTTTATTGATGATAAATTTTCTGTTCCTCTATTATAATATTATTTTGTAATTTTCAGACTCTATAAAATGGCAGTTGGATTTATGTTGGCTCATCCTTATGGATTGACACGAGTAATGTCAAGTTACCATTGGCCAAGATATTTTGAGAACGGAAAAGTAAGTTTAAATATATATTTTTTCAATAAAAGGGAAGAGGTTATAATTTCAAACAAAATTGTTTGCATAAAAAACATGCCACCAAATCTTAATATACTGTAATTTTAGTAATGTAAGTATATTGTAAAAGTACCAACTACTTTATCATTATGAGAAAATCTTGAAAAGTAGAGATCAAGGTAAAAAAGGAAAAACATAGGAGTTTAATAGTACTTACCTCTTCAATGATATATAGAGATTGTGCATAGGAACACCTGCAAAGATGATAAACAAGTTCATTTGATGTTGGACTAGAGTTCTGCCTTATCCCTGGGTAGCACCTGCCAGGGCTGAAGGAGTCCCGGAAAGAACTACCAGAAAGAACAGCAAGAGACTTTTGGAGAACAGCTCTTTTATTAGGAGAGGGCTGGGAACAGATATACCCCAGAAAGAAAAGCTGGTTGGACCCCTGTGGTGGTATGTTACTGGTTGGGAGCAGGAACAACCAGTATGCTTCATGTACATACACGGGAACAGCAAGGGCCAGGGCAAAAAACCTTATAAGGTCATATAGAAAAGAAAGAAATTCCAGCCTGGAATGTTTTTCTATTCCGATATACAGCAACGAGTCCTCATAGCCTTGGAGAACATGAGCTTATTAGTTGTTACATTCACCAGGGTACAATAGCACCCTGGGGTGTCTATCTGTTGGGGTTTGTTGGTGCAGAGCAGGCAGGGGATGTGGGATATGGGTGAGGCATATGGAGCGGGGAGCAGTCAAACTCCTGCTGCTCTCAGGATGAGAAAAGCTGGGGATTTTGGCATGCTTCTACCCCATCTTAGTTTTGGGCCAGCCCTACCATTTAAAACCTGAGCAAGATAAATATTTGGTAAATACTTTTAGAATATTTTGATGGAAAGAAATGAAATCATTTGGTGTAACTGAGATTAACTAATATATATATAATATTCATACATATGAATTATGGTAAATGAATCAAATAAATTTGAAGACTGATTCAAGAATACTAAGCATTACAAAAATATCATGCAAAACTTTAACTGAACCATTTCAAAAAGCAACCAAATGCCTGGGGAGATGACATAGAGGGTAAAGCTCTTGAAGACAGTACAGGGGTTCATCTCCCTGGCATGTTGCAATATTGAGCAGTTTGGTGTCTCATCTGTAACACAACTACCCAACAGATAGGAACCACAGATTTGTAGGTCATCAAATTGGATAGCTCTTTGTTTAGAAGAGAGACCTTTCCTCTATTGTCAATAGAGAGACTGTTCAATTGTTTTAGGAAGATGTGTAAATGTGTTGGCAATCATGAAATGCATATTAAAACTTTGAAAAATGTATTACAGAATATTAAAATATATTTATTAGTACTTTTATTTAAAAGATGGTATGAAACCTAAGCTTATATTAATTTGAAAATTAATTATACTTAATAAGGAAGTTCTACCGATATTGATATTTATAATAAGCAAACAATATTTCTATTTTATAGATGAGGAGATTCAGGGATAGAGGACTTATGTATCTTGAATGAGTTTTTTTTAAGACATTGGTACTGGATTCTGTCCTTCTTTAATCTTTTTGATACAGATGATCTTACCACTTTAGTGATACATAAGAAATTAGAGAGATATTAAGAAGTTATTGCTTGGAAAGGCACTGAGCGAATAAAAGTGTGTATGATAAAAATGTCATATTTCTCTGAAATATGACTCTAGAGAAATACTCAGTAATGTTCCAAAGTTAGACACTAAGAATATTCTATAGAGAATCAGGTAGCAGAACTTTTTTAGTTTAGTGCAATGGAAATGGAACATGAATGTTAAAATCCTGCAATTTCTTCTTGTAATTAAGGATATCAACGATTGGGTTGGACCACCAAATGACAATGGAGCAACCAAAGAAGTGACAATTAATGCAGACACCACTTGTGGCAATGGCTGGGTCTGTGAACATCGATGGCGCCAGATCAGGTTGGGAGTGTCCCCTACAGATCTTGTCTAATAAGAGAATTGTTTCACTTTTTGTTTTAAATTGTTAAATATAAACGGCACGAGCATTTTACGTGATATTGTGCTTTTAGGAACATGGTTGCCTTCAGAAACATAGTCGGTTTTCAGCCTTTCTCAAACTGGTGGGATAATGGCAGCAACCAAGTAGCTTTTGGCAGAGGAAACAAAGGATTCATTGTCTTTAACAATGATGACTGGTGAGTGGAAATCAATTAAAGTAGGATTGTATACTTTTATAAGTTTACATCCTTCCTTTTGCTTCCTGCTCATTTGTAGCTGAAAATATTTTTGTTAATGGATTTAAGAAAGCACAGTTACCTGAAAACAAGAAAAAAAAAGATGCTTCTCTCAATTAGTTTCTCCATTTTTTATAGATTTTGTTTTAAGTAGAATTTTTTTTGCTGTTGTTTTTGGTGTACTCTCACACTGTCATATTCATATATTCTCATTCATATACTCATGTGATATCTGTACAAAGCATATAAACATCGAGCAAGTCTTAAAATCTGTGAACGTATGGGCATTATTAGATTCAAAATACTTACCCCATCTCCTAGCTGTGTATCATGACTATTTATTTTTTTGTTCCCTTGTTATCTAAACTTAAATTTTCTGCTTCTTTGTGATGAATAGTTTCAGTGCATTTGTCTACTTGCTCTGGCTGTTGGTTTTTCTCAGGAGGCAATTGAGGTTTTTTTCTACATTTGTAGATTCTTGCCTTTCTGATTTTGAGGCATGTATATGTTTTCTTCTCCTTGAACATTTTCCTATATACAACTATACGTAGAGAATCTTTGTGCAAATAGTTGGCAATCTCAGTGTCAAGTTTCATTTTTTTTTTTTGCTCATTTTGGATTATTGTTAGTTTCTTTTCTGATGCTGTGGATCAAACATCATGAGCATGTCAGCTTGCAGAAGAAAGATTTTATTTGGGCTTGCAATTCGGGGTCATTAGAATGGAAAAGCAAGGTATGAGGGCAGGAATAGAAAGTTGATTACTCACACTTTGAACCACAGTACAATACAGAAAGTGCTCACTGTAGAAGGTAGGAGTCTTTCCCTGTCAAAGGCTGCTTTCAGTGAAACAGTTCCTCCACATCCACATTAGCTAACCTCCCCAAACTATGCCACCAAAGGGAACCAAATTTTTAATTTAACAAGTGTTCTTTTTACATATTTATCTATGTATCATGATCTATATCTATTCCTGTATCATCTATCATCTATCTATGTATCTTTCTTTCTCTCTCTATCATCTATCTATCTATCTGTCTGTCTGTCTGTCTGTCTGTCTGTCTGTCTGTCTATTGTCTATCTATATCGATCTGTCTATCTTTATGGCTAGTAAATTATAACTTATAATTATACACCACACAGTTTAGGAAGTTACTTAATTTGGAGATGGTCTTCTTTCTTGAATTTGTTTGAATTTGACTCTTTTTTCCTTTTCAGGTCATTGTCAGCAACTTTACAAACTGGTCTCCCTGAAGGCACGTACTGTGATATCATTTCTGGAGATAAAATTGATGGCTATTGCACCGGGATTAAAGTCTATGTTTCTGGTGATGGCACAGCACATTTTTCTATTAGTAACACTGCTGAAGACCCATTTATTGCAATCCATGTTGAATCAAAACTCTAAAATTTAAAATAAATTCATACTGAGAGCATCAATCATTTGTATTTGTTTTCTTTTGCATAATTTAATTTTTATACTTCATTCACACTTATAAAATCTGTAACAGTAATGATCTTGAATTGGTAAAAAATGCTATTGAAATCAATGTTATTTTGTGAAAATTATATACAGGGATTTTAAAATGTTTTAGAAGATTCTCTTTAAATTCTTTGTTAATGGCAATTCTCAGATCTATGAAGATATCTTGAGAAATATATTGTTTTTATCTCAAGTACCATTTGTTTCATAGTACCCTAATTTCTCTTCTTTCATATATATGTATGTATACACACACACGCACATATATATATATATATGTATATATATAATCACTTTGATCTTATTCATTTCCTTTTCTTCCATTTTCTCTTCCATTTTTCACCAGATTTCTTCTTATTCAATACAAACATTCCCTTCCCCGTCTTTTTATGTATTTTTTTGACCAACTGCTCTTAGGTAGGGTTGCCTGCTAGAGCATGGGTAGAAAGTCATTACTTGACCATTATTACTTGAACAAAAGCAAATGGCCAGCATATAAAACACTGAGGAATATAATCTACCCCATGTTAGCAACTGCCAATTGCTTATAGCCTCCCAAGAAGGGATGGGGCCAATCTGTAGTTGAATCTTTGTGTTTCAAGTATCAAGCAGTACTTGTGAAGTTAATCAATACTCACAGAGTTTATAAAAGCAAGAGTCCTTTCATGTACCAATGGCGTCTTCTCACAACACCCCTTCAATCCTGTTCTTTTGCTTTCTTTCCACCGCCTCTTCTATGATATTCCTTGATCTTTGAATGGGGTTTTATAGATGTCCCCTTCTAGGATGAGTGCTCATAAGTCTCTTAATGTTATCACTTATACCAGTATGAGTTTCTGCTTTGTCTGTCACGCACAGAAAAGGAAACCTCACTGTACAAGTGTTAGAACAATACAAATTAATGGGTATGAACATAACCGTCTAGAAAATAAATGGACACCATGGTGTCTCCTTAGCTAAACAGCCATAGTATTTTTCTTCAAGGTTCATTGCCACACTGAATTATCAGCTTTTCATTAGGTTTAGAGTACCGGGAAAGAGTTCCTCTTGTGAAGTGAGTATGCAATCCAGTCATTGTGGATTTGATTATCTCTATATCAACTATGCTACCAATGTACTAGTGGATACATCTTGCCTGGCATTTTGGTTTTATAGCTGACAGAATTTACATTAGATATGTTCTTTGATAAATTTTAACCTTCATAGTCTGCATAGAAATTCTGAACACAAAAGCAACCTAGAAGGAAACATCCAGCTCAGTTATGGTTTGATTTCTCTATATCCTGTCTCCAAACTACCCTAAGTAATAAGTTCTTACTGTTTAGTTCTAGTGGGAAACCAAGAACAACTCCAATAACCACTATTCGTCCTGTTGGCTTTTATGTGGATCCTCTATTTTACTCCATTTATTTATGTGGTTGTTTCTGAGCTTACGCCATGATAGTTTTATCACTATGGTTACACATTACAACTTCAACTTGGTTATGTGATCCTTCTAGTATTATTATTTCTCATTCCTTATAATTCTGTTAGGTACCTGTGATCTCTTTTGTTCCCAGAATTTTAAGATCATGTTTTCCATGTCTGTGATAATAGTGCTGAAATTTTTATGAGAATTCAATTGAATATGTAAATTGTAGGCATTCTAACTCTAAACTACTATCCTAAGACTATTTTATAATTTTAAAAATCCTTAAGTTATTTCACATTTTATTGTATGACTACATTAGAGGTATATAATAATATTTCCTACATATAGAACAATGCAGGAGTGACTGACAACAGACCATCTATATTCCAAATTATTACTGCATCTTTATGGAATAATCTTTCAGAAAAGTTATTCCAGAACACAAATGGAAATCTACTAAAATTCCTTTTGCTGTTGTTTCATGGTGAATAGCACATACCTCAATGATTTATTTTCTGATTTTTCTTATAAGAGTAATATGTTTTAATTCTTTAAAGGTCTAACCTGTGAAGTTTGAGCTCTTCAGAGCTGGTTATCATGTTGATCTTGAAGAAATCCTGCTTCAGAAAGTTCCTTTCTAAGTCCAGGAAATTACTTCAGTGACTTTGTCTTTTAAATTGAATGTTTTTTTCCCTGAAGTGAAGCCTATGATGTGTGGAACAATCCCTTTAGGACAGTTTGTTATTTGTCTCAGTGATTAGCAATAGGTTTTTTTCTTAAGTATTACAATTGCTTTCCAAGAACAAGCTTTTCCTATAGTTTGTGAGCCATTTATTTGCCAAAACTGAACATTTTTAATATTATATTCCTACTGTATTTATTGCTCTTTACTATTTGGATCTGGATTAGAATTGCGAGCACAATCATCCACAGTCTAATTGTACTCTCCTTTGAAATTTCCTCTGCCAAGCTCATTATTCCACCATGTTAAAATTCAGTCTCAGTCTGCGTGTCAAAAAAATACAGCTGATTCTTTGTCAGACTATCATGTGAAAAACTTCAAGTCCAGGAGCTTCCAGAGTCCATGCTTTTCTGTGAACCCTCTTGAACTTGACCTCCACTTTTAGTAATTCTCTTTGTTTTCTGGTGTTCCCTATCAAGCAAGCAAAACAAACCAACAAACAAACAAAAATAAACAAACAAAACCCCCCAAAAACAAAAAAGACAAAAAACCATACAAAACACACAAAAAACAAAAAAACCCCTCAATACCCAGTACTATTTAATTTCAGCATTTAATGACTTTCTATTCCCCAATACCAAAATCTTCCTCATTTGTCCATCAAACTTGTTTCAAAGCCTACAGATTGTGTTCCTTTTAAAAGTTACTTCTTGTTATTAATTGCTAATAAGTCTGATCGTCAGAAACGACACGGCAAGAAACAACTTAATGTTGCAAGGAATACAAATCAGAGGAAGCAACCTCCGGGTGATTTTCATACTGCCCTGCAGAATCAAGCAGAGAGGAAAAAGGAAATGGGGCAATGGTATAAACGTTGAATCTTCCTCCAGTGAGTACACTCTCCTAGCAAGGCTCCGGCTCCTAGAGCTTCCATAGCTTCTCTACACTTACCACAACTTTGAGATGCCATCTTACACCTGTCAGAATGGTGAAACTCAAAGCACCAATGATAACCTATGCTGGAGAGGATGTGGAGGAAGGGCTGCTTGGAATGCAAACTTGTGCAACCACTTTGGAAATTAGTGTGGTGGTTTCTCAGGAAACTGGGAGTCAACCTACCTCAGGATCCAGCAATACTACTCTTGGTAATATACTCAAGAGATGCCCAATCATACTACAAAAGCATTTGTTCAACAATGTTCAAAGCAGTACTATTTATAATAGCCAGAACCTAAGAAAAACCTAGATGTCCCTCAATAAAAGAATGGATAAACAAAGCGTGGAACATCTACACATTAGTGTACTACTCAGCGGTAAAAAACAATGACATCTTGAATTTTGCATGCAAATGGATGGAAATAGAAAACACTATTCTGAGTGAGATAACCCAGGCCCAAAAAGATGAATATAGTATGCACTCATTCATTAGTGGATTCTAGCCATAAACAAAAGACATTGCATCTATAGTTCACGATCCTGGAGAAGTAAATAATAAGGTGAACCCAATGAAAAACATATAAAGATCCACCTAGAAATTGGAAGCAGACAAGATCGCCAAGCAAATGTTGGGATCATGGGGGTGGGAGTGGAGTGGGAGGAAGGAGAGAGACAGATGGAGAAGTGTGAAAGAGAGGATTGGTTAGAGCTTGGGAGAGTGGGATGGTTGAGATGGACGAAGGGTGGATACGGGAGCAGGGAAGAAGATATGTTAGTTAAGGGCGCCATTTTAGGGTTGACAAGAGACTTAGCTCTAGAGGGGTTCCCAGGTGTCCACGGGCATGTCCCCAGCTAGATCCTTGGGCAGTAGAGGAGAGGGTGCCTGAACTGGCCTTGTCCCATAGCCACACTGATGAATATCTTGAATATTACCATAGAATCTTCATCCAGCCATGGATAGAGATAGAGACATAGACCCACATGGGAGCACTGGACTGAGCTCCCAATGTCCAGTTGAAGAGCAGAAGGAGGGAGAACATGAGCAAGAAAGTCAGGACCGCGAGGGGTTCGTCCACCCACTGAGACGGTGGGACCGATATAATAGGAGCTCACCAAGGCCAGCTGGACTAGGACTGAATGAGCATGTGATCAAACCGGACTCTGAATGTGGCTGACAATGGGGGTTGACTGAGAAGCCAATGATAATGGCACTGGGATTTGAACCTATTGCATGTACTGGCTTTTTGGGATCCTAGTCTGTTTTGATGCACACCTTCCTAGGCCTGGATGAATGGGGGAGGGCCTTGGACTTCACACAGGGCAGGATCCCCTGCCCTATCTTAGGACTTAGGGGGAGGGTGGAGGGTGAGTGGGGGAGCGGGAGAAAAATGGGAGGAGGGGAAGAAGTGAAAATTTTGAATGGTATTATTTATAAAACAATAAAAATTAAAAAAAGAAATAAAAAAGAAAGAAGTGCTAATTCAAAGTGACTAAATTAGTTGCAAAGTGACCAAATTAATTGCAAAATGTCCAAATTATTTTCTGGCACGAATCTCAGAAGGTCTCACCTGTTAAGAAATTGGTGCTAAGAGAGGGAGAATCAGGTTACTCCCTGACAAAATATCAAATGCTAAGTGGTCTTCTCTAAATATATATACATATGCTTATCACTAAATGGAAGCAGCAGGTTGTATTTATATATACATACACATATATGTAATAATTAAGAGAATAAATCATGAATTAGAAAGGTAAAGCAGTGTATAAGAGGAGTTGGAGGATAGAGTGGGTAGGCTTAAAAATCATGTGAATAGAGCATACAAATATCAGATTCTTCTATAAAAGAAATAAATGTAAAAATAAAATCACTTTTTTTGTTACTTTATAAATAATACCAATCAAAATTTCCACTTTCTTCCTTCCTCCCACTACCTTTCTGCTGTATTGTTGTTAAATGCAAACTTTACTCCATGGTGATCCGATAAGACAAAACGTTCTTAAACCTATCATAAAAATTTTCATTTCTTTGTAGTGACTTTGAGTGTATCCCTCCACCTTTCCAAGTTTGATACCCTTTACCCCTCACATATTCCATACATTGTCTAAAGCACTACTTGACTACTGAAAACTTTTCTGCTCCTGTTCTAATTTTTGATATGTATTTTATTTGCTGAAAAGAAATTTCACCTTATTATGTAAATTTAATCCCATTATTAATAATTATTTTACCCCTTCTTGATTTTTGTGTTAATAAGATCCTGAAGCAATTTATCTATAATTCTCTTAAAATTGTTACCCTGTACTGAACTTTATTTGTTGACTGAATTTTCTTTCCCCCTGCATCCCAAAGAAATACACAGAGGTCTTCATTTATCATAACCTGATTGGCCTAAGGCTTCTTATTAACTCTTATAACTTATATTAGGCCATAATTCTTGTCTGTGTTATTCATGTGGCTTGGTACCTTGTTTGGCAAGGCAGTCACATCTTCCTTTTGCTGTGTCTAGCTTCTTCTGTGTCTGGATGATGACTGTAGACTGTCTTTTTCCTTCTCCCAGAATTCTCTCGCTCTCGTTGTCCAGCCTATACTTCCTATGTGGTCATCCTGCCTATGCTTTCTGCCTGGCTACAGGACAATCAGCATTTTATTAAACAAGTGAAAGAAACAAACATTACAGGGTAAAACCATTCCCACAGCATTTATTACCATTTGTTTCTGTGCATGGTCTGTGTCTCCTCTCAGACATAACAGTGCCTCTAGAACACATCTAATAGAATATAATACAAGTCATATATATGACTTAACATTGATAATTGTCAGTTAAAATGAAGCAAAAATACAAGAATTAATATTAATAAAATAGTTTTATTTTACCTAATATATCAGGATATGTTCTTTGAAGATTTAAGCAATATGAAATTATTTTTCCCTTCTATTTGTATACTGAATCTGAAAAGCAAAGTCCGTTTTTCACTAGTCATGAATTCTCTTTAGACTAACAACATTTCACAGCCAATAGCCAATTATTGATAGTGTCTCATATTGGAAAGCACAACTTTAGTGTTCTAGTGTAATAAATAGAACATTGTAATAAAAAGAACACTGAATTGCAATTAGACCTATTGAAAATGCTTAATCTAATATTTATTATATGGGAATGACTGCTTTCCTCACTTTCTTTGATCCATAGTTTTTATGTGTATGGAGTTTTTTAAGGATTAGAACTTAGTGATTACAAAATTTCTGATTTAGTGTTTATTTATGTAAAAACAAGGGCATTACTCAATTCAACATCTTGGCCAATACCTGGAACTTGGAACTTAAGGGTTTGTCACAGCCATTTATTGAGCACAGAACACATTACCGCTGTTATGGCATTGTCTGGTCCTCATAGAGTCTCAGTGGTTCTCTTCCTGTTCCGAATGGTGTCACCTGGCCTAATTCAATGGCCTCGTCTAATTTCAGTTTCCCCTTTCATAGAAGCTCTAATGCCATTGACATTTCTGTTGTTTTTAAATATTTCTCCAATATTCTAAATTCTGTTCATCTGTAAGCATTACTTTGCCATGATCTCTTTTTCTCTGATATTCAAAGCATTCTCTGCTAATCCTCATTCAAACTACAAGGTCACATTCTTAGGAGTAGTCTCCAAACGCAAGACATCCATGTTAAACTCACTATATTATCAATTTTCTCATGATCTTCATCTATATTATGCTATTAACACCATTATTGTTTTAGTAATATTTATGCTGTTTTCTTTTTATACTAAAAGGAACTTCTAGAATAGGAACCTGCTTTGTTCATCATTATAGTCCTCACATACTCTTTCTTTGGCAAAATGAGAACACTAACTCATCACTGGCTAAATGGAAGGGTGGGTTGTTTCTTAACCTATACTATATTTTCTTTCATAAGTATTGAGGTACATTGTAAAAAGCAATGAATTTTTATTTTTTATTAAGGAATGTTTCAGGAATACTGCTCTGACCACTGATTGATCCTATAGATAGATGAAGGGGAAATGCATATATGTATGATCCAGAGGCATTTAAATTTAATGTCATTCCTTATATAAATTTTACTAATTTATTTGTTTTGAGGACATTCTATATATATTCTTCTGAACTGCCAGATATCCTAATTTATCTTTCACTTTAGTATTAAAATAGCAGGTACATTCCATTATGTTTTTCAGTTTCTTAAAATTGAAAGAAATTATTTTTTTAATTTTTAAATTTATTTATTTATTAAAGATTTCTGTCTCTTCCCCGCCACCACCTCCCATTTCCCTCCCCCTTCCCCAATCAAGTCCCCCTCCCTCGTCAGCCCAAAGAGCAATCAGGGTTCCCTGCCCTGTGGGAAGTCCAAGGAACACCCACCTCCATCCAGGTCTAGTAAGGTGAGCATCCAAACTGCCTAGGCTCCCACAAAACCAGGACGTGCAGTAGGATCAAAAACCCATTGCCATTGTTCTTGAGTTTTCAGTAGTCCTCATTGTCTGCTATGTTCAGTGAATTATTAAAATAAAAATAAATCTTAGTAGGGAGCCAAAAGCCAAATTGATGATCCATTGACTATTTGTAATGGGCAATACAAAGATTTATATATATGGAAAGTTCTAGATATATTTGGTTTCAGTTGTGATGTACTATTGGAGGACATAAACAAGATGTAATACCAATCAAATAATAATTGACCTTAAAAAATACTAAGTTTATTCTGCATGGGAGTTTCTGAGGATTCTTCATCTGCTCACACCATTGCTGCTAATCTCTTTCAGATTATAGCTTGTACTCTAAATATTTAATCATGAACATTTACTTTGCAAACTTTCCCTCTTTCAGCATATAAAGAGGTGGTAGAGAGAACACTGACAACTTCAAAGCAAAATGAAGTTCTTCCTATTGCTTTCCCTTATTGGGTTCTGCTGGGCTCAGTATAACCCACACACTAAATCGGGACGGACTTCTATCGTCCACCTGTTTGAGTGGCGCTGGGTTGATATTGCCAAGGAATGTGAGAGATACTTAGCTCCTAAGGGATTCGGAGGTGTGCAGGTAAGATTTGTTTAAAATTCAAATGTAGAGTTCACTGTGCTCACAATCAAAATGTATTCTAATCAAGACCAGTGAGTTTGAAGGATAACTTCTTTTCACACACAACTTTCCTGTGGAAGGAAACATTTTGGTAGGGGTGGCTTCTTTATACTTTGTTGTAGGATACTTACATGGGAACACTGCAATATCCTTCCATATTTTTATGTGGTTGTTAATAAACAACACCCTGCATGTGCACAGGGTGAGAAATAACATTGGATTACTGATAGGTTTTTATCAAGATTTAATTATGTAAGGTAAGCTTTAATCCAGCACTAATTATAATAGTTCTATTTGTAGGTCTCTCCACCCAGTGAAAATATTGTGGTTTCTAATCCGTCAAGGCCATGGTGGGAACGATACCAACCAATTAGCTACAAAATATGTACAAGGTCTGGAAATGAAGATGAATTCAAGGACATGGTGAAGAGATGCAACAATGTTGGTGTAAGTGAAGTCACATTTTCTTTACAGTTATTATATATACAATATTTCCTCTTTGTTTCAAGTTCTTTCTGTTTGAGTAGAAGATTTTACATTTCTGAAATCGTACATTGCATTTTTTCTATTAATAAAAATATACTTAGGTCTTATTGTCACCTTTTAAATTCTGTAATACTGCAAAATGTATACTTTTAAAATTAATAGCTACAAACACTTAACATATTTTTGTTAGGTATTAGGCCATATGTGAGTATTAAGTTATTTTATATAATTGCTATTTCTCCCAATAATTCTTAGATTTTCTTTCCCTTTATTGTGTTTAATGGTAAGTACCCACTTTCTCCTATAATGAAGAGATATCTATCTACCTTCTGATCTTCAGATTCACAACATATATTGCAATCACAGTTCTTCTAGTGATCCTGAATAATTTGAAACACAATACTCTCATATTTAAACTGTGTTTTGCTTCCTCAAAAATTGATTGTTTTGTTTATAATTGTAATAGTTTTTGTTTAGTTCCATTGAAAATTTATATCCTTTTTTTAATATTAGGATACTGTTAATCCAATTTCACATTGTTTTCCTTTCTACTCAACTCTCTTTTCTAACATAAATCTATCAAGAATCAGAAGATATATTTTGGAGATTTCCGAGCATGTTACAATTTTGCTACTGAAACTTTAGATTCCTGAGTCCAGTTGAAGCATGCACTTTTCTTCTCCAGGTCCGTATTTATGTGGATGCAGTTATTAACCACATGTGTGGCGCAGGCGGTGGTGCAGGGACAAGCAGTACCTGTGGAACTTACTACAATGCCAATAACAGGGATTTCCCTGGAGTTTCATATTCCGCTAGCCATTTTAATGACGGAAAATGCAACGGAGAAATTAGTAACTACAATGATGCTAATCAGGTAATGATAGAAATATTAATCAGAATAAAGAAGCATTAAAGTACTTAGAAATGCACAAGAAATTTATGGATAACCATTAGACATATTCAGATTACATAGGAAAAGAGGTCCTATGAAAGAAATCTTGAAGAATAGAAATGAAAAAAATTTACTGGATTTTTGTTGCATGATTTTTAGGGATACACGAAAAATCAATTATGAAATTGAGATATAATATTGTGACCTTGGGTGAAATTTTTAAAAGCATGGTTTCATCAATTATATAAACATTGCAGTATGGAGAAATTATTAGAAATAGCAATAAGTATTTTATTTTATTTATTTATTTATTTATTTGTTTTTTCGAAACAGGGTTTCTCTGTAGCTTTGGTGCCTGTCCTGGAACTAGCTCTTGTAGACCAGGCTGGCCTCGAACTCCCAGAGATCCGCCTGCCTCTGCCTCCCGAGTGCTGGGATTAAAGGCGTGCGCCACCACCGCCCGGCAGCAATAAGTATTTTAAAACCATTTCAATTATTGGCTATAATTCCACATTTGAAGTAGTACACTTACTTTACTTGTAAAATTTTCTGGAATAGAATTTGTAAAGAATGAAAAATAAAGGAAGATTAAATATGAAATAAAATAAATGAAATAAAGAGAGAAAGGGAGGAAGAGGAGACCAGGAGTTTTGAGAGAATAGGGAGAAGGTATGGAGAAGAGAAAGAAAAAAAAATAGAGATAAAGATGGAGAAAAAAGAATTAACCAGGTTAATTCTTACTAATTTTGGCTGATATTTCTGTATCTACCACAAAAATATTTTAAAATCTGTGTTCCAATTAAATCACCAGTACTCCTCATGTTCTAAGGAAAGACAATGTTCTATGATCTAAGTAAATGCAATAAGAAAATATCCATTTGTTAATGAATGAAGGACTGAATGAAGAAATGAATTCATAGACCATACATGATATTTTATACATCAATCATCTTTTTAAAATAGGTCAGAAATTGTCGTCTGTCTGGCCTTCTGGATCTTGCACTTGATAAAAGTTATGTTCGTGGCAAGGTGGCTGACTATATGAACCGTCTCATTGACATTGGTGTAGCGGGGTTCAGAATTGATGCTGCTAAGCACATGTGGCCTGGAGACATAAAGGCGATTTTGGACAAACTGCATAATTTAAATACAAAATGGTTCTCTGCAGGAAGCAAGCCATTCATTTTTCAAGAGGTAAAACAATATACATGTTTTTTATTAAATTTAATTTATTAAAATTTAATACTATAATTTGATTGCAATGTTCTCCTGTCCCTTTCCTCCCTCTAAACTCTTCCATATATGCCTTCATATTCTCCTTAAAGTTTGTGGGATTTCTTTTGACTCTTTGTTTATTGAACACACACATATGTGTACATATTTGTGTTCATATATTATATGTATATACATTTAAGAGCATATTTATATATACTAATATACACATGTTTTTTTAAATTACATAAACTTATATACTTGTTTCTAAATATTTTCAAAATTGTTAAACATATTGTATTTAGGAATATATTTGTATATGTATGTATAAATATATATGTTCTTAATTATAACTGATATAGTCTATATTGCTAAAATATATTTATATATTTGTACTAGGCAACCAATTGATTTTTATTTCCCAATTTCCTCAGTTGCCTATAGTTCTTTCTATATTACCTTGTATAATTTTGAGGCCTTGTGGGCTATTTCTTAAATGTCATCAGTTTGTAAATTAGGTAGTTGATTTTACTAAGCATAAAATTCATAATGTAGGTTAATATTTCTGTCAGTTACACATTGTAGAATTCAATTACTTAATAAGAGATTGTGGTTCTTTGTAGGTAGCACAGTTAATTCTTTACCACAGCAGGTTGCAACTTTGTACAAATTTCATTAATTCATTTTCTAAATCCCCAGATATCATTATAAAAGATAAAGCACTCATATTGGTATTTATCTCAAGCCAGTCTTTCAAAGTTTGAGATTTATCTCACAGTATCAGTTTGCAAAGTGATGAAGATTTCTGTGTGGCAAAAATATCATTTGAAGTGTACTGGGGATAATGCATTTGAAGCTCTGTTTCCCTGGAAACACTAATGAGTTTATAAACACTTCTGATGCTCACTTGACAGCTAGCATTATATCAATGTGAACTAATGAATTTTCCCCTATCTTAACCACTCTGGAGGATAAGAAGTGACCCTATCATTTGGATTCTTTAAATATTGTGACATACAATTTATGAAAAAATCAGAATCTTAGTAGAAAGAAAACCATTAGGATCATTTCAAATAACAAAAATATTATAAAGATTTCTGAATGACATTATATTTAGATAATATGCTTTAACTTTATATTAAAAATTACAGCTGACTCAATGTATCTCCTAGGTCATTGATCTGGGTGGCGAGGCAATTAAAAGTACTGAGTACTTTGGAAATGGTCGTGTGACAGAATTCAAGTATGGAGCAAAACTTGGCACAGTTATCCGCAAGTGGAGTGGAGAGAAGATGGCCTATTTAAAGTAAATATACACCATTTATTCATTTGATCTGTCGTGAATTTTATGTCATTTGATATCAGCATTTTATAGTACTATTCTCATTTAAACAACTATGATTAATTATTAGGCTCAATGATTTTAAACTCCACCAAATTATATTTCTGTTTAGGATGTCATTCACCAGGTAGCCCTAGAAATTCAAAGTTTCACTTAGTGATTTTTGTCTGTTTGTAATAAATCCATTATTTTTCAGGAATGTTTATTTATGGTCTATTAAAGCTAGATTATTATTACAAGAATAGGTATATTCATAAATGATACTTATAATGTCAAGTATGAAGTTTACATATTTTATATCATAGAATTAATTTGAAAATTTTAATGTTTTTATAATAATGGCACTGCAGATTTCTACTTTACATAACATCAAATGGATTTTTTTGCTTTTCAAGTTCATAAAATTACAGTTCATGAAAAATTTAAAGAAAATAAACATTTTAAGAAAAAAGATTATACCATAACAACCAAAAGGGATATATATTATCATAGAAAATAATATTCTATGTTCACACACACACACACACACACACACACATATATATATATATATATATATATATATATATGTTCATATGTTCCTATAAGAGAGATTTAATATGGAATTGTCATTTATTTAGATAACGCAGGATGCCATATGTAAAGTTAGTCTAAGCATTGTGAAATAATAATTGTTTTTTTTTTTAAATGTAGGAACTGGGGAGAAGGTTGGGGTTTCATGCCTTCTGACAGAGCCCTTGTGTTTGTGGACAACCATGATAATCAGCGAGGCCATGGTGCTGGAGGAGCATCCATCCTGACCTTCTGGGATGCTAGGTGAGAGAACATTCTTTGCTGTTGTGTAATCTCCTTTTAACGATGGCATTACTTTATATAATTCTGCTTTAATACCATTTTTAAACTTTCAGAATGTATAAAATGGCAGTTGGATTTATGTTGGCTCATCCTTATGGATTTACGCGAGTAATGTCAAGTTATCGTTGGACAAGAAAGTTCCAGAATGGAAAAGTAAGTCTTGAAATTCTTCAGCGAACATTGTAATCTAGAAAAGGAAGAGGTTTCGATTTAATTTCACATGAAATTGTAGCATATGATACTTATTATTACATGTTTATTCACCAATTTTTGTACAGTAAGGACAATGAAAATGTACCTGATAGGAAAAGCAGTAATTTAAATAGGAGAAAGGACAGAATAAAAATAGGTATTCCTAATAAAGTCCACCATAAAACTTAGCAGGGGATAGTGTCTGCTAACACTGAGTAGAATTTCAAATTCTTTCTAATTCAATGTTAGTGTATTAAGATACTTTTATATTTTCCTGTGGAAAAAGAAGGTATCTGATTTCAAGAAAATTAAGGAGTATAATAGATAGAAATTTCTGAAAATTACACAACAATGATTTGCTAGATGTCTATAAACAATATGTGTTCACAGAATTATAAACTATATAAGTTGTTGATTAGGTGCCTAAGCAGAAATAATTTTAAAATTAATCTAAGAATTACAAACATTATGTATTGTTTGTTAAGTGCTAAAGTTTAAACAATTTCAAAATCAATCTAGGAAATAAAATCTTTAGATATCTGACAGATTATGTGAAGGTTTTCTTTCAATTCAAGAATCTAGCTTCAGAGAGAAACATCAAATATAAAATAGAAATGTTTCTTCTTTAGACAACTGAAAACCAATTTTTCCTATTTTCTTTTCAAAATGAGTTTCCTTCTGTTTTTATTGAAATTTGCTCTATTCCTGAAGAGGTTTCAGAGTAGAATGAGCTTTTCTATTTTACAGAAATGTATTTACCATTCAACCATCATCAAATGTGCATTTATACTTTGTTAAGCTCTGTAAGGAAAGTCAGGATACTTTTTTTTGGGGGGTCAGGATATTTTATAAACACGTTTAATCAGCAAGTAGTAAGAAATCAACTAATATTAGCTTATAAATTGTTATATTAAAAGCACTTTCATATATGGTCTTGAAATTTCTGTGTAGCTTAGAACTATGCCCCATTTTTATGGATAAACTGAGGCACATGCATATTATATATGAAGATGGAGACTTCTCAGGTAGTGACTGAAGTCTGTTCTCTAATGCTAGTGTTCCTGTCTTTAATTGTACTGATATTAGATGACATTGAGAGATTTTAGTTGTATTGAGAAGTGATGTTAGTGGTACTTCTTTGATAGGAAGTGAAAAGTTTAAGAATTGCTGCTGTCGGTTTGAATTGAGTAGTACAGAACATGAATTCGCACAGAAGTGAAGGGCTCAGTGATGGTCTGTACACTTCAGGACTTAGATTAAAATTAGACACTGCAAAGAAAGAAATAGCATAAAAGGTTTGCACCAGTGGAAAGAATTGCGCAGACACAAGCACTCAAATGACCTGATTCTTTCAATAATTAAGGATGTGAATGACTGGATTGGACCACCTAATAAAAATGGAGTAACCAAAGAAGTGACCATTAATGCAGACACGACTTGTGGCAATGACTGGGTCTGTGAACATCGATGGCGTCAAATAAGGTGGGAATTTCCCCATGGACCTTGTCTAGTAAGAAAGTTATTTAACTTCTGTTTAAAATTGTTGAAGTTTACGAGTACCAGCATTTCACATGATACTGTGCTTTTAGGAACATGGTTGCCTTCAGAAACGTAGTCAATGGTCAGCCTTTCTCAAACTGGTGGGATAATGGCAGCAACCAAGTAGCTTTTGGCAGAGGAAACAAAGGATTCATTGTCTTTAACAATGACGACAAGTAAGTCAATATCAGTTAAAGTGGGATCATATATTATATGCTTAGCTCTTTTCTTTTCCTGTTCATTTATATCTTTCATATGTGAAAAATCTTTAAATAATGAATTTATGCCCCCAAATAATTGTTCAGGATACAGAAGAAAAACAATATTTGCTTATATACAATTTCTTTTAACATAGCTTAAAATGGCAGTAGTATGTATTCATATTTGCAAGCTCTTTTGACACATTTCACAAAGCATATAAATAGTAAATATAAGTCTTAACATCATTAAACAACGTATCATAATAGGACTGGAGTACTTTCTTACTACCTTTGAATATCACCTACTGTTATCCATTATACTTATACAGAGTATTCAATTTCTATCTCTTTGTTTTTAAATATTTAAAAATATATGAATATTTGAATCTGGTCTATGAGTGTCTTCAATAAGCTGCTGAGTTTTGATTTGAAAACTTTCACTATTGTCCTTCCACTGTGGTTCTTTCATCTGAGTGGTCTAGCTTAGATACCAGGAGTGGAGGCTAAAGTCTTTAATGCCAGCAGGCAGAGACACCCATATTGCCATGGGTTTGAGGCCAAGAATCTGTAACGAGATCCTGTCTCTAGAAAAACAAAGCAAACTGTCAAAAATAATGCTTACTCAGAGAATCTCTTTGAGAGGCAGTGAGCCATCTCATACTAAATCAGCTGTCTTTTTGTTCCACAAGTCATATTTTATTGGTTTAGAACAAAATAATTTAAGGTACATAATTTTTTGAACAAACACATGTTTGCTGGTTTAGGAATACTAGAATTACTTTATACAAACAGTTTCCTAATACAAACTTGTATGTATCCATACAAATGCTAGATAAGGTTTAAATATAGAAAAAGTCCTTTGTGGTTTCTTGTAATCTAATAACTTTGGGAGAAAATGATGCTGCTAACATTTTTAGAAGACATCAGTTTAAGTCCATCAGAGCTTGAACTTGAAAGAATGATGGCCCTCCCAGGAAGCCTTTACTACTGAGCTTCACTGGATTCTCTAGCTTTCTTTACCTGGTGGCAGTCACCAGAGCCCATGAAACTAACATACATTTATAATAATGTTCACAGTCTGGAGAATTCTCTTACTCTTCCACTTACCGTATTTTCTTTGGGATTCACTGATTTTTTTAAGGATCTATATCAAAAGTTCAAGATATTTATAATTTTATTGATAACAAATCTTCCTGCACTTGAGTGGTTCAAATATATGTAAAATACTTCTTTTTTTCAGGGCTTTGTCAAAAACTTTACAGACTGGTCTTCCTGCTGGAACATACTGTGATGTCATTTCTGGAGATAAGATAAATGGCAAATGCACTGGAACTCAAGTCAGTGTTGGCAGTGATGGCAAAGCTCACTTTTCTATTAGTAACTCTGCTGAAGACCCATTTATTGCAATCCATGCTGAATCAAAATTGTAAGAACCAAATTAAATACACGTAAAACATCAATTGAGTGTGTTTCTCTTTTTCATGTGTGCCTTATTATTTTTTATTTTTCTCTTCTTTATTACGATGTATGCATGTGTGTTGTTTATTTTGAGCCCTGGAATATATGTAGAATGTTGGAACCACCTGTGTCATGGCTTTGCCTAACTCCTTTTGCCCATCGGCTGTGAGGTCACACTTAAGTCATGAGACTTCCCAGGAAAACACCTTTACATGCTGAGCAATGTTGCTAACTCATAAGTAACTTAATTTCAGAGTTTCTTTCTTTTAACTAAAAGCCATAAGCAATCAACTTAAATATGCAGAAATTATAAACCTCACCTATATTATCAGATAACAATATCTAAGGTTTACTATGTATTAGCAGAAAATCCATATTTTTCCCAAGAAAAACTCTGATTGCATCCTTACAAATACATTGCTTTACCATCAATGTAATTTCTATCAGTATTTCTAGACATTGCATAAAAATTATTTTTAACAAAAATTCACTCACCATCTAATCACTAAGTAAACATACCTTTGGCCACCTGGAAATACATCCTTGTTTAATTTTATCTAGCTATCACTTTATTCAAATTTCTCTTATAAATAGTGATTCAAGAAAAATTATTTTTTCCTAATTCCACACTACACACACGTATACTGTATGTTGATCATAAATCAACATCCCATAATATTCACATATCATCTTTTATATTTTTTCCATTTCCATCTTTTCCATTTCCCATTCACTTTAAAGCACCCATACCCATTCACACACATGTTCAATTTTTCTTAGTTGATATTTGGCACTTAAGTGCAATGCCTTCATGAATGAGAGTGGAAAGCTATTTTCTTGATAAAAACAAATTGTCAGTGGTTACACCACTGAAGAATATGACTCCATATACCGAAACAATGACTAACAGTCAAGAAACCATTCATGAAGTCTTGGGACCTTTCAGTTTTGCCTGATTTACAGTGGAATGTTGATGTCTCCAGAGTTCTGTGGGACTTATGCAGACAAACATTGACATTATATGTGCATGGGTGCAACTGTTACATCCTGAACAGATGATTCATCTTCCCAGTATTCCTTCCATTCTGTGAATCTTACATGATCACTTCCTTAGTCATCCATTTTTGCCTGGAAATGGTTATAGAAAAGTTCTTTTAGGGAGGAAATTGCAGTAGGAAGTCATTTTTTTTTTTTTGTGATTGGATGAATTATGACTCTCAGCACTAGCTACCACTCACTACAAAGACAAACTGAACTGGTCAAAGTTGAGTAAAACATCAGCCAGACCCTTTATTTCCCACTTATCGAGTCCTTTTTATGACTCTCACTTAATTTTTTGAGAGCTGGTGTTCCATGAAAGCATAGTAGACTTTCTGACACAAAACTGATGAAGAAACCCGGCTCTTCTAGCTGTTCTTTTCTGAAAATTCCTCTTGGTTAGATATGTAAAAATTCTTCAGGTAACTGGAGAAGATGCACAACAATAGTAGCACCTTGGTCTCTAGTTCTGTTAATTTTAATAACCATGTATTTACTGCCATGATCAAATGTCCTACTATGAATCATGTCGAAAATCTACCCACAAAGATATTAGTTAAGTTGTAGCTGTTAGGCCAATATTGGACCAGGTGGCATAAATTCATTTATTTTCTCATTGATACATGAGCCAAATTGAACTAGCCATAGTTTAGTGAATACTTTTGTGTATTGGTAACAAAGTGATTTGATGGGATTATGTCATGCCTGCCACTCACCTTTGTTTAATACTTTGATTGTTTTTGTGGCTGTATTATCCAATTAAGCCGAGTAGTTCTCTTCGGATTCTGTTTATTTCTTTTTTTTTTAATTAAAAAGCTAACAAATAGCGGATTTTCTTATTTTTTTATATTGATACAAACTCAAGGTTATTTTTATTAGAACATACTATACATACATTTCTTTTTTTAAATTTATTTATTTATTAAAGATTTCTGTCTCTTCCCCGCCACCACCTCCCATTTCCCTCCAGGTTTCCCTGCCCTGTGGGAAGTCCAAGGACCACCCACCTCCATCCAGGTCTAGTAAGGTGAGCATCCAAACTGCCTAGACTCCCACAAAGCCAGTTCGTGCAGTAGGATCAAAAACTCATTGCCATTGGATGTACTCACTCATATTTGGTTTCTATCCATAAACAAAGGACATTGAGCCTATAATTAGTGATCCTAGAGAAGCTAAATAAGAAAGAGAACCCAAAGAAAAACATATAGGCATCCTCCTGAATATTAACCTTCACCAGGCGATGAAAGGAGACAGAGACAAAGACCCACACTGGACCACCGGACAGAAATCTCAAAGTCCAAATCAGGAGCAGAAGGAGAGAGAGCACGAGCACGGAACTCAGGACCATGAGGGGTGCACCCACACACTGAGACAAATAGCGGATTTTCATATGGCTCTTTCATCTATATATAGTTTGGTTGATTTCCCTCCATCACTTTAATTCATCATCGACCGATCTTTATACTTAGCCCACACTCTTCCTGTCTTTCATATTACGTGTATTCTAACCACAAACTCATGTCCCATTGTGCGTCATTTAAATGTTCCCCTCTCTAGCTCTTTTCATCCTTTTACAGACTCAGTTTCTCACAAAAAATCTAAAATGTTTCAAAACAAGATTTGCACGAGAGATTTCATACATCATTTGTCTCTCTAAGCCTGGGATACTTCAATCCTTACTCGCTTTTCTAGTTTTAGCAATCTGAGATAATTTTTCAAATTCATGTTATGTTTAACATAATACATGGTACATTTGGAACAGATTCTCATTATTTCTTTTTTTGTTGGTGGATATCTAGTATTGATTCTAGTTCCTAGGCATTTAGTAGAGAGCAAAATGGAATTTGGTTGTTCAAATACTTTTCTTTACTGGCATAGGGAGTTTGTTAGGTTTATGTCTTAAAGTATTTGAGGTAAGATATGCAGTCACTCAGATTTTATTTTTGAGAACCTGTCACACTGGTTTCCACAGTGATTGTTCTTTTTTAAGTTCTTCCCAAGGGTGAGGACCTTGTGGGTTCCTCCTTACTAGGGCAGCAATAGCTATAAGTTGGTTCATTGATGATAGCCATTCTGTAGTCGTGAGATAGACCCTAAAGGTTCTTTTAATTTGTATTTCCTTATAGGTAAGGGGGTTGAACATATTTAATATATATTTATTTGTCATTTTATCTCTTATTTTCACAACATAATATTTATCTCCTTATTTTATTTTATCCAATAAATGTTTAAGTATAAATAAATGTAATCGTTTCCTCCATTTTTTCTTCTTTCTCTAATCTCTACTCTGGTCCATCTTTTCAGTTGCTTCCATTCAACCACTTTTTGCAAATTTTGGATCATTTATCTCTCATTATTATCTTTATCATCATTATTATCATATTAACAATGGGCTTGGAAGATTTGAACTGTATTTTATATGAAAGCCTCATTTCTGATGGTTCAATGCATACTGAAAAGTGATAGATACAATCAAAAGTCCTACTCAGCTTTGATGCCTATGACTCACAACAATGGCAACAATATCAAGATTGCCTTACGGTGTAATATGTCACTCATATTTTGGCAGTAATCAACAACTATCTTTTTTTTGCTTTCAATATCTTTTTTCTTTTCATTTATTTATTAAATTTATATATTTATTTATTTATTAAAGATTTCTGCCTCCTCCCCGCCACTGCCTCCCATTTCCTTCCCCCTCCCCCTGATCAAGTCTCCCTCTTCATCAGCCCAAAGAGCAATCAGGGTTCCCTGACCTGTGGGAAGTCTGAGGACCACCCACCTCAATCCAGGTCTAGTAAGGTGAGCATCCAAACTGCCTTATACAGTAAATTGGTACCAAACAGCACCATCCCAACATACAAAGAAGTCCTTTAGCAAGCAAGTAAATCCATTGCATGTCCTCCAGTGTCTCCTAATGTTAGGTGATACCTTTTTCTTTGATTTAACAAATATTGCTAGAAATTTTCAAAATGTCAGGTAATGTGTTCATAGATTAGAATATATATATAATCAGTGTTGGGAAACAAGGGCCGCACGGGCTGGTGGCTCCAGTAAACTGTGTTTAGGACAATGCCTCGGATATACAAAAAATGAGATTACCAAAGATTAGAGGCAAGAATGGCTTAGAGGCTGGCCTAGAACTCATAAACATCAGTCTGCCTCTGCCCACCAGCCCTGGAATTAAACACATGTGGTTCCACACCCGGCACTGTTTACTATCTTAAGAGAAATAGCCAGATGGTGGTGGTGCAGGTCTTTAATCCCAGAATTTGGGAGGCAGAGGCAGGTGGATCTCTTTAAGTTTAAGGCAAGTCTAGTCAAAAAGAGCTAGTTTAAGGACAGGCACCAAAGCTATTCAGAAAAACTGTTTCAAAAAACATACATACATACACACATGTATGTATGTATGTAAAATCCCTGAGTTCTAGGCCAGCCTGGTTCTAGGACAGAGTTAGTTCCAGGACAACCAGAAACCCTTGTCTCAAAAAAACAAATAGAGAATAAACAGTGTGATAATAAACCAAAAGGTGATATTTTGAATGAATAATTAAAAAGCTGAGGAGTCCATGTAAGTTCAAAAATTAGTAAACAAAATTAGTGTTACTGCTAAACTAAATTTACTCTCTGGGTCACAGTGAGTAAATACTAATGTATCTATGATAAATGATTAGAAACAATGAAAAAAATAAAAACCATCTAGAAAACATGAAAAAAAAAGAATGGCTTAGAAGGTCAGGAAGACTTCCAAGAAATGTTGCCCTTGAGTTGCCCTTGAATGTACTTAGAAAGATAAGTGTTTTCCTTTTTCTTCTTCTTCTTCTTCTTCTTCTTCTTCTTCTTCTTCTTCTTCTTCTTCTTCTTCTTCTTCTTCTTCTTCTTCTTCTTCTTCTTCTTCTTCTTCTTCTTCTTCTTAAAAATTTCCACCTCCTCCCCTTCTCCCATTTCCCTCCCTCACCTCCTATGTCCCCTCCCCCACCCTCTTCAGTCCAAAGAGCATTCAGGGTTCCCTGCCCTGTGGGAAGCCCAAGGTCCTCCCCCCTCCATTCAGGTCTAGGAAGGTGAGTATCCAAACAGACTAGACTCCCACAAAGCCAGTACGTGCAGTAAGATCAAAACCCAGTGCCATTGTCCTTGGCTTCTCAGTCAGCACTCATTGTCCACCACGTTCAGGGAGTCCGGTTTGATTACATGCTCCATCAGACCTACCTAGTCCAGCTGGCCTTGGTGAGCTCCCAATAGATCAGCCCCACTGTCTCAGTGGGTGGGTGCACCCCTCGCGGTCCTGACTTCCTTGCTCATGTTCTCCCTCCCTCTTCTGCTCCTCATTTTGACCTTGGGAGCTCAGTCCAGTGCTTCAGTGTGGGTCTCTGTCTCTATCTCCATCCGTCGCCAGATGAAGGTTCTATGGTGATATGCTAGATATTCATCAGTATGGCTATAGGATAGGGCCATTTCAGGATCCCTCTCATCAGCTGCCCAAGGAACTAGCTAGGGACATTTCCTTGGACACCTGGGAACGCCTATAGAGTCAAGTCTCTTGTCAAGCCTAAAATGGCTCCCTTAAATAAGATGTATACTTCCCTGCTCCCATTCTACCCTTCCTCCATCCCAACCCTCCCATTCCCCCAAGCTCTCCCCATCCTCCCTTCTTATTTTTCTCTCCCCATCTCCCCTTACCCCTACCCCACCCTCACCCCTACCCCCAATTTTTGCCTGGCCATCTTGTCTACATCCAATATCCATGAGGATAACTATATGTTTTTCTTTGGGTTCACCTTCTTATTTAGCTCCTCTAGGATCACGACTTATAGGATTGGACTTAAGGCTACTCTTACGGGAGGAAAATCACATCTGTTTTTAATTTTTTTTTAATCCTAGCCAACTATTCAGGGCCCGTGAGGCTATGAATGTTAGAGAACATCCCACCACCATCCTACTAGACCAGCATAATTCCAAAATGCTTATAAATACTTAATCTTATACACACAGGTTCGTGTAATTTACACTGCACATAAAAGACACTTCTGTTTTTAATAGGCTGTTAATAAAAAATCTCAACTGACCAAAGTATAGAGATCAACTGATATGTGCAGCTCCCCTTGATAGATCCACAACATTAGCCCTACACTGTGGGCTCAGGGAAGATGACAGGAGAGGAGGCAGAATGATTTTCAGGATCTACAGGACCAGAATGTCTGGTGTAAGATGGTGTCTCCTAGAAATAACATGGAAACTTTACCTGTGATACCTCAAATACAGCACTGCCTAATCAAGATCTAAACAGTTACATTACAAATAGACATGCTAAAGTAGGAGGGGCAAATCTCACAGGGTCCCCACTACCATACAAATCACTAGAAGAAGCTAAAGACTGCTGAGAGAGGAAGAGTTAGTTTTTCCCATGGATCAGCCTATTTTGCTCATATAATATGAAGTGGTCAGTCTTGAAATCACATACATACAAGCCATATTCAATGGATTCAGCAAGTTTTATTTATAGATTTATGAATCCATTATTTATTGCTGGAAATTATTTTTATTGTTTGGAGCTGAATTTTTTGGTACATTCTTATAATTCCATCATTTGGGAGCAGAAGTACATGCTAGCAAGAGTTTATATATAGCATACCATATATTCAAAGTACCAGCCTAGCCATGCATACACAGTAGGATCATGCCTCAAGAACTCAATAAACTAAAATATAGTATTTTGATGTATATACTTAATAGTTGGGCTTTTGATCTTTTCTGTGATATATAGTATTTTGTACCTAAGTCCAAAAGTGAGGCAAAGCAGATGGATAAATAGAAATCTCTATAGTGGCATGTAGGTTTTCTTTTATGTATGTGCTTGAGAGAGACTTGGAAAAGCCATGTAGTCCATCTATTTACTGCTTGTGAAAACCTTCCACACTGATTAAATAGCGGATGCACCAATTTGCGTTTCCATTGGCAGTGAATATGTGTTCCCAGCCTTCAGATGTGCAGCAGCATTAGGCATTATGATTGCTACTTTTCTTAGTCCTTTTGATTGTAGTGAGATGAAATATCAATGTCATTTTAATTTGTAAGATCCTTATAAGCCATGAATACAGAGTAGTTGTTTAAAATTTTTCTCAACCATTTGTCTTTCATCTTTTTGAGTATTTTGTTTGGTTATGAGAACAATTTATTCACTTCGATTCCTTGTTTGTTTAAATATTTGTGTTCTTTGCAAATTCTTGCTTTTAACACTGTATTAGATTTATACCTTGTATTTCACTTAGGGTTATTATTGCTGTGATGAGAGACTATGACAAAAATCAACGTGGGGCAGAAAGGGAAAGGGTTTATTCTACTGCCAGTTCCATATAACAGTTTTTGTGTGTATGTGTGTGTCAATATTTTTCTAAACATGGGTCTTACCTGTGCTTTGAATACCCAATAAGACATCATTGGAGAAAGCTATATAATTTTTTCAGGGCAGGAGATGTCAGTTAGAGATAGTGTCTGGGTTAGGGAAAAGGAACTATTTTGACCTCCATTCTTAGACTAAGACCTAATCCGGATTAGACCTGTTCAGGCTCTGTGCATGTTGCCACAGGCCAGAAATGCATCCATCCCATTGTATGTAGAAAGTCTCGCTTCCTTAGTGTTATCCATCTCCATTGGGATTACAAGATTCCATAGACAGAAATCTTCTTAAAATAGTAGCTAGCTATTGTCAATTTTGGGAAGCTATTACTAAGAGGAATACCATTTCCTTGGCTTTTTCACCCTGCTATTTTGCTGATACACTTGGGAGTATCTTTCTAAATTGTGTGGAGCCTCCATTAATTTCCTGATTACTGTTTTGCAGCTTATTTCGGATTCTTCCTGAAGCTTCTGGTCAACCCAGCTTGAGTATCATCAGCCTTCTGGGCAATCTGTACTGTCAGTTTCTGTTTGTTTGCAATCATTGCATAAAGATAGATCAGTCTTGAATAAGTTTAATTACCATACAAAAATCAATTCATTTGTACTTTTTACTATATTGTCTTTCCTCTTATCACACAGACATATGTGATGGGGACAGCAAAAGTCATAAAGCCAGCACTGCTGCTTGACAAATATCCAGCATGGCTGATCTGCATGATGGTCACTCTGACACTTTTGGTTTTGATCTCCATGTGTTGCATGCTTGAGAGGTTTCTAATATTTGTTCAGGTTCAGGATATTTTATTAATGGAATACTCACTATGAGTCAATGCCTTCTTTCAGGAATACTGCTTCTCATCTTCCACAGAAAAGTCTTGAGCAATGTGCCCCTCCTCCATTTCATTATCAACTTGAAGGTCTTCCTTATGTCTTGTAGGTTGGGACACACATAAAGAAGCCAAAGTTCTATTTGGGAGGCTCTGAGATATTCTTGAAACATCTGTCCCTCTACTTATTCAGGGACAAGACAATAAAAACAAAATAAACTAAAAATATAAACAAGACTTGATGGGCTAGACGAGCTGGCCACAGATCAGGGTGCAAACTGTTTAAGACACTAAGACAATATGTGGTACATACAGCAACAGAGTTATACCAGCTGAAGTTATCTCTGTACTATGCAGAGACTTATATAGATGAACAAAGAATGGTGTAGAATGATGATAAAAGAATGTGCTGTCAGGACCTTCGTTTGTAGAAAAGTTAGTTTGTGCAGAGTCGTTGTGATGTAATATGGCAAAGAACAAAAGAATGCTAGGATTAGACATAGAAACAATTTCTATTAGGATAAAATATAAACATTATGTTATACAGAAATTGAATAATATCTGTAGAAGCTTTGGCCTGAGGGATTTTCTTGGGCACTCTGACCATAAGAATCAACAACACACTGGAACATGGCATTCTGTCTGAACTTGATTGAGATTTCATTCTTTTAGTATTTTTGAAGCCACAGAAGCTATCAGCCTGGGAATGAGTGTTGGAGTAGGGCCACTTGTTTGTCCCCGGCTGCCAAGAACACAGAAACTGTATTAATTAAATCACTGCATTACTCATTAGCTCTAGCTTATTTGCTAACTCTTTTTTCTTTTCTTATTTTTTATTAATGTTTATTGAGCTCTACATTTATATTTCCCATTCCCAGGTGAATCTATGTATGTTTTTCCTAGCTTCTCTAGGGTTGTGAACTACAGTTTTGTTATCCTTTGCTTTACAGCAAGTGTCCACTTATGAATGAGTACACATCATGTTCTTCTCTCTGGATCTGGGTTACCTCACTCAGGCTGTGTTTTTCCAGTTCAGTCCTTTTGAATGCAAATTTCAAAGTGTCTTTTTTTTTTACTGCTGAGTAGTACTCTGTTGTTTAAATGTACCACATTTTCTTTCTTTATTTTTCAGTTGAGGGGCATCTAGGCTTTTTTCAGGTCCTGGCTATTAGAAATAATGCTGCTATGAACATAGTTGAACAGATGCTGGACACTCTTATAATTCTTTCTATTGCCTAAATAGTTGTTTGTTGTTGTGAAATTCTTAATATTTTTCTCTACACTGATGTTTGTTGGGAACAAAAAGGTCCATTCTGGTTTCCTTTTCATTTTTTTTCTCCATTCATTCTTCTTCTTCTTTACTTCATAGATGGAAATTCCTGTGGCCCTCAACTAAATTGTTGAAATGTTATGATTTATATAATTATTAAATCATAGATTGGAAATACTGGCTTGAAAATTTTTCTACATTATTTTATTCTACCAATCTTGCGCTGATTAATTACTCTGAAATAACTGTTTCATCATGCTGCATTTTGAACTAAATTTTCTATTATTTTCCTGAGTGCTAGGAAACACAGCTTTTAAGCACACAAGTAATTTTATGAACCAGTTTAATTACTTAGATAAGGACATCTAAGAAAAACTACAGCCTTCCATTCCTATGAGTCGGCTTCAGAAAGACCAAGGAACTTGCCTATGGAGGATTGTATGCTACCAGTTGTTGTCCTTCTTTGTTTAGAGCACAGAGAACTAGAAAGAAGTCTACTCTCAATGTATAAGCAAAAAACAGTTAATTCATGGGAAAAATTTTGCAAGCACTTGGAAAGACAAAACTTACAGCTATTTGGATTGCTTGACTGCAGTGGAGACTAAAAATGAGAAAATAAATTAGAGTACTTGAATTTACACTTCTTTTATTAATACCCTGCAGTCATTAAAATATACCAATATTCTTCGAGAAGAGTCTCAAAGTTAATTGTCAAGGCACTGAAGGCAGGTGTATATAATATCAGTATGTCTGTGATAGAAATCTTTAAAAAGAAAAGTTAAAGTGATAGTTTGGTCAAAAGAAGTAACAAAATAAAGAAAAGTGTGTGGGAACACGTGCAGCACAGTTGTGGGTAAAATGATTTCTTATCATTGTTTGTTCTCCTAGAGCACATAAAATATTCTGAGAAACCGAGAACTTTCAGATATTAAAATGATAACTATAACGGAAGAATGTCAAACTTTTACTCTGAGGGTGAGAACACAGCAAGTGTTTACATCAGTATGACTAGAGCAGTAAAAAAGATAATAATACAGTGATGATAATAATGTTATTCCAAATAAATACACTGATATTTCCCTGAACTCACTAAGAAAACTGCATTATTTGCAGGAACTAGTTTAAATTGGAAGTACAATTTACTTTTTTAGTTCATTTTGTTTATAATTGCAACAGTTTCTGTTTAGCTCCATTTAACAGTTCCATATCCTTTTCTTAATATTAGGATATTGTTGACCTAATTTCATATTTTTTTTCCTTTCCCACTTGACTCTCTTTTCCAAAATAAATCTACCAAGAACCAGAAGATATATTTTGGAGACATGGAATTAGCAAAAACAACCCTCACCCCCCAAAAAACAACCAAAAAGAAGACAAATTTTGAAAATTGATTCTAAATCCTGGTCTCTTTTTTCCTTTATTTTCCCTAATATTGAGAAGTTTCAGACACTTAGTTAACTAGTTGGCTATCTGTTAATGAATTCATCTGTGGGTGAGGTTGCCTGCAGCAAGTCAGTAATAGATTCCCAAGCTTTTGTGTGAAACAAATGTAGAAAGAGTCATTGATAAATGATGGGGGATCCTGTTTTCACTGCAACCTTTGATGTGGCAATTTCAATCTTTGAAAAGTTTTGTCAGAAAAAAAATCAGTAATCATTCTGTGATTTTATTTCCCTGGAGAAAATATGTGACTTGCTGTCATCTGCTCTTACATGGGGGATTGACAATGTGGAGAAAACTACCTTTTCACCAAATCTGAGGGAAAAAGAAGTTTGGAAAGAGCGGCCCTTAGTTTGAAGAACCTGAAGTCCATTATTAAAGTGGTAGCACCCTAAAGCCAAAGTGGTACTCCTCTAAATATTTCACATGTCCCAAACAGAAGCTTAAAACCAATTTATTGATAAAGTAACAGAAAGATAACTATTTAGGTAAAACATTTTATTATCAAGATAAAAATGTGGAAACATATGTTTTAAATATTCTTCCAAAAGTGCTAAGTTAACTCTTGATAAAAAATGTAATTTCACAGAATATGAAAGTTGTATTTTGTAAATTGCCAGGAATGGTTTTTTTTTTTTTTTTGTACACGGTGAATTTGTGTTGCTCGCATTGATTGATAATAAATCTCTTTTGGCCTATGAAAATGCAGGATAAGGTTGTACTTAAGAATCAAACTAGGGACTCAGAGGAAGAGGGGTGGAGTTGGAGAAGATGCCACAAGCTATCTGAGAAGGAGGACACTAGAGCATGAGTAAGCCATGGATCACATTTTAAAAGTAGATGAATAGGAATGAATTAATTTAAATGTAAGAGCTAGTTAATAATTTGGAGCTGTACTCCATAGCCATGGTAATAAAAGCAGAATGACATTTGCATAAAGACAGACACATAGAACAGTGGCATTGAGTCAGGACCCAATCCACAGCATTCTGATATTTTATGACAGACTTCAGAAAATAAACAGAGATTCTTCTATTGAAGGACATCTAGGTTGTTTCCAGGTTCTGGCTATAACAAATAATGCTGCTATGAACAAAGTTGAACAAATGCTTTTGTCATATGATAGGGTATCTCTTGGGTATATTCCCAAGAGTGGTATTGCTGGGTCCAGGGGTAGGTTGATCCCGAATTTCCTGAGAAACTGCCACACTGATTTCCAAAGTGGTTGCACAAGTTTGCATTCCCACCAGCAATGGATGAGGGTACCCCTTCCTCCACAACCTCTCCAGCAAAGGCTATCATTGGTGTTTTTGATTTTAGCCATTCTGAGAGGTGTAAGATGGTATCTCAAAGTTGTTTTGATTTGCATTTCCCTGATCGCTAAGGAGTTTGAGCATGACCTTAAGTGTTTTTTGGCCATTTGCACTTCTTCTGTTGAGAATTCTCTGTTCAGTTCAATGCCCCATTTTTTAATTGGGTTATTTAGCGTTTTAAAGTCTAGTTTCTTGAGTTCTTTATATATTTTGGAGATCAGACCTTTGTCTGTTGCGGGGTTGGTGAAGATCTTCTCCCAGACAATAGGTTGAAGACAGCTTCATAACCAAATAATACTAAAAAATGAGATGTCCATATGGAGAAGAATGGAACTGTATACTTCTCTCACATTGGAAAAAAATAAACTCCAAATGAATCAAAGATTTTAGCATAAAACCCAAAGCACTAAAATTGTTATAGAAAAAAGAAGACTGTACACTACAAGATACAGTAATAGGCAATGACTTTGAAAATAGGGCTTTAATTGCTCCAGAAATAAGGATAGCAATTTACAAATGAAGCAGCTTATAGAATGGAAAAAAATATCTGATAGAGGAAAAATGTATCTAAAAAATTCAAAGATCTCAAGAAATTAAACACCTAGAATGCAAACACCCAATCAAAAATTTGTACATGAAATTAAACAGAGAATTCCCCCAAAGAAAATGAAATACAAACATTTCAAAAATTGTGAAATGTCATGAGGCCCCAGATGAACGTGTATTAAAAGTACTTTATGAGTCTATATTGCCTCAGTCAGAATGGATATAAGAAAATTACAGCAGATTCTGAGAGGTAGTGGGAAAGTAGGATCCTTACTCATCATTGGTAGGAATGTAGACTCATGCCACCTCTATGGAAATCAGTGTGGAGGTTTTGTGAAAAGCTAAAAGTGTAACTTCTTTATGGTCCAGCTACATCAAACTTGGGCAAACACCTAAAGAATTTTACAGACAAATTCATGGATCTATTTACAATATCTAGGTAATATAATCAGATCAGAAGTAAATCAACTCTTGAATGGAAAATAAAATCATTACACATATATATCATATATACATAGTGCAATCCTATTTATCCATAGAAACAAAACTGAACTTGGGATAAAAGTTGCTGAAAATAAAAAAAAAAAATATTCTGAGTGAGGTATCCAGGCTCAGAAATGAAATGTTGAATCCAGAAACTCGCTTCAAATGAAGATTTTTGTATTTAAACTCAAGTGTGTTTACAGAAGCCAATGAGCAAAAATAAAGTCATGTTGGTGGATAACTAAAGAGGGAATTATAAAAACACTAAATTTGAAACTGCGGAGATACTAGATGTAAATAGGTTTAAATGGTTGAGATAGGTTGGATAGAGGAGTGGAGAAATGAGGAAAGAGGTTAAAAAACCCAAGAATACACAAAAGAACCATATGAAATTCCACTGATTTATAAATACAACATTTAATTAAAAATTAAATAAAAATTAATAAAAACATTAAAACAGACATACTCTCCTCAGATAGATAGTGTTGTTCATAGAATCATAGACTTTGAAACAAGAATTCTACTGTCTGATGGGAGCTACCTCCTTATTATTTGTTGACCAAAGAAATCCTAGAGAAACTCAGGAAAATATGTATTGTAATTCATCTTATTTGGCCACCATATTTTGGTGGTAATTCCTAATGATGAAAACACCGCATTTAGGTTACATGTCCCAGAGTAAATAAGATAGAACCCAATAGGTAGCACTGTTCTTGCTACCTAGGGTTCACAGTGTCTGATTATGGCATGCAGGCTGCTGAGGCAAAAAATGCATCAACTATATCATTCAGCTCCAAATTATCTATGCTACAGTACTGACACTGGGCAGGTTATGCTCATCAGTGCAATAGTGGTGATATAAATATTTTTAGATAAAAATCTCAAAATAACTTATTGGTTTCTTGCCAACGCTAAAATGGTTCCCTTAATGTAGATATCTTCTTCCCAGCTCCTATATCTGCCCTTCCTCCATCTCCACCCTCCCACTCCCCCAAGCACTCTCCAGTCTTTCCCTTTTCCCTTCTCTCTCCCCCTCTCCCCTTCCCCCACTCCCACTCCCACCCAACTTTTGCCCTGCAATCTTGTTTACTTCCAATTTCCAAGAGGATCTATATATGTTTTTCTTTGGGTTCACCTTGTTATTTGGCTTCTCTAGGCTTGTGAACTATAGGCTCAATGTCTTCTGTTTATGGCTAGAGTTCACTAATGAGTGAGTACATACCATATTCATCTTTTTGGTCTGGGTTATCTCACTCAGGACAGTGTTTTCTATTTCCATCCATTTGCATGCAAAACTCAAAATGTCATTATTTTTTTTACTACTGAGTAGTATTCTAACGCGAATATATTTCACACTTTCTTTATCCTTTCTTCCATTGAAAGGCATCTAGGTTGTTTCCAGGATCTGGCAATTACAAATAATGCTGATATGAACATAGTTGAGCAAATGCTTTTGTAGTATCTAATGGGAGCTCACCAAATCGGGCTGGACTGGGGCTGAATGAGCATGCCATCAAACCGGACTCTCTGAATGTGGCTGAAAATGGGGGCTAACTGAGAAGCCAGTGATAAAGGCACTGGGACTTGTTTGTACTGCATGTACTGGCTTTTTGGGACCCTAGTCTATTTGGATGCAAAGCTTCCTAGGCTTGGATGGGAGGGGGGCTCGGACTTCCCACAGGGCAGGGTTCCCAGCCCTCTCTTAAGGAGGGAGGGGGAGGGAGGAGGGTGAGTGGGGGAGTGGGTGGGGAATGGGTGGAGGGGAGGAAGTATAAATTTTTGAATGGAAAAATAAATAAAAAAATCACAAAAAATAACTTATTGGTTTTGAGGTATATACCATACTAGGGAATACACACAAGAGGCTATCAACCTGATCAAAAGCCTGTGGCTGGGAAATATAAGTATCCAGGTGGTGAACACACTACCATTTTTCACTAAGTAAATATGTTATCAAACTGCCTTATAAATATGTATATGCCTACAGCCTTATGGCAGCCTCAGTCTGGAAAATGAGTCTTTATAGAGAATGATGGTTAATAAATAGACTTACATATGATCCAAGTGCTGAGAATAAGTGACTGATGAATGCTCAAGACATGTATATTGTCTCCTATTCCTAAGACCTAGGATTTCACAAGAGAGAGGATGGAATGATTTAAGAATCCGAAGAAGAATAAGAGTTAAGAAGCACTGATATCCAGATATGACATTGTCATTGCTACCATGAACATTGAGCATGTATGGATACCTGCACAAGAATAGGCCTTCTAGCTTTCCATCACAAAATAGAGGTTTTCATGAATGTATTCTTTCTTGAGAAGCTAACGGCTGAGAATGGTTTTTGGAGAAGGGAGTGTCTCTTTTTCTCTAATGGTGTAGTCACTGGGGTTATAGGTAGGAAGAATAAGGGAATAAGAAAGGGAAGAAAGTGGATATAAGGGAGTAATAGGGAAATAAATACACTCACAGTATTTTGTACATAAGAGAAACCATCTAAGAATTTAGAGTCAACACATGCAAAAAATGAGAATTAATAAAGCAAGATTACCCCTTACTAACTATACACAGACAGCTCATGCTATATGAAATGGCACTAAAAATGCATGTAGAATATCTTAATCTGCCATCTCCATTCATTCCAATATTGATTGTTAAAATCAGTGAGAGCTGATATGCTTTATATACATAAAAATATGATATGCCAGTTACCAAACAGCCAAAAAATTGATTGAGGTTGCAGAGTGTGAAGGGTTAATAGTGAAAGCAAAAATACAAGGTAGATACTTTTGCATAAAGGTGACCCATGTTCGGATAAGAAATTAAGAAACACAGATATAGGACTACCAAGGAATAAAACTTTCAAATGCAAATCTACAAGGCAGGAAGTTTTGAGTGTCAGTTTGCAATATCATCCTGAAGTGGACCATGTATCTTGGTCAGGAGAAAGTATGCTTGACCCGTTATCCAGGGACAGTCCGAAGTTTGTCCTCAGGTGATCTTCCTGAAAGAGTTCCCTAACAAATGACATCTGAGTCACATGCTATGAAGTCTGTTCTTTTGTTATAGTCTAGGATGAGGGAATTACACTGGGGTATTGATCATGTCAAAGTATGACATTTCAGAGATGACTTCTGACAGAGGCAGAATTTTTATTAACATGACTGAATTACTCTTGAGTCATACTGGCAGATTTTTTTATACAAAATGTGGTAGAATAAATAGATGAGATTACATCAGATTTAAAAAGTTTATGTATAGCAAATAAAACAAAGCAAAACAAAGGGAAAAAACCTACTAACAGATTAAAAAAGCTCACAAAATGGGAGAAAAATATTTATCAGCTATAATTCAGAAAGGGATCAAATAGTCACAATTTTGAAAATTATAAATCACCAAGGAAACAAAATGAACAACTGGGCTAATAGGATAAATAGTTCTCACAGGAAGAAACCCAAATGGCCAATGACTATTTTAAAAGATTTTCATTCAGTGTTCTAACAAATTAAACTTATTACAAAATACCATTTCACTTTAGTCAGAATGACTATCATTAATAAACCCGTCAACAAATGTAGCAGGGGGTGAAGAGAAAGAAAAACATTTATTAAGTGCTGGAAAGATTGCAAATTAATGTAGCTATTATGGACAATAACTTGGAAAGTCTTCACAAAATAAAAATCAATCTAGTATTGGATACACCTGTGCCACTCATGGGCAAGTAGTGCAATAGCCACAACCTTACCTATTGTAGTCTTAGAAAATCAGCTCCGAGTCTGTACACAGGGCTTGCAAGGAATCTCCACTATTTTGAAGATAAGACTTAATCTATCTGAGGGATTAGTAAAGGAACACACACTTTCTGATGGTAACTCTTGTTATATTCTCATGTTGCTGAATTCTGTATTTTCTCATGTTGGCTCAGCTTTTATTTGTTCTTAACACACACACACACACACACAAACACACACATACTCACACTTACATCTCCAATAGACCTGTCATGCTGAATATAGGAGTAACATTTTAAGGTCACTTTCCTGTAAATGGTAAGAAACAGAGCCACCCTGATAGCATACAAGCAATAAATTTCACTTCTTAATTGGCTGTAAAGTGCAGCTACAGTGGCAAATAATCAGTCACTGCCTTATCTATCTAAAGAGATAATTTTATAAGGCAGGTAAGAGTTCGAAAACTAGACTATTGAGGAGTCTAAGAAAAAAGTAATTTGTGCATATATCCTATATTCCTGAGTATAATAAGCATTTATTATTTTTTAAAACAATCTTTTTTTCACATACCAGTCTCAGTTATACCTCCCTCCTCTCCTTCTGCTCAGGTCACCTTCTCACATCCCACACTAATCCTCTCCTCAGAGAGGATATGGCCTCCCATGGGGAGTCAACAGTTTCTCAAATCACATTGAGTCAGGACAGCTGCTCTCCTGGCTTGTATCTAGCCAAGCAAGGTATTTTCCTGCCCTCTACCACCCAGGGAAGGGGCTCCAAAAAGCCAGTACAAACAGTAGGGATAATCCTGGTCCCACGTCCGGTGAGCCCAGAGACTGAACAAGTCAAACAAGTGTCACTCACATTCGGAGAGCCTAGTTCCTTCTTATGCAGGTTCCCAAGCTGTCAATCTGGAGTCAGTGAAGTCCCACAGCTCGGGTCTGCTGTTTCTGTAGGTTTCCCCATCGTGATCTTGACCCCTGTGTTCATATTATCGCTCCTCTACTAACATTTTTGTGATTAGCAGAAATACGGGGTTTTCTGCAGACTCTCTGGAGAAAAGCTTTTGTCTGGACTCAGGTATACCTTAAATCTCCTAGTATAAGCGCATTCGGCATTTTCCAAGGCACAATGAAATTAAAAGCATATTAAATCTTGACATATATTTTCCTAGCCTGTGCAGGTAACTTTAGCCTATAAAAAAGGAAACTTGAAACTCTTTCTCTGGTCTATGAAGTCATATTATTCTTTGAAGCCTTGTGCAGAGAGTCAATTGCTATCCTAGGTAATTAGCCAGACCTGGGGAGAGAAACTGCCATGATAATTAAGACGTTTTGTGCCTAACCTTAGTTTAACAAAGCAGACAGATGGCAATTTTGTGTTAGTGGACTAGACTGTTTTTCTGAGAATGTTTGCCTTAACACCCATTAGCAGGGATCCTTTTAGGCAGGGTCTGGTCTAATCTGAACTTACTTTGACCCTTAAAAATCAGCTAATAGTAAGAAAGGCTGTCTTTTTAGCTGGAAATGCAATCATTAGCCTATGTCGGCCTGAGCTGTGATATAAAGCAGATTTCAAGGAATATATAATTTCTGACTTGTGCAGTATTTCCTAGTATAGCCTGCACATCAAACTCTGGGTAACTAAAATTATAGAAATCAAATAAACAATACAACTTAAGAAGGAGTCATCTTCTAGAATCTTCTAGTCCACAGATATAAATGCTCATAAGATTGAGATAGATACATTATAATATGGTAGTGAAGAAATACCCACACGAATATATATATATATATATATATATATATATATATATATATATATATATATATAAAATATCAGATACCAAAGATACAGCAGAAGCAAAAGACAGTTTGGGGTCTGTATTCTCATAGGCCTTGAATAAATGAGACATATCCATCAGAGAGCTATTCTTCTGGTGGACTGACTCCTGGCCTTCAATTGCCATTTGCTGCACCTCTGATATGGCGAATGGCAACCAGCACTTACCACAGAGATAGTTGCACATCCATGTTTGTTACTGCTCCACTCACAACAACAAGGAAATGACCTACATGTCAATCAAAAGTTGATGGCTAATGAAAATGTGGTATATATACATTATGGAGTATTATTCAAATCTAAAAAAAAGATCAAAAATTCAGAAAAATGCCTAGGCATAACAAGTATACTATTAAGTGAGACGACCCAAATTCAAAAAAAAAAAAAAAGAAAGAAAGAAAGAAAGAAAGAAAGAAAGAAAAGGAAAAAACCCAGCCTGTTCTTTGTCATATTATTTTCCTAACCTATAGCATATACATACATACATACATACATACATACATACATACATACATATATATGTAAATGGGCATACACATAGGTAAAGTCTACAAATTTAGAAAAGAGTTATAGATAGCATAATGTTAGGTGATGAGTGAGCATATAATATAGGGAAAAAGACACAAAAATCATAAGACTATGTTGAGTTTTTTTATCCTAATTTCAATTCCACTATAGTCACCACACAATATTTAATGTGTGATTTCAACTTTCTGTTTATTGAAGAAGCAATACTATTTTCATATTCCAAAAATTCCAAAATGGATTATGGTTTTCAGGAAATCACTGTTAAAGTTTATTTTTCTTTTAATTCTACTTATCATTAATGCAATAGGAATTAACACTGAGTATATTTGTCACATTGACCCATTTAGAACAAGATATTTTTAAAAATGTTTCAAGATGAGGGATTTTAACTTAAAATTCCCATTTTTCTTTTGTTCAAAATCATATCAAATCACTCTCTTACTATGCTATTTAACATGTAAGTTGTATTGCTATATGTGCATTTCATGTTATATTTTAACATGATATCATTTACTTTATTGTATTTAAGATGTATAAAAAACTTTTGGTTTATGCAATAGAAAATAAAATAAGGCAGCATGCAAACTGAAAGCCTTTCATCTACAACACAGAGTAATTCAATGCATGGTAGTATACACTGGCACTCTTAATAGCAGGAGACCAAAGCGTCCCCAGTAAAAAACACACATATATTATTCTTTTTAAGTAATGCAATGCAGAATTTGGTGGCACACATCTTAAGGATATAGAATCCAAATTAAATTTTCAGTAACAAAAGTACACTAGTAATTTTCCATCACTGTAAAAAAAAATATCCCGGAGAAAAAAGGCAGGAAGGATTTACTTGGTTTCATTCATGGTTTGAGAGATTTCATTACACATCCACTTCCTTTATTACCTGTAAACTGGTCTGTGAGGCAGAACATCAATACAGGGATCATGAGCTGGAACAATGGGTGCCATTTTATGTTCATTAACTAGAGAACGACAGGAAGGAGCCAGGGATAAAACATTCCTTCAAAGCTATGCCCTCAGGGACTTTCTTCTTTAACAATGAAATTCCTTCTGCTATCTCAGTCAATAATAATTCATGACTAGATTAATTCACTGATGTAGTAACCATCCTACATATCTTATTACTTTTTAATGTGTTCATAAGTTGGGGATGAAACTTCCTCTATATATGTATTTTTGGAAGATGCCATATGTTCAAACTGCAACCTTCCTCTTCTGGCCTCAAGAGATTTAGCCAGACTTCAGGAGTTTCAAAAGTCTCAGTCATCCTGTGCATCTTAAATTTTAAGTCCTGAATTGCCTTTGAGGACTAAAGAAAGTATCTGATCTGTGATACTCTGTAAGAAACTTTTACTCTATGTGCTTTCAGTGTAAGGTGCCATGGGGTCAGAGATTCATTGTCAAGAGGAGGAATAGAAAATAGTGAAAGTAAAACCAAGAAAAGAACAAAATCCAATAAGTAAATGCTAAATCCTGTGTTTCTACAGCCAGCACTCTGACCACATTGCACTGTGGTGTGAGCTTACAAACCTTAGGATTTCAGATCTCCATCATCTTGCTGGATACAGCAGACATGATCTCTGCTCTTTCTTAAGAAGCTTTTGTGATCGTCTGAATTTCTATATGAATTATAGGATTTATTTTCTAGTTGTTGAATAATATCATTAAACTTGTAATGAGTATTGCATCGATTCTGTAGACCACTTTCTATAATGCATCATTTCGGCAGTATTAATTATGTCAGTCCATGAGTTTCTTAGTTAGGGTTTCTATTAATGTGCTGAAATGCCATAACCAAAAAACTGGGGTGGAAAGATTTATCTAGTTTACAATTCTATATGACAGCACATCATAGACAGAGTCAGGGCATGGACTTACTCTCTATGGCTTTTTTAGCCTGCTTCTTATAGAAGTATAAGTAATAAGGGTACTGTCAGCCCAGATATGGCAATGGCACAACCCACAATAGGCTGGGCTCTCCCACGTAAGTGACACACATACATAGTTTTGGTATCAGAATGGCAATATCTCCATAGATTGAGTTTTTCAGTGATTAACAATTAATAATACAAAATATCCTGCAAAAAGAATGGTGTATAATGATAGATTTATCAATGTTGAAAGTTTATAATTTTTTGAAACTTGAGCTAAAGACATATCTCAAAGCTAGATTGCTTTGTTAGCAAACAAAAAGTCCCAGATTTATCTTCAAGACAGTAAAAGGAATTAGATAAAAATGATAATTATACTGGTTTTCTATAACAGTGTGGAAATCACTGAATTAAATTATTCTAAAATTTTCTTTTATTGTTAATGTTTTGCAACACTTGGATTTATTATACATTTGTCATCATACAACCCATGAGAAGTTAATGCTATTAGAACATGTTGTGAATTAAATTGACCACTGGAACAAAATATCTTTATTAATCAGTAAGAAAGTATTATGTTTTAGTAAAAAAAAAAAACCCTGAAAGCTGTCAATGCCTTGTAAATGTCAAACTTGATTTTCATGTTCATCTAACATTAAAAATGGAATTCTTAAAAGTCTCTTTGTCATGAAAGGAAAGAGAAGAAAAAGTTCATTTTTAACTTGTGCAGTTTTGGAGGTCTTTAAGTAAAACATTTTTCTACGTTTAATTGTCAGCATTACATATTCATTCTCAGGTGTGAATATAATCATATAAATGCAAAAGAATTAAATCCTCCCTAGTTATAATACATTTCTTTGTGTAAGATTGAAGAATAATGTAGCAGAAGCATGTAATCTCATTTCGAGTGAACATTTTAACCAAGAAAACTGACTACAATGTTCACTTTCATTACCTTCAAATTTTTTCTATATTCCAAGCTATTTTCAACAACAAAAAATTATCTGATTTTATCAAGGCAACTATTAAAGGACAAGGTAGGAAGAGGCATGTCACTCTGGACTGTTTGGATTAGAATTATGACTGCAATATTTCCTGTTATATGAGTTTGGACCAATCTCACCACCACCTTGATCCATAACTTTCTTTTCTCATTCTAAGTGTACTGATGATTACGATTCGCCTTTTCACATGTGTGTGGAAACATGTCACTAAACATTAAGTGTTTTTCTTAGAAGTTTTGTGTTTTTTAAAAAGTCATGTTTAACAATAGTTTTATTATTTGATAAATGAGCACATCGCAAGTCCTATGAACTTAATATTTTCTTCAAGCATCACATTGTGGGTGATAAATTTAGAGCTAACAATAGGCATTTGGTCCAGTGAGATTGTTCCCATTATGGTCTCATCCATTTTATTGATTCAGTTTTTCTCACTAATTAGAGACAAGATAAGCTGATCTTTAAAATTATTTTATAGTCTCGTACCCTTGTAATTTACGTAAATGACTCAGAAGAAAATTTGAAAGTAGGAGGATAGGTTGAATATTGAGAAAACAAACTGGTGAGATATGTTGCAATACAAGAGTCAGCAAAGCAGCAGCTGAGGGAAGGCAGTGGCTTGTTAAGGACACCAGGGTGGTGGTGCCCAGTCCACCGTCAGTCACCTTGGAGATCAGATTACAACGCTGACAGAAATCATATTTATAATTATATAAGGTTTTCAAGAGTGAATGTTGAAAGGATGAGATTATAGAAAATTATAAAACTCAAAATCTGGTCTTTTTTTTTTTCAACTGAAGAGAAACTGAAACCAAAACTTTGAAATTCCACTTGTTTTATAAACTGGCAAACACTGAACGGTAGGTCTGGATGATTTTTATTTATACAAGTTACTGTGGTAATTTTAAAGCTACATGCATTTTTTTTTACTTTCCACCTGTTTGTACTTAAGTAAACGTTGTTTGTGTTTCGTTATTTAATGGTTTCACCGTCCTTTTTAGGTTTTAGGGTTTCATGGTTTTTTATCGGTTTGTTGACAGATCGTGTTCGCTTGCCCCGCAGCACAGAATGTACTATTTGTGCTGGACACACTCCAGAGGCTTGCCTCAAAACTTATCTTTAATTCTAGAGTACTGGCCTTCGTGTGCAACTTATGCTAAGCGAAAGTTTATATATATTTTTCTGTTTGGTGGGATTGGTGGATAAATGCTTACTGATTTGATACAGAATCCAATGTACAATTCAGAGAAATTATGAATGATTTTAAGTAAAGCAGTCATAACCTGAATAATTTTTATGTAAATATCTCCCTAACACTTTAGAAAGTTAAAAACTGGAAAAATAAAGCATGGACACTTTCAACACTTAGAGATAGTGTCAATGAGTTATAGATGATAAAATTACATATGAAGATTAAAGAAACTCTAATATTTTAATGACCATGAAACTAAATTGTTCACTATAAAGATATTTTACTATGAGACTTCTAGGCTACTAATTACTAATGGCAAGAGTAGGTAAGCTGCCTATTGTTGGTCATCATTAATTCATTTTCATAATGTCTTAGTGTGCTATCAATTTTAGGAAGAATCAAATATGAATAATTTTGCAAGCAATTGATATTTACATATACAAACAGTAAATATAGAGATACAAATACAAATTAGTGTTTGCTACTTTTTTAAATATTTAGACCAAGTTTATTCTAATTATATGACTTTCCTATCCATAAATACAGTTTAAGCTAAATGCCAAATTTAAGTTTGATTCATTAAGAGGAATTCTGAATTTATAATCGAGTCCTTCCTCTTTAATATTTATACTGAAATAATAAGACACCCATTTTATAAGATTGATTAGAAAAATGCTTTTGATAATATTATGTTTAATTTTCAGTTAGATATTTTATTTTATTTTTTAAAACAATCTTTCTTTAGTTTACATATCCATCCCAGTTCCCTCTCCTTCCTCTCCCCTCACTCCTCCCACCTTCTCCCCCCAGCCTCTGCACACTCCTCAGAGAGGGTGAGGCCTCCTAAGGGGAGTCAACAAAGTCTGTCCCATAACTTGAGGAAGATCAAGGCGTGTTCCCTCCCCTGTCTAGGCTAAGCAAGGTATCCCTCCATAGGCAATGGGCTTCTAAGAGACAGAAATCTTTAATAAATAAATAAAAAAAACTCAGTTCATGCTTAGAAATAAATATTGGCTCCACTGCTTTAAACTGCCCAAGCCACACCTCAGTTACATTTCTTAATGTTAGCTAATATTTTTATTTTTTTCTTACATATTTTAACTTGCTTTATGCATATTTAAGAAATATTACACTATTCATATAATTACTAAACTGGGGTTGTCAGCATTTCCACCTCATAAATCTTTTATAAACCTGTAATTGCTGCTCATAGTACATAGGTGATTTATATTTCACAATAGCCTATCAAATACCTTTTAAGTGACTACAGGAAATGAGATGAAAGGCTCCACAAAAAGTTATGTTGAGGACCAAAAATCATTAAATAATCTGTTTTCCCAAGTATGCACTGTGTATCTCTATTGAATACCACAAAGTAGCTATAAATATTATACATGCTTCTTGAAAATTTAAGTATCTTTGCTTCTTGAAAAGAATTGTTTTCTTGTTTAGATGATATCAAATTCAAATGTTTAACTCAAAGCCACATATACACTAGGCAATGGACTATGTCCTTAGCTCTATTTGACATCATTATTATTTAAAATTTTTTACTTATATACAAGGTATTGTGAACAGATTCCTTTCCCTTCTATCTTCTCTAAGTCCTATACCTACAGTTTTAACATCTTTTGTAACTAGTCCAACTTTTTTTTTATTTCTCTGTGCAAGTCATGGGCATATGATCATATTTGCTATGTGTTTACACTTGCAAAATCATGTTTAATTCATAAGGCAAGGCATTACAGTGTTTAACTCTGTCCAGATCTTAGATTCTTCTTTATAAATTTTTTTTATAAAAAACCAAACTATATTTTACATACCAATCCCAGTTCCCACTCTCAAGCCTTCTCCCATTCCCTCCACTTCCCTTCTACCCCACCTTCCATCAGAGAGGATAAGAAATATGATTTGGGGAATGACCAGGGCCTTCCCTACTATATCTTTGCTGAGTAAGATATTCCTCCAGAGAGAATGGGTTCCCGAAAAGCTAGTACAAGCTGTAGGGATATATCCTGGTGCTACTGCAAGTGGCCCCACAGTCTGCCCAGTCATACAACTGTCACCCACATTCAGAGGGTCTAGTTTGGTCCTATGTTGGTTCCTTCCCTGTCTGGCTGGAGTTGGTAAGCTCCCATTAGCTCACATAAATTGTTGCAGTGAGAGTACTCATCATGTAAACTGGTTCAGTGGATGAACACCTCATGGTCTTGAGCTCTTTGCTCATGTTCTCACTCCTCTCACTCTTCAACTGCGCTTGGGAAGCTTAGATCAGTGCACTGCTGTGGGTCTGGGCCTCTGTTTTCATCAGTTGATGGATGAAGGTTCTAGTCTGACATTTAAGATAATCATCAATCTGACTACAGGGCAAGGCCAGTTCAGGCACCCTCTCCACTTTTGCTTAGAGTCTCAACTGGTGTCATCCTTGTGGATTCCTGAGAATCTCTCTAGTGTAAGTTTTCTTACTATCCCCATAATGGCTCCCTCAATCAAAATAGCTCTTTCATGGCTATCATCTCTGCCCTTCTTCCACCTCTACTATCCATGCACTCAAGTTCTCCTACTCCCATCCTTCTCCTCTTCAGCCTTCCCTTCTCCCCCTACCGCAATGATTCATCAGTCAAAGACAACATTAAAACCAACAAATTCTTAGATATTTTTTAAAAAATGAACAATTATTTTATATGCTTGGATGTTTTGCTTGCATGCTTATCTTTGTAACATGTGTGTGAAGTACCCTCAGAGGCTAGAAAAGGAAGTTGTATCCTCTGGATCTGGAGTTGCAGAGAGTTGGGAATTACATGTCGGTGCTGAGAATCCAACACAGTTCCTCTGGAAGAGCAGAGGACACTATTAATGCCTGCAACATCAGTACAGTCCCAAGCTCTTACTGTATTTCCAGACCCTCTTCCATGATGTTTTCTGGAGCCCATTGTAGATAATATAGAGTGGGGGCTGAGCTCAGTCGTTTGAAGAATTATGAGTCGTTGTTTTGACTGTCTCCCATTGCTAAAAAGTTCTTTGTCTAGGGAGAGACATATATCAATCTTTAGTGGTAAACATAAATAAGTAGAAAGGAATTCAACTGCATGTTTATTTAACAAAGCATTGGTAATAGTTACTACCATAGGACCCATGATCTCCCAGGCCGTAAATAATTGACTAGGTATACAATACTGTGTTTTGGTTTTGAAGAAGAAAAGAAAGTTTTCTTTTGGTAGGATGCTCTTTTTTCTATTTTAATCCTCCTGAGCCATGAGCATTGTGTTTTTTCCATCTTCTGATATCTTCTTCACTTTCTTTTTTCAAGGACTTGAAGTTTTCCTTGTCCAAGTCATTCACTTGCTTGACTAGAGTTACCTCGGAGATATTTTGTATTGTTGGAGGCTGTTGTGAAAGATTCTCTCTGATTTTTTTTCTCAGTCTGTTTGTCATTTGTGAATAGGAGAGCTAGTCATTTTTAAATCTTATTTTCAGTCACTTCACTGATTAGGTTTATCAGATTTAGGAGTTCCTTGCTGGAATTTTTGGGGTCACTTTTATATACTCTGGTATAATCTGCAAATCTCCATCAGTTTTCTTACTCTAGCTAGAACTTAAAATACTGTATTGAATAGATATGGAGAGAGTGTACAACCTTTCATGTCTTGATTTTAGTGGTGTTGCTGTGAATTTCTCTCCATTTAATTTGACTAAACAAGTAATTACTACTAATGGTATTGTATTGTAAAGTAGAACAGAAATTTTGCTGAAATAAAAATACACTGACTTTCAGTTAGACATACTATCAAATTCTGTCATTGTCAATTATTATATAAGCCAAATTGACTTAGTTACCCTGGTTCTGTGTGTATGTTTTTGTGTATAATGCAAGTCTTAGAATTGACTCTAATATATATTTTCTGGTATAGTGTTCATTTACGAAAAATGAAGAACTTAGTGTATGTCTATTACAGTCATTTGCTGAGAACATAAGAAAATTAACTCATCATTTTCTAGAACTAGAAATATTATGTCTGATATAAACCTTTAATACAGTTTGGGTCAGAAAGGGTAATGTGTAAATATTAATATATTTATAATACAAACCAAAAAATTCAAGAATATAATCCCCAAGCTTGTCACGCATAAAACATTGACTAATTTTACCTGAAAATATTGGAGACTAAAACAAAAACGTTTTTCAGTTGAATGTGTACCATTATCCTGAGGGTAGTAGGTCATAGGAAGAACATGGATTATCATGGAAGTGTGGAATTGCCTGTGAAATATGAAAAAGTATAGTTTTGTTAAAGGTAGTGTTCATGCAGTTTGTTTGGGTAAGAAGCAAAGAGGAGCATCAGTATTGACAGAGGAATAATTAAACCTGTATCAGTCTTGTTATTCTCAGGTCTGATACGTTCTCCTTTATTCTTCTTAATAGGTAGTTTTACCTTCAAATACCTAGATGTTTAGCATTTCTCTTTTTCTTGTTATTAGGCAACTGTGGACCATATTATTTTTAATCCTTCACAGTTTATAAATAACAAGTACTCGAATATTGATTTATGTTAGCTTTTATTTCATTTTACTCTTCCCCCTTTATTTTCTATTTTTTTAAATTTCAGGAATAAAGTGGTTGCTAGAAAAATCACGGACAACATCATAGCAAAATGAAATTCTTCCTACTGTTTTCCTTCATTGGATTCTGCTGGGCTCAATATGAACCACACACTGAAAAAGGACGAACCTCTATTGTCCATCTGTTCGAGTGGCGCTGGGCTGATATTGCCAAGGAATGTGAGAGATACTTAGCTCCTAACGGATTTGGAGGGGTGCAGGTAATATTTGTTCATAATTTAAATGCAGAGTTCAGGATGCTTATATAAAATTGTTTTCCCTTATATTTTTGGTTATTTTTAAGCAATGTTTTACTTCACACATAACTTTCTTGCCTGGTCTACAAAGCTAGCTCCAGGACAGGCTCCAAAGTCACAGAGAAACCCTGTCTCGAAAAACCAACAACAACAACAACAACAACAACAACAAAAACCTTTCTTGGCGAAGAAAAAAGTTTAGGGGATGGTAACTTTGTATCTTGTTTTAGGACACCAAGAGGCCCTCTCCATTGTGCTCTCAATGTTTTTAGTGGTTCTAACACAGCAGATCCACAAGAACACAACCTAAGAATTGGAGGATCGTTCATAGTTTCTACAGGATTTATTTATGAAAAGTAAGCCATAATAAATCTGATAATCTTAATTGTTTTATTTGTAGGTATCTCCACCCAATGAACATCTTGTAGTTAATAATCCTTCAAGACCTTGGTGGGAAAGATACCAACCAATTAGCTACAAAATATGTTCAAGGTCTGGAAATGAAGATGAATTCAAGGATATGGTGACTAGGTGTAACAATGTTGGGGTAAGTGAAGTCATATTTCCTTTGAAGTTATTATCGGAAAAACCATTTTCTGTCTTATGTTTTCTATTCTTGAAAATAAACTTTCAACTTTAATTTTTTCTTTACATTTTAGCTACAACTCAAAATTAACTTCTGCTTTATGGTTAATTTTAAAAAATACTTTTATATGAACCATTTACAGAGAAATTTAGGGGATGAAAACTTGGTATCTTATCTAATGACACCAGGAGGCTCTCTCCATTATGATGTCAACATTTTAATGGTTCTAACGAAAACTTTTACTATTTGTCTGTATAACCACACTCATTTTCTACCAACCATTTTCTGGTTAAGTATTAGAAATTTCAAATGCAATAACTTACTTTCAATTCATGGTAAATAGCTATTTCTCATTTTAATAATGACCAGTATCTACAATTCTTTTTCCTCAGAGAGTAAAACTAACTCACATTAACTCCTTTCAAAACAATAATGTCACTGGGCGGTGGTGGCGCACGCCTTTAATCTCAGTTCTCAGGAGGCAGAGGCAGGAGGATCTCTGTGAGTTCGAGACCAGCCTGGTCTACAGAGCTAGTTCCGGGACAGGCACCAAAGCTACAGAGAGACCCTGTCTCGAAACTGCCCCCCACCCCAAATAATGTCCACTTTTTCTTAACCTAATTATATATTTATTAGTTGGGCTGACGAGGGAGGGGGACTTGATTGGGGGAGGGGGAGGGAAATGGGAGGTGGCGTCGGGGAAGAGACAGAAATCTTTAATAAATAAATTAAAAAATAATGCTTTTCATTTGATTTTAGTGATAACAGTTTCTGATATTCCACTCATCAGCTTTATAAATCCTCAAACTAATATTAGGACTGTTCATGATTGTCATTTCACATTGGTTTTTTCTTTCACACTTGATTTTTTTCTTGTCTAAAATTAAAGTATAAAATAGCATATCTATCTGTCTGTCTGTCTGTCTGTCTGTCTGTCTGTCTTTCTACTTATCTATCTATCTAACCATTCACACAACTATATATTGTGTATTCTGTTCAGTCTAATTATATACATTTTATCTTTCTATTTTAATTTGAATAACACACTTTTTTGTTCAGGTCCGTATTTATGTGGATGCTGTCATTAACCACATGTGTGGAGAAGGGGCTCAAGCAGGAACCAGCAGTACATGTGGAAGTTATTTCAACCCACAAACCAGGGACTTCTCTGGAGTTCCATACTCGGGTTGGGATTTTAACGATGGCAAATGTAGAAGTGGAAGTGGAGGCATTGAAAACTACAATGATGCTGCTCAGGTGAGGAAAATGTTCAGCATAAAAAATTCTCTCCTCAGTATGCACATAGAAGTTTTGGCATACTATTTGAAATGTAGCTTAGATTCCTTAAGCAACTTGATACTAGGCATTAGAAATGCAAATATATCTTCAAAAACATTCTTTTAGTTATTTGATGTCTGAAAGTTTGATTCTTTTACCACATAAGAAAAAGAAATAAAGAATGGAAAAGATACAGGAAAACCAACGGTTTCCTGAATCAACTATAATATTACCTATGTCATTTCCTCACAGTTCAATCTTCATAGTGGAAAACCTTCTTATGGTGTATTCACAGTAGAATGTGAATGTTCACAATGCCCCACGAATAGGCTTTATGAAGCTTCCTAATAGACCAATTGGTGAATATGTGACTAGTCAAATGGAGTGCGAGGTGACAGGTGACATTTAAATCAATCACCATTTTGTTTGGCTTGTTTATTTTCTTTCTTTCAATAGGTCAGAGATTGTCGTCTGGTTGGCCTTCTGGATCTTGCACTTGAGAAAGATTATGTTCGTGGCAAGGTGGCTGACTATATGAACCATCTCATTGACATGGGTGTAGCAGGGTTCAGACTTGATGCTGCTAAGCACATGTGGCCTGGAGACATAAAGGCAGTTTTGGACAAACTGCATAACTTAAATACAAAATGGTTCCTTCAAGAAAGCAGGCCGTTCATTTTTCAAGAGGTAAAGTAATATATGTGTGTATATATAAATGACATCAGTTTTGGTAGCCAGAAGATGGATGGAAGATTTTATTAAACAATTTCAATAGCTTAATATCTGAATACCTTATTAAATGTGAAATTTCTTTAACTCTCTTTTATTTAGATATAACAGACTTAATTCTTTTCCAGAATAAGGGTTTAAATTAGGAGTGTATAGAATTTGTGTAGCCTCCGATACTACTGGATCTATTAGTGTATACTCAGGAACAATTATGCCAGGCAGAAAATCTTAGTCATTGACTCCAGCCTGCCTTTCTAAATTTGACTCTTGTCTGAGGCATTATTCAAAGTGTAAAATTTGGGTAAACTGATTAATATTTCTGTGCACATTTTTTTTATTGAAAGAAAAAAAAAAGAAATTCCCGCCTCCTCCCAGCCTCCCATTTCCCTCTCCCTCCTCCCACTCTTCTCCTCGTCCCCCCACTTCTCTCCCCCTCCCTCTCCAGTCCGAAGAGCAGTCAGGGTTCCCTGCCCTGTGGAAAGTCCAAGGTCCTTGCCCCTCCATCCAGGTCTAGGAAGGAGAACATCCATACTGGCTAGGCTCCCACAAAGCCAGAACATGAAGTAGGATCAAAACCCAGTGCCATTGTCTTTGGCTTCTCATCAGCCCTCATTGTCTGCCATGTTCAAAGAGTCCGGTTTTATCTCATGCTTTTTCAGTCACAGTCCAGCTGGCCTTGGTGAGCTCCCACTAGATCAGCCCCACTGTCTCAGTGGGTGTGCGCACCCCTCGTGGTCCTGACTTCCTTGCTCATGTTCTCCCTCCTTCTTCTCTTGTGAAGAGGTTAGCACAGTTTTGTATTTGATTTCTTTGGAAAACTAAATGAATTTTAATTGCTGAACTTATCTTTCAGTAAGTACTTTGAAGGTATGGATTTCTGAAATTTAAATTATATATTATATTTAAATATTCTTTATTGGACAAAAATGACATTGTCAGCAAATTTCTTTCAATAGTGATGCATATACTTTATAAAGAAATAGAAAGAACCAATTGAGCATCAAGAGTCTAAAGAATTTAAAAGATACTATTTTGACATTGAACATTTTAATACTACTTTATTCAAATGATGGTTTCCCCTATATCTCTACTAGGTAATTGATCTTGGTGGTGAGGCACTTACCAGTGGTGAGTACTTTGGAAATGGCCGTGTGACAGAATTCAAGTATGGAACAAAACTGGGCACAGTTATCCGGAAGTGGAATGGAGAGAAGATGGCCTATTTAAGGTAAATACATCATGCTTTGCTATTGTGTCTGTCACTTATGTGTTGTCACCCCAATACATAATCATATTCTAATTTATTAAATATTTATCAAGAATTAGCTATCAAGAAGGTTCACTGATGTCTAAATCACAATTAATCAACTGGAATTAATTATTTTCATTCTAATTGTCAATAACAAGAGGGCATCTAGAAACACAAAATATCACCTAGAGATTTTTTTTCTGTCTGAGATATGAGCCAACTAGTTTGGTAATTATAATCTGCTGAAGTCAAGATATTACTTTAAAAACCCTTCTACTCATAAATAAAACTATAAAGTGAACATACTGTTACACTTATATATTGCAATAAATTATTCTGAAATGTCAAACTATTTATAAAATACAGTGTAATATTCAGTCTTTTTATTTTTTTCTCATTTTTTCATAATGTGATATGGATAGTTACCCTCCATGAGTTTATCTACATTACACTCTTACATGAGCAATGTGAATGAAATACAAATAAACTTACCATACCTAGAATCATGGGATCTGTTAGGCAATTACATATGTGTATATACAGATACCTAGAAGAAATTTTTTCCCTGTAGAATAATCTTTTAGTTGTAGAATCAGTAGTTTAATGGAAATAGATTACAAAAAGAGGTACAGATTTAAGGTAACCTGAAGGTATTGTAAAAGAATAATATATGCATATTTTTTAAAAATAGGAACTGGGGCGAAGGTTGGGGTTTCATGCCTTCTGATAGAGCCCTTGTCTTTGTGGACAACCATGATAATCAGCGAGGTCATGGAGCTGGAGGATCATCCATCTTGACCTTCTGGGATGCTAGGTAGGCAAAACCATTTTTCACTGCTTTGTTGTTTGTCCTTTATTGATGATAAATTTTCTATTCTTCTACTATAATATTATTTTGTAATTTTCAGACTCTATAAAATGGCAGTTGGATTTATGTTGGCTCATCCTTATGGATTCACACGAGTAATGTCAAGTTACCATTGGCCAAGATATTTTGAGAATGGAAAAGTACGTTTGAATATATTTTTTCAATAAAAGGGAAGAGGTTATAATTTCACACAAAATTATTTGCATAAAATGGCACCAAATATTAATATAATAATTTTAGTAATGTAAGTATATTGTAAAAGTACCAACTACTTTATCACTATGAGAAAACCTTAAAAATTAGAGATCAAGGTACAAAAGGCAAAACATAGAAGTTTAATTGTACTTACTTCATCAATGTTGTAGAGAGATTGTGCATAGGAACACGTGCAAAGATGATAAACAAGTTCATTTGATGTTGGACTAGAGTTCTGCCTTATTCCTGGAAGGACCTGCCAGGGCTGAAGGAGACCTGGAAAGAACTACCAGAATGAACAGCAAGAGACTTTTGGAGAACAGCTCTTTCATTAGGAGAGGGCAGGGATCAGTTATACCACAGAAAGAATGGCTGGTTCGACTCATGTGGTGGTATGTTACTGGTTGGGGGTAGGAACAACCAGTGTGTTTCACATGCATACATGGTAGCAGCAAGGGCCAGGGCAAGAAACCTTATAAGGTCATATAGAAAAGAACGAAATTCCAGCCTGGGATGTTTTCCTATTCTGATATACAGCAACGAGTCCTCATAGCCTTGGAGCATTGTGAGCTTATCAGTTGCTACATCCACCAGAGTACGATAGTACCCTGAGGTGTCTATCTGTTGGGGTTTATTGGTGCACAGCAGGCAGGGGATGTGGGATATGGGTGAGGCATATGGAGCGGGAGCAGTCAAACTCCTGCTGCTCTCAGGATGAGAAAATCTGGAGATTTTGGCATGCTTCTACCCCATCTTAGTTTCAGGCTAGACTTGCCATTTAAAACTTGAGCAAGATAAATATTTGGTAAATACTTTTAGAATACTATGATGGAAAGAAAAGAAATCAGTTGGTTTAACTGAGGTTAACATATATATATATATATATTATTAATATATATGAAATATATTAAATGAATCAAATAAATTTGAAGACTTATTCAAGAATACTAAGCATTACGAAAATATCATGCAATACTTTAACTGAACCATTCTAAAAGCAACTAAATGCCTGGGGAAATGAATTAAAGGGTAAAGCTCTTGGGGAAAGTACAGAATTTCAGTTCCCTGGCATGTTGTAATGTTGAGCAGTTTTGTGTCTCATCTGTAACGCAACTACCCAACAGTTAGGGACCACAGAATCATAGGTCATCAAACTGAGTTGTTATCGGTTTAGAAGAGAGACCTTTCCTCTGTTGACAATGGAGAGACTGTTTGTTCAATTATTTCAGGAAGATGTGTAAATGTGTTGACAATCATGAAATGCATATTAAAATTTTGGAAAATATATTACAGAGTATTAGAATATATTTATTAGTACTTTTATTTAAAATATGTTACAAAACCCAAGCTAATATTAATTTGATAAAGTTCTACAGATATTGATATTTTTATAGTAATCAAACTATTTCTGTTATAGAGGATGAGATTCAGGGGTAGAAAACATATATCTTGAATAAGTTTTCTAAAACCATTGGTACTGGATTCTGTCTTTCTTAAATCTTTTTAATACAAATGATCTTACCACTTTAGTGGTACTAAAGAAGTAAGAGAGATATTAAGAAGTTATTGCTTGAAAAGACTCTGAGCAAATAAGAGTGTATGTAAATAAAAATGTCATATTTTTCTGAAATATGACTCTAGAGAAATACTCATGAGGTTCCAAAGTTAGACACTAAGTATATACCATAGAAAATCAAGTAGCAGAACTTTTTTAGTTTAGTGCAATAAAAATGGAACATGAATGTTAAAATCCCACAATATTTTTCCTGTAATTAAGGATATCAACGATTGGGTTGGACCACCAAATGACAATGGAGCAATCAAAGAAGTGACAATAAATGCAGACACCACTTGTGGCAATGGCTGGGTCTGTGAACATCGATGGCGCCAGATCAGGTTGAGAGTGTCCCCTACAGATCTTGTCTAATAAGAGAATTGTTTAACTTTTTGCTTTAAATTGTTCAGTACAAAGGGTACTAGCATTTCACATGATATTATGCTTTTAGGAACATGGTTGCCTTCAGAAACTTAGTTAATGGTCAGCCTTTCTCAAACTGGTGGGATAATGGCAGCAACCAAGTAGCTTTTGGCAGAGGAAACAAAGGATTCATTGTCTTTAACAATGATGACTGGTAAGTGGAAATCAATTAAAGTAGGATTGTATACTTTTATACTTTTACATCCTTCCTTTTGCTTCCTCCTCATTTGTAGCTGAAAATATATTTGTTAAAGGATTAAAGAAAGCACAGTTACCTGAAAACTGTAGGGAAAAAAAAAGATGCTTGCTATTAATTTGTTTCTTCATTTTTATAGATTTTGTTTTAAGTAGAATTTTGTTTTGCTGTTGTTTTTGGTGTATTCTTACACTGTCATATTCATATATTCTCATCCATATACTCATGTGATATCTGTACAAAACATATACATTTTCAGTAAGTCTTAAAATCAGTGAATGTATGGGCATTATTAGGTTCAAAATACTTCCCCCATCTCCTAGCTCTGTATCACAACTATTTATTTTCTGTTCTTTTGTTATATAATCTTAAATTCTCTGCCTCTGTGTGATAAATAGTTTCAATGCATTTTTATACTTCCTCTGGCTGATGGTGTTTCTTAGGAGGCATTTGAGTTTTGTTTTACAGATCTAGTTTATTGCCCTTCTGTTTTTGATGCATGCATGTTTTTTCTTCTCTTTGAACATTTTCCTATTTGTATACAACTATACTTAGAGAATCTTTGTGCAAGTAGTTGACAGTATCAGTGGCAAGTTTCATTTTTTGCTCAATTGGAATATTGTATTAGTTTCTTTTCTGATGCTGGGATTAAACAGCATGAGCAAGTCAATTTACAGAAGAAAGATTTTATTTGGGCTAGCAAATCCAGGGGGCTAGAAGGGGAAAGCAAGGTATGAGGGCAGGAGCAGGAAGCTGTACCACAGCACAGTACAAAAACTGCTAACTGGAGAAGGTAGGAGTCTTTTCCTCTCAAGGCCTGCTTTCAGTGACATAGTTCCTCCACATCCACATTAGCTAACCTCCCCAAACTATGCCACCACACGGGAAACAAATTTTTAAATTAATAAGTGCTCTTTTTCCATATCTATCTATATATCATAATCTATATATAGTTCTATATCTATCTATCTATCTATCTATCTATCTATCTATCTATCTATCTATCTATCTTCTATCTATCTATCATCTATCTATCTATCTATCTATCTATCTATCTATCTATCTATCTATCTATCTTCTATCTATCTATCATCTATCTATCTATCTATCTATCTATCTATCTATCTATCTATCTATCATCATCAATCTCAATCTATCTAACTTTATGGCTCGCAAATTATAACTTATATTTACACACCACAAAGTTTAGGAAATTACTCAATTTGTCTATTTGAATTTTATTCTTTTTTTCCTTTTCAGGTCACTGTCAACAACCTTACAAACTGGTCTCCCTGCTGGCACATACTGTGATGTCATTTCTGGAGATAAAATTGATGGCAATTGCACCGGAATTAAAGTCTATGTTTCTGGTGATGGAACTGCACAATTTTCTATTAGTAACTCTGCTGAAGACCCATTTATGGCAATCCATGTTGACTCAAAACTCTAAAGCTTAAAATAAATTCATACTGAGAGCATCAATTATTTGTATTTGTTTTCTTTTGCATAGTTTAACTTTTATACTTCATTCGCACTTATAAAATCTGTAACACCAATGAACTTGAATTGGTAAAACATGCATATTGAAATCAATTTAATTTTGAGAAAATTACATACAGGGATTTTAATATATTTTAGATGATTCTCTTTAAATTCTTTGTCAATGACAATATCAGATCTCTGAAGATATATTGTTTTATCTCAAGTACCATTTGTTTCATAGTACCCTAATTTCATTTCTTTATTAAATATATTTTCCTAATTTCATATGTATATGTATATATATATATATATATATACATATATGTAATTACTTTTATCTTTTTCACTTCCTTGTCTTCTATTTTCCCCTCCCATTTTTCACCAGATCCCTCCTTCTTCCCAACCAACATTCTCTTCCCCATTTTTTATGTCTTTTTTTGACCAGCTGCTCTTAGGTAGGGTTGGCTGCATGAATGTGGGTAGAAAGTTATTACTTGAACAAAAAACCTGGCCAGTGTATAAAACACTAAGGAATATAATCTACCCCATATTAGCAACTGTTAATTGCTTATAGCTCCCAGGAAGGGATGGAGCCAATCCATAGTAAAGTCTTTGCATGACAAGTATCAAGCAGAATTTGTATAGTTAGTCAATACTTGGTGAGTTTATGAAAGCAAGAGTCCTTTTATGTACCAATGACATCATCTCACAACATTCCCTTCAATCCTGTTCTTTTGCTTTCTTTCCACCACCTCTTCTATGATATTCCCATCATTGAATGGGGTTTTATAGATGTCCCCTTCTAGGATGAGTGCTCATCAGTCTCTTAATGTTTCACTATGACCAGTATGAGTTTCTGCTTTGTCTGTCATCCACAGAAAATAAAACTTCACTGACCAAGGGTGAGAACAATACAAATCAATGGGTATGAAATTAACAATGTAGAAAATAAATGGACACCATGATGTCTACTTAGCTAAACAGCCATAGTATTTTTCTCCAAGGTTCATTGACATGTTGAAGTATAAGGTTTGGTTAGATTTAGAGTACCAGGTAAGAGTTCCTCTTGTGAAGAGAGTATGCAATCCAGTCGATTTGATTATCTCTGTATCATTATACTACCACTAAACTAGTGGGTACATCTTGCCTGGCATGTTGGTTTAGTAGCTTGAATAATTCGCAACTAGATATGTCCCTTGATGAATTTTCTACATCTGCATAGAAACTCCCAACACTAAAAAAACTATCAACCTAGAAGGAAACATCCAGCTCAGGTATGTTTTGATTTCTTTTTATCCTAATTAGTAAGGGCTTACTATTTAGTTCTAGTGGGAAACCAAGAACAACTCCAATAACCACTATTCATCTTTGTCTGCTTTTATGTGGACCCTCTATTTTCCTCCATTTATTTATGTGGTTGTTTCTGAGCTTGTGTCATGATAGTTTTATCACTATGGTTACACATTACAACTTCAAATCAGTTATGTGATCCTTCTAACATCATTATTTCTTATTCCTCAGAACTCTTTTAGGTATCTGTGATCATTTTTGCTTCTATAAGTACGTTAAGATTATATTTTCTATGTCTGTGATAATATTTCTAAAATTTTTATGAGAATTTAATTGGATATGTAGATGTAGGTATTCTAATTCTAAACTACTGTCCTTGGACTATTTTATAATTTTAAAAAACCTTAAGTTACTTTACATTTTATTTTATGACTACATTAGAAGTATATAATAATATTTCCTCATTGTAGGACAATGCAGGGGTAACTGACAATATACCATCTTTATTCAAAATATTGCTGCATATTTAAAGAATAGTCCTTCAGAGAAGCTATTCCAGAACACAAAAGGAATATATTAAAAAAATTTTGCTGGTCTTTCATACCTCAAGTATTTATTTTCTAATTTTCTCTTAGTAATAATATATTTTAGCTCTTTAAAGGTCTAACCTGTGAAGTTTCCAGCTCTTCAGACTGGTTACCACATTGACCTTGAAGAAATCCTGCTTCAGAGAGTTGCTTTCTAAGTCTGGGAAATTACTTCAGTGACTTTGTATTTTAAATTGAATGTGCATTTCCATGAAATGATGACTATGATGTGTGGAACATTCCCTTTAGAACAGCTCTTTATTTGTCTCAGTGATTAGCAATAGGTTTTTCCTTAAGTATTACACTTGCTTTCCACAAACAAGCTTTTCCTATAGTTTGTGAGCCATTTATTTGTCAAACTGAACATTTTTAATATTATATTCCTACTTTATTTACTGCTCTTTATTATTTGGATCTGAATTAGAATTGCGAGCACAATCATCCACAGTCTAATTGTACTCTTCTTTGAAATTTCCTTTGCCAAGCTCATTATTCCACCATGTTAAAAATCAGTCTCAGTCCAGGTGTCATAAAAGTACAACAGATTCTTTGTCAGACTATCATGTGAAGAACTTTAAGGCCAGAAGCTTCCAGAGTCCATGTTGTTCTGTGATCCCTCTTGAACCTGACCTCCACTTTTAGTAATTCTCTTTGTTTTCTGGTCTTCCCTATCAAGCCAAAAAAAAAAAAAAAAAAAAAAAAAAAAAAAAAAAAAAAAAAGAAAAAAAAAAAAAAGAAAGTAAGAAAGAAAAAAAAGGAAAAAAAAACCAAAACTCTATACTTTCAGCATTTAATGACTGTATAGTTCCCAATTCCAAACTTCTTATTTGTCCACAGTGTTGTTCCAAAGTCTACAGATTATGTGGAATTTCAAAGTTATTTCGTGGTAGTAATTGCTAATAAGTCTTTTCATGGCAAACATAAATGACGTGGAAAGAACTAGCTTAATGTTGGAAGGAATACAAACCATAGGGCAGAGGAAGCAGCCTCCACGTGCTTTTCATACTGCCCTGAGGAAACAGGCAGAGAGGAAAAAGGTAATGGAGCAAGACTGAAAAACGTTGAATCTTTCTCCAGTGAATAACCTCTCCTAGCAAGGCTCCATCTCCTAGAGGCACCATAGGTTCTCTAAACTTACCACAGTCGGAGTACAATGTTGAAAATTTCATGAGCCCACGAGGGACTCCTATGTCCCTCCTATCCTATCCTCTATCCTCACCTACTTTACTCTCTTCTGTCACATTTGTTTTTTATGCATAATAATCCATGTGTCATAAGACTGTAGGTAGAGTATATTGTATTTCTCTGGTTAAACTTGGGATGGCATTTAGCTATGGATAACTATTCAGCCCACACAAATATTTAATATGAAGATGGACATCTAGATCTCTTTGTGTAGACTTTATTAAGATTGCCTTTATATATTTCACTTAACTAAGTTTCTATACCACCCCTCAATTGCCCCTCAATTCTAGCTGTCTCTCACTGAATTCCCTCCATGATCACTATCTACCCTCTCTCTTCCTACATTATCCTCCTGTTCTATATTTCCTCTCCTCCAGCTGCAGTCCACATACAAAATCGGTTTTATCTCCCTCACCTAAGGATATCTACATATTCCCCCATAGTCTCTTCTTCTATGTCCAATATCTCTGGGTCTATGTATTGTAATTAGGCTAACACTAATTTATAATATACAATATATATGGACTGGAGAGATGACTCAGCCATTAAAGGTTAAGCTCACAACCAAAATACAATATATAAGTATTTTAAATTTTTTATTTATTTAAATATCAAACTAACTTCAAGAAATAATATTTTACATTAATACAAAATTTAGTCAATGAAAAATTATGGAAAAGAAAATCAAAATCAAAATAAATTATTACACTAACATAAACGCTTACTTTTTTTTTTTCGGTTTTTCAAGACATGGTTTCTCTGTAGCTTTGGAGCCTGTCCTGGAACTAGCTCTTGTAGACCAGGTTGGCCTCGAACTCCCAGAGATCCTCCTGCCTCTGCCTCCCGAGTGCTGGGATTAAAGGCGTGCGCCACCACCGCCCAGCTACGTTTACGTATTTTTATCTGCTTGTTTCTTCCTGATAAAGGAGTTTCTGATTTTATTTTCTCTAGAATTAATGATTTCCATAGGAAGTTCCTGGGTTTATATTTCTATTCTCATTTCTTTATACACATAATTCCTTCCTGAATGTAGCACATATCCTGGCTTCTATTGTGAGGTCAACACATCCTTGAAATACATTGACTTATTTCACTCTATTATCCAATGCCTCTCTGCTGCTGTTGTTCCTTTCTCATTAGTATTAAGAAAATTCAAAGTTAAGAAAGCATTATGTAATCTATTTCTGGGGGTTTAATTCTTTTTGTTTAGCATATCTTTTATAGTTCAATTTGATCTTTCTATAACTTTCTGACCTGTAGGATTGTGTGGTATACCTGTAATATGATTTATATAATAATAAGCAAAAAACTGTTTCATTTTCTTAGAGACGTATGTTGGATCATCACTGACTTTATATCTGCAGGAATGCCCATGATGGTCATAACTTCTAATAAATGTGTGATTACTGAATCTGCCTTTTCTGAGCTCAAAACAGTTGCTCATTGAAAAACTGAATAAGTGTCAATGATGTGGGGTACATATTTTAATTTTCCAAATTCTGCAAAATGGAACACATCCATCTGCCAGAATTCATTCCTTTGATTACCCTTGGGGTTAGTCTTTGCAGGTAGTGTTGTTTGGTTATAGAAAAAACAAGTAGGACATCTCTTTTATATTCTTCTTAGCTTGTTGCCATGTATTAAAAACTCTTTCTTTAAACCTTTGCTGTTTATATAATGTTTCTTATGGAATTCTGAAGCCTTCAATACACTTCCAATCAGAAATCAATCAATTTCTTCATTACCTTGTCCTAGAGGACCTGGCAGACCAGTATGGGCTCAGATGTATATTATATATATGGTACAAAGCCTATTCCTGGTTATATCTTGAACTTACATCAATAATGAAGTCAATTCTGTATCAACTGGTATAAATTCAGTGGTTTCAATATGCAAGACAGCTCTTTCTGCATATTGTGAATCAGTAACTATATTAAGAGGTTCTTTAAAATCCCTTAGTTCCATGAGAATAGCATATAATTCTGCCTTTTGGACAGAATTATAAAGACTTTGTTCCACCTTACTTAAATCTTCTGATTTCTAATTTGCTTTTCCTGATTTATTTGCATCAATTTAGAATGTACAGGCTCCAGTTATTGGTTTGTCCCATAAAACATTGAGAAGGATCCAAGTAGTTCTTTTTATAAGGTTAATTCTATCACTTTGGGGATAATTGCTATTAATCTCTCCTAAAAAATTGGCACAAGCTCTTTTCCAAGGTTCATTGTCTTCCCATAATTTTTTAATTTCATCAGAAGTAAATGTCACTATAATCTCTGTTGTGTCTGTACCTGCTAGTTGACAAAGTCTCAATTTTCCTTTTGTAATTAATTCAGAGATTTTTTCCACATGAGATTTTAATTTTTTACTTGGTTTATGTGATAAAAATATTTATTCTAAAATAATATTTTCCCTTTTCATTAAAATTCTTGTGGGGGAAATTCTGGAATGATATATGCAATCAGGATTTGAAATTACCCTATCCAAATATGCCTCCTGTAATTTTTTCACCAACAATCAATTCCTTTTCCACTTCAGCTGTTAATTCTCTGGCACTATTTGTCTTTGTTACCACACAAGTTGTGTTTAAATGGACTGTTAGATCAGGTATTATTCCAATAGCTGATCATAGACTGGAAATGCCATCTAACAATCTTTGAAAGTCTTTAAGAGTCTGGAATCAATCCCTCCTAATTTGTACCTTGTTGTGTTCTAATTTTTTGTAATTTTATAACCTAGGTAATTGACAGAATCTCCTCTCTGTATTTTTTCAGGAACAATTTGTAATCCCCATTTTGGTAAAAGTTTCTATACTTCTTCAATCTTTCTAAAGTATCTATGTTTGAATCAGATAGCAAAATGTCATCCGTGTAGTGTTAAATTATAGATTTAGGAAAATTTTCACAAATTATTTTCAATGGCTGACTTACAAATTTTTTCCTTTAACGATAACATCTTATCCTTTGACGTTATTGGATAATGTGCAGATTGCCATCCAGGAAAGATACTCTATCTGCTAACCTATTATAACTTTTTAACAAATTTTGATTGTTAAATTTAACAGTATGAATTCTTTCAGATAATTTCTCAGTACCCTTAGACATGTATTCAATTTTGTCTGTCAAATTAATGTATTAATTTTTTCAGGTAACTTTTGATATTCGATAATATTAATCGTGTCAGCTAGCTGTTCATTATTAGTCTGTAAAGACTGTTTCATTTCTAAAAGTGCCTCATTCTTGACTCTGTTATCAAACCATTTTCTTAAGGATATAATATGAAGAAAAATAACTTAGTCCCAATATCCAATTAATGGATGTATCACAATAACCATATAAGCCTTATAGAATATATTCCATAGTATTAGCAAAAAAGCTAGTAAAAATTTCCATGGTAATGTTGTCTGCCATTATATAACTTTCAGGTTTATTGATTTATTAATTACTAAAATATTTACCTGGTATGAGGTCCAGTAAATTGTTTTAGGTGTAATAATCTTTATTGTCCAGCAGGTGTTGTGGTTACAGAGTCGCGACTAGTGGTGCAAACTGGTGCTAGGAACAGTCCTGAGCCTAGCTTAGGTTTCCACATCTTGGTGCTGGTTAAATATTTAGAAATATGCTTTGCTTGACAAATTAAAAGCAATTAAATCAATTCCATATACAAAGCAAGAAGCCCAGAACTCAGGAGCTGGGAGTACAAGCCGGAAGCCGTGCAAGTCATCACCAGGCAGGGAATGCATCTGGGAATGCTGCAGAGAGGTGTGTGTGTGTGTGTGTGTGTGTGTGTGTGTGTGTGTGTGTGTGTGTGTTTGTGTGCAAGCTTGAGAAATTCCTAAGTCGCCTCACGCAGTTAGCTGTGTGCTGTGGATCTTTTAGGCCTTTAATCCAGTCCACCTGGTAGGTGTGGATCTCGGCCCTATATGGGTTTCAGATGAAGAAGGACGTTTCAAAGAAATCCCACACTAGCTCAGAATTGAATATCATAGAGGGTTATTTATTTAGGGGTAGACTCACAGATCACAATGTTCTGCTCGAAAGGGGAACAGCAACCGAATGCACAGTTGGAAGAGACGCCAGAGGCGCGCTTTACATATTCATATAAAATATAAGAGGCCACACCCAAGTGGGTGGGAAACTTAAAGGCTATTGGCTGTAGGAACTGCTACAGCTGTCAGAATTATCTAGAGGAATACAATCAACAGAATGAATACTAAAAGGAGGTTTATTTGATTAGCTCACATGATGTAGCTTTGGTAGTATATCAGTGCCTGTCGTTACACTGGAAAGGCCGAAAACTTAGCTGCTCAGTGCAGAGGCTCATAGTGCTGATCATAGTGCCAATCTGGCTGTACAGAGGAATTCTGGAGGGCCACTGGTCTTCAGTGCTTGTTAAAAGGCTGAGGAATCTTGGTTTATTTTGTTGAGATGGTGTTTCACTATTTAGCCCTGGTAGGACTTGGAAGCTAATAGAGATGTGTCTGCATTTGGCTCCCAAGTGCTTAGTTTAAAGGTATGACCATGCTCCAAGAATCTACGTTTTGATATCGGCACACAATGGCAGTAACAACATAAGGAGCAGTGGCAGTTGCAAAAAGTTAAATTCATCAGAAATACAAAATATCAGGCTAAAACAGAAACAACAACAAAAAACCAAACTGCAACAAAATAAAAGAAAAACCACATCCAAACAAAACTAAACAAACAAGCAAACAGATAACATAAAAAAAAAAAAAACCACAATCAAACAAAAAATCCTAAGCAGGCAAAAAGCAAAACGTTTTTCGTGGACTTATTCCCAAGTCACTGACACTGCTCATATTAGAGTGGATCTTTCTATTTCAATTAATGTAATTAAGGGAGACCCTATTCCAGACGCAAGCTGACAACAATTTGAAATATCAAGACTTTTTCTGTTGTTTTCACCTTCCGCTTTCTACCTAATCCCTTCTTGTGAGCTCATATATTATATTTTTCAGTAACAAAAACCTCACTAGATACAATGTAAGGGACCAAAGATCTATTTTTTCTTTCAGTTTAAGAACATATAATACTTTTTTGATATTTCAGGGCCCCTTCTTTCTTTTCCTATTGAGATAAGTGGCTTCAGTCACATGCTATGTTATCATTAAGTATTTCTTTCTTTATTTTATTTATTTTTTTTAGGTTTGTTGACAGAATATGTTAAGATGCCCAGGAGCACAGAATGTACTATTTACACTGGAAACATTACTGACTCTTGGCTCAAAATATGTCAATATTGTCAGAGATCTTGTTCATGGACTTAAAAAAGTTTTTCTTTGTTGTTTGTCTCTAACCTTCACTGAGACTTATGCGAAACCCAAGTTCTTATCATTTTTGGGGTATGCGTCACTGGAAAGTGAACAATTTTTCAGAATACAATGATAATTTAGAAAAATTCTGTGTTATTTCTAGTAAGTGCAGCCATTAACTTGATTAACTTATACATAGTATTGCTATATAAAGTGTTAAAATGTTGAGAAGTGAAAAACTGAGAATATGAAAGAACTCACACTTAGATATAAATATAAATGATGAAATTGTGTGCAAATATTTAATGAAGTAATTTTCAAAATATTTTTAAGACATGAGGATTTTTATTTTAATGATAATTAAATATGTGGCCCCTAGGGCAATAAATACAATAAGAAGAACAGATAATTTGTCTCTCATTGATAATTTTAGTTAATTCATTTGCATTCATAAGATCTTAGTATACAATAAAAGAAAGGCTACCTCCAATTAAAGGGATTAAAGGACAAATTTTGTAAATAATTTGTCTGTATATATATGTATACACACACACACACATACTCTCTCTCTCTCTCTCTCACACACACACATATATATATATATATGTATATATATGAGAAAACAGGAAGCTACCGAGTGCAAATAGTTTTAAAGGTTGCTGTTTTTAATAAATTTTCACAGATACTAAAATTATGTAGCTTTTTGTGTCTTAACCATGAGTTAAAATGATTAAATCATGAAACTTAATATGCTCAGAGAATTCAAATTTTTGGTAGTGTCATTCTTTTATAATATTGCTTTTGTATGCATTAAATAAAATATACAAACCTTTTATATAGTATTGATTAGAAAAATAATTTTGGGAATACTATTTTTAATTTTGAGTTTGAGTTTTCTTCTTAACATTAGACACAATTTTTAAATTTTACCCTTTTATATACTTTTAATTATACATATTTAGTGCCTGCAATTTGGCAAATAATTACTCAATATATAAACACAAAATCAAGATAATTAGCATTACCATTAAAGTTACAAATGTACAATTATTGGTTAATGAATTACTACCTGAAGAAAGATTAAGACACACCATTAATTAAAATTATGAAATGAGCTAAGAAATATGATATAATCTTCATAAATAAATATGGACTCTGTGTATGTCTACTTTTGTATAACAGGGTAGTCATAAATACTGTATATGCAGTTATCTATACACACATATCCAAAGATAATTATTTTTCTCTTAAGATCTTATCAAATGTCCCAGGTGTGTGTGTGTGTGTGTGTGTGTGTATGTGTGTGTGTATTACTAATAATTGAATTCAAAGCAAATAAGTGCTAAGCAGACATTTTAACATGACCTACATCCCAGGTGCTGTTTTACATATTTAAAATTTTGACCAGTAGTATATATAATATATATTGTGTATCTTATTCCCCTCCCCATTTCATTTTTTTTCTTATACTTATCGACTCCCATCTTCTTCCTGAGTAGTCAATCTTTCACTTTCTTGTTTCTGTACCTTCTTGTGTGCAAGTCTTTAAAAATAGTCTCAGCTTTTGTGTATTCATGCTACAATCAAAACAATTTTAAAAAAGATAAAATAACAGCAAAAAAGAAATAAAAATATATTTTGTTCATTAACTTTGTTGCTCTAGAATCCTTACTAATTCAAGAAGATAGGAGTTAGACTGGGGAGACAATAGAGATGGGGAAATGTGTAAGGAAAGTAAAAAGAACAGAAGGTTCAGAGGAGATTGCATACAAATTATGTAGCATTAATTTATTAGGATATCAGATTATGACAGAAAAAATTCTTTGTCATTTATCATGCATAGGTCAATGAAAATTGCCTGCCTTATCAAGCTTTCAATCTAAAATCTTGACAGTTTATAATGTACCAAATGTAAGTTTATAAGTAAGTTCTATAATCAGCAGTGATCTAATCCAATTTTGATCTTTGTGTGATACAATAAAGAACTGCCAGGCGTGATATATCTATAAGTATAATAGTGGCACATTCCAAAATCATTATAGCCACTTTCTGATTGTACCTTAAGTTTGCTCCATGGCATGTATCATGTTTTTTAACTCTAAACCTTCTTGGAGCCCTATAACTTTTTATGTCACATACTGGATTTTCTTACCAATATTTTGTTAAATGGACATGTAGTTATTATATTTTCAAATATTTGTGTTAATAATCATTGACTAGAGAAACTCTCAGTTTTAGTTAGAGAAGCCTTATTTAGCAGCAGGTAACAATCAAATCAAAGACTCATAAGTCTTATTATCTTTTTAAAATTGTTTTTATTGATCTATGTATTTTTCTCTACTCTCCCTTCCTCCCTTCTACCCTCGGCCATGATCCCGAAGCTCCCAATTTACTCTGGAGATCTCTACTTTTTCTACTTCCCATGTAGATTAGATCCATGTATATCTTTTTTGGGGTTGTATTTGTTTTTTAGGGTCTCTGGGGTTGTAAATTGTTGGCTGTTTTTTCTTTGCTTTATGTCTAAAAGCAATTTGTGAGTGAATTCATGTTATACTTGTCTTTTTGGGTCTAGGTTAGCTCACTCAACATGATGTTTCCTAGATCCATCCAATTGCCTGAATATTTCAAGATGTTATTACTTTTTCTTCAGTGTAGTGCATCATTGTATAAATGTACCACATTTTTCTTTATCCATTCTTCAGTCAAGGGGCATTTAGGTTGTTTCCAGATTATGGATATTACAAATACTGCTCCTATGGACATAGTTGAGCATATGTCTTTTTGGTATGATTGAGCAGATTCATCCAAATCACAGCAAAATTCTTCACAGACTTCGAAAGAACAATACTCAACTTCATATTGAAAAGCAAAAAGCCCAGATACCCAAAACAATCATGTACAATAAAGGAACTTCTGGAAGCATAACAACAGACAGGAGGGCCAATGGAATCAAATCCAAGACCAGGATATCAATCCACACACCTATAAACATCTGATTTTTGAAAAGAAGCAAAAATATAAAATAGAAAAAGGAAAGCATATTCAACAAATGGTGCTGGCATAACTGGATATCAACATGTAGAAGAATGAAAATAGATCTACATCTATCACCATGCACAAAACTGATGTGGGAGTGTCATATATCAATCTATTGATTTCATTGGATAAGCAATAAATAAACTGCTTGGCCCAATTGGTTAGAACATAGGTGGGAGGAGTAAACAGAAAAGTATGCGGACAGGAAGAGGAAGTGAGCTCAGAGAATGCACACAGCTCCGCTCAGAGAAGCCAGCCTCCTCTCTCGCGGGCCGGAGAGGATCGCTCGGCTCTCTGAGGCATGCTCGCGATGAAGCTCCAACAGACCCAAGATGGACGTAGGCTAGAATCTCCCCGGTAAGCGCACATTGGGGTGCTAACACAGAATATTAGAAATGGGTTAGACCAGGTGCGAGAGTTAGCCCGTAAGAGGCTAGAGCTAGTGGGCCAAGCAGTGTTTAAATGAATACAGTCTGTGTGTTGTTATTTCGGGGCTTAAGCTGGGCCATGCGGGCTGCCGGCCTGCCGCTCCACTTACAACAGATGGCTGCCCAACGTGTGGACAACTGAATCCACAGAAAGTCTGAGAAAGCTTGGGAAAGAGTAAAGCATGTTTTCTTGGTAGCAGCACTTTCTCGGGTATACTCTGTTTGCTAGAGGCAAGCATGCGCTCTCATCTAAGAGAGGCTTTCCTGACTCAGCTTTAGCTGCAAAACCCTGCAGCTCATTAAGAGGTCCTGCCACGAAACACTTAAACGGTGATGACGAAAAGCTGATCGCATGCCTTTCCGTTTTCAGCCGGAGCAGGAAAAAAGCTGTGCCGTTTAAAAATGCCGGCTTTCTGGGCCGTCCTGCCAGGGCAACTCTGACTGTTTGAGGCAGGAGGGCCGGCTACAGAGAGAGGACTTGAGTGTTGTCTGTTGTAGCTCGCTGGCTGGCAGGGACCTTGAAACACTGTAGACTTGTGGCACTTAAGGCGGCTCTGGCCGGTACCTCAGCTACAAGGTTGGAATGGCAGAAAGCTAAGGAATGGACTGGATCTAGCTGGCAAAGCCACGCCTTTAGTCCTACTGAGATTGCTTGGTAAATTAAAGACTTATGTGGTCAGAAAAACAGAGAGAGATACAGTAAAGAGAGATTCAAAAACAGAAAATTTTTAAATGGTTTACAATGTGTTAAAAATATATGCAAGCTAAAAATAAGTTCTTAAAAGTAAAAAATAAGGAAGAAAAAGAGAAGTTGGTTGTGATAGTACACGCCTTTAATCCCAACACTTGGGATGCAGAGGGAGATTGACCTCTGTGACTTCAAAGTGTGGTAGCACACGCCTTTAATCCCAGTGCCTAGAAGGCAGAGACAAACAGATCTCTGTGAGTCCAAGGTGTAGTAGCATACACCTTTAATGCCTGGGAGGCAAAGACAGGCGGATCTCTGAGAGTTCAAGAACAGCCTGGTGTACAGTGTTCAGGTCAAAGATATACGCTTAAAAAGCAAAAAGTTAAAAGTAAAAATAAACGTAATAGAGGTTAAAACAAAGCTGTACAAAGATGGAAAATAAACAGAGAATTTTGATACTGTATGCTATTATGCTCTGTTTGAATCATTTGAATGCTGAGGAAGGAGCAAGAGCTGCTAAAAGATATTTGCTTATAAATGCTGCTAAACTAACCCAACATAGATATTGTGGAAATGCCTTGACTCTGGAATTTGGATCTAAGGACATAATACTTTGGAAAGGAGTTTCTTGTTTTGTTTTCACAGAGGATGAGACCCTGTTCATTTCTTCTATTCCGATATGGTATGATGGACCACGCCCTCCTGAATGGTTGCTGTGAACGCCTTCAGAAAATTGCCTCACTCAACTGCCAACTAAGATGAAACCACTACACAGGTTATACCATGAAAGACCTAATTAACAACGCCCCCATTCAGCAGGAAGCAGTTTGGAAAGATAACTGCGCCCATGTTCCCAAATACGGTTTATAAGTGTTCTTTTACATTTAAAGGGGGAAATGGTATAGGTATGAATAATTTGCATTGGTATGGATTTTGCTTTAGTGATCTAAATTTAAGGTCAATTTTGTTATATGAACATGTATTTCTGATCCTGATTAAGGTATTGTGATTGTGTAGTTCATTTAAAAATATAATGTATATAGGTTGTTAATAGATAATCATCGATAATGGTCAAGCTTGTAGTTATGTTAGTTAGATTTTCTAGATATATAGAGATATATTTTAGTTAGATAGGCATTCTTCATATCTTTCAAAGACTACAAAATAGGACATTTAATGTTTTAATAACTTAGGGCTTTTCATGACAATGAGACACATCTGCTCCTGGCAGCACCAATTTACTTCAAGAAAAAGATGGGCATCGAAGAGGATCCTTATGGAGTTTGATAGCCATTTGGGCAAGAAACTGCTCTTGCCTGGACTATTGCATAAAGTGGACACGGAGAACCCGCAGAGAGAGGACTACTGAACTTGCCTAAAGGTGAGATGATCTTTTGGGGTTCCTGATTCATGAAGGAGTGTGCGAGACATTCTTCAGGACAAGCAGATAGTGACTGCCTTTTGAAATTTCCTGCTTTGTGGAATGTCTGCTGAAAACTATGGGCCTGTAGGCCGAAGATGGATGCCCCAACGGTACAGAGGAACTTTGGGTGACTGTCCAGGCAGCAAGATGTCTCTGTCATTTCTAGAGTTTGAACTTTGCTGTTAAAGTTAAAGCTTTTCTTTTTTGTTTAAACAGAAAAAGGGGAAGTGATGTGGGAGTGTCTATATCAATCTATTGATTTCATTGGATAAGCAATAAATAAACTGCTTGGCCCAATTGGTTAGAACATAGGTGGGAGGAGTAAACAGAATAGTATGCGGACAGGAAGAGGAAGTGAGCTCAGAGAATGCACACAGCTCCGCTCAGAGAAGCCAGCCTCCTCTCTCGCGGGCCGGAGGGGATCGCTCGGCTCTCTGAGGCATGCTCGCGATGAAGCTCCAACAGACCCAAGATGGACGTAGGCTAGAATCTCCCCGGTAAGCGCACATTGGGGTGCTAACACGGAATGTTAGAAATGGGTTAGACCAGGTGCGAGAGTTAGCCCGTAAGAGGCTAGAGCTAGTGGGCCAAGCAGTGTTTAAATGAATACAGTCTGTGTGTTGTTATTTCGGGGCTTAAGCTGGGCCATGCGGGCTGCCGGGTACAGGGGCACAGCCCTGCCGCTCCACTTACAACACAAAACTCACGTCCAAATAGATCAACGACCTCAACATAAAATCAACTATACTGAACCTCATAGAAAAGAAAGTGGGAAGTACACTTGAATGCATTGGCACAGGAGAGCAACTCTTAAATATAACAGCAGTAACATAGACATTGAGAAGAATTAATAAATGGGACCTCCTGAAACTGAGAAGCTTCCTTAAAGAAAAGGACACAGTCAATAAGACAAAATGGCAGCCTACAGAATGGGAAAAGATCTTCACCAACCCCACATCAGTTAAAGGGCTGATCTCCAAAATATATAAAGAACTCAATAAATTGGTCATCAAAAGAACAAATAATCCAATTTAATAATGGAATACAGAACTAAACAGATAATTCTTAACAAATGAATTTGAAATGACTAAATGACACTTAAGGAAATGTTTAACATCCTAAGGCATCATAAGCTAAATAACAAGGAGAACCCAAAGAAAAACATATAGGCATCCTCCTGAATATTAACCTTCATCAGGTGATGAAAGGAGACAGAGACAGAGACCCACATTAGAGCACCGGACAGAAATCTCAAGGTCCAAATCAGGAGCAGGAGAGAGAGCATGAGCAAGGAACTCAGGACCGCGAGGGGTGCACCAACACACTGAGACAATGGGGGATGTTCTATTGGGAACTCACCAAGACCAGCTGGCCTGGGTATGAAAAAGCCAGGGATAAAACTGGACTTGCTGAATATAGCGGACAATGAGGACTACTGAGAACTCAAGAACAAAGGCAATGGGTTTTTGATCCTACTGCACGTACTGGCTTTGTGGGAGCCTAGGCAGTTTGGATGCTCACCTTACTAGACCTGGATGGAGGTGGGAGGTCCTTGGACTTCCCACAGGGCAGGGAACCCTGACTGCTCTTTGGGTTTACGAGGGAGGGGGACTTGACTGCGAGAGGGGGAGGGAAATGGGAGGCGGTGGCGGGGAAGAGACAGAAATATTTAATAAATAAATAAATAAAAAAAGAAATGCAAATCAAAACAACTCTGAGACTCCATCTTATATCTGTCAGAGTGGTCAAGATTAAAAACACTGATGACAACTTATGCTGGAGAGGTTGTGGGTAAAGGGAACACTCCTGTATTGCTGGTGGAAAAACAAACTGGTACAGCCCCTTTGGACACCATTATGGTGATTTCTCAGAAAATTAGAAAACAAGTTACTTTAAGACCCAGCAATACTACTTTTGGGTATATACCACAAAAACATTCAGTCATACCACAAAGCAAAACATACTTTAAAGAAATGGATCTTCAGTGGCTTGCCCTTCATTTTTCACACTGGGTTTTGAAATAAATGGCTGCTTCCAGACTAGAGAATTATCAGCTTCTCACCATGCCTGGGAATGTCTGAGCAGTTCCAATTGAACACTGTTTTTCTGGAGAGCCTTTCTTCTTCAATCTACAGTGGTTGGCAAATAAATTTATGATTTAATGTTTTTCAATAGCAGCGAACACACTAGCAGGAGCAGTGACAATGTAGAAATAGGAGAAATAATATCTTGGGCAGGATACAAATGTCAGTGGCAAGTATTCAACTCTGAATTGTTCTACCTTCCTAAAAGACACCACCAACTTGGAACCCAGTGTTCCAACATGTGACCCTTAGGTCATTTTACCATTCAGATATAGAACATAATACTATACTGCCCATCTTAATTTTAACCCTGATCTGCCTTTCTTTCTATTCTTTGTACATTATTTGCTTTTGATGAATAAAAAATTATATATCATAAATGTGCGAGTGGAACAAATTGTACTTCAACTGAAATAGCCTGAACATGACACACAACTGCAGATAAATGGTCAGCTAACACAAATCTTCCATATGAAGAGGGACAACTGGATCTCTTTATGTTGTCTTTAACGTGGACACATTAGGCCCATGTTATAATAGTCTCATGGATTCCCCAGAAAATTCCTGATTGAATTTCTACTTATTTTTCTTTATATTTTTAAATATTTATTGTTTTTTTCATTCCACATATCAATCCAAGTACCCACTCCCTCGCCTCTTCTCATTCCCCCACATACCCTCCCACCTCACCCCCATCAAATCCTCAGAGAGGGTAAAGCACATTGCTTTGGGGATGGTCCAAAACCCTCCCTAATACATATAGGCTAAGCAAGGTATTATCCAAAGAGAATAGGTTCCCAAAAGCAAGTATGCAGTAGGGATAAATTCTGCTGCCATTTCCTGTGGCCCCTTAGTCTATCCTAGCCATGTAATTGTCAGCCATATTCATAAAGACTAGTTTGATACTATGCATTTATCTTTCCTGTCTGGCATGAGTTGTTGAGCTCCCATTAGCTCAGCTAGACTGTTTTAGTGGGTGAACCCATCATAGTCTTGACCTCTTTGATCATATTTTCATTCCTCCCACTTTTCAATTGGACTTTGGAGCTCAGTCCAGTGCTCCAATGTGGGTCTCTGCCTCTGTTGTCATCAGTTGCTGGATGAAGGTTATATAATGATATTTAAGCTATTCATAAGTCTGACCACAGCGCAAGTGATGATTTGGCCCCATCTCCTCTATTGCTTAGGGTCTTAGCTGGCTCTACTTATTTTTCATTGACTGAAATTTCATTGGGCAGGACAAGTTAAAAGCCAATTCCATAGACTTTATAGTAACTCCATAAAGATCTGAAAACTGGGATACTTCATTATTTGGACAGACTTCATTTTTTATTTTAATTTTTTTAAAAAAGAGAAATAAACTATTTTTTTATTTTACATACCAATCCCATTCCCCTCTCCCTTCCTCTTCCCATTCCCTCTACCTCTCCATCCCTCATCTCCCATCCATTCCTCAGAGAGGATAAGGCACATTGTTTTGAGGAAGGTCTAAGGACCTCCCTACTATATCTAGGCTGAGCAAGATATCCATCCAAATAGAATAAGTTCCCTAAAAGCCAGTACAAACAATAGAGATAAGGCCTGGTGTTAAGTCCCCTCAGTCTTCACCAGCCATATAACTGTCAGCCACATTCATTGGCTCCAGTTTTGACATATGCTGGTTCCTTCCTTGTCTGGCTGGAGTTGTTGAGCTCCCATTAGCTCAGCTAGACTGTTTCAGTGGGTATCCCTATCATAGTCTTGAACTCTTTGCTCATATTCTCACTCCTCCAATTCTTCAGCTGGACTTGGGAGAACAGTTCAGTGCTCTACTGAGGGTGTGTACCTCTGTTTCCATCAGTTGCTGGATTAAGGTTCCATGGTGACATTTAATATAGTCATCAATCTGACTATTGGCCAAGTCCAGTTCAGGCACCCTCTCCTTTATTGCTTAGGGTATTATCTGGGGACTCCTTATGGATTTCTTGGAATTTCTCTAGTTTCTTACTAGCCCCATAATGGCTCAGTCAATCTAAATATCTCTTTCTTTGCTCTAGTCTCTGTCCTTCCTTCACGTTGACTACCATGTTCCTTCAAGTTCTCCTCCCCTTCCACTTATTCCCTCCTCTTTCCCTTCCAACCTCCCTTCCTTCTACCCATATGTTCCCAATTTTGTCAGGAAATATTGTCTACTTCCTCTTTTCAGATGGATCTATGTAAGATTTTTTTAGGGTTCACCTTGTTACTTAATTTCTCTAGGATCATGAGTTACAGGCTCAATATTCTTTGCTTTACAGCTTGTATCCAATTATGAGTGAGTATATACTGTTTTAGTCTTTCGTCTTTGTAGGTCTGGGTTATCTCTCTCAGTTCCAACCATTTGAATGCAAATTTCAAGACGTCCTTTTTTTTTTTAATCACCGAGTAATACTACAATATGTAAATATACAACATTTTCTTTATCCATTCGTTGGGTGAGGGACATTTAATCTGTTTCCAGATTCTGGCTATTATAAATAATACTGCTATGGACATAGCTGAACCCATGTTCTTATATTATGATTGAGTATCTTTTGGGTATATGCCAAAGAGTAGCTTTGCTGGGTCCTAAGGTAGGTTGAGTCCCAGCTTTCTGAGAAACTGGCATACTGATTTCCAGAGTGGTAGCACACATTTGCATTCCCACTAGCAATGTAGTAGTGTTCCCCTTACTTTACATCCTCTGCAGCATAATCTATTGTTGGTGTTTGTGATTGTAGCCATTCTGAGTGGTGTAAGATGGTATCTCACATTGTTTTGATATACATTTCCCTGATGTCTAAAGATGTTGAACATTTCCTTAAGTATCTTTTGACCACTTGAGATTGCTCTGTTGAGAATTCTCTGTTTATTTCTGTAACCCAGTTTTAAATTGAATGTTTGGAATTTTGTTATCAAATTTCTTGAGTTCTTTATATATATATATATTCAAATTGCTCTCCAATTTATTTCTTAGTAGTAAACTACAAAGAATTGAACAGTTTTAAATAAACATAAAATATCATGATTGATTTTCACACACTGAGATAGCCCACTGTTTTCATAGGCTTTATATCTATCATTTTTTTTCTTTTTTTCTTTTTTTTCCACCCTCCCCTTCTCACATTTCTCTCCCCTTCTCCCCTTACCCCCCCTCTCACTACACCCCCAAGATGCCAATTATTTGTCCGGCAGTCTAGTCTACTTCCCATATCCAGGAGGATAGCTATATGTTTTTCTTTGGGTTCACCTTCTTATTTAGTTTCTTTAGGATATCATATTATAGACTCACTGACCTTTATTTATCTCTAGAAACCAATTATGAGTGAGTACATCCCATGTTCATCCTTTTGGGTCTGGGTTACCTCACTCAGGATAGTGTTTTCTATTTCCATCCATTTGCATGCAAAATTCGCGAAGTCATTGTTTTTTACCGCTGAGTAGTATTCTAATGTGTATATATTCCACACTTTCTTCATCCATTCTTCCATTGAAGGGCATCTAGGTTGTTTCCAGGTTTTGGCTATTACAAATAATGCTGCTATGAACATAGTTGAACAAATGTCCTTGTCATATGATCGGGCATCTCGTGGGTAAATTCCCAAGAGTGGCATTGCTGGGTCCATGGGTAGGTTGATCCCAAATTTCCTGAGGAACCACCACACTGCTTTCCAAAGTGGTTGCACAAGTTTGCATTCCCACCAGCAATGGATGAGGGTGCCCCTTTCTCCACAGCCTCTCCAGCAAAGGCTATCATTGGTGTTATTGATTTTAGCCATTCTGACAGGTGTAAGATGATATCTCAATGTTGTTTTGATTTGCATTTCCCTGATCGCTAAGGAGGTTGAGCATGACCTTAAGTGCCTTTTGGCCATTTGAACTTCTTCTGGTGAGAATTCTCTCTTCAGCTCAGTGCCCCATTTTTTAATTGGGTTAATTAGCATTTTAAAGTCTAGTTTCTTGAGTTCTTTATATATTTTGGAGATCAGACCTTTGTCTGTTGCGGAGTTGGTGAAGATCTTCTCCCAGTCAGTGGGTTGCCTTTTTGTCTTATTGACAGTGTCTTTTGCTTTACAGAAGCTTCTCAGTTTCAGTATGTCCCATTTATTCAATGTTGCCCTTAATGACTGTGCTGCTGGGGTTATACCTAGGAAGCGATCGCCTGTGCCAATCTGTTGTAGGGTACATCCCACTTTCTCTTCTATCAGGTTCAGTGTGTTCAGATTGATATTGAGGTCTTTGATCCATTTGGACTTGAGTTTTGTGCATGGTGATAGGTATGGGTCTATTTTCATTCTTCTACAGGTTGACATCCAGTTGTGCCAGCACCATTTGTTGAAGATGCTTTCTTTCTTCCATTGTATACTTTTAGCACCTTTATTGAAAATGAGGTGTTCATAGGTTTGTGGGTTAAGATCCGGGTCTTCTACACGATTCCATTGGTCAACTTCTCTATTTTTATGCCAATACCACACTGTTTTCAATACTGTAGCTCTGTAGTAGAGTTTAAAGTCAGGGATGGTAATGCCTCCAGAAGTACCTTTATTGTACAAGATTGTTTTGGCTATCCTGGGTTTTTTGTTATTCCATATAAAGTTGATTATTGTCCTTTCAAGATCAGTGAAGAATTTTAATGGGATCTTGATGGGGATTGCATTGAGTCTATAAATTGCCTTTGGTAGGATTGCCATTTTTACTATGTTGATCCTCCCCAATCCACGAGCAAGGGAGATCCTTCCATTTTCTGGTATCCTCTTCAATTTCTTTCTTCAATGCCTTAAAGTTCTTGTCAAATAGATCCTTCACTTCTTTGGTTAGAGTTACCAAGAGATATTTTATGTTGTTTGTGGCTATCGTGAAAGGTGATGCTTCTCTGATTTCCCTTTCTGCTTCCATATCCTTTGTGTATAGGAGGGCTCCTGATTTTTTGGAGTTGATCTTGTATCCGGCCACATTACTAAAGGTGTTTATCAGCTGTAGAAGTTCTTTGGTGGAGTTTTTGGGGTCGCTTATGTACACTATCATATCATCTGCAAATAACGAAAGTTTAACTTCTTCCTTTCCAATTCGAATCCCCTTGATCCCCTTATGTTGTCTTATTGCTATTGCTAAAACTTCAAGCACTATATTGAAGAGGTATGGAGAGAGTGGACAGCCTTGTCGTGTTCCTGATTTAAGTGGGATGGCTTTGAGTTTCTCTCCGTTTAGTTTGATGTTAGCTGTCAGTTTGCTGTAAATAGCTTTTATTATATTTAGGTATGACCCTTGTATCCCTAATCTCTCCAAGACTTTTATCATAAAGGGATGTTGAATTTTGTCAAAAGCTTTTTCAGCATCTAATGAAATGATCATATGGTTTTTTTCTTTCAGTTTATTTATATGATGGATTTCATTGATAGATTTTCGTATGTTGAACCAGCCTTGCATCTCTGGGATGAAGCCTACTTGATCATAATGGATAATTTTTCTAATGTGTTCTTGGATACGGTTTGCCAGTATTTTGTTGAAGATTTTTGCGTCGATGTTCATGAGTGAGATTGGCCTGTAATTCTCTTTCTTGGTTGAGTCTTTGTGTGGTTTTGGTATCAGAGTGACGGTAGCTTCATAAAAGGAATTTGGCAATGACTCTTCTGTTTCTATATTGTGAAATACCTTAAGGAGTATAGGTATTAGGTATTCTTGGAAATTCTGGTAGAATTCCGCATTGAAACCGTCTGGTCCTGGGCTTTTTTTGGTAGGGAGGTTTTTGATAACAGCTTCTAATTCTTCACAACTGACAGGTCTATTTAGATTGTTCACCTGGTCCTGATTTAACTTTGGTATATGGTATTTATCTAAAAAAGTGTCCATTTCTTTTACATTTTCCAGTTTTGTGGCATACAGGCTTTTGTAGTAAGATCTAATGATTCTCTGAATTTCCTCTATGTCTGTGGTTATGTCCCCATTTTCATTTCTGATCTTATTAATTTGCAAATTCTCTCTCTGCCGTTTGATTAGTTTGGATAGGGGTTTATCAATTTTGTTGATTTTTTCCAGGAACCAGCTTTTTGTTTCATTGATTCTTTGGATTGTTTTCTGTGTTTCTATTTTGTTGATTTCAGCCCTCAGTTTGATTATTTCCAGTCTTCTACTCCTCCTAGGTGAGTCTGCTTCTTTTTTTTCTAGAGCTTTCAGGTGGGCTGTTAAGTCTCCAATGTATGCTTTCTCTGTTTTCTTTAAGTGGGCACTAAGGGCTATGAACTTTCCCCTTAGGACTGCTTTCAAAGTGTCCCATAAGTTTGAGTATGTTGATTCTTTATTTTCATTGAATTCAAGGAAGACTTTAATTTCTTTCTTTATTTCTTCTTTAATCCAGGTGTGGGTCAATAGTTGACTATTCAGTTTCCATGAGTTTGCATGCTTTCTGGGGGTAGCATTGTTGTTGAATTCTAACTTTAGTCCGTGGTGATCTGATAATACACAGGTGGTTATGGATATTTTTTTGTAACTGTGGAAGTTTGCTTTGTTACCGAGGATGTGGTCAATTTTCGAGAAGGCTCCATGAGCTGCAGAGAAGAAGGTATATTCTTTTCTATTTGGGTGGAATGTTCTATAGATGTCTGTTAAGTCCATTTGATTCAATACCTCCATTAATTCTCTTATTTCTCTGTTAGGTTTCTGTCTGATTGACCTGTCCATTGGTGAAAGAGGCGTGTTGAGATCTCCTACTATTAGTGTGTGCGGTTTGATGGCAGCCTTGAGTTATAGTATTGTTTCTTTTACATATGTGGGTGCTTTTATATTAGGGGCATAGATATTCAGGATTGAGACCTCATCCTGATCAATTGTTCCTGTTATGAGTATAAAATATCCCTCTCCATCTCTTCTGATTGATTTAAGTTTGAAGTCAACTTTGTTAGAAATTAGTATGGCCACACCTGCTTGTTTCTTAGGTCCATTTGCTTGATAAACCTTTTCCTATCCCTTTACTCTAAGTAGGTGCCTGTCTTTGTGGTTGAGGTGTGTTTCTTGTAAACAGCAGAATGTTGGATTCTGGTTGCGTATCCAATCTCTTAGCCTGTGCCTTTTTATAGGTGAGTTGAGTCCATTGACATTAAGGGATATTAATGACCAGTGGTTGCTAACTCCGGTCACTTTTTTAGTCATAGAGTTTGTGTGTTTGCTTTCTTTTAGTTGCACTGGTAAAGCGTGTCTAGAAGTTTGAGTAATTGTGGTCATTGTTGGTCTCCTTGGTTTGTGATTTTCCTTCTATTACTTTCTGTAAGGCTGGATTTGTGGCTACGTATTGTTTAAATTTGTTTTTATCCTGGAAAATTTTGTTTTCTCCATTTATAGTGAATGAAAGCTTGGCTGGGTATAGTAGTCTGGGCTTGCATCCATGTTCTCTTAGCTTCTGCAGTATATCTATCCAGGACCTTCTGGCTTTCATGGTTTCCATAGAGTAGTCAGGTGTAAGTCTGATAGGTTTACCTTTATAAGTAATTTGACCTTTTTCCTTTGCAGCTCTTAATATTTTTTCTTTATTCTGTATGTTTTGTGTTCTGATTTTTATATGGCAAGGAGATGTTTTTTTTTTGGTCCAGTCTATTCGGTGTTCTGTATGCTTCTTGAACCTTCAAAGGAATATCTTTCTTTAGGTTGGGAAAGTTTTCTTCTAAAATTTTATTAAATATATTTTCTGAACCATTGAGCTGTATTTCTTCTCCTTCTTCTATCCCAATTATTCTTAGGTTTGGTCTTTTTATTGTGTCCCATATTTCCTGAATGTTTTGTGATGAGAATTTGTTGGTTTTGCTGTTTTCTTTGATCAGTGTGTTAATTTTCTCTATGGTATCTTCAGTGTCTGACATTCTTTCTTCTAACTCTTGTAATCTGTTGGTAGTACTTGTCTCTGTCGTTCCTGTTCATTTACCCAGGTTTTCCATCTCTAATCTTCCCTCGGTTTGTGTTTTCTTCATTACTTCCATTTCATTCTTCAGGTCTTGAACCATTTCCTTTACCTGTTTGATTGCATTTTCTTGTTTCTCTTGGTTTTCTTGGGTATCTTTGAGCGATTTATTCATTTCCTCTACCTTTTTGTTTGTAATCTATAATTGTTTATGGCAGTTTTTCACCTCCTGTTTAAGGTCTTCTATTATTTTCAAAAAATTCACTTTTGAGTCGATTTCTTCTACTTCTTCTGGAGTAGGGTGTACAATTCTTCTGATTTCGGGATGGCTGTGTTCTGGTGATGTCATGTTGCCTTTCAGGTTGTTGGAGGAATTCTTGTATTGGCGCCTTCCCATTTCCTTTTTCAAATGAAGCCAAGAGAGGCCTGGTGTCTTGGTCCAGTCTTTGCTGTGACTGAGTCTCTGGGTGTATCTCTTCAGTGTAGAAGCAGGGACCATCCTGCTGAGCTTGAACTTCTCAGTACCCAAACATGGACAACCATCCAGATGGAACTCCTCAGCACCACCCCCAGTGATGTCTCTCCTGGCACGAATAAAGGGCCGACCTTGCTGCCACAGGCAGGCCACCTAGACCAAGGAGCTACTACCCTCCTGGATGCCCTCCCAATTCGGACCCTGTTCCCAGCGCCCGAACAGGCTGAGCTGGGAGCTGTTGTGTGGTTCAAAGAAGGGAGGGGGGTCAGAGGAGGTGGGGGAGGGCCGTGGATGCAATCTGGGTGGGATAGGAATAGAGAGGAGGTATAGGGCGGTATATCCCCTGCAGACTGACCAGGAAGTGCAGGAGGGGTGAGGAATGTCTGAGTTCCCTGTCCAGGGCTGCCTTGAGGTCAGAAACTCACTCACCGCAGTGATGTCTCTCCTGGCACCCGGATCTGGTTTCCCTGCTGCTTGGGTGTCTTGTGAATAAAGGGCCGACCTTGCTGCCGCAGGCAGGCCACCTAGACAAAGGAGCTACTACCCTCCCGGATGCCCTGCCAATTCGGACCCTGTCCCAGCACCCGAACAGGCTGAGCTGGGAGCTGTTGTGTGTTTCAAAGAGGGGAGGGGGGTCAGAGGAGGTGGGGGAGGGCCGTGGATGCAATCTGGGTGGGATAGGAATAGAGAGGAGGTATAGGGCGGTATAGCCCCTGCAG